>JARQTG010000132.1:572282-1256459 GCA_030142615.1 Syrista parreyssii | reverse complement strand
CAAACTCAACTCGAAGACGTATCAGACGATATTCCAAAGGATGCAGACAGAGGAAGCAACTTGTGCCTTAACCATGTGCGCTCAGAACGAAGAGTGAGTAAACCGAAACAGTAGAAAAATTAAATATCCCCTTGGTCCCATCAAACAAGATTTTCATAAATCATCTGACATTTATTATCACTAATTTCATTATGTTCGCAGAGGGCTTTCGGAAAACGGCAACGACGACGAGGTCGAAAGGCCAAAGACAAAGGTGACGATCGTAGAGACGATCGCAGGCGAAGATGCCAATTACGTAGCAAACATCTCCAACGTTACATCCAACGTTGTGGGTAAAGTAGGCAGTATGTTTGGCAAGGGCATCGGTGGCCTTTCAACGAAATTTGGCGGAGCTACCAGTTGGTTCTAAAGAAACCCATAGTCCCTCGTACCAACATATTTTTGCCTAGAGCGTTCGTCTGTCCGTTCGTCTGCTAACGAGAAACTTAGTAAGCTCAAAAATACAAGAGGAGGACTCTCTCTCTCTCTCTCTCTATCACGAGTAATACTGTAGAATCAGAAGTCATAGGGTTGTCAGCCATATGGCTAATGTGATACGGCCATCAGCGATCGATCCAGGAATAACGTCGAGTATTTCGATCTTGAAGAAAAGAATTATAAAAAAATAAGATATTCAAAGCAAGGGGAGCTGCGGGAAAGATTCATCGAATTCTAACGTTCAGCATCGCATAACGGAGGAAGACGAAAAAGAACGGAAAGCGTGGAGAAAAAAAAAGTGAAGATGGAGGAGTTCTCATTTTTAAGTACTTGACGAGGAGAACCACAGTATTCGTGGTGGGGTGGTGAATAATATATGTGTGTACACCACGAGGATATAGGACGACGGTAAAGAATAAAGGCAAGATATATAGATATATATACCGATATGTTTGTCCGTGCTCGCGTCAGTATTTATGTATATTTTTATACAGAGCGATCGACGCAACCGGGGTCGTCTTTGAATAATTCGTATGTTCCTATGACGCAGTGAAGGATGAATAACAAGGGGGGAGGGGGGAATTTAATTACGCGATTGTATGAATAGACGGATTTGATTAATAAAAATTACTTTGAACGAGCAGACAAATTTATAATGTAATAATACAATGCGATTATTGGAGAAATTGAATGGGTTTGGTATTTCATGTATTTCCGCGTTTCTGTATTGTGAATCGTGCTGGGATATATTATTTGTTTTCGCCTATAACCCCAAATGTGTGGATCACCCTGTATATAAAAGATAAAAGAAAGAAGCTGTAACGTAATAATTATGAAATATTGATACTATCTGTACTCCAGATATATGATTAACAACTAGCAAGATTATCGCAAAGCATATAAATTTCCTATTTAGTAATACGTACATTATAAATTGGATGTACGTGCGGGATGTTATACATGTTAATTGATTGATTAATTGATTAGCAGTGGATCAAAGAATGTAAATCCTTTGGTACGTTATACGTCGGACGTTCAATCGAAATCTGTCCTAGTATCGTTTTGTCCCGTTAGATGGCGACGACGCCGTCGTTGCAGTAGTAAACGAGGGTCTAATGGAACGACTAAAATTCCGACGGGCAATAAAAATGGCTTGTCCATCGAAGACTATAAGATGCGAAAGAGAAAGAGAAGAGAAAATTAAAAAAAAAGATCGGTGCCTTTGAATTATTTTTATTAAAAGTGCCGTGAGCCAATAATCGCAGGGACGCGAGCGTTCCCGCCACAATAACGAAAGCCTGTCGAAAAATTGGACTTTTTAAACGAACGTTTAAGCGAAAAAATGATAATGGCCGCAATTAACGACACTTCGACACTGACAAAACACTTTCGAAACGACGGGTCCCTCATAGTCGTCTACAAATATTTCTTCCTCGTAATATCCTCGGGATTTACGTTAACAGACGGTATACCTCATCGACATTTTAAAAAATGGCAGCAATATGTCGACGCACCGCAGGAATGACTTTCGAATGTTTTCAAGAAAAAAAATGTCAACTACCTTCATCCTTCTGGTCAGTGTCAATTGCAAATTATCATTAAATAAAAGAAAATCTTTAACCTCACGAGGTACCGCGCAAAATGAACCTCTCGGCCAACTTTAATCGATTCTCCATATACACATATATATTATTATATATGTATATACAGTATTTTACCAACCAACAGTCCTTTAATCTTCGCTCCACGAAAAACCTCGATGGCCGCGGTTAACCTAATTCTTCTCCACGTGTTGTCCAATCTCCTCAGTAAAACTTGACGCGTTATAAAAATGCTAACACTCGACCTTCTTTATATCAACGGGTTACGTATTCCGTCACGTTTACGAGGTTCCTGTAATTCTTCGATTCTCTTCCTAAGCCGTAATCGTGTGTATCCTATGATGATTAATTTCGGATAATCCTAGTGTGGCCGTTCCAATTGCATTAATCGGTCGAATTGGTCGTACTATTCAAAGTAGATATATCGCTGGCAGCTTGAGAAATACGTATTGTAAGGAGGAACGAAAAAAAAAGTCAGATTTATGAAATATTAGTATCGGTACTACGTGAATCAAAGAACGAACGACGAAGATAATATATGATCAGAGATGAAGAAGGATTTGGAAAAAAGAAACAGAATACGTTAGAAGAAGAGGACGAAGGATACGTAGAGGATAAAGAAAAACAAAAAAGGCAAAATTATTATATTGTATCTATAACGACGCTAATGAATTTAAATTACGATTATCGTTTAGTCTGGTTATTATCAATGAGACACTATTATTATTACTACTAATATGATTACGGTCGTTTATTATCGTTGATGTTCGTCTTATTATCATTGAACGTTATACTTTGATGATTAATTATC
The DNA here is from genome assembly GCA_030142615.1 of Syrista parreyssii. NCBI lineage: Eukaryota > Metazoa > Arthropoda > Insecta > Hymenoptera > Cephidae > Syrista > Syrista parreyssii. The sequence goes on along the minus strand of JARQTG010000132.1, from coordinate 1,253,570 downwards.
GGTAATGAGACTCTTATAATCTCTAGGCTAGGCTAGGACAGTTACGTAAATGATCTCTCTTTCTGCTCTGACGATACTATTTTTCCTGCACTAATATGAGAAATGAAAAATCTTATTCACTCTTAACTTCTTCCCTCCCCATCCTACCACGCCCCCTCCCAACCCCTCCGATCCCTTTTAATCTCATCGATTCTGACGTTTATTCAAGCCAAATGAGGGGACTTTTTACTCTAGCCAATGTTCTAGCGGATTCGACATCTATTCAACTGTTGTTCTCTCGTTAATAAAAATCCATGGAAAACGCCATGTGCTCGAAATACCGATATCTTTTATTCTTCCTCGACGCATTAATCATTGGCTCGTTAATGCATTATTCACGCAAATATGAATACGGATGTCATTGCATTCTCTATTGTGGCTATTCACGTGCTTAGTATCTGTTGTGGGTTATCAGTTCTCATTCCTTACATTCTCAAGGTACGAGTTTTTATGTTAGTCTTTCTTACTAGAATTACTCAAACTACAAGTTAGATCCTTGATGAAATTGTCGATGATAATGATTATATCGATATTTTCTCTTCTACACCTTCTGTCATTCTTTCTACTATTTCTCTTAACGATTTTCAATCTTTGCGTCATTAGCATCAGATCAAATATTATGTTCTTGAATCAACAACAGAAATTTTCATAAACTTCATTGTACCACAAGGTGATCACTTGTTGTAAATAAACTATGTGAAAGTATAATTAATTAATACTCTATCCCAATCCTAATAATACTTGACGTCTCAAACTACGTTCAGATGAAAACTGGTAATATATCTTCAACAGGGAATTAGATATGACATAAACTACTTATCAGCCGGTAACAGAAGAACTATACTACAATTTTTACCGTTGGCTAAAGAGAAGAAGCTACCATGTCTGCTTTACCAAGCGATTTAAAGAATGATCCACGAGCAGAAAGAAGTAATAAGTTGACTCGCGACCTCTCACGTCCTCCGAAGGCACCTCGACGACGACGTCGATCTACGTCAGGCGTCCGCCTGCCGTCCTTGGCTTCGTTAATTCGGTTGGTGGTCGTGCGGGTCGTAAAATTGTAATTGTAAATTGGAGACCCCGTAGACGACACGTAACTGTGACGACGTTTTCAGATCGTGCTCACAGAGTCTCTTCCACTCTTAGTCCACGGTTCCTATCAGACACCTTTAACGATCAACCATGCTCACGGTAAAAAGTCATCACATATTTAAGGTAGACAGTGTCCAGTAGGCTACTTCTACAATGGATAAAGCATATGGTTATTCTGCATTAAGGTTATTTCTATAAATCGTTTTCAGTCGGCAGTCAGGGGCATCGCCCGTCGTTCATTTTCCACATCGAAATGCGCTGCTGCACAGCAGGTAAGATCTTTTATCGTTATTACTTTCTTTAGAAGATAACACAACATAACCTCTCCTGAACATTATTGTTTAATCTGCAATGATAGTGCAGTGCTTTAATTCATACCGGAGGTAGTTGACTTTTATAAAGATTTTATGCGCCATGTATCGATTATTAAATTTTAATAATTGACTAACGATTAGCTAACTGTGGATAGAAAGAGAGAACTTCAAGGTCAATGAAGGTCATACGTTTATCTAGGAATTCATTTCGTTTAATGTTTTTTTCAATTTTTCTGATGAACGGTGTAATCGTGCGTGATACGTGTGACTATCAGTCTCATGACACATGTTATGGCATGGCTTGTTATCACTTGTAATTAGTCACATATTTTAATATTGTGAATATTAGATATTTAGTTTCGAGCAGGTGCATGAAAACTGCTTGGGTGTGCCAGTAATGTTTTGAAATACTATTATAGATGACTGTTAGAGATGCTTTAAACTCAGCATTAGATGAGGAAATGGAGAAAGATGAACGTGTCTTCTTGATGGGTGAAGAAGTAGCACTGTACGATGGTGCATATAAAGTCTCAAGAGGACTGTGGAAAAAATATGGAGAGAAGAGAGTAATCGACACTCCAATCACAGAAGCAGGCTTCTGTGGTATCGCAGTTGGAGCTGCCATGGTTAGTTTTCAAGATGTAATTAAAATCCAGACTGATAAGTACCATATTAGTCACATAAAAAGAATAACCTTTTATTATAGGCAGGGCTTCGACCGGTTTGCGAGTTTATGACCTTCAACTTCTCCATGCAAGCGATTGATCAAATCATCAACTCCGCTGCAAAGACCTTCTACATGTCTGCTGGAAGAGTGAATGTGCCAATCGTATTTCGTGGACCCAACGGAGCTGCTGCTGGTGTCGCTGCGCAACACTCTCAGTGCTTTGGAGCATGGTACAGCCACTGTCCTGGACTGAAAGTCATCTCACCATATAATAGCGAGGATGCCAAAGGTCTTCTGAAGGCTGCCATACGTGATCCGGATCCTGTTGTCGTCCTAGAGAATGAATTATTGTATGGCGTCCAGTATCCCATGTCCGACGAAGCTCTATCAAAAGACTTCGTTCTTCCAATAGGCAAAGCTAAGATAGAACGCGTTGGCAAGCACATTACTCTAGTGGCACATTCCAAGGCAGTTGAGCTCGCCCTCGAAGCTGCTAATGAACTTGCCGGAAAAGGTATCGAGGCTGAAGTTATAAACCTTCGCTCATTGAGGCCTCTGGACATCAACACCGTTATACAGTCTGTAGCGAAGACCCATCATCTAGTGACGGTCGAGCAAGGTTGGCCACAATGCGGTATAGGCGCTGAGATCAGCGCCCGGATCTCTGAGAGTGAGTAGATTTAATGTTATTATTATTTGAAGTACATGAACTTTAACTGTATTATATAATTCCAGGCGAAGCTTTCTATCATCTGGACTCTCCGATTATAAGAGTGACTGGAGTAGACGGACCTATGCCTTACACAAAGTCACTGGAAGCTGCTGCACTGCCACAGACGCCAGACGTCGTTCTTACCGTCAATAAAGTCTTAGGCGTATCTCAATAGACGCTGCCATAGTGAATTAGGTGCATTCATCGTTCCTTAATCCCCTTTTCCTCTACGATCATTAATCCATAGATCCCTATCCATCATCTAATCACGACGTTCTCTATCCAGGGGGCAAGTACAAACTTGGTAACAACTAAACCAACTAGCAACGATTCAACAAGTAAATAAGGAATAATAATTTAATGATGTTATTCGGGAGTTCCCTTGTATAAAGCTGAATTACGAAGTTCGTTAACTCGATCAATCATTCATGCTAAATCATTCATGATTATCCGATTGCAGGGCGATCTCGATCGATCGAAGTGTCTCGTGTAAAGTCTTAAAAACTATTAAAGCAATCAGGAGTGGTACTATAGTTAAACTAGTACGTTTTACCATTGGGTTTGTGTTTTGAGTTATTGAATTCAATTATAAGAAATCCATAACTTGGGGCTTCAGTCAAGTCATCTTGATCGGTTTAAGATTCAAGTACAATTAGCCGAATCTGCCAGGCTATTTCGTGTTTATTGCAATGCTGCTAAATAAACCGAATATGAAGTGTTACAAATATTCAATGAGAGTAATACGTATTGTATAAATGTACATGATGATACGACAATGACTGACAACATATGTGAGTTTATGTTCAGTAAATGATGAGCATATAGTTGTGTTGCATTCGTCTATTAATTATTTATTATGCAAAATGAATAAATTGTAATATACGATTTACCGTATTTCTTGCATATCCTCCTCTTCTAATTCTTCACAGATGCTGCAATCTCGTCAGATACTGCTAGTCACGTATGGTACATACGTAATAAACAGCTTGTTACTACTTTCATGTAACGATCAAACGCATCTCTCAGATCTCCTCTGCAATATTTAATTACGGAATTGTATGATTTTATTTAGAGTTTTTTTTATCTTATACCTCAGCACATCCATGTCCAGTGCGCATTGAGTGTAAGCTCCAAGGAAATTGCGAAGATCGGTATGTGACCAGTTGACCTGTCTCCAGGGTTCGATGCAACGCTCAACCAGTTCCAAGAAGAAGAATCTTAGCTCTCGTGAACGGTGTAGATTGCATGCAATACCCAATATTGCTCTGGAGTAGGAACGGAAATTACTGTCTAGTTCTTGATATGATCTTTCGAGCAGTGTTGGCTTTAACTTGATGCATACCAAACTGAAAATATTGTCCCCAATGTTATTTATAGTTCATGTAAATTAGGTAAAAGGTACTTACTGCTTGTGGTGTTTGTCGTTTTCCAATAATATTCTACATTCAGACAGTTCCATGAGAAATTCTCTGTCCAGGTCTGTGTCGAAGTATTCTGAGCCTGTGTAACGATATGTCCACGATGACATCATACTGTAAGCACAGTGATAGAGATCTGGGAATGTTAGGAACTGTAGCTTTCTTTTATTCATTTCAAATCGGAGACATGCTATGAATACTACAGCTGCGTATCTCCTGTTGAATATTTCAAATTTTACAGTTACTTGTAAATTATACAGAGTTCATTGATTTTTCAAATTACATACTTGGCTAGATCTTCAGGAAGTAGAAAGTGTTGTTTTATGTTAGCAACTAAGGAGCCTGGTAAATCTTCGACAACCTTAAACACACGCTTAACGTTATCATACTGCCTACGACAACTTTTAAGTGTGACACCAGTTTTCTCAGATACTTCGTCCATGTCCTTTCTACTCTTGGATGTCAATTTCTTGCCCAGTAACTCACGTACAACAGCATCATCACATTCATAATACCTATCAATGCACAAGACAATTCAAAGATTCTCCTTGCATATAATAATATAAATTAACTGTATTGCCTTACATTTCAATCAGCATATGACTAGTTTGTGGTTCAATTTGAAAAGCTAGCTGCTCACTAGCAAGTTTTGTAGGTGTATGTAATAACCTTTCCAAGAGGCAATATGTACGATAGTGATCCAGGACATCAGATGCAATAAGTTCAATAGGGGCACTGGCTTGCTGGCAAATACCCCTCTGTTGTAAAATACTGACAGCATCACTGGCTAATAAGAAAAAAATAATAATCCATAATTCTACCAATATCATGTTGTATTATAACCCTAACAGATGATCATAACAATTACTCAGTATCGGCAACAGAAAATAATTGAATATTTTTGAACATGAGAAGGTTAGTGCTGGTTGCTAACCCTAAAACTAATCTATCTCTAAACTTAAATCACTTGAGACAAAACAATTAAGATCAAGGCTACGGAAACGACATAATCAACAATGACTCATCCTCATATAAAATATTCTACCAAAAACAATGTTACTGATACTGAATTACTATACATAATTGAATACATCAACGTATTTTCTGTTAAACTCACATGAATATCCATCGACCCAAAGTTGATAAACTTCAGGATCAACCAACGTATAATTACTAATAAATACATCAACCTCAGACAACATTTTACAGGTTAAGTCAGTCCAATGTTTCCATTAACTTGTATGAATCGGATCGTATCAATGCACTCTTATACGCTGAATTTACATTCTTAAAATGTTTACCAATCGTCGTTGATAATATTCATGTCATCAGGAATCTTTCAGAAACTCAGATCCAAATGACAGCAACCAGACACCGTTGAACACCTGACTTTATTAGTGCATCTGCTGATGCTGCATGGTTCAGCTATTTTCTACTTGCATTAGCTAAATATTATCGACAAGCGGTATGTTTTGTAGACCCTCTAATTTTGAATAGAAACAATGAAGTATCTACAAGTGTTTAGTAGCTGTTTTATCTTAGACTATTATCCTACAGATGGCATTACTCGTTATTTAATCAAAAGTATCATTGCCTCTTCCAAATAATAAATTTTCAATAAATATGTGTAATTAAGTGTCAATACAATTGCAATTATGTGGAATAAAATGTAATTTCAGCTCGAGGAAAACGCGACAGTTTAAAAAATGTAGCCCCATGTAGTGCTGTGTATAATAAGTCCAATGAGCCAGATATATATTACAATCTATCAGCTTCAGAACGATGTTTTCATTTTCTCCATTACAATCTTCACGTTCAATTAAAGTAATCGATGGACTTTGAATTCTAGCTACCATATATTCTGGTAATTTGTGGAGAATGTGAAAGAATAGTGTACATGTAATCATCCTTAAATATTACAAAGAAGACAATTGTACTGAAATTAAGAAATTATACGCAAAATTCATATGCAGTCCCAAAGTATTGGAAAGTTTTGTATAGGATATCACAGATCAGCATTATCTTATTTAAATAGGGTCGAGCGTTGGTTCATCCTCGTTATTATTTTGAGTTAGATCATCAACCAGGTCGAAAGTGTAATAAATCTTAGTCACTGATATTAATATAAAATTTAACTGATGTATCACCTAAAACAGTACGAATTCCGAGTGAATTCAGAAACAATAAGTTTGAGTAAAATTGATCTTCAGTAATTCCACCACGGGTTGGTAATCTCGTGGATTTTTATATATTTCAAGTAAGATAAATATCCTTACAACAAAGGAAGTACATCGAGCGTGCCTGTTGATCATAAAGGCTGAAATTGCATTAATCCCTTAACATCCCAAACACCAATTTTACATAGATTTTGAAATTCAAGTACAAACGATTAGAACATAGGAACTTAAAAATCCGTTCGTACAAAAAGAAAACAAATTTAGATCACGATGAAACAAGGGATAATAATATTAAGGGATTAAATAAGTTAAATATCTTATTGCCACTTAAAACTGTCGTCAATAAATACCGTAATTAATCTACGGCCATTTTGTCACGCCGTGAGAATTACACTACATAATGATTCTCATAACGAATAATTATTGACAAATAGAAGTGTTAAAAATACAAGAGAAATCGGTGAACCGATTTCAAAGGCTTTTAATATAGATATGATATATACATATAAAATATATATCTCTACCTATATATCATATCCTATCTTAACAATAAATAAAGATTGCATAAAATCATGCGGACTTATACGTGCCGCCGGTCATGTAGCTTATTAAATATAATTGTCCGTATTAAACGCTAGAGCGGAATGTTCTCCCAGGCGAATACTGATATGGATGTGAGTGACGTCGCGCAATAATACCTCATATCGTAAATTCAAAACGAACATAATTATTAAAGTGCAAAAGAAATGAGATATGACAAGGAGAAAATAATTCTCCTAGATTCACTAATGATTTCACGGTACTTAATCGAACGATCGGCCAGTTAATAGCCAAAATAGTTTATATATTATTACGGATTTTTGTATCGTCTTTCCACTTGGATAATGAGCAACGCCATTGACGTTTTATAATAATTCGATTCGTTTCTTTCCCAAGAACTTCATCCTTCCATTAAAAGATGTCACTGCTTCACTGGGGGATGCTGTTCCTTCTTTACGTTATTGGCTATTTAGTTCTGCTACACTATGTAGTCTTACTACCGGTTCCGGGGTATCTCCGGACCCCAATCTCACACAGATGCTCTTCACATACAACCACAAGCCTCGACCATCATGTTTGGAAGAGTCTTTTGTGTTATCGTATTATTCGAATCCACGTAAAGTAATTGAATGGCTGACAGTTGCGTTGGCGAACAACATGGAACTATTTTGTTTCTCATCTGAGTTGCATTTCCCATCATGGTTAACCACCTCTATGGAGCAGAAAGAAAATTCATTTTTCTATTTGTATAAGAAACACAAATAAATGACATGGCTATGAATTGTTAACTCACCGTAAGAACATTGTTATAAGGTGTTTCACTCATGGTGATCGATGCAACTGAAGAGCAAGAACCTCGACAAAAATAAGCATGGTATCCACTGGGATGTAAAATCCAGTCGTTCCATCCAATTTCTTTAAAACTAATATACAACTCGTCACGACAGCACTCCTTCATCGCAGGTAGACAATTTGAATTACGCTTTGATCGATTTTTCTGTGGCAATGGAGACGTATGTATAACAAGGAACGGTTTTAGCGTCTGTTCCATGGATATTGGTGCTGTGTCTCTATCAATGGAACAGCTACTACAAGCAATCTGTACAGCGTGATTCAGTTTATGATTCTCGACCCATTTCCTGACCGTGAAGCTTACGTCGATCTTCACCCAGCCTTCTGTAATCAGAAATTATAAAAGTTTAGTTGAATTCGCAAATAGGCAATTTCTTATGTTTGTTCATTCATTGCAAACAGTTTATCATTTCTGTAGTACAGTGTATCGAGAAAGTATTCCATCTTTAGATTAGGTAGTTTCAATCAGTTTCTATAAAGAAATGCTAAGAGTCATTTGTTACATGGCAATCCTATACACGTATATTACTATAGGAAAATGTGCCACCTGGAAACACACAAATAGTATTAACTGACGGAGGTTTTACACCAGGTTTCAATTTCACTCTGGTAGAGTTTCCTGGGTGTTTTTGCTTGTTACGTATTTTCATTGTATTCGTCCTTGCTTAGCCACTGTCGCTGTTGTTCATTTAGAATTCTGGTATTGTTTCTCCAGATACACATGGCGACCCTGCAAGTACGTTTCCATGCTGTACACCGTGCAGATGACATGTGCGACGATAGTAATATAAAAAAATAAAGGAAAGTCAAAGGCAATTCATTAGCGCGATTGAAACCAGGCCGCAACCAGACCGTAATATTTTTTAATGAAGCAACAACAGCTTGTGGAATGTAAGGGCTTGTTGTTTATCACTGGACTCTGTTCCGTGCATGATTTTATAATCTGTCCAGTACGGGTGCTTACCTCCATTTTGTATATCTACTGTTTATTAAACGTTCGGCAAACTCAACTAGAACGATATAAACGTATATGCACAGTATGTTCATAGCTTGGAGTTAATTATGAAATTATTTTTAAGAAAATTTGAATTACAAAGTGTTTTCTTTTTTATATGATGAAATGCCAAGGGGGAAGAGTCATTGTAAAATTTAAATGATTCTTTTGAAAATGAGGTTGCTAATGAACTTTATCGTTGTTTACTGATAAAAATGTTATTATTATTTTTTTTACTTAATATCACTGATAACGTCCAATACGTTCACTCTGATTCTCAAGTTTACTAACTCACTGATTTACTGCTAAATTTTACACTGTATGAATGTAAAGGTTAGATCAGGCGCACCAGAGATTGGGTATGTTTGCAAGACACAAACAATCGTTTCTCCATTTGCCTTTTTTGATAATTCTTATTTTTCTCTTACTAAAAATTCTCATATATCTGACCTCTCAAGCCAATGCCATATAGATTTATTATTGTAACGATTGCTTTTTTATTATTCCAAGGAGCGAGTGAACGAACGGCCTCCATTTTGATTTTTTCATTAGCATCTACAATGTATATATATATTTTTTTAAATCATCTCTATTACCTCCTATTGTACTCTCGAATATGGCAATTATAGTATTCTTCTGGAAACTTCCACCTTGGTCCCAGTGATCCAATTCAGAGAGGACGAAGGTCTGATTGTACACGTCATTCTCATCCAGTTCCTTGTAAAACCAAAGCTCAGCTGAGGTCACATCGACGAATTGCATCTCGTTTGGCAAATTGAAAGTGAAGCAGGCAGCTGGATTAAAAGCGGGCAAGTGATTTGAGTTTTGTCGACACTTCATCAGGTCGGTTATTCCTGCAAAATTAAAAAATATTTTTTTAATTAAATTATCATTGACATCTAAACATAATTAAAGCATCTACGCTCAATTAGGTTTTATGTTTCGTATCACTGTGTATGAGTATATATTCCGTATTCAATAGACAAGTCTAGCTTTCCCCACTGTTGCGACAATAGTGTGTGCGCGCGCGCGCGTGTGTACAATAGGTGTGTGATTACTGTGCATCACAGATACACCCGCTTTGTATTTCTCCCTCCATATTGACCCCGGACTCTTTGAACTTCGTGCTTCGCCATTTCATAAACATTCAACGAGAACCAGTCATCCGGCTCGATTCGCTTAATTGAAAGTAGCAAGAAGATCACATAAACGAAGCAGCTGTTTGATTGTGATTTACTGTTAGGATTTCTCCCTGATACAATTACTAATAGAAATTAATCATAAATAAAGATACATTAGATTTCAATAGATTCATCGGTCCTGTCATATTTTCAATCTTCTGATGGAATGATTGCGCGAGAACGTATCGAGATTTCGTGAGTTATGACATCATTTAACGAAAGATTTGGATAAGCCATTATAATAATTCATTAAGGCTGCTCAATGATATCGTGATTTTTTCTTTCTTTTTTAACTCCTGAGAAACAAACTTTGATTGGTATTCTTGTAAACGGCGCCAAATACTTCCGGTCCAACTGATGGCCCCGGTCGTAATCTTATTGAAAGTGAGATTTACCAGTGACTGGTATCGTAATTTGAAATTTTATTTTCCACTGACTCTACTATGTATTACAGATACTGAAGTGGTGATTGGGATTTATGAATCTGGATTCTAAGAGAAGCTTGATGTTTCGTTAGTTTGCCGTTAACATTGCAGTGACTGTAAAAGCTAGTGAAGTTGAGAGATGAAAGGCGAGAGGCGTATTGGTGTTCTGTTACTGTTCAATATTGCGACTGCGATTAATAAAGATAATTTATCCGACGGACTCTGGACGATGCACGGGTGAACAGGCTTAATTAAATTATTCCAGCAGTAGTGGAAGCTGATTTTTAAATGAGCGTTCTTTTATCGACAGCACTTGCCCGCACTTTAACACAGTTGCGTCAGACATTGCCGTAAAACACTGATTAAGCATTAGCGAGTAGATATGTAGCTTGTGAAATTGATTTACGTCTTTGCCAAAAGAAACCATCCTTATACTCGTCATTCTCTGTTATAATAGTTCGTGACAACAGCAGCAGCTGAGAAACAAATCCTCGTACAACGTAGGCTCGATGTCGCAAACTTTTTCTATAGATTTGGAAATAAGCGCCATCGTGAGTCAATCGTCAAATAACAATGGTTTACCTTACCGGTAAAGAGTGAAGCTACCTTATCGACAGAGTATCGTATATTTGACACATCGTTATCATTGTCATTCTAAAACAAGACACTCCCTCATGTTACGCGTGGTGGCCCTGCCTAAAAATGCAACCGCATTTACACGCGTCTTTATAAACCGTTGGAAAAAAACAATGGGAACAATATTTATCGCTGGTACGCATGGCACTAGATTTTTATCACATATGTCAATCGTATCGTACACATGCAGACCCGACCTTGTGTCAATCCCCGTATCTATAGATGAACTTTACACGAAAATGAACTTTGCTACGAACTACGTGATTGATTTTCGATACACATTAGTCGTTTTCGCCGTACATATTCAAAATGATGAGATCACATTAGAACCAACTAGAACGCGTTGTAATTGGCTTAAAAAGCTAATGTGATGAGGAGAAAATTACATATCGGCCAATCACATCATGCATTTATGCATACCCATCATTTTTAAGGAGTGCGGGGAAAACGGCTGTTGTACAACGTTGATGCTTTCTTGTACCTTCTTTTGGAAATACAACTATCTGATCTGTTTTCCCATAAAAGCTTTCCACTTGCTTCTCCGGCGCCAATGGTGTTCCAGGGCGTAGCTCTAATACGTGTCCATTTATTAAAGGCTTCGGTAAAGTGGACAGCGACAATGAGACTTCAGGCGGTTTCGAAAGCCGTAATTTCTTCAATATTTGTTGCTTCACATATTCCACGCGCCATTCCGTAAGTATTGAATCGTAATGCGTCGTAATACGATTTTGTGCGCAACCAGCGCACTCCTGTTCCTCAAGTTCTCGTGAAGACCCAGGATACAGAGTAGACCATACACTTTTCAGAGAACCCGATGCCCATGACCAACTTCCGGTCACGCTGATTATCAGAAGCATCAATAAAGTCGTCCTGATAAACATTTTTCCGGAATTTTCCCTTCGGACTCGTTGAACTCCTCGACTTTGAGCAAGGAAGGGACGATTTCCGGTACGAATATCACGATTTCATGAAATTTCAGAAACACTCACAGTTTATGGATTACTAATTAAATCCTCGGTTCTCTCTTTACATTAGATGCGTAGTTACTGCGTGTCCTTAAAATTTCTCAACAGGATCCTTAGAGATGCTGATCGATTTCCACATTTCATACCGAGATAATGGCGTCCTTTTGCCGATTCTTTTTTCCCCTTTCTTCTTATCTCTTATGCTTCTGATGGCTATTCTCTTCCAGCTGCAGATCAACTGTCTATCGCTCGAGCACTTTTTTAAAATGAATTATTGTTTCTTTCACTGTTTTCGAAAATTCGATCGTCCCTAGTGCGGACGATGACGAAGACTGAAGGTGATTCCTGAAGATGGACCAGTGATGTAGTGGACGGGACACGAATGCCCTTTGCCCCGGTGCTGGGGCTAACGCGGATTGGACGACGAACATTGATATCGCATGAAGAAGCACGTGCTTTCGTCATGTTACACTCAGTTCGAGTAACTAACCTCTTCTTCGTATGGTCATGAGTTTCTCCCGAACTTCCCTCAATCCTACAACGCTGTACGTCGCCACAGCGCCGTTTTGCCTTTATGCTTTACTTAGGCTAGTTCATGATGACACATTCTTTTAGCCGATTAGACATATGTATACTTCAACCACTTTCGTATCTCCGCTTTCCATCTCTTAAACACCCTTGGAAATATTTCAGGGGTTATTCTCTCCGTAATTATGGGGTGGTTTTTATTGTCTCGGTTGAGCTATTTAATGGATCTAGAATAATGGAGAAAGTTTTTGACTGGTCGATGATAAGCGAAGTTGATACTTACCACTTTGAGGGTGCTGTATGTTTTTTTATTACGCAAAGAGCGAAGTGCATTTTATTAATGGTTCCTGTACAATAAAGATGTGATCGTAACTATAGAATTCTTCTACTACGTTTAAACGCAATGGTGCTGTCGCTTATCTACGTTCATTTCCATCCCATAGGCATTGTTACTGTTAGGTTATGTTATATTTGCACCGAATGCAGCTCCATATTCAAGTTCTTTATTTATTTCAGTTGGCACTTCTGGGAATTCCTGCACGAAAGTACAATAAATTCATGCAATTTTTTATCTATACCTTTTTGTCATTGTTTCCTAGATTTACTGATTCCATACATAACAGTGAAACGGCACTTCTCAAATCCTCCGTGTATCGTCCTGTCGTACTGGCCATAATGGATTTCACATTCGTGCTTTTCATACTGGCCTTTATTATTTATGCTACATGACCCACCCAAAGTATTCCTATGTCTTGTTTTTCCCTCATCGAATCAACACGTGTTTGTAACCTTGTTTTTCTATTTTATAGAAGCGAATCGATACTACGATTTACTTTCAGACAATTTTCGAAGCTCCCAATAAACTCCCAATATTAGTCCCTTGACTTGTTTTACTCCTGTTATCGTTGCAACATGTTGTTAGTGCTGATCGTCGTAACATTTTTGCACTCGCGATAGTCCGTGCATTCGCGCTGGTGTATTTAATAGTAGTTCGCCAGTTGCACACAGTAAGCTGGTGGAGTGGCTATGCGCCAAAAGTACTAGTAATCCTAGAAGCAGTAGTACCAACATAGAAAACGCACAGGAGCTGTAGCACATGGCTGCCGCCTTCTAATTGGCCAATATAGAATAACCCTGCGTGGGTGAATACTGCTATCATATGCGAAGAATCTTACTAAAGCTTTTAATTAAAAATCATTTTCGTTTATGGTTAACAAGACATAATCAGAGTGGTGAATTGTGACTTACAAGATGATTTATTGATCGTGGTATTATCGTTAACGCAGTATCATTTGGCACGTATGTAAATTGAGAAACTACATGACACTTTTATCGAGGGATCCTAACCCTAAATTATTATTGGATCGTTATTTCATTTTGCATTATTTAATTCGATAGTCATCTAATTATTATTTTTAATTAAATTCTACGTACATCAACCAATAAATATATATAATACTTTAACTTGAAATTAATCGAAAGAAATCCAGTCACGTTTTCTTTAGGCTTGTAAAAAGTTCAACTTTCCATCGAAGCTTGTCATTTCTTTGAAATTGTTGCATAAGGACACGTAATAATGCGATGCCATTGTGCAACAGCTCTGATTGGTCGATATTTTTTATATATCATTAGCGTATCGGTTTCAATTTTTTTTAAATCGTTCGCTCATTTATTTATGATCCAGGATGCTCGGTTATTCGAGTGGCTATATTTGAGGTTATTTATCAACCGATCACGCAATACTCAAAGAACAATAGATATTTCTTAAGACTTTTTGTGGTAATAGAACTCGCAAGGTATGACGATGTGAATATTTCTATTTTGTATAAAACGTCAATGAAAATAAAGCTTATTTACGTATATACGATACACGCGAATATGACGAATTTCTTTTGAATCCATTAATTCTACAGATTATAAAGCTACGGATTCTTAATGTTTTCCTGGTACTCTACTTTTTCATGTGAATTTCGTAAGCATCTGAAATGCTCAATAAGCCGCAATTATTAGCCAAATGAAAATTAAAAATCTAATCTACTCATAAAAAGTTCAAACGTTCAAGGTAGAATCCCGTAATACCGTAAACGTTTTAATTGAAGATGAAATAAATTGTTAATATAATACAATGTTATTCTGTCCTATCAGAACGCCAATTACCAGAATAATTTTACTGCAGATACATCAGGTTGCTGTCTTCGATTACATCATTCTAGGAAGTACTAAGAAGAGTTATCAAAAAATGCCAAAGGGTCAAGCCGCTTCGTAATTCTTATTATCTATCAGCTGTGCCATTTAGAAAATTAATCGTAACACAATATTAATACGTGTTGTATGTTGCCATGACATCATAACGAACGAAAAACCACGTGATTACGTACCAATTATATTAATAGCAATTATACGCACACATCTTCTTGGCATACGAATATCAATTAATTAAATTATGTCACATGTATTTAAAATACTTTTCGCAATTTCGTCTTTTGCCCTTCATTCGCAATTCTAGTGTTGCAATCAAATGATAATAATAGTACATCCAAATTCAAAAAGATATTTCCGGTCCACGTGAAAGATCAGAAGTCTGTCATGACTGACACGTGTTCGACATCTTCTAATAGCAAAAATATAATTTACTAGTCAAAATTGAACATCCTGTGGCTACTTTCATCGTACGCGAATTTTGCAGTCAAGCATTAAGAATAATTACATTACGCACAAAGTATCGTATCGCGGCAACGTTCAGATAGTATTATCATTATTGTGTAATGAGCACAGAAGCAGCTCGCATATTCCTTCAAATTTCTTGGACATTAGGGAAGCCCGAATGTTTGGCTACTCGTATTCTTCCGACTAGTAATTATCAGGTCAGTATCAATGTTTCAATACTAACAATATATTTGACTAATATTTATTTGATTGGCTAACAAATCAAATGAATATATAATATGAAAAATAACTTTATGATGCAAGTTTGTTTTTTTTATGTTGGTTTCTTGATCCAATTATTCAACTATACTTTAATGAT
This sequence comes from Syrista parreyssii, assembly GCA_030142615.1. Lineage (NCBI taxonomy): Eukaryota > Metazoa > Arthropoda > Insecta > Hymenoptera > Cephidae > Syrista > Syrista parreyssii. The sequence continues at coordinate 1,238,005 of JARQTG010000132.1, read as the reverse complement.
TACTGCGACCAGTCAATGTTAATAACTTGTGGTTAATTCAAAGTGACAGTCTTGTGGACGTTAATTTGTGTAATCTTGGTGCTACGTGCTGTTTTCGTCCTCGTTATATATTTTATTATACATATACGCTTGCTTGCGTTTGATTTAACGAATTGAATTTGATATTAATTTTGAACAGGGTCGAGAGCTACCGGGGTTAAAGGTGTTACGTTTAGAAATAAATAATGCTGCTATGCGTGCTGTGTCAGATCAAGGAATAAGATTAATTGTTATATAACGAATCAAAAGTGATTAAGACAATTTTTTAACATTTTTTTTACTAGTGTCCGGTAAGCAAAATAATTATTAATTTAACTCGTGCAGATAAGAGATAAAGCATTTGTCAGGCTTAACGTTACAGTAGCGTAGCATTGAAGTAAAGGCAGTTTGAATACTGTGATTCGCATGATGTTAACGTGAGAATAGATTAAGGAGCCTTTGGTAAGAGACACGGAAAGGATTGAAAGAAAGACTGTATTATCATAGTGAAATTCTTACGTTGAATATCATTACTTAATGCTATTTATATTTAATTCTTATTATTTAACGTTATGTAACGTATTAATATGTATATATGGATTTTGGAGTATAATATATATATTTGCGTTTCAAGAAGTATTTCATTGAGAAAACAATGCTGTCTGATTACACGTCAAGTACCCACCCTAGCAGATGGGGAATCTAACATGGATTCCACGTCCTTACATAAAACCCTAAATGCCTACAACTCTATAATTTTGCAGATTGTCGTACAAGACCTGCAAAGAGTGGCGCATATTAATTCCCACGTTTCACACAATTTCCAGCACGTATGCTAACCTAGCTATCCAATGCTGTAGAATGACAATTGTCAAATGACACGTGTAAATATTGTATTGTATACCCAACGAATTTTATTGGCTGTATTTCAAGAAAATTTCCACGAATTACCTCCTAGCGCTATGTGTAAATTCTAATCGATTAATTTTGATGAAGAATAGTCACCGAGTACAAGGCTTCCAGGCACATATGTGGATATTCATCTGTTATATGTATATAGATACGTCGTATAGTCGAGAAATGAAGATCAAGAGTGACAAGTGGAACGTATCTTAATTGGCTAAAATTGGCTTAGTTAAAGTGATTTGCAAAATGTTACCAAGGGTTTGTTTATTAGGAGTATCCATCATCACGAGATGTCTTGATTACTTAAACCTTTGCATAAGCAGCGTAATTTGAGACTCCGCAGCGATTTTTATTTTTTGCCAATCGCATGTATCCATTTTCACCCCAACCGCTGCCCCACCAATTTTTCAAAATCCATTCAGTAGGTGTATAGCCAACTATGAGCATCGCATGATTCACTACGTCAGAACTGCATGCTGTGTCGTCATAAACTCCTGCACTGTTTAAAGATAAATAGTTATTTAAACTGTTGCTTTATCAATTTGAAATTATTGAAAACTTACTGATACAGTTGAAAAGTTTTTGGACTAGCATTAATGGAGGTTGCTATTGGTCCAATAGTCGCTACAGCTACTTCCAAAGCACGTTCGTCCCTAGAGGGTAGGATGGCCCAGGAAGTGATATTAACGACACTCATATCCTCTTGAAATCGACACTGTCCTTGCTGAAAGTATTAGAAATTGAAATCTGAATTGACAAAATGTTTCTACATAATGGGACTTCCCATTGACCGTTTTTGTGTATCCAAGATGGATTATTGTCTGAATAAAAATTCAAGGACTGCGTCTTTATTTATTCATGAGAAAAAATATGATTTAAATGATCGTGAAATAAATCCTTTTATCCTTACCTCAGCCTTGTAAGGATAATGAGTTTGGGCCATAAGACCTTTTGCTTTTTCTAAGTATCTTAAAGTATTTCTTAAAGATCCTCCAGAGCAACCAAGATTTCCAGCGCTGGTACTACAATCCACAAGCTGTTGCTCGCTAAGCGGAATAAGCATTCCGGTTTTCTTATAAATTTGTCCCTGTATACTTCCTGCTACGGAATAAGCGTAGCAACTTCCACAATCCTTTTGATTTTCTTCCTCAGTACGAAAGCCGCGTTCCCGCCAATCAAGATGAGAAGGGATTCGCCTTGGATCATGAAGAACAGCAGACACCATCTGTTCGTCGGAAAGTCTACGCCGTCGACTTGGAATTAATTTTACCTATAACCATACAATTTTTGCCGATTGACACATCCGGCGTCTTCGATATCCAATGATCATTTACCATCTCACGAATGTATTGTCGCGTTGTCATATCAGCATATGGATTATCACGTAGTGTATAAGTATAATGTCCAGCAGCTGCTAATAAATTATGCTCATAAATCTTAAGAAGATTCTCTTCCCAAGCCATCCTTCTCATGGCCTCCATGGTACCGGTATAAGTCTTGTTGAACAGGCTCTGTAAACGATATACAGAATAATCATATCATTGATCATAAACTTATCGATATAATTTATAATAATAATAATCACTTGGTATCACCTTGTAATGATGCCAATAATCACTGAGACGTTCTGATATCTCAGGTGGTAATCCAGTACAGTGAACATTTCGGGGAGCACAAAGAATCACCAGGGAGAAGCTCACAAATTGTACGATATCTTTTTTACAAAAGATCATGGTCCTGTACGATGACTTATTGCCGTGGTTACGTCGCGAGAAAGACTGAAAGACTTCATGATCTAATTAAACGTGTTGTTCGTCATATTTGACAGTGTCAGCGAATACCGACGAACGAATTTCGTAATTGGGAATCGAGGTTCTTGCTGATCTTCTGCAACGTTCATGGCCGCAGCCATTTTTCTTCGTTATATTAAGTTATTTTCATCGGTTCGTCTGGCCGATCAATATGACATTATTTTCTGAGCTCAAGGGGCTCACTGTGTGTTTGGCTTTACTCATTGTGTTAGCATGTCACCGTCTCACGTATCCAGAGGCTACAGTTGTTTGCGAGTTTCAACGTAATCGTGAAACTGTTTGTCCTTCCAATACCTTTCCTTGGATCCACGAGAACGGGCACACGTCAACTCGTCTCTAAAATCACTAGTTATGATTAGCAGCTGGTGACGTTCAGGATAATGACGTTTCGGTTTGGCATCCTATAGAGAACACTTGGCATAACCTTTAAAATGAAGTATTAATTATGAGATGTATAATGAAAGTATATTGTAGACCTTAATAATAATATGACTTATGTAATGCGAATGACAATGAAAGAGGATGCTTAATATCACTGAGATACCAATTGTCTCAATAATCACTTCAATAAATCATGGACCTTCAATACTCAGTTTATAGGCTAGTCCAGCACTCGTCAATTATTGATTGAAGACAAATTTAATACGTAAGAGTTCGCATGACCTTTTCTACTGTTCTACGTGATGAGTGTCTCGCGTCTTCGTATTAAATAATTATTAATTATAGTCCAGTTGATCGAGTAGAAAAACAGTGCATCATACTTCAATCGAGGAAGTGTTTCCACTGACAAACGCCAGAGTGCGCGAAGATCGTCGACAGTCTGGCTAAAGGAACAAGCATAAATACAAGAATAAACTCTCGTAAGAGCATACAAGAATATAGTATAGTTACTTAAGACAAACAGCAAACAACATATTTTAGCTCTTCCAAGTGTCTATACTATAAAACACTATACATATATTCTCCGTCTTACATAAAGGAGTATCATAACAAGTTCGCAACATCGTCGACAGATGGTGTAGCGCGTCATTGTAAGTTCGGTAGTCGCGTAGGTAACGGAGTAGTTGTACGATCGAGTGCGTGTCGGTTCTTTAATTCAATCAGTAATCAGTCTTCCACTAATGGGCCACAGCAGCAAACAAGAGTACGTTAACACGTATGTAAGAAATTCTACAATCAATATGTATAACGAGAAGACAGTCATCACCTATGTTCCGTTGCCAAGATGATCCTACAATAAAAATGGTTCTACAGTTGCTAGAGAATCGCGAGTGCCAGTCGTCCAGATCACACACGTAATCATTGTATTTTATACCGTACAGTGTACCATATATTACAAGTCCTTTTTCACAGTCTCTGACTGACTGACTCTAACTGACTAACTATCCAATAACGGACTGACAGACTGTTTCTCGTCGGTGACCCCACTCACAGTAGTACCACTCTCTGAGAGCACCGGCATTCCCACTCTGCACAGTTTGGCGGCATCTCGACACCAAGCGTACTGGGAGTTGTTTTTCGGTTCGACAGTGAGAAAGGTTGAGATTCTCTCTAACAGTGTCCGGTATATATAATATTATTCCATTGGTGGAATAGTTTTTTTTTTTTTGTATTAACTGTGGTGAGTGTTTTACTATACACGGTTAACAAGATGGACGAGTCTGGGATTGACATGGGATTCGATCTTGCTGCACTTACCAATGAGGACTTTGAGCTTGAATATAACAATGACTTCGAGCAAGCACTCTCCATGCTCTCCGCATCTCAGGACTTCATGTACTACGAATTGAAGAGCCGAGCCCCCGATACTGGCAGGTGCGTTCATACTGTGATATAAAATACCATGTCAAATCACCTGTTGAACATAATCACTGTGGTTCTATGCATGTGATAGCTGCTTTTAGTCCTGTTCACAATTTGTAGGTTAGCTTTACTTTCACGGACAGATTCGCACTGCTGTTGGATTATTTGTAGATTGCTATATCTTGGCGAAATTATACCGGCTATTTGACGTTTTTAAATTGATCGAATTTTCGTGTCTGGCTACTTACTGATTCTTATCTTGTTTATCTCTTGGGATTGTGTCAGACAAATTGCTAGCAATTTGTCAGATACATGCAGTGACAGTTGAAGATTCTAGACAACTTTTTCAAACGTTCTACGTTAATTAATCGTTGGTGAATCCGAATCGCTGGGTTTTACGAGGACTTTAATTAGTAACATTTCGAGGTTATGTCCGCCTCGTATCAAACCATGTCAATGGTAATTTCGAATTTAAATTCTATTAGATTCTATGGAATACGTATATAGATTATTCGATTTACGTTTGTACTCATGAGTTACGAAATTCAAATATCTTTATATGAAAGTTTTACACGTGCTTAATAACAGAGTTAATTTCAAGTGGGGGAAACGTCGGGGAGCGAATGTCGGTGAATATACGATGCTACAGATTTTAGTGGGACGCCGTTGTGAAAATACTTGGGATTCTACTTCGGATGTTATTATGTAATCTTACTATTGAGATACGGATATAAGACGCTATACTTCGAGCTAGGAGAATTGTCCAATACAATACAACGTTTCTGGTACAATTTATACAACCTCGCTCGTAGACATTGAGCTCTGAAAAGATTTTTTTTTTAATATTATCCTTATATCGCAAAAACAAAGTACTTAACGCACGATCGATTATTCTTTCCACATTATTACGTACCAAGGCGATTTACAATTCGGGTGCAAGGTGTTGCTGCTTTGTAAAATACCATCGTATCTAGTTCATTGACGATTATTTACCAATAAATAAAATCGAGAGCGATATACGTTACCTTGTTTGTCGTATTAAGAAAATTGATGATTTTCCACAGTTCTCAGTACTGCTGTGGAATAATAGAAATGGATTATCGTATCTTAAGTGGGAATCATTTTTGGAATATCTAATCAACGAGGACATTTCGAAATTTATTTATCTTATTTCGATACCTCGTTATTTATACTCGCCTCTATAAGCATATATGTATATATATGAATATTAACACAGTACGTACATGGATTCTTATTAAAAAATCTCAAGTGCACCGATTGACCATTATATTTTTACAATAGGTTGTGTATCCACGTATCTTCTTTTACATTTCTTTAAATGGCAGGAAAGCGTGGAGGTTATTCATGATAAAAATTGGGATTTGTTACGCGCTGCATGCGTGCGATTGCGTAATGCCTTCTTGTGCGTTCAGCGAAGGATATAAAGAATCTGAAAAAATAAATTCGCCCAGTACAAGAAAGTAGCTAAACATAAAATTGAAATGCCTTATCGTTGGTAGATTTTTTCTTTCATTGATAACAAAATACATAACTAGAACTTATTAGAGCAAAGACAAAATGATTTTGCTTTGAAATGTAACAAAATTACGATAACCCATATATCTCGTGTTTTTAATACTTGTTTATCGCCGGTCAAATAATCATGAAAATTGCACAATATTACAATTACAAATTCTTACCTAAAACATTGTACTTGCAAGATTCGACTCGACGTGTCATTTTGTTACGCAACTGATTCTCACACTTGAATTTTTATAATTTTCAAGTAGATTCACATTGTTAATTAATTTTTTTAATGACTCTCATCTTTCGACGTCTCATGTACTTTTATACGAGTATATACATTCTCTCCCTCTCTCTTTCGCAACTGTCTGCTTATGATAAAAGAAAGACGTATTGTTACGTATCTCAAAAATGGCTATTTACCAAATTCTTTATTTGTATATGCGATTTTTAAGTCCCCGCTATCGACGCACGTGGAGATAAGCTGGGCGACGTAGTGATTACGGTGTTATCAGTATTTCGGCATTGAAGTATACCACTTCTCGTGGGTCATTCCCAATGCAAATTTAAACCAGACTCAAGAGACAATGGCATCTCGTTCGCACAGACACATGACTCACTTTCCCTCGCATTAACGTAACACTTCATGGGTATCGTTCAACTTTGATTCGCAGACAGTCCCGACCGCATTCAATATATGACGTTAAATGATAAAGACGTATCCACAGTTGCAATAAATATTCCAATACCATTGCGATAAATGTACAAAATCGTACATAACTTTATTATCATACACAGACGATGAATTTTCATCGAAGCGACGTGGCGTACAGCCCCTGTTTACTACATGTCAACACTGCAAGCGCCATTGATCGTGCAACGATATTTCGTACAGTCCAATTAAAAATTTTAGACATTTTATTTAACGAATGTTTACCAAGTGCATTATTTCTTAACAAACTGGCGGAACACAATGTCGCAATGTTTTCATTATTCAACGCCAAAAAGTGCCGATCCTCGCCAGATGGCTGCGATGAAACGAAACAGCGATTAGTTACTCGGTTTGCCGGCTGCAGTGGCGCTGCAGACCGTCGAGCCGGAAATGGCGGTCGCTTCGAAAATAGTTCCGGCGAAACCCGGCAATGTTGTCTCAATAACGTCGTCGTGAAGGTTGGTATATGGTGATTCGAATGGAAAAAGCTGTAACAGAGTGCATCGTGAAAATCCTCCTTTTTTTTTTCTACGTCGATAAGTACGTTTTATGCGCGTTCGGTCAAAGGACGCTTTCTCGGCCGTCATTAACGTTGGCTTGCGGTTGACTGGAAAATTGATGGACGTCATCGTCTCCGACTTCCGGTTGTCACGCGTGCATCCACGGTCGCCATGTGCGCGGGCAATTTGAATTTCATCTTTGTGAATATCAGCTCTGAGTCTTGGCGGAAGACTAGAATTTTCTAAGTATGATAATAACAATGCCGTCCTCCGTTAATTGCTTTAATAGAGACTTTAATTATTCTTGTGTGTCTTTCTGATGACTTACATATTACGATCAATCGAGAGAATGATCGTGCGTGATCGCGAGTGTATAGGTCAGTTGGATGCTTACGCTACTCTTTATTTAGATCGCATATAATTTAGGTCAGAAAATGGCAGGAGCCGTGGGAGTAAAGGAAAACAACGGTAAATATTCGAGATACAGTTTTTCGACGTGGATCTATAAATATTTTCTTTTTTTCTCCTAAACTCTCGTACGTATTTCGAGATCGAATTTCGAATAAAAAAAAGTACTACGAGGTCAGCTCGATACGTCGAACCATTAAAAAGTTATGGACAGTTAAAATTGTAGCCATTAGATAGCCGAGTCGAGAAAGAGGGTAAAGGCCCCTGGGAGAAGAGATAATCGACCGACGGTATTTGCCTCCTTCTCGCACTCCCGCTAACCCGCCATAGCCCCGTCTCTCTCGCACTCACGGCCGGTATAGGAAACATAGAAAATCGTAGCATCCGACTTCGTCCACGATAAATAACGTTTCACGACGAGACTGTCGACGGGAATCGCGTATTTCGGCGAACTTGCGCTATTCTCGCAAGGGACGTAAGAAAAGTTTGCACTACTTCCGATTGCACGTATTGCCGGATGATACTCAATCAACTTGGTCGTAACGCATCTGTCGAATGCGATATCTACGCTTTTACTCAAGGATCCTGTATTCTATTTAACTATTTTGGTTTCACGTGCTCTCAAATAAAAACAGTCCCATGGCTAAGCTCGGAGAGACGGAGGAAATCGACGCGAATCGATTACAAAACCTAACATTAACCGGAGTCAATGCTAATAGACTGTAGATTAGATAGGCGTAGTCTGTTTCTTTTTATCTCGGCGAATTTCGTACTACACACCTTTGTCACTCTCGTTCTTATGTATTTACCTGTTAAACGAACAGCCACGGAGTCATCGACTGTATTTAATGGAATTGGTATAGCGGAACAAATATGTCATTTGGCATACGGTAGGAAGGGTAGAGAAAATTTTAACACGTATATCGTATGGACCATTTAGGGATGCTGTGAAAACAATTTTTTTTTCTCTCAAAACAACTCATGTTTAATATAACATGGAGCATACGAAACAACGTGTTGATTACGTTGAGCATTGTTGACCTACCGTTACATACCAATTGCTTAATCCGACCGGCGAAAGATAAGAGAGCAAAAATTAATCATGACACGCAGAATGATCTTGATGATATTTTTAATTTGTAATTGGGTCAACGACGAGGATTTTGATTTTTTTTTTCTTCCTTTTCTAGAATTACCTAAAAATTTTCACTACCCTTGTTTTCTGCTTTTTTTACGTCCTCCGCACCCCACCCCCTCTCTTTATGACGCGTTCACACGACGCGTGGGAACGATACACAACAAAACATTTAATGACTGTTGGCCATAAAAACAAAGGTACAATATTTCGGTACGGTGTCTCGCTGTTTTATATTCTCACTTTCCGGCCCTCCCGGACCGCTTGTCAGCCCAGTGGAATATTTCCAGCTGAATGCCGTTATGACGTAACGGCCCGGGAAAAACGACGAGACGACGCGATATCTTCGCGCGGATCGGCCCAGACCGATTATTCGGTGAGTGTCGACTACACGTTGCGAGGAGACGCCGAGCGACGCACCTATGTACAAGACACGTCGTACAAAAGCTACTAGCATCAATAGGAACACCAGTAAAGTTCACGGGTAGCCAATCTCGCTGAAACCGGTTTTTCATCGTTGCTATACTGATTGTGAGACTAGTTTTATATTTGTCTGAGACGACCGCCATTTTTTTTACATTTTTTCCTCTTTATCGATCTGATAAGAGACGCGTACGTGAACCCTCCTTTCACCTATTTAATTGTAAACGCTAATCAAACAGGTTTTCGTACGGCAATGGGAGTCCTTGGGACAATTCAATATGGCCGACTATGTCGCTGTCATGTATCACTCGGTAGTATTTGTAATTCTGATTTCTGAAAAGAAATTTTACTTGTCTGACAGTCTGAATTGTGGAATGTTGTTTAAGGTAATGTGTGTCTGTTTATTACTATGCATTCCTGCCGATACTACGGGGTGACGGCGAGTTAGGTTAGGTTAGGTTGGCTACGAAAACCGAGCGAATGCCAATAGACAGTGCCGCGTCCATATTGGAATGTTCATTGGACGTTACTTTAATTGGAATTATTACGATGCCCGTAACGCGCATGCGCGCTCTTGTAGGATTTTGCAAGTTATTCCTTGCGCAAGCAGCTGGGCACGCTTGTATTTAGACGCGTGGATCACTGATATATATATATATACTTGCACACTCTCTAATCCGTAATAAAATGGCGGGTGGGAATCGTGCTCTTCCTCGTTACTGATTGACACGAAAGTGCGCGTTCGCGTGACTTTTTCCCGCGCGATGCCCCACGCACGTTACTCATTTTATTTAATTGCGACAAAGCGCAAATTTAGGTTAACATTAGGATCGATGACTTGGGACTTTTTTTTTGAATTAAAAGAAACTTTCATTTTTTTTTTTGTTTGTTTTCTTGTTTTGTAATGAACGGTATCTCGAGATATTTATAGGCTGAATAAGGATAAAGTGTTTTGGTGAGGTTGGAGATAAAAAAAATTTGCGCACTCTTACTGATAACGGTAGAGCTGGCTAATCTATTGTTTTTTTTTAAATTTTTCCTTACTTATTTTGAGCGTCGGCGGTCTCGAGTTACTTGGACACGTGTGTCGCCCGACGATTCGTGGCACGCGAACGCGATCGTAAAGTTGTGGCACGTCGAAAGTATTGAATATTTGCCAGAAGCTTCTGTCTCGTTCACAGTCGAGAATTTTGGTCGCGAGAGTGTGGATTAAAAAAGAAATGCGCCGCGAATTCAGTGAGACTGTTACGTTCCAAGAGATTGGAAATTTCCAAAGTTAATAATAGCACGGCGAGTTAGCGTGCGGGGTGATGAAGAACGGATGGTTAAAATAAAAGGAAGTGGGAAAAAAAATAACAAAAATGAATCTTCCGCGAAGCACGAGTCAGCCGTCGTATCCTGTGATAGGGGGGTTGCGCGTTCGTCTTATCAGCACGACACAAAAACCGCAATGATCCAGATTAGGACAACTAGAGGTCTGTCATTACCGAGGCTAGACCTTCCTCTACGTGAACGTCACAATAAAAACACGTCACTGACTATTACTATAGAGCTAGATAGACCAGAAGGCATTTCGACTGTCCAAAACCATGATCAGTAGGTACGTCAATGATTCGCAGTGTCTGACTCGGTCGGTAAGGTAGAAAAAGATAAGAAGGGTCCGACATACCGACCGGGATTGCGACGTAACGGCCGAGTCGCTACGTCAGGGCAGAGCACATCCGTCGATGAGCCAGCCGACGTGTTGGTCCTCGGCTCGTTTTAGTAACGTCGGGACGCCTCGAGTTGACTGATCGAGGAAGGACGCCGCGGATATGCAGGCCGAGGTCTCACGTCAGATCGGCGAATTCGAAGAGCTAGTGGCGCGCCTGGACCGTCTTAACGGCACCGATCAGACCTGCGCGTCAGTTACGAAAACGACGACACCGGACGAGACGACCATCAGGACCCAGACGTTCTCATCCCCACCATCCTCCAACTCCTATTCTCACCCTGACACCGATTACGCTCTCCTGGAGAACGCGCGCGGCATTTACCAGGAGCGTAACCAGGACGCGTCCGTACCCTCGTCATCATCATCTTCCGAGAGACGCGTACGCGTCAATCTTGGGATCGACGAAGACCTGCGAATGATCTTAGAAATGGATCCGTCTATCGTCGACAGACCACCGTCGGCAACCCCATCGGCGACGCTCCTGCCGAGCCACGTGACGCTGGCGCGTCCACCGCGCGCCACACGACCGCAAGGCTGGTACTGGACTGCTCGACTAACCTAGCTCCTAATGTTCGTTATCTTTCGATATTACGTAACCTAACCTAATCTTTACGTACTTCACCAACCTAGTATAAGCCGACACACGCTACTTGGCCTAGCAGTAAGAATTAACGGGTTTTTACGCGTACGGAATGTCCTTTGAGTGCTTTAAAAGTTATCGAGGGACAACGTCGGCAGCCAATGGCTACACGCGCCACGAGTATCGCTTCTGTACTGCGCAACAATCTACGAATGGACCTTGCCGAACTAGACCTCATCCCCCCACTCTTCTATTTTTGTACAAACATTCTGTACCGTTTTTTTTATCCCCGCCACTCACACCTTATCCCCACTTCTTTGACCGTGAACATTTTCAGGTTGCTTGTACCATGTTACACCGAGTCTCTAACCTTATGGATAATTCATATGGTTACGTCGTTTTCTATGCTTCCAGGATTCATCTCCTTGTATCTTTTCTTAGTAATTTTCTTGCTTTGTCCTTTCTTACAGAAATTTTTGTCCTTTTTTCATTTTCCAACAGTTTGTACCCCCTGTTGCCGTTCGGTACTGATTAGTGTTTGGACGTAACGCATCGTATTTTCAGACGTGTCTTGTCTCTAGTCTGTTCGCCATCTGTCACAACAAAGCCAGTGCAAAAGTGACAGCTACGTCCTTTTGGATGTTTTCTTTGAACTCCTAGACATTGTACTATAAAGATTGTACTTGTGTGGCATATTAATCTTTATTTTTTTTTTTACAAAAACATTTTGATTACGGAATACAAATACGGCAGAACAGCTGTTTACTGACGGGACATCTCAAAGTGTCTATTTAATCTAAATTATCCTAATTCTGTTTACGAATAATTTTTTTATTATTTATCCGATTTTTTTTTTTCGAAAAAATATAATTTATGACACAGTCGCATGCGCTCACGATTCCAAACGGCAAGCTTAACCTCGCTCCTGATTTTCGTTGGCTTTCGATTACCTTAGCCCACTCTGCTGGCCGGATGTAGAATACGAATGGCTATCGCCAATATACCGATTTTAAATAATCCCGATTACTTAACACATAACCTCGATCCGTGCATTAAAATGTTATGCATTAAGGACACGGACGAGTCGGGTCTGGAGTTTTATTACAGTGACATCTACAGACGCTCATCCGAAGCTTAGTTATTCTTATCAGTCGCCATATTGGATTTGTCGTAACGACCAGGCAGCAATGTCCCACGCGTTAATCAATTAATCAATCCATCGTTAATCAATGTCATTACACTACGACGAATTGCATCTTACAAGACAGCATGATTTATTATACATAAAATTATGCAAGTCCTTTTATCGTATTTAACGAAAATGTCGACCGTGCACGTTATTTTTTTTACTTCCCTCTTAAAACTCGTAATCATAAAAATCGTAACAAGAAAGGCTCGAATTAGAATTACTTAATAGCGCGAGTACTCGGCAATTAAAAGTAACTTGCTTGAGTTAATACGTTTCTGGTATTCGGGATCAAATCAGAAAAAGAATTTTTACCTTTTACCACGAGGTCATATTTGTCCCTTTTTTTTTTAGGTTAGTTTTCCCGTCAAGCACAGACTCTTACGACTCGTTAAAGGTTTTCCCGCGGCGACTCGTGAACGTTGAGAAAATTTTATTGCTCCTTTCCTTTTTTTTTTTTTTTTATTAAGACACCAGCCATTAGTTTCGTTACGTATTTATTTTAGATGCAGACGTCCTTCCTTCTCTTGTACGCGTGAAAAGGCTTGTCAGAGTAAAATAACGTGGGACTTCGAGGATGAAAATATTGTGCTATTTATATATTTTACAGACATAGTTTACTTCCTAGCGACTTATCGTCCGGTCGACCTAACCTATAATTCTCTGAAATTTTCAGATTCATCACTATTTATATCCACGTTTCATTCTTTCTCTTATGCTCGCATAAAGAAACTGTCATATCCTACCGCGACTCTGGTCGCTTATGCCTTGTATTACGTGTGCTATTATTAGCTACCGTAAGTTCAAACGTAGCTTGCAAAAAGTTTTCGCGAACGCTTTTGATATCTGTTATTGCTTCACGAGACGTTTTTCTAAGATACACGTTCGTGACGCAATTTGAACTTTTTCTTTGCTCTTATTACATTCATATGACTTCGTTGGTTAGAATTTTTTTTTTCTTTGATCGTGATTTTTTTTTTTTTGAAAATGTCAAAAAAATTCCTCGTAACGACATTCGTAATGGCGCGATTTTTTCCGCCCTTGCGTTTTTCCTTCAACTTGAAAACGGCGTGGAGAGTGGCCAGAGAAAGTTCGGCGAAAGTAACGAGTTTGTTATGACGACCTTAAGTCAGCTGTAGGCAGTATTTGTTGAGGTGGATAATTATTTTTGTTCAATATTATATTAATGTCTACAAAATTTTGTCTGCTTTATTCCTCTTTACCTCATTTTACTCGGTCGTACGTGTATTCCAAGTGTGTTTTCTGATGTCTTTCAATTTCTTTGCTCGTTGAGGTTAAAATACTGCTTTAACGTTCACGCACGTTTTCTCGTATTCACGATCACGCGACTTACGATTGCGGCTGGACGAGTCGACTTTTTTCTTGACAGGTACGAAAATTCTTCTCGACGTGATTTCGTAATTCACCGTTTTCACGGACGGCGTCTAGCATAAACACAGTACGCGAGCGACGGGCGGACGTTACTCGATATTTATACGGCGTTGCAGTTTGACTCCTTTGAATTTAACCGTTTTTCTCGCGTCACTTCTCACCCCGAAGTCCCATTCACAGTGACCGCTTGACACGTTGAAATTTTCGTGAAAACTCAATTACGCGATCGCCTTAATCTCTACGAGTGAAGTGAATATAAGTCTCTAGTAGTGTCAATAAAATTAATAAAATTAACAAAATTAATAAAATTAACAAAATTAATAAAATTAACAAAATTAATAAAATTAATAAAATTAATTCAGTAATCAAGAGGAGGAGGGACGGGTTGAGGAATCAATAAATGAAATTCGAAATTGAATATTTCGAATTTACATCTTCGTATTTTACTCACATTATTATTATTGTATCTGGAAAATCTCACCTCTAACTAATAAATATACTACGTATTATTATTCTCGAAATACAAGATGGCATCACACACTTAACCTCCCAGTCTTCCCTTAAATACGCCTCAGTCGTAAGTTCGTCCCTATAGCATCCGACGGTAATAAGCCATCTATCCGACCTAACGTATACTGGATAAGACAAACGGAACATGAGTAGCTGTGCATTGTAACCGTAAAATCTCATGTCGAACTACTAAGTATACAGCGTATTGTTATTCTTGAAATACAAGATGACATCAGACACTTAACCTCGCAGTCTTCCCTTAACTATGCCCCAGTACTAAGATCCTCCCTATAGCATCCAACAGTAATAAGCCATCCGTCCGATCTAACATATACTGTATAAGGAACAGGAGTAGGCGTGCTTGAGTATTATAAAAAGATAAGAACGAAAAAAAAAAGGTAAAAATAAATTTCTTTCTATCCCATATCACGGGGGGTTATAACGGATAAAATGGCAAAATATAAGATTTTTCGTTCGTCTTTTTCCTCGTCTGATATTTACCTCGACCATCCCTTTTCGCGTAAGACATACCACCGCGTGGCAAAGTTCCTCGTAAATTCGTAAGTAGCTTCCGAAAAAGCTACAGGCAGCTCCCTCTATATTCGACCTTAAACTTTCTGACAGCCTCGCAACCAGCGAGTCGGTCGCTCGATGCAAACGAGTAATTTGCATAAACCTGCCGTAAGCGATTCTAACCTCCCTTTTCTCCATTCCCGTCAAGTCCTTGCCCTGTCCTGCCCTCCTTGCCGACCTTATATAAGCACTAAATTCGGAATTACGGTACCTTCCTACAAAGCGAAACATCCTATAAACGTTCCAAGAGAGACTAGATATTAGTCCCTGCTATCTTCATCCCTCTGTCCCTCGTCCCCGAAATAGCCCCTGCGTGTTTAATTTACTCGTAGACCCGAACTAAATTGACTGTAACCTCGAAAGGGGAGAAAGTACTTCTTTAATTATTTTTTTCAAATTTCGTCCTACTACGCCTTCGTCCCACCTCTTAAATCCCACCGATACCACCGACTGAATATAAAGCATCGCGAAGCTAAGCATGTTTCTTATTATTCTCGTAATCACCGTTTTAGATTCATAATCCACGATACGACTGTAGAGCGCGATAAATATTTTATTTATCTTACCGCTTAGAGCAATCCACGATATCTTAGCGTACACGCGTATCTCTCTTATGAAATGTGAATCGTTAACTCACGTACCACTGTGTATAAGGCACCACGATTCTTTTACGATATCTCTTTCTGTTTCTCTTTAGTTCTATCTGCTTCACAGAGAAGATACAAAGATGTGTCCAAGAGTTTCTGGAATTGTGGATGTTAAGGATAATACAGGAAATGCACAAAGAGACGCAAGCGACTGTATGCACGTGGAACTTGGTATAGAGACGATGCATAGAAACGCTTTGGGGTATGCAGATGCATGTACAATAGTATGCAAGTGCACGGACCAATTCACAGAGTTACTGTGCTCCGTGTACAAGCAGGAAGACACTGCCGGAGCGAAGAGTACACAGGGATACACGTGAAAGACTGTAGCGTAGTTCGGAAACAATCCGGTAGAGCGTAATATGTTTATATACGTATATAGTAATACGGGTGACCGGTGAAGCGTTGACGGAAACAAAAATGGCGACAGTAACGGGCGAACTTCTATAACCGGTGTGCTCGAGTTTATCGAGTTGATTTCAGCAGCGACGACGTCGGGTTAAACGTCGTGGCATTGAATTCTTTAATTAGACCCTGCGCCTCGGTCGCCACGGCCTTCTAGCTTTACCCAGGCCTGTGCCTATGTACTTTTGCGAACTGGCATAGGCTACACATGCCATCGTGACGTTATGGTTACGTTTGTTTTTTATTGTTAAAAGGATCGTAGGTTTAGCATGTGTCCTTCCTGGTTATCCTAAACTATTCTTTTAGTTTTTTTTTTAGTTTAAGAACCATCTTTCAATTTTTTGAGGTATGTACTTTGAAGTCTTTTTTTTCCATTCTTGACAATGGTGTTGCCCTGCGGAACAGCTAAGAGTCTGGACTAGATCATAGGAGTGGTTGAGTTTAATAAATGTTGGCTTGAATGTCCTTTGGCAATCTTTGCGATTGATGGGAAATAACGTCTAGTCAAAATTACGAAATTCTATTTACGCCTTTCTATAGATCTTGGCGTTCTTCCCAGATTGTTCTTACGCGACGTTGGTTTAATACTCGATGATATATCATGCCATTTTGATAACTTTTAATTGGATAGGGCATGGAGGGCGATGAATTGTTATGTTGTGTTGAATTAGTAACCATTTAGATTCTATTATATTGTTGATACATCTAACCTCCTTTCGTCTTGTGCATTTAGACTGTCGTTCATGCCAATCGTTGCTCTCGCGTTTCCCTCGTTATTTGAAAGCTGATGTGTAGGTCATCGAGAATGTGTGGAAAGTACGAGTTTGTTAAGAAACTCAAGGAACCATTCACCACAGTTGTACCAAGTAGTTAAGACAGTCACCAGTTCTTTTTTTTTCCATACGGTAATAGCAGAACAACGAAGTTATTACTAGCGCCATCTTACGTCGTGATCGTGAACTGCTCGACCGATAACTCGTGAGTTCTACGTTATCGACGTTCTCATTATACTTAACCATCAGAGCTTGCTTGCCACATTTTACATACGAATTAGTACGAATCGTCTATACATATTATGATTTATTGTTCGCACAAGCAAAAAGTCTCCTTTCTATCTCTCTAACTTTCAGGCTTCTCATGACAAACTCATTTGAATGATTTGAATTGCCTGCGAAAATTCAATACTCTCACGATACTTGTAATCAAGGATTAAACGATATTGAATCTAGTACTGATTCAAATGTCTTGAATATTTTTTCTCTTCCTTCAAATATACTCACTTATCTTCAATTTTCCTTTCCAGTCCGCCGACATTCAAAACGGCTACGCCCACCTCCAGGACCCAGCTCAAGCTTCAGCTTATGAGAGAACAGCTACAGGAGCAAGAGAGAAGAGAGACTGAATTTCGGCAAAGCTTGCAACAACAGAGACCAGCCGCTGCGCCACCAAGACCAGTACCCCCTACGCCATTACCAACCATTGGCGTAGACGTACCACCTCAAGTGCTGCAGGTAATATCGAAAAAAAAATTACATAACCCATGTTTGCCTCTTATAAATATTATCTCTATATTTTTCAATTGTGTTGGCATAACCATCGGACTATTTAAGTTTACAGAAGTTAGCAGTGACACTGAAGAATTTTTATTGGAGATTCCATTAACGAAATTGACTTGAACTAATTAATGTTTTAGTACCCAAAATCCTTTTCAATATTTTCCTTTTTATCTAATAAATTGATACCCGCCCTCGGGATTTAGTAGCCTTTAGGGAACTATTAAATGTATAACGGCTTATTGCGGCTGACCGTAAACTTCGTGGTTATTATTGCCACTCGTAATGGCTATTGTGATTTTATCTAATATTGGCTATTTCGAATGGCGTTTATTCACGAGTGAAATAATGTAGAGTGTCACTTGAACTCGTGACGGGAAGTTAAGCCAGTGTTACCAGTTAACGTAAATCATTTAACCGAGCCCGTAGTCCCTCCCTTGATTTACCGGTCGACTTACTACGCCATAACTGAGTTTCTCGTGGTTTTGCATTTTCTTTTTTTCCCATACATTTTCACTTCTTTATACGTTTCGTGCACAAGTCAAAAAACTTCTTTCTCGTTGCGTTTTCCTCTTCGCTTCTGACGATTTCATTGCACCATTACTTTCGAGTGTAGTGATAAATTAATAGCCCGCACTTCCTCGCATACTAATTGCAATTACGTTTTATCACGCGCGTGTTAACGTCGCCATCTTGCGGTCGATAGCGGCACTTAGGTAACAAATGACTAAACAATATAATTTCATCAGGACGTCAATTGAATAAAGATTCGCTGTCACTTGCGTTAGTTCGAACAGCAAGGACTTTCCCGCCAAAAATTGACAAAGTAACTACTAGTCGAAGTCCTGATAATTTAACGATTGTCTTTTTCTTTTTATTTTCGTTTCTTTTTTTTTTAGACATGTCGGATCCGCGTCACGTGACGGGTCTGTTGAATTTTACACTCGAAAAATAATACATTTTACACACGTAGATCCTAGGATCTACTTTCGTACTAGTAATCCTAATTTCTTTCGTTTTGTACTAAATTCCAAAAATTTATCGAGTTTCTGAGATGCTGATCGCAGATAAGACATTTGAAGAGGCAAAAGTCAACCGAGCCAAAACCGGTCTGCACGAAATGGCCTCTTTCGACTTCGACGCTGCGCCACCAGAGCGCGCTGTACGCAGATCATTCAAACTACACGTCTACCACGAACATGGCCGCCGCGCGAGTTTTATGAATTCGTAAAAACCTTATAGAAGCTCCTGTGACCCCACGTCGATCCTGTATCTGAAAGACGTGAAAAGCTACGACCAATTCACGAGTATCATAATAACAACATTTAACAATATCCGCATCAGTCGTATGGATGACGCAAGCACAACCACTTTGAGCTTTCAATGTTTTAGTCATTGCCGCCATTTTGTACAAGGCGTATGAAAATTGATCTGGATCAAAATTACTTATTTCCCCCACTCCTTCCCTTGTCTGCCTCTAATATCGTAAAATGAAATTCTCAAGATAGCCGGCTTGAAATTTTGAATTCATGAACGTTAAATTGACTCTGGTACTTGAAATTGAATTATAGTCTTCCGTAGAGTTCCTGATAGATTAAAGATCTTCCAAGTGTACCTGCGTTCTTTGATACTCGTTCGATGCTTTTACTGGCTTTTATATTTGAAATTTTTTCAGGGTCAAACTCGAGCCCTGTATCAGTCTCAAAGTCTGTAGTAACCGTTTAGTAAAAAAAAAAAGCAGAATATCAAGACACGTCGAACACTTGAGAGACTTCGTTGCGTAATCGAAAACACAAATACAGTCTATAAAGTCGAGGTCAATCACCCTCGAAATTCAGTGAAACTGGAGCGTGAATGCATTCGGTCGCGTGTGGATGATTGTGGCAAAAAAAAGTTTGCTCCAAGGACGCGCCAGCCTTTTTAATCTCATTCATTGAATTTCGACCAGCAATAATGCCGGATTCAGGATGCTGCACGTTAATCGTGCATCGGTCGCTGAGACGTCACGTTCATTTCGAACAATAGATTTTATTTGCGAATTCGATTGATCGATTGTCATCGATACGGGCGACTTCGAGTTATCGACTATATTTGTTCGCAGAACGAATTCGAAGCGGTTAAACGAAATGTATATACGTAACCAACGACGATTAGTCACTCGTATCCAAGACGATAACCAGAGGGAAATTAAACTCGTCAGTTCGCCTACTGTAGAAATTATGACTCTGGATGATTTTCCACTAACTCTTGTGCAACATTCAGACCGTAATGTTTGCCCACGACTTGTCGTCAGGTGCCAGAGTCTACGTTGAGCGTCGACGGTGGCGACATGCGACTGCCGGATCTCCTCGTCATCGGGCAGATGTTAACCATGAAAACAGCAGTAGGAAAATTCAAGGCAGCTACGAAGAATCGCACGAGTGAAGCACGTGGCGTAGGAGTTTCAGCGTAGCGCCACAACCAAACCGACGTTACGCTGGGACTGTCTTGACGTAGCGTCAACCCGTCGGCGAGCCACGACTAACCTGATTAACAATTGTAACGAGAAAATAAACTCCGATTCCACGTACAAAGCTGCTTAGCATATCGTAGGGTTAGGGACACTTTTGTCATACGGAACTCCGACCGTGCCCGAAGTGTCACGGAAACACCCGAGCGACATTGTCATCGTTTTAAGCGCGACAACCAATGTAATGGGTGATAGTATTTATCTTGTAAGTTTTTTTATTTTTCTCTTTCACTATTTTCGTATCACTGCGAACACGCCTGGGACTGTGTTTTCTATTTGGATTTATTTAATCTCACTGTGTATATATACATACGTATGTAGCTTGGTATACCGTAAGACTAGGTTAGGTCGAATTCGAAACGTCCACGCTTACGGATCATACGAAAGAGTCGTAGGTTCAGCTCTAGATTCAAAATAAGTCGTTACTGCGCGACGTGACGTTTTCATTGCGGCCGTTATTACGCGGCGGTAAATTTGCTTCTGTTTATACAAATACGACGTATTAATAACGGTCGAATATACTTTGTGTACGTTAGAATATGACACGCAAATATATATCACGGATAAACGTGAGGCCGAGTCTCGCCATTTTCCTTCGATAAACAATCGTGACAAATCTATCTGTTATCTATGTGCAGAGCTGTAGAATCGTCAGGACAATGCTTCTGCTTATATAGATTCACTTGAGCAAACCTGATAATCGTTATTTCGTCCACGATGGATAAAGGGAAAATTAGTTTACACAGGATTCTTCGAACTGATATACATACATGCACGTAACAGATGGTACAGTCACTGTCATTCTCATTATACAATCGCATACGATTCCTCGGTTATGCCTTGTAAGACACGCGCAGATAGTTACAGCTTGTCACGCTAGATGGCAGCAGACGATTTTCCTCAAATCGCACCGTCTCGTTACGTCCATCGAATATTTTTCCTCTATACTCATCGCTCCACTCGTTTTACACGTTGAATCACATGCATACCTGTATATTGAAAAATTACCGCTGTCACAACTTTTCCTTATAATTTAATTAATTACAATATATATATGCATACATATCTCATCCTACGCCTATAGCTGGATATTCCGTTAAACGTTGAGAAGTACGGTCCTTTTATGGTGGTTGCTTGTAAAGGGGACCTTTTTATGACAACACCACGTATCTCCAATTCTCTGTCGATTCTCCAGGACCACCCTCGCTGGATCTGCAAGCGACCATAACCTGAGCGTATGACAATTCCTCTTCTGTATTTCCATTTTGATTCTCATTGGCATTCAACGTCGGATCAATTTTTTTTTTCTCTTCGCCCCCCCAGTACCCTGTGTCTCTCAGATGGTATCTTACGTGTACCCTGTATGGTATTTTAACGTTGTCACTGACGCCAGTGACATCTGTCACCGGATACAGGAACCAATGGTATTAGAATTAGTATCGGTAGTGCAATCGGGTAATACAGATACACGTGTACTATAAATCGATGTAATTCCATTAGATGTATTCGTAAAGCCACTTTAATAGCGTCGATGAATTATTTACGTGTAATTCACAGTAAGCGCGCACCGACGAGACAAGATACCGGGTATTGTTATTATCGAGTGTAATAAAAAAAAAATTTAATTTAATCGTCAAGAGCCACTTAATATTTGTTACAGCTTAAGCGACCAATGCGGGCGCACTTAATTGACGCAATTATTTGGACATTCGATGCTTCTTGACTATCGATATACTGATGCTGTCTATTATTTATTTCGATTTTTTTTTTTTTTCAAGGTTCGCACCCTGCTCGAGAATCCAACGCGATACCACGTAGTGCAGAAGCAGAAGAATCAAGTGCGGCAATATTTGCACGAATCATTTCGAGCTGGTGGAGTCGATGACGCAACGACCTGTATCATCAGCAGTGGTGGGGGTAGCGAAGGTGTCATCGGTCCTGTCATTGAAGGTGGGTGCACGCCGTCCGATACTGGTCCTCCGCATATGCCACCCATGGGGGTTCAAAGTGCACCACCTGGACCAACCGTTCATCCACCGACGCCTCAGCATCCTCATCTTGCGTCATATCCACACGCGCCTGTACTTCTACCCCACAGTCGAGGCCATCCAATGGCGCCAAGTCCTGATCCTGCTACCGGTGCTATGTCACCTGGATTATCCAGCGTGGCGACAAGTAACTCTGAGGTGAGTTTAGTTGACGCGTAATCAATTGACACGGCTGGATATATATATATATATATATACACACTGGCTAGTGTGTGCGTGTGTGAGGTTAACCAACAAGCTGATCGTGTAATTTCACGATATCTATCAAGAAACGATTAAAATTGTCAACTACTAAATGCATTCCCAGATTTCATGATGTTTGATCGATATTCAATTCGATCGATCAATCGATAAAGCCAATCGATTAATCAGTACTTTGAAACGGGGAATCCTAGACGAGAAATCGGTGATGTGAATTCTTTTCTCTTTTTTTCTCTCTCTCTCTCTCTCTCTCTCTCTCTCAACTCTCGCGTTACGTAACCTTGCGTATTCGAATTTCGTTATCAGCTATCATTATCATGCGTACGCGATATCTTTGTTTGGGCATAACATTTTCTCGTGGACGTTACTTGGCTCTGCTTTGTGTCATAGATTTAAGCTTGGATCTCGCAATGCATTATGGTACCCTGGGTTAACCTCGAAATTAGCGTTTTCACACGTCGAATTTTACGATCACCCATCAGCCCCTTGTCGTTCGTACATCATACAATTTCGCGTCATTGTATCGCAACCCGAATTACGTACCTGCGTATTCGTACCGCAATTGCCTGTAGCATTGTCATCTCAATTTTCAGGTTCGTGCTAACGCATAAAATTGTCGCATTGCCACCGCGAATACGAATAACAATAACACGCGTAATCCTCCTGGTAAAATGTCTGTTGCGCGCAGTATACACGGCTACTCTGTATCTCCCTTTCTCTCTCGCGTTATCGCCCGAGCACGAATCGGAGTGACTCGGTACACGGAAAGCAGGTAGGTATCTTTTTTTGGACGTGTCAAACGGTTGGGAAACAACGAGGAGGACGAAACGGTTTGCGCGGCCGCTTGAACCGTCGGTTTGCGCTAATGACGGCCGCAGTGCTAATCGGTTGCAAGTGCTGCCGCACTAAACCGAGTGTAAACACTCAGCGTTAGATGTACATACAGTCGGATTAGAAACCTTTTGGATTATCAGTAACCCCGTATATGCATACGGCGT
This sequence comes from Syrista parreyssii, assembly GCA_030142615.1. Lineage (NCBI taxonomy): Eukaryota > Metazoa > Arthropoda > Insecta > Hymenoptera > Cephidae > Syrista > Syrista parreyssii. Next base: position 1,214,449 of record JARQTG010000132.1, on the reverse strand, counting down.
ACAATCAATTTGATTATGGGCATACATATATACCCTGTCCGTATAACTAGCGAACGCGACTGTTAACAATCGACAGATTTGATTCATTTAAAAAGGAGACATCGTCGACTCGATCCAAGTTCCGTTGTTACTTTTAAACCACGTCCAGTTGCCCACGGGATATAAGGCTGTACGGCTGTAAAGCTGTAAAGCTTAAGTCCAATTGCTATGAGATTAACGAGGTAAGCGCGAAGCAGTTTCAATATTGCTTAACCATTATTCTAGAGACACCGAATCTCTTATTGACTCACTGTCTATTCTTTGTTTGGCCTAGGTTGGCTAGCTTGCATAAATTATATGACATTCACGACCCATAACAGCTCTTGGTACAGGTTCACTTTAGGTTCCTGTCTAATATATAATGATGCTACTGATATATTTTACTCGTACCGTTCGCATTGTTTACGTCAGTTAATGACTGATGATTTTTAGTCACCGATCTCAGCTCCTGTAAACAACGGTTATACCGGTGTTACTTTGTATCCATAGCTATGCAGCATTGCTCTTGCCGGGTAATTTTCTTGTACAGTGTGAACATAGTCAGTTGTCGCTTGTCGAGCAGCATCGACCTGCGCCTATATGCTTACCGTAGCATAAATTCACAAGTATGCCTTTTCGCGTTTGCTATTTCGAATTGTCTACGCACAGTAAACATACCAATACCGTTCGTTGTCCTTGTCAAATCCTGACGCGCATTCAAAATGGTATTATGCTATTGGCACGACTTTCGCTCGTCTCCGTTCGCTCGCACCATATACAATAGCACGGTACACAATACTGCAGGCAGTTACTGCTCAGTGAAAACGTATAAACAATATCGTCAAGCAATGACCAATGAAAACGATGACTTCACGTCTGTCAAATCTAGTACGTTTATGTCGCTCGACCCTGTGTCCATACTTTTACGTTGTTATTCAGTCTGATTCAGAGCTGGTTACTACTGCTGCGAACACTTTTTTTGTCAAGTCGTTTTTTACGCCCGTCTAGTACATCCAATCGCTGCTACCATTGTCTGTCCTTGCTCGAGCCTGACTTGCATCTAGAGCACGATTACTCGTACCTGTACTTTTAGTGTTATTTATTCTCGCGCCAGTCTCCACGATCCTGCCCGTTGCGACGCCATGACTGTTATAGGGTTACGGCTGCGTTCTTGCTGCTGTTACACCAGAGCGAGTCTGATTCTAAACAGACTTCAACCACTGCCTGCTTGTTCCAGGAGTAAATGGCAGTGGCGTCAGCAGTAAGCAGTAATAAGATATCAATTTGTATACCGATATACTCGGCCTCGGCGTGTCCTGTCGACGCGGTGTGAATGCAGCTTTAAACCGTTGACATCGCAAACTCCATACGTCGGGCAATTGTTCAGCCTCAACGGTCTCCCGTATCAAGACTGAATTATGCTATTGTAAACGTGGCTTACCTTTGGCGCTCGGGCGTTTCGTGTATTTTCAATACACGACACCCGGTACTCGCTAGCGTCGCCCTACGGTGACGTTTCGGCCTCCTCTTAATGGGACGAAATTGTTTTCCGTCCCTGCCACGGCGTCGCTCTATGTCGCCTTTACGTTAATCTCGCCATTTACCTTCGGGGAAAATGCTCTTTCTTACCATGTAGCGTGTCCGGCGTGTTCTGTCGAGAGTCACTTTTTCCGATACCTACGGAATTACGTTGTCTGCGGTACAGTCGAGTGACTAGCCGGACGATATTTAATTAATTAACGCGGCAGACACGGTCGCCGGTATTTATTATTTAGACGCGCGACTACGGATTTCTCATTAGTTAGACGTTGTCAACGTTAAGAATTCATCGTACGAAAATTTGTTACTGTCGAGACATACGTCTGACGCTTAGAAACGTACAGAATCTAATGTACAGCAATGCGCGAACGAGAGTCATGAAAATGCCTAAGGTTAGATAATAACCAAGTACCACCACTTGACGCCTCTGTTAGATAAAGCTAAATCATTTGATCTGTTCCCCAGTCGATTGTACAGTGCGATACAGAAATATTATGAATGACACTATGAATTGTCATAATTTTTATCCGGCACATATCGTACCTAACGGGTGTTCCTTTTCGAACGCGTCAATTAATACCAACGTCACGTACGCCTGTAAAACTGTGCATTGATGAAAATGGTCTTTTATACTTCTTTTTTTTTTCCCTATTGTACGTCATACTGTCTATAGTACGTACGTGTGTGGTGTCTGTCGCGGGACTCTTTGTAAACGCGGCTTTTTATCGCTTTCGGGCACGGGCGAGCGTGACCGCATTTAGATTGGTCTGTTAATTCGTCATCGCGTTCTCGCTGTCGTGGGAAAATTGTAGGAAGGGTTGAACGACGACGGTTGATGCTTTATAATTTTTCTCTTTAATTATTTTAATTTTTTCGATAAGGACGGGGGGGGGGGGGCGACAGAACGAGTCAATCATTCTTTCGTTGCTCGATGCATACCGGGTCGTCGAATTGACTTCCGTCGCTCGTACTACGAGGAACTAGTCGGACCTGCTGTATTGTAGAAGCGTATGAACAAGAAACAAGTGGAACGAAATTTCTCTCTTGGCGGCAATGTTAATAAGAGAAATTTCTATTGTGTCGAAATTGGCAAGGACTCAAAACTACCGGTCGACGGCTTTTTGATTCAAGGACGCCTCTTTGCCTTTTCTTGCGACACCCACTGATTTGCGATTTCTAGTCCATTTACCATCTGAATTTTGGCCTGGATGTCGTTTCTAGAATCTTGCTTGGATTATTTTTGTACGGCTGTACGTATCTACATGCTTTTCTTGAGGATTCAGTCGACGAGCTTCTGACGCTTCTGTTTGGACGCGCCGACACCACCGGAGACTCCCTACGGGCTTGGTTCTTATAATTCACGACCTACGTAAATATCGTCCCTTGCAGGCCTTACACTAGCTACGTCCAATCAGAGATGGCCGTAGCCGTTGTGGTTTACATTTTGTACGCATTTCATACATTACGTATTTACATACGTATGTAAGTCAGTCAGCTAGCTAGACTGAGTAAATCCTTGTTTTGTTTTTATCATCTTTTTCTTCTCTTTGCCTTCTGAAACATTATTTCTAATTAACGCTAGAAAACTGCTCTCGACTTCCACTGTTCATTGACAGCCTTCACACTCACCACGAAACACGTACACATACCGTTGCGTTGATAATCGTAGTATAATTGATACTAAAAAAAAAAAGAATTTTTTTTCTCTGTATTCGAAAGTTCTCGACTTTTACAAACCCACGCTAATAATTCGTACCCGTGTCAATGCAACGATTCGTCTCCACTTATCTCTTCGCACTGAAATATTAAGACCACAGGTAAAAATGCCGAGCAGCGATCATTCGTTGTGTATATATGCGACTGGTGGTCCTTAAAAAAAATATAATTTCGGTCGACTACCGTGTATTAAAAAAATTGTTACATTTGAAAATATCGCAAAAAATTTGTATTACATTTGAGGTAAAAATGGGAAATATATTTGATAAAACAGCATCGTCATTTTAATAACGATTCCAAATGGTTCTCACGCAATATCGAGGACACGACCATGACTTCTGTTTAGGGCCTCACGATTGAAAGGATTGCCCTCTATCCCCCTGCAACTCATCCCTCCCGCCCTCCTTCTCTTCCATGAATTCCGCGTTACACATATGCACAGCCGTAATAGCCGTCACGCAACGCTTTCTTTTCTTTCGTCACACACGTGCGCGACGTCGTTTCGCGCTGGTCGAAAATTTTGATCGCGACTGTACGACAATGTATGTCTTTTCTATTAATTCTGCGACTGTCTGTTTGCTCCCGTATGTACGGCGCGATACGTGGCCCAGATACATGATCGATGAATTTCTATCAGATCCTCGTCGACACCGAGAGCGAAAGGATTCTGGTTGATTCCATAGGTAGATTCCCAGAGCGAGGAGATTTCGAACACGTCACGCGCATGCGTCATTATACGTAACGTGCGTCTGCCTATAATTATAATAAAGCTTCGTGCCAGACACGATCGAGTAACGAACGATTAACTTCCGAAGAACCATAATAAGAGGGGAAGACAGAAAAAATAAAAAAAAGTCAAACCATCCACGCCGACGGTCGGACGCGGAATGAGCTACGAGCTGGTAACGTAGAAGCGTTTGGCTGACTCTGCTGTTGTGTTACGTAAGCGGGGTTCTTTTCTCTCTCGTTGCCCCACCACCTCTCCTCGTCTATCCCCACTTTCATCGTTGCGTACCCCTCCGTAGTACCCCGCGCTCCCTTGCCTTACCCTACTCCGTAAGTCGCCTCGCCCCTAACGCGGCTCGGCCGCGTGCGTTGCTCGAGGCACACTTTGGCAACACTAGATAGTCAACGACTGGTGCTCGGACTAAGTACGGATGCAGCGACTGTCGTCTGCTATCGCTCGGTCGCCGCGTGCGTTTTAACAGAGGCCACAGTGGGCCTGATATATTATTGGGCCTTAAAGCAATCGAGAGAACAATTGGTCATTCCAGTGCTTTCGATACGGTCTCGTATATCGATATACAGACTGGTAAATGTAGACGCTGCTTGGTGAACGGTGCGGAATAATAAAAATCGCACTGTCCTTGGACTTGGCAACGATATAGCTTTGGGAATAATCGTGGCGTTTGGCGTTATGTGCGAGCCTTGATGAGAATTCTGCGCAGAGAGACGGTCTTTGTTTTGACTAGCTTTTTACCCTTGATGCATTTCGTGTGTGTTCTACCTTACCGAACGGTACGCTCGTTCCCGCCTCGTTTCTTCTCCGGTGACCCAAAACTTTTCTATTTGTTCAGTGGTTTGCCTTTGATTTTCTTGCTCTTATCGAGCAAATCCGTGACTCATGGTAGACCAATGCTTACCAAAGATCGGTACAGTGCGATAATGTGGTCTTGTGGACGGTAGCGGAACGCCCGAAATTCATAGGGATCGCGTCGTCGCTCGAGTGGAAACGAAAGTTCTGTCCTACGTGTCTCTAGTGTCGCGTATTCGTTACGATTTTTATTGCAGGAAATCAGTGCGCGTGTGTACGCCGAATTATTAGACGTGAAGGCGCGCCATTAGGAGGATTATATGTGTGTATATATTTTCCCTTTTAGAAGGTACCGATCGAAGTGGAAATCGATAGATCGGTTAGTGTCAGTGTTACGTGTCTGCTGCAGTTGCGACCGTGTCACTTCTTGATGCTCATTGATTGAGATGACCGTGTGAGATATTGTCGCGCAAACAATAGGACCGATAAAAAGAAGTCACTGCGTACGATATACGTCAAGAGTGATTTATGTGACAGCATCCTTCTTGATCAGCCTGCACCGGGAAGTGAAGGTAGCTGGAGTATCTACTGTAGAAGAGCATCAATCACATTCCAGAGATTTCGTGGCTGTTGAAAAAAAAAATCTCGACCCACTCTTTGACTTAACAGGGATTGCGCGAGGGAAGCTGAGGGAGAAAGGTGGTGGCTCAGTACGAAGAAAGTGAAAAATTACAAACGGTCGTTTGGGCAACGCATGTTTGTTGCAACGATTCGCAAGAAAGCGACCGATTCTGACTGTGTCGCCGACTCGAACCAGTGGCGCCGTTGATTTATTTAGTTGCCTAATTCTTCTCGCCATAGACAGACACTTGGGTAACGTGAATTCTGGCTAAGGGAAAATCGCGTCCTTGAGTACGGTGTTGTTGTGACGCTGGAAAAATCGGTACGAGGTGACGAAGGATTAGAAAAAATAAAAAAAGACGAACCGCCAGGACAGAACGAATTGGGGGCGCCTTTCTGGGCTACTCGCGAAGGAAACCTTGCTTGTTGTGGCTGCACTGCAAGGATTCGGCTGGGATAATTTATCAACATTCGTAGCAGTGAATATCGAAAATTCATCGAAGAGGAGACACTTATATTTTTCCTTTGCCGTTATGACTTCGAGCGAATCCTGAGTCGCTACGTATATACGGTGGATCTTAGAAACTTTCGTGTGCGAGTACAGACAGTCCAAGTGCTTAAGCCGTGTTTCCACGATGCCTGTTTTCAACATAATCGCTAGGAGATGTAAGGTGAGTCGCAAGGCTACACGAATTAAGCTCCCGTTTCTATATAACGCGCAACTATCGCGCTCGGTAAGATTCTCGTAATTCGACACGCGATTTCACAACATTACCAAATATTCTAAGGATATCGCTCGCTGTTCAGAAGCCACGAGAAGTGTCCCCTTAGGCTGTTTTCGATTCTTGCCTCCTTAAGCGATAAGACGAAACGACCTGCTACGTGAGTCAGATCTACGGACGATATGTTGTCCCAATTTTGAAAATAGTGCGCCGGTCGTTATCTTTTTTTATTCTCTTATCTCGTGTCTCTCGCAACGAAAATTATATCGTACGTTAAATACAATTTCACGCGCATGCGCAAGGCCCTCGTTACCCACGTGCGTCCGCAGTCCCACCAAAGCCAGGCCCGACCATAGAGAAAAGAAAGAAGGGTGCATCCGCAACATGTAAGGTACCACCGGAGTCATTGATAACAATCAATTATATTAATTATCAGTTACGTAATTTTATTATTCTACTTTTATTTTATATCTACGCACAATTAGTACACGCGTTCCACGTGGTCGTCGCGGTACTCGCGTAATGCCTACTCGAAAGTTCAGGGAGATCGTCAATTGTTATTTTTCATGTAATATCAAGAAACGATAAACCATCTTCGTGGAAACGATTGTTCCGCGTTTTCCAGTTGTTTATACAACACCGTACTGATTAGAGGCATCGCGTATAAAAGGCTTATATAAAGATCATACACGATAAATCCAAGAACCGTAAGAATAAGTACCGACGATTTCAAAATTCGAGCCGTAGCCTCGCTGATATCGTTTTACACCGTATTAACTCTATCACGCCTAATTAGTTTAGTTCGTTGCACGAACTTAATACGTTAAGATAAAACGATCAAATTTCCTCTCCGTGACAATAGACACGCGTATCTGTAGTATCATTTTTAATTAAAAGATCAGCTGATACCGATAAATAATTTTTCTGCGCACTCTACAAGAAATACAATTTTTCATTTTATTTTACATCGTAACTTACTCGGTGTCGAGTCGCCATTTTGATAGCCGTTTTCGAGAAGCGTTTGAAACGTTAGATCCCGCAGTGCGCATGCGCCGTGGATTCCACGTGCGATGTATCGTATATAGAATTACACAAAGTGCTGCTCGCTGTCTCCGACGAATTGGTGTCAGTTACTGCTTAAGTATACTTTTCTTTTTTACTGCTTGCACCTTCGTTATTAATTACTATTCTCGTTACAAGCTTACAAAGTCCATTCAGGAATTCCGCACGAATTCAAACGTCGAAATATTTGACGCGTCGATTTTCTATACGGAAGATACGAGGCTGCAGCCATCGATGGAATCAATAAGCGTTGGCTGTCTGCTACTATAATAAATTTCTACACTTACGGTACTTAATTCTATGCAATTACGATCTTCGTTCATTTACGTAATTACAAGTGCAATTGCTTGTCGCACGTGTATCTCTGCGTCACCTGACGTAGACATATGAGATAGTTTATGTGCCGGTAGTATATTTGGGCATAAATTTTTTCCTACGTTACGTCATAATTACTCTGCTTATTCTGCCTCATTCAGAATTCGTTTTTCACCTGCTCAAGTTGGTACCAGATTCCTCGGTGAAACGATTCATCTCACAGGTTACGATTCGATCGGTCTTTCGGCCTGAAGCATTGAGCGTGGCATGACAGGGCACTCGTTGCTTATTATTGTTTACGTAATAACGTTCACGTAACGTTTGCGCATGCGCGCGTACTCGTATCAAGCCCAAACCACGCAGGTACGTAATACGTACGTACGTCTGTAACAGCTGTCGTCGAGGACGATTCAGATAATGAGACGAGTACTAGTGGTAGTACGAGGAGTAAGAGTGAGGTTAGGTAGAGACATTTGAATATTTTTTGGTAGAAAAATAATGAACCAGCCATTAAAAGTCGACTGTCGTACAATGGAGTGTTTCTAATTTCCACCGAGGAGTGGCGCCCCTGTACTTCGTCCTTTTCTCTTATAAAGCCTTCCCATGCTTCGACCGCCTTTATTATCTTCTCTGCTTACAGCCTTAGCGACGTTCGCGATCGTAGTAGCCGTTTTCAGTGTTTCTTCCTTCGCCTCTATTTACATGTACGCGTCACTCGATTTTGACACCGTCGAAGAATCGTTCGTCGCGCAACATGGCCGATCGAATTGTTAAGGTTTCTTCGTCGCAAGAAACTCCTGGTTTTACGATTGGCCGACCGTGTGTTGGCGTCGCGATCAATCGCGTTGACTCGCCTTCTAGTATCGTCATAAACAATATTGGGCATCAACGATACCATTCGATGGTATCGATCGTTACGTTCGAGATACGAACGCCAAACGATATTCGATAGGTCGACTCGATCGAGTTTACGTCGAGGCTATGGCGCCTCGAGGAAACAAGTAATAAGCTGTCGATTGTTTATCGCCTTAACGTACGCATTTAACGTGCACACCTGATTCGTCAGTCTCGGTGTAAACAGACTTTAATTCTTCCAGGCGGAGGACCTTCTGGACGATATATTATCATTCGAAGCTGGCTCCTTGGGCGACGGACTTAAGGACAGCCAAAGCGGAAGCCTACCGAACCTGCCGGAACTCCAAGTGAAACCGGAACCTTTGTTACTGACGGACGCGGAAATACACGCCCTGGCGAAAGATCGGCAGAAGAAAGACAATCACAATATGAGTATGTATAGCTTTGTGAACTGTACCGTTTTCATTGTACTACAAATTATATTTCCTCCAGGTAACTCGGTCGGTATGGTTGGTATCACTGCGAGAGGATAATCCTGTGATGTGAATTATAAGAATAAATTTACGACAGGTAAACGAGGGAAATGGAATCGAAATGGAATTTCTGATATTGAGAATCAATGTGGTATACACACATATAGTGTAGACAGTGCAATTTTCCTTGATACCGTCGGTACGCCGGAAACGGTTCCCGTTAACGGGAACCTGGCCAATCTCTGGCAAAACGTCAATACTTGCTGCGGGAGTTGACACGATGGCAGTGAGAAAATTCCGATTTTCCCGATAGCATCTATGCGTATAGGCACATATGCTAACGCTGTAGGGAAACTACTCTTACTGTATATATATATATATATATATATATATAGTATCCCCAGAATACAGAGACAGGCGGAAAAGAAAATTCTCATTCGTATCACGTTTCTCACACGTGACCTACACGAACAACGCTATACGAATTATTAATGTTTTTGATAAGGATTAAGAGATATATGGGTATACTGTCAATTACACGTCTTCGATTGGACGTCTATATTGGCACCTGCCAATTAAACTGGCACTATCTAATCGGACGAATCGACAACAGTATACATTTCTATCCGATATGCCACTGGTCGTTATTTTTCTATACTTTCTCATACGCGTCCTCTTTTATCTCGCAAGATCCAGTTTTATCGTCCTTTTCTTTCATTTCTTTGTTACTCTTTTAATTTACTGTCGACTCTACTCGTCACTGCTTGGCTCCGACACGTTATACTATTTTTGTTGGTACAACTGTCGCTTCTAATAGGCCATCTTATCGCGCTCGCCTAACGTAACCAATTATTTGTCATGGAGATTCGAAATCTTACACGTTGATCCTCATCTAAATCCCACCAGCTACCTGAGGATCGAAGATCGCAAGAGAGCTAAATCAGAAAGCTCGACTCTAGTTTAGATCTTAATTAAAGGCGATACTTGGATCACGGATAGTATCGATGCATGTCTTCCATCAAATCTAAGTCGATTTGCCGCCTTTTATCTAATCTCCAGGGTTTCGATACTACGGGGTATTTTCGTTGTGATCGATTGCTTTCGTCGATGTATCCGTCGAGAGATGAGCGATTTTTTTTATTGCCAAAAAAAAGTGTAGTAAGTGGCCGGCAGTCACGTATTACGATTTTCATTGATCTCGTCTGAACGTACGTGTCTTTTTTTTTTCTTGGCTCTTTTGTGTCTTTGTTATCACTGAACCGTCGGACGCGCGTAGATCGACTAGATGATTCGTCAACGACTAGATTTGACAAAGCTATTGGCGAGCAAGATGAAAATTGGGTAGAATTCATTATCATATTTTTCTGCCTAATATTTTTGGACAATCCTATAAATCGTATTACTCGCCCGTCTCTTTTATACGATTTACATACCAGCCCCATGCGTATCAATAATGACAGAAGAATTCAGTGTCAATTATCAATGTATCATTATTATGCTTGACCGTGAAAATGATATGAATCGATTACGTATATCTAGCGATACAACGCAATAGCAGGTAATTGACGTCTGTCATTGCGACTGAAGTTGGTTGTACATTGGAAATCGAGTGTACAGGAGCCAACTTCAGGCTGTGCGTTTAGCTTGGATTATTCCGTATAGACTTACTCGGGTGTATTGCGTGTGTGCCAACTGAAGTTAGCTCCCGTTTAATTCCCATTGCAGAACCATCTTCAGGTCGTACAATACTCCTGAATAATTGTATAATTAACAGTGCTGTTTTAATGGCTGTTTTATTCTCTTCTTATATTTTTTATTCAATCTTTATTCAGCTACGCTAATTGTACGTGTACTCATTGTTCTTCCTACGTCATATTACTATATCGAATGACTGTCTATATACATATATAATATTGCGAATTCATTATATCCATTGACAAAAGGCGTCATACGCGTATGGTCTACGAGTGCATAACGAGTGCAATGATAATAACAACAGTGTCCACCATGTAGCATTAACTCATTCGATAACGTATGTACGTAAAACACATAACCTCACAGATTGCACGTTACAACGACAAGTTATCCGTGTCTCGATAATGGCCGACGTCCCTGATCCGATTGTCAGTTATACCTGAAGAATTAATTACTCGTCTCGTTTCTTAACCCGCGCCGGCCCTGACTCACTCAAGCTACACATACTTTGAGATTCAGAAAGACATGTAATTATTCGTCGAATCTATTCGTCGATTATCATAAAACCCTACAGCCATTGTGCTCTTGGTCAATGGAGACGCAAGCCTTCGACTATTAGCGATTGTACTTGTTATATACATTGTAAATCGTTGGATAAAAATGTACCTTATCTCCCCGTCGCCAAGAGATTATCGACTGTACTGGCTGGCTTAGGGAATCTTCTAAGATCTCGATTAAGCGTTCACATTATTTATTTCGTTAATGATTGATGATTGTTCTTTCGTATTTTCAGTCGAGCGACGAAGACGGTTCAACATCAACGACAGAATCAAGGAACTGGGTACACTCTTACCCAAGACCAATGACCCGTGAGTACTTTTCCTCTTATTTCTATCGCTCTTTCTGGCTCTGCCATCGTGTCATCCCTTTTTCATCTCTGGTCCAGGGATCATTTGTACTTGGTCTTCGGTGACTTTTTACTCGAACCTTGTTCCAGGTTCTTGCTTCGCTGTATGACTGATCCTTATTACCCTTCGTTGGTAAAAAAAATGTAAAAGTCTATTTATACACGAAATACGTACACGTGGATTTGAGGTTATCTTGCCGAATCAATGTATATAGTTATACACGTAGTCGCAGTTTGTGTAGGCGGGAGCGTTTTGAATTTTTTTTTTTTTTTTTCTTATGTCGAAAAGTATGTCACGTTAGTTGATTAATTTTTGTCAATTAATAGCGTTAATTACTGTAGCAATAAGCGTACGCGATAAGAAGTTTACTTGTCGCAAGTGTATTGGTAAATGAGTCGCCTCGTTTACGCGACTAGCTCGAAATGATTTTTTAATGGATTCGTTAATTCGCGACTAAGGGAATCCTCGTGTTTAGCGCGGGGGGAAAAAAAAATGTTATACGCCACTGGAAGGCGCACTAACGACTGCTCTTATTATTGCGAAGAACGCACGTGTCATTCCGCCATTAATCAATCGAATTTCTGAGCCATTTGTCAGTGTCAGCTGAGCCCGCAGGACTTAACAATTTCTAAGCCAATCCGAGAGCTTGAGCGACCCACACCTCGTATGTGCTTCGTGGTAATTTTGGAAAGAAATTTTGAATTTTCTCTCTATTTCTTTCTGACGACTGTTTATTTTGAAAATAACTGTGGGAAATTTGCATCGGGGATCTTCTGGGTTTCCAAGTCTTTCGCAATCGTCACCGAAGGCGAACTCGTGGCGACTCCTTTACACGAATCGTTAGCTTCCACTCTGGACGACATCAAAACGTAGCCAAGCCGTCGCTGTCGCGACGATAACGTAACGCTTCGTTTCTAAAGACTCGAACAAACATGACACAGATATTACGGCGATGGAAGAGGTGTAGAGGTTAGTTAGGTTACGTGGCTGAATGCGGAAGGATTTAAAAATAATTTAATCACTTTGACATTCGTCATTTTGAATTTCCCGCCATTATTATTACTTTTTATCAACTTTCAAATCCCCTTTGAGACTCGTCGAGTCTTCGGGCGATACAGGTATTGTTACCCTTTGTGTATTCTTGGAAGTGAAATTTCAAACTGGTGTAATCGTCGCGGCGTCTGGAGACGTAGATGGCAGCACTGCTCTTCGTACGCGCGTACCCGGCATAAATACCTTGAATTCGCTAAGCTCATGAGACTCTTTGCGGCTTCCTATATTTCCGGCTGGAACGTAAGAAATGAATTACACCTCCTTAGCTTAGAAATCCGTTACGGAAGCTGACTCAACCTAGCCTAACTGAACGCTACTTTTCCACCCAAAGATCCCTGGCGCATTAGCCCGGGGAGCTTCGTAATCTCGCCGCTAGGGTCTGGGTTGAGAAACCTTTGGTATTTGATATTTCTGGCTTCGAGGTTAAACTTCGGGGTTGCTTGTTATCACTCGGGCATTACGACGAAGCAAGTCACTGTTGTACACGTTCGGAATTCTTTTTTCGAAAGAATTCCGTATCTTTTTTTTTACAAGATTTTTCTTTTTTATAACCCTTAGTCTTTAGTCCATTAAGTTCAATGCTTACGACGTACATATTATTATGGAAAATAATGCATTGGGTCTTTTAACTTGATTCGAGCAGATCAAGGATGTTCTTGAAGTTACAGCATGGGTATCTATGCCCTTTAAAGCAAATCCCTGCATTACTCCAGGCGTCACTAGTGATCTGAGTGAGATCAACGTTGTCGAAGTATTTTCATCGGGCGATATAGGACGGAGCTTTAAGTTACTTAGAAAACAAATTGCTCTAAATGCCAAACGTAACGTAGTTTGTTCCACGTTATTAAACGGGTAATACAAGGCAAATGTTAATTGTGTGTTCAGGTACTACGAGATCGTACGGGACGTAAGGCCAAACAAAGGGACGATCCTGAAGTCATCGGTCGAGTACATAAAATTGTTAAAGAACGAACTGACGAGGATGAAGCAAAGTGAACTGAGGCACAAACAGTTGGAGCATCAAAATCGCCGGCTACTTCTACGCGTTCAGGAACTCGAGCTTCAGGCCAAAGCCCATGGACTTCCGGTTACGGATTTCAACTGGGCCACAACTTCCGGCACAGTCCTCAACACCTACGTCAAGAGTAAACCCGATCAACGGAAGGTACAATATATTTGTCAGATACGTCAAGTACCTGCGTTCTCTTCCTGTCTGCTTTGATCATGAAAAATAATTTTTCAAATATTCAACCACGACTGCTTTTCCTTTGGTCTTAATTCTTATTCATCATTTCTTTCTCCCCTAGTCGAATGCCTTTAAGAAATAGTCGACGCTCGTTCCCGTAGCGAAGACGTCAATCCGGTCGACAAAACAGTCGTCGTGATCAGAAACGAGGGAAATTGCTTCTGGATTTCAGAAGTAGGTGACGCTAATCGAGTATCGATACGAATCGAATGGAAATTGCTGAACGCCGGAGGGAGTTTATGAGTTTGTCATTGACGTCAGTGTCATGTCGGTAACGAGACGCCGCCAATACTAGGTACACACCCACGTCGTGCACTGAATTGTCAAATTTGTAAATATCCGCTAAAACTCATATTTCTTGTACAATACTATTTTATGATGTATAACCCACCTTGTCTTTCTAGAAAGTTAACATTTAAATCATTAGGCCGAGGGATCTTGATTATTATCATTGATAAACGACTGTCGTGCCTGACGGTACGCAGCACCGGGACAAGCACTGGTCGTTACGATTAGAAGTTTAAACATTGATAAGAATTCGCTCTCTTCCAGTCGCATTCACCGTGACGACATACTTCACATTCCCAGCTGCACTTACCAGAGATTGGGTATCGTGCGGAAAGAATGTACTTGTTTTTTTTTTTCTGATATCGTCAATTTGCCGAATTTTCATTGTATTTTTTCTTTTCCTTTTTTTTTTTGAATCTAACCTCAAAAGTTACTTTGGCACAGTTACTGCTTATACACAGAGCGTATATAAGGCTCGACGCTTTAAATTCGCAAAATTATTACACGATCCTTTTTATCGGAAAAATTCATGGAATTATGGCGGATACGTGCTCCATGGGTATTTTCAAGATTGTGTGGGATATACGTGAAATACGAAAATTTTCACGTGCAGTACGTAGAATAACTAGATGAGATATGCCGAAGAGGAAGAGTGGAATATAAAGAATGTTGAAGAGGGAAAGAGAGGAAGCAAATAGAATATTAGTACACGGGCGTACAGTCTGTGAGTATAGTCATCCTCGCTTCACCTGTGTGTCGTCATCGTAAAGTCATCACAGCAGACCTCGTAAATTCAGCACTCCACTTAGATAATTCAGAGAGTGATAATAAGAGAGACGCGACATTGGCGTCGAGACGATATTTTTTTTTTTCCTTCTACTTGGAACTGAATTTACGCAACGTATGTCAGCCTTCCGACACGGCGAGTGTACTACTTTGGCGAAACGTTTAACGTACGTGAAGTGCGCTCCTCGCGCAGTGTGAAACTACCTTGGAGGATTCGCGCACACGTGTGTATCGGACTTTTGAAATCAAGCGCAAGTTCCTGTTTCGTTACATAAGACTCGGCCTTGATAAGGCGATTAAGATCAATATCTAAATTGGTTTCGGCAGTGGCTCGTTGACGTGATCGATAGCGTCCGTCGCATCCGGTGCGCTGATAGGGACGCTCTGCAAGGAGAAAATCTTGGAGTTTAGCGAGGATTGGTAGAAGGGAGGAAGGAAGGTAGAGAAGGGAAAAGGAATTGTGGTTGAAGTCGAAATATTAAATAGCAATTTGGAGTATAGTGACTGAGACGTAGGAGAATATGTATATAGCTTAGTGGTTAAGGCTGGTCTCCATTTTGTAAGAGGAAATAATTGATAATGTCAAATTGTGGTTTTATGAATCAGATCGTTGATGAGAATAGAGAAGCCGAAGCTCGGAAGTTCGTGTGGCAGATGCCGGAAGTGGTTGCTGAGGAAGCGTCGACCTTGAGCATGTCGCAGCTCGAAGATCTCATGGAGGATGACACTGGAGGACCTGTGCACGGTGGTGACCCAATGCTCTCCTCGCCTATTCTTCCACCGTTAAGCCCACCGGCTCCAGCATGCCATCATCCTCTACCTGACGAAGACACACTTGGCAGTCTTGCCCCAACTACCTCGAACTCCTCGTCGGATATGGATATCGTCGCGTAACCCAGAGCTCCTGGCGGATTTAATAATTCCGCAGTGAATGGTCAGGAACTTAGTTAAAGTAGATGATGACGATCTTCCTCACAGCCTCAAGTCCTCAGGGATGGACCTAGGGAGATCAGGAGAGAGAGACTCAAGATGGATCCCTGGTGCGGTACAGTCCGTCCACGTGTCCGACAAGTGCCTGAACTTTTTATTCCGTTTAACGATCAACGTTCAAGAAGCTAATGGAGAAGATCTTTCACGTTCCTCGCGTCAGGAGCGAAACCGGTAGAACCTATTGCTGAAAGTTCACCAGGTACTCAGGAACTAACGCTCGTTGCCTGGGAATGCAGGGAAATGCGTCCCCTTACGCGTTATTCGATATAGGATGAATTAGGTTATGTTTATAGGTTAGACTGGGTACGGGATGGCTCGTGGGATCATACAGTGGCTGCGCGGCCATGGTGATGCTGTATCCAGATCGGCTGAGATACTCCGAATTCCTGAATGTGGGAGACCACGAAGTGAGAAAGCCGCAGCAAGGCTTTGAATTGATATTGGCGAGGACTGCGTGTAAATACGTACGTTACGTAGGCGAGTGTAATTTCTAGAAGCATTTGTACAGTAATAGTCGTTTTTTAAAAGGTTCACGACGCCAGCCCGTCAGTTGAGGATTGCTAGTGTGGCTGTAGTGTAAACGTGCTCCGTCGGTAATATGTTTACCAATAAATTGGTATACTCTAGCGCGAACTCATAGCTAACGGTTTATTGCGGCAGTTTCATTTTTCCTTGTTTACTTGGTCTTTTTGTAAATTGAGGATTTATACAACCGTTTAATGTTTTTAGCCAATATAACCTATAATTTGTCGCGTCAGTTTTTTACAAGCTACCCGAGCGATCCTCGCGGAAGTTTTTCCAACTAACGATTTAGATTTTCCGGGCATTACACATGTTCGTAACGTTCATAGCCGAGTCTAAGCTTCATTGACAGTCAAACGGTCGATGGGTACTAAATGGCTTTATTAGAACCAATTTTGGACTCGCCTTGTAGTCTCTCATTAATAATACATTAAAGGGGGAGCAAGCGAGCCGGTTTCACTGTGAGATGTGTTTCTAATAAATTAATATGGCGAACTTGCGCTACTCAATTCTACGTTTACGCGCAATCTGATCCTGAAACGGACGCCATTATTGTGTTGGGACTTATTGACTGACTGTCCCACCTATCTCCACTGGCAGGACCCAACGAAATGGGAAATATTCATCGTAGCTACACGTGCCGCTTATTCTCGGTGATTTTTATGCAGCAGAGTCGTCTTCGCTTTACGTCTCAACACCTGGCGTCGCCTAGGGATTCCTCTCCAATTTTCCATGGAATTTCTCATCCCTCTCCATTCTCTCAGACAATTTTCGCGGCATTTGATGCCATTTTTTATTTCACCCAACACAAGAAAATTTTCAAATGAACAACACGCCGGATGCCGCTGAGGAAGTTCCTTTGTGAAAAAAGTGGAAAAACGGAAGGTACAAAGAAAAAAGACCGTGTGTAAAATTGTATTTATATTTCATGCAATAATATATACCGATGGACGTTTAAATATTTGATTTTTATATAAATCTTATTGCATTTTGACGAACACGATTTGCCAATCAATAAAGGTCTCCTTGTACAAGCAGCAGTCTTTTTTGCAAACAGTGCGAATCGATAACGTAACGTGTACAGTGGATCGTGATAGCAATTGTATTATACATTATGCATAATTATATGTAAATATATAGTATATGTACGGAACGACACGAATTCGTATACTGCAGAGGTATCTGCGAGATATATATATATATGTATATATATATATATTTTTTGAAATATTTCATGACCTTTTTGGGACAAACCTTATCGTTATACATGCCTGTTTATACAATCACGACTCGATATTTCCTCTTTATAAATATACAAGGTATATATGTATATATGCATGAATGCGCGCGTGCAAGCGACGGCCACGTAATAACCAAAACTTTAAGACGCAAAAGGTACTGAGGAGGAGCAATATGAACGGACGTTCAGTAGGAGTGGGGAGAGAAATGATCTTGAATTTTCATAGTTTAATTATCGTGTATAAGTGCATTAATTGTTAATGTCAATGTTATTGCTATATTATTACAATTGTTAAAGTGCTGTTACTACGTATTTGTAGATTTGTAAATAGGCCGTAAAGGCAGGAGTTTTCAGCAAAAAAAAAATCATAATTGTATCGAGATTCAGAAAAGATTGTATCGCATAGTTATTTTATCTATCATTGTTACCATCTATCGCACGTGTCACGTGCGACTACATGCTATTAGAAGAAAGAGAAGATGAAAAGAAAAAAAAACGAATATTGATAGCATTACTAAATTATGGTGTTTCTTGTTTTTACTTCTTCGTCGAACTCTGTGTTCTTTTTACCTAAATCCTTATTTTTTTTTTTTGAGTATAAGTAAGACTACGAAATGGAGTATGCGCATTTTTGTAGCGAAGAATTATTATCCTGGAAGAAGTACCGTGGGAAAATGCGTTAGCATATTATACCGACAGGAGACAGGTAAGATGGTAGGGGTGAAAGTTCGAGTAGGAGGGGTTGGGCCGAACTGACACCCATTTTCATCTCACCCCTCCAGATAACCCGACACCGGCATATAATGGATCGCTTCAATTTACTCGTCGACGCTCGGTCGGCACCCGCTGTGCCCGCGCTGCCGACGCCGACGCCGACGCCGACGCCGAGGCCGAGGCTGCCCTTATCGTTAGCTGAGGAAGATCGAAAAATTCTCAAGAAACGAGAACTTGCGGGGTTTAGCGAATGTGGCTGTGCGAGGAAAAACTCTTACTATGATTTCCTTATAATGATTTTGCTATGGTATCGCAAGTGTTGCTTTTATATGGGTGGTCTTTTTTTTTTTTTACTGAGATTTAAAAATATTCCGAATTTTCTCCACCTGATACCTTTTCGGTTTTCTACTTAAAACGGTAAATGCCCTGGACATTTATTGGTTTAAGAATAAAATACGTCGCTGTAACCAAAAAGCGTGTTGAGAATTCGTCACGCGGAATCACGGCAATTAGAATAGGCCTTAGGTCGTTATTGGACGCCGGCGTACTTCGACCAAGACTTCCTAAAGGAGTGGAGAAAAAAGAGAGTGACAATTTCACCCTTCGCCATTTTACCATCCATTTACCGCCCTTAACGATTCAGACTCGTAAATCTGTCAATGCCAACGCACTGTAATTATACCGTGCATAAGGATCCAAGTGCTTCTCTTCTTTCGAGTTTAGAAGATAAAAAATAATTGGAACAGTATTTATACAAGGATTCAAATTCTCATCCGTCTTGGGGAGAAATTTTCAATTTTCACAAATACAACGAATCTACTACGCAATGCTTAGCGATGGGTAATTTGTTTAATTAATTAATTACCCGGAGGGTCGCCCAATTTCTACAGCGCGGAGCGCCACTCAGGTTGATCTATTTTTATCAAGGAACGAAACAAAAGTACGTCTCATTCTTTAAGTCTTGGTCGGAGAAATCGTAGCTATGGTTGCTATAAATCAGGAACGTATTGCAGCACTTATTCTTGAAGGAAATAGTGTCTGAGACAGTAATGACAGTAACGACAATTTTCTCTAGAATCTTCTTCTCAGTGACAGTTGCATTGTCCATTTCCACTTTTCTATCTCTTTCAAAATTTCCCACATGTTCCGTGTGTGCTTCTTTGTGTACCTTTCCACCGTTGCTTGTACGTGGCTTGTCTGATTCACTGAGTCCTTAAAAAAAAGAAAGAAAAAAAAAAGTAAATAACAGCATCAACTCTAATTCTTTTACTTAGAATTTTATCGTGACTCTATTAGCGTCTACACCTTCTTCTCTCCAAGTTTTCACTACTTCCTATGGCTACCAACCTCTAATAGTTTTAAAAGCTCTTTTCTAGAACATCTGAATTCCGCAGGACACTGCTAATGGAAAATCTCGATTCGGCCCGTATCCAGATAAATAAAGGAAATTAGCCTTAACGGTACGACAGAACTAAGCCAAAGCAATTTCGCGGACTGCCAACTTTTTTTTTTCTACCCACAGTTAGGAAGTCGCGACTGTGCCATAATGTAATCGTCATGCCATATAGGGTGGCCCTCAATTTCTGAATAAACCAATGAACGAGTGCGAGTGTATTTCGTGAAAAAAAGAAAAAAACTGAATTTAGTCTAAGAAAATAATTGAGCCTAATACCAAATGCGGTTTGGCATTGTTGGCAAAGGCGTATGGACAAATCGAAAGATTTATCTCCACGATTCCATAGAGTATTGTCATTTTAACATATGCAAGCGTATACAAACCTCGACATGTTTCCGATACTTGAAAAATATCTGCTAAAGAATCATCCACGACGTCCTCTATATCCCATGAATCATTTCCTTCCTACGGAAGATGCAATACAGCATATATTTCCAGCTAATAATTTTCAGCAGTGTAACGTTTCAAATTTATCCTCTGGCAAAGGAGCCTTGAAATTTTACCCTGTAATAAGTTCAAAGGATTTTCAACCCCTTTTACACATCCTTCCTCCCTCCTGTCAATGGCGACGATCTTTGATCTGTACTGCGCTTAAAGACCTTTTAAAGCGCCTTTAATCGTAAAAAGGCGGAACCTTAGTAAAAGCCCTTTTTCCACGAGGAGAAGAAGAAGAAGAAGAAGCAGCAGCTAAAAGGTGAGAATGATTAATGAAGCAATACCTCTAGACCAGCTTCCTTCTTCCTTGGTTCTTAGCTTCTTACCTTCTTTCCACCTAGCTGACCGGCTAAGCTGGATTGGTTTGCCCGGCTAGGAACTAGGTAGGTTAGCTAGTTAGCAAGCAGCTTCCTCCTCTGGACCAACCTACGTTCTGGCATCCTTATACGCCAGGATTCCATGTCCATTCCTGAGATTTTCTTTCCTTGGGTTTTACTGCATTTCTTACACCCCTTCTGAAATTGACTGCTCCATCTTGTATCTTTTAGCAGATACGTTCTTCACCCTCTTAGAACTGGAGCTCTTCCTCATTACTGATAGCAGAATAGTCAATGATGCTGTAGATGAAGATCAATCATTAAACAGCCTTGTATGACGTCATTTTAACTTTTACTATACGTTTTTGTGGAATAGGCATTACTTAATGTATAAATCCCTGATATCATTAATATGTATATTAATAAATACATTAAAGCAATGAATTCCGTTGTTATCACTTATGCTCATTCTTGATCTTATAGTATGTAAGAATAGGATAGGGAATACCTTGAGATAAGATGGTTCTAGAGAATTTTTGAAAACTGGCCATTTTCTCAGAATCTTTTATATCTCCATTTACGCGAACGTTATTCCATCTCTTTCTCGCTGCACTTCGCGTACACGCGAACAAGAAAATATCCCTGCTCGAGAATTTCATGCTGTAAAACTACGGAACCACGAAGTATGCATATATTTCCATGGTGGACAATTTCACACAAGTACAACTTTTATTGTTGATAAGCAAAATTCTTGGAGACCACAGGACCGAAACTATATTCCTTTATTAGATTTATTGCAAGATTATCATTATCTGTCTGTGATTATTATTATCGGACGTGATCGTCCGAACGATTATCCACTGTGGAAGGTATCGAAAAAATGGTGCTGGCACAGTAACTGCGAATCTAAAAAGAAAAAGGGCATGAGTTAGTATTAAATAAAAAATTCAGTGGTCCATTTAAAAAAAAAAGGAATGTCAATTTTACGTATTACGCAAAAATTCAGAGCCAGGAAAAGTCGAGACGAAAGGATGTGAGTGTACTGAATGGCTGCCGGAGATTCATATCTGAAGGACGTACGTCATTTTAACGACGATTTTATTACAAATACAGTAAATCTCGAGAAACGTCCAATATAGAATCGTGCCAGAATTCTCAGCCGGGATTTTGGCGAACGTCACATTGGAAAATTTGCATAGAGAGATCATCCAGATTATTTCAGGATCATACACGCTGCTGTGTATACTTTATCCAAGGACTAGCTTGATAATATATCTGTATTTTTCTTTAATATTGCTGTAAGAAATGGGCGAAAGAAATAGCGAATGCATTATTTACGTCAATGATAAACACTAAAACCGGGTTCACTGTTCACAAATTTAGATGCAAATATTCTGATTTCTTTTGCGTACTCGCTGCACTGCTGCACCCCATTTTCTATTCCAATTTAACTCCATTCACATATGCGAAATGGAGTAACTAGGTACGCTTGTAGATACACAAGTTTTGCTTCTTTTTAAGGCAAAAACACACAGCCACTATATTTTTCATGGCGATACGTGTCAAGATAATGAAGACACTTGACGAAGGTGTATTTGCAGTGTAATTACTTGTCAAACGTACATGCGAGCGTTGGAAGAAAATGATATAGAGAGGCAGGTAATACAATAAATAGAAAAATGAATGTAGACATAATAAAAAGTACTGGAACGAAGGTAATATCAGAGAACAAAACGTGAAAAGTGACGTCAAGGTTAGGAGAGTCTGAAATAAGATTGGATAGATAAAGGTGGTGGAGTTTTGTAAGAAAATTGAAGCTCGAGTGCGGACAGCGCATGCGCGAGAGACGTGAGGGAGCATAAAGATGGCGCTAGGATTTATCATAACATGACATAAAGCGGCGTAGAATGAAACGTAATGAAAACTTAGAAATCTTACCTCAACAGTCGAAGATAATCAAACAATCTTGATAACAGACATCTCAAAAATTGTCGCCACGTACAATTTTTGTTGGCTCCACGAAAATTCCTTGTATCCAATATGGACTTTGAAAAGGTTAACGACGCGAATCCAGAAAATCTCGTAAAAGCGTCAAAGTACCTGAGATGCTGTAGACTATAAAAAAGATATCCTGTGAGCAGTGACCCACATTGATAAATCCGTGTTTATTGCCGTGACATGTTGTATATGAAAATAAAAAAAAATGTTCACTTATTTTCAACTTCATTTAACCTGCAGGCACATGGTATTACCGTTTAATTTTTCATGAAAACACATTGCCTCCGAATTGCCTTCAATGGCCAACATTCCTCATCTGTCAGCATAGTATAATATATATCGTCCTCACTTACTGTACCACATGAAGTACAAACGTTTGAACATTTTTCATCCGGTAGATAGATCTGTCACGTCCGAACTACGAAATTGTAACCTCCAATCTCGATACTCCACTATCAACACAGTATACGAAAGCTTAAGGCGCCCGCGCAACGACCATAAAACGAACAGAAGTCTCTTCGACATGAACCACGATAAAATAACCCCAGGTTGTGGACCTAAGCTGCCCTGATAAATCCTCGTTTACTACCAGAAAGCGTCCAGGCAGAACAGCTTCCTTACTGAGGATACTGCTAACGTCATACTTCCGTTAAACAATATTAAATCTTTCAAAATTCACCTGAAAAGTCCCACGTTTCATAAGAATAATTTCATTAAAAATCGACATAGAATTAATGAAACGTCAGCGTTCGTTATTAATAAATTCTCTAGAGCGAAATGTCGTAACTCTAAAAAATTGTAATAGCCGTTTGAACTCCCGCAAAAGGGTTGCCATTTTGGAAAGGAATGACGTCAGGCTTCTAGAAGTTACTGCTGACATGAAAACCACGAAATGGGCTTAACGACTTGTACTGCGTGCGTAGTTGTGCTTCTAGTAGATTTCTGTAGCATATGCTGCTACAATTTACTATATAAGTATATACTACTGTATTATATATATTTATATACCAGTGAGTGTATCCTTAAGCAAGGCTACCACCAGCCTAAACATTTTCGTCCCTCTACGTTAACAGATTGTTATAGTCTATGGCGCTAAAGGTTTCTTCGAGGCAGAAGCATCCGCTTGGTTATCTTACCCCGACACCAATTTTGAGGTTAGATCCTAATGTAAAGGGGTTACACGTCAGCCGTCATCATCGAATTTAAGTGTCAGATAATCTAATACGGTTAGTACCTTCTCTAATAATGATTAAACATAGTCCAAATATTTCTGGGAACTGGAACTTGATCTCGCTAGAATTATAAATCCAACGGGATGAAAATATTTCTGTAAAATTGACAACACATTATGCTGTACTACCGGTGAGGTTATCTTTTGGACACTCTTATTAATTTTAAGTTAACGATGATTTATTGACTTTTTACAAAGTATCCATTTCCCTATTGGAATTCCCATGATTTAGGGATACGTAAATACCAGTTTAACTAGGTCGATGCCGGGACGGGTTTGGGAAAATCTCTGCATAATATTGTATTGGAGTCATAAATATCGACTGACTTAACAGTTTTCGTTTATGTGTGTGCACGTTTCATATAGCATACAATTTTCTTGAGACAAAAATACTGTTTTCTCCATTAAAAATTTTTTAATCGTACCGACATTCTCTCGAGCCATACCATAGATGTATTCTTTTATAACTATATTATATTCGAGACGGAAACTTCGATACAATGCTGAGTTATTAATAATGGCGATCAATATCCTGTCAACGCTTTAGGTGCTACTATATCCCTGTGTATATATATATGTATATGTATATGTGTGTATACATGCATCTATGGGTATATTATATGCATATATGGGGTATATGCGTGCTACAGGTATACTATGTATGACACATTACAAAAGGTTGTAAAGATTCAGAATAGAGAATTGAGGATAAAGGCGGGCGTGTTTCTTCGAGCGAATCGTCATGCTGATTCCTAGACGGAATAATGGAGGACTTACAATTCACAGGAAGAATACTTTCACGGAATATGACATCCTAAATAATGGCGTCCCTACTGCAAACAATCTCTTTTTAACCATTCATTGATTGGCTGTCGCTCGAGTACCGTTTAGTGCTGCTTCTCGACGAGAGGTAAGTATAAGAAGGTAAAAAAGAGAGAACGACAAAGAAAACAGATAACTAGATTCCATTTGTAAATCAGACAAATATTATTCTACGAATAGTGTAAGGCTGCGAGTGTCAAATTATTTCTCGTGTTGGCCAACCTGCTCGGTGCTATTGGAATATCAAAGCTTCGAGATTGATCGGTTATCGAGAACTTTGCTAGAAAAATTCCGCGAGACTTTCGTATCTTGATGGATTCTATTTATTTGTCTCTCTCTCTCTCTATTTCTTTCTTTCTTCGTTTACTTATTTCTAGGTCTATCAATGCCTTCAGCTTTTTTTTTTTGTCATTCAGGATCTTCTTTTGCATCCGCTGCACCTTTATTATTCTTCACCCAGTCACCGCTCTCAATCAGTCGTTTGGAGATTTCGCACAGTGGACGATTTTCCAAAGAAGCCGCAGAGGCTAATTGAACTCTTCGCCAAGTTTTCGTACTCGAGTGTACTTAAGCAGCGATCGGGGATACTTTGGCTACCAGCCTGCAAGGGTGGAATTAAGACGATCTTAGATATGCTTTCAGCCTCTAATCGGATTGGCGAAATCAATTAAATCAACTTGGGTAAGTACCTGTTACGAAACAGCATCGGCAACGATAGGTACTCTCTTACTCAAATCCTGACCCAGCACTCAAATCGAAGGATCACATCGAATTTCTCGAATTCTGAGAAATTGAATAACACGAGGCATATGAAATTCAAAAAAATCTGAATTGCTGATTGTAACGTAACGCAATGCTACCTTGTAATGTATTACACTCTGCGTTTGTTTAATTAGACTATTGTCAAAAATCTAATAATAAGAATGATAATGTTTTTATTTTACAGGTTCAATTCTGTAGACTCTCAGACTATGGAGGCACGGTGAAAATTTTTAAAAGGTCATATTTACCTAAGGAGCAAATATGAGGAAAATTTAATAACGCCTGGAGTACGCATTTTCACGTGATTTATATATTTTGATACGGGCTGATATGTGTCCTTGATATAAATCAGGATATTGTTACCAGCCATGAAAATAGCTACGTTGTCAGAAAGAATTACCTGAGATTTGAGGAACAACGAGGATCCGTTTTCGTATACCATCTGGCACTGGATGACGTTGACTTTGAAATATTTAACAATCAAGTGAGGGTCAATTGGAAATTTTGTTTTATAATGAAATTTTTGATAATCTCCTTCGGCACTGATTAGCATATCATAAATGTATGAAATATCTGTAACAAGCTGTATAAGCTTAATCGCGAATATTCAATCAGGCGTTATCAAAGGTACTAGAAAGTTACCAGCTTATTAAGACTGCTTGCTATATCTATATACTTCATAACCGATGAGGGGGCGCCTCTTGTATCAACCCGGAGACAATCCCTTCGAAAACTTTGAAACTATTAGAAATTAGACCTTGGACCAGTTTAAATTCCACGTTGAGGGTGGTATTAGCAAAGGATTCTGAAGGGTGTTTCACAAAGGAAAACTTTGGCCCTAAGCATACCTCACTATGTCGATAGTGTAACTCGTACTATGTCTATGTAATAATAATGCATTAGCGCATTTAATCATCTAATCTTTTAATGCCGTTCGATTAATATCAAACTCTGCAACTATATTAAGTGCATTTGCCTTTCGATTATGGATACATGATTATTTATATCGGAAATGTATTGTTCTTATCCATCCGCTATTTTCCAGGACATATAATATCCATTTGCTGAATATCCTATGCCAGGTGAACTATTGTCAACGTTAAAGGGGTCACAAGGTTGGGTTGGGTTATCGAAATACACTGCAGATACACGATTCAAGTACCAGTGTAATTCGTATAGGCAGTTGGCACGAGATTCGCATGGGACTATTGATATCGGAGGAGATTGTTATTAATGGGGCTATTGTTTCCCTACATACTGCAATTAAGCAGTGTCATCAATCGTTAGAAAATCTATGTCCTTATCCAAGCAGAGAACAGATACCAAAATCGGTAAGATTAAACAAGACTATGTTACTGTGAATTTGAAAAAAAAGAAATGACACACAATGAAATTAATTGTAAATTTTGTAACTAGGGAAAGGAGCTGTTACGTCATATGGAAAAAGTATCAATAGGATTTTACTTGGTCAAAGATGCCAACAGTGATACTCGAACTCTGACTGCATTCAGAAATCTTCCTGCTATTCTCAAGGACACCGGAAACTTGATAACGACCATTTTATATCGATGGGAATTCTTTTTACGAGTAAGTTATTGGTCGAGCTAGTTCAACGCTTTGTTGGCTGCCCTCATTTTTATTATTCTTGCTTGTGCAGACTTCTTATAAATTCACGATCTGAACATATTGTCATAAAAGCCATTATTGTTGGGAAGCACTGTGGCGACATCTAGGTACTGTCGTGTCGCTTAGGCATTAATTGGTCAGAGCATGAATGAAAAAGAATCCTACTCGATGAATGTATGTAGGATATCTCCATTTTTGGGAATCCCTCGTATTTCTGGTCTCGTGCGTAACGAAGTCGTTTCTGTTATTACTTCCGTTATCGTTACTGTCCCTTTGACATAACGGTAAAGACTGCCATTACTTTAATTAGCCTTCGTACTGAGCTCGTTATTCACATTGATGATTATCGTTATATCGTTCGTACAATTTCGTATCGAGTACCGATCCAGGGAAAAAAATGTGTGACAGTAAAATAGAAGGGAAAAAAATATAACAAATGGCTGTGACACACGAAAGATTCTAATGGGGAATGCGTATGTCTGTATATATTTCTTGAAAGATTGTATTTCGAGTATTTTATGATACGCAATTTATTTTGGAAAAATTGTTCATTGCTGAATTATCTTACTGATATCTTTAACATGAACTATAGACAGTCCTGTCATATGCACTGGGTTAAAGATCCATCTTTTTATCGAACTTCCTTTTCTTTAATGTCTTTTCTTTTCATTCTTTTTCTTTACACTCCTCTCATGCTTCTTCGCCATTCTTTCTACTCACTGACGTTTCTCCTACCCATCATCCTCACACGTACTTGGTTACTCTCTGTACTTGGTCTGAGACTCTGGCTTTTCCCATTTCCTCAACGGAGGTCACGTTTTGGTTCATATTGCAGGTCGTGTCGAGATTTGACTGAACGTGAAAGAAGTAAAAAGGATCAGAACGGAAATTTCTTGGGATCAAAACTTTGGCAATTGCAAGAATATAAATACAAGAATTTTTTAAAATACAGGATTTTTAATGAAACGGATTTCAATATTTTTTAAATTGTACACATGGACAGCTCACTGCGTACAGATTGAGTGGGTATTGACAATGGAATTATAATATGATGGATAAAAAGTGGAAAAAGTATGCAGATGATCAGACAACGTCGTCGTCTTTCTTAACGAGGAATATGGATCTTCTTCTCATTAATCGATTCTCTGCTAGTTTTACTGATGGTTTTCTCGAGTGTCGTCCTGGCTTCGAATTCGATGCGCTCGATTACCCTAATTGGAATTCATTACGCAATATCGTAACGGACGTCTTTCGCGTCCGAATTGCTTTCCGAGGTTTATTGAAAAACAGAGCGACGTCGCGAGTTTCTGCTGAATAATTCCTCAATTAGATGGAATTACAACGAGGCTGGATTACTCGTCCTCCTCCCTCCTGCGTTGAGTTACGAGAGAAAAAAAATGAGACATTTTGGGGGAGTCGAAGGAAAGTGCCGAAACAAAAGAAAAGTATTGATATTGAAAAACTTCCGGAAGAACTTTAATTACAGTTTCGATCACATTAATAATGAAAATTAAAATTGTCTTCGGAACGTCCTCGCCCGATTAAATATGCGACTTAATTTTTTTTTTCAATTTTAACAGTCGACTTTTGTTCTACGATATTCTAGGACCCTTTAATAGATATGACTGTCAGAATTATTAAACACGAGTACATGAAATTATTGAATCGATCGACGTTCTCCAATGAATTAATAAATAGGATCATTATACAAATTCAATTTGAATTATTAATATAGCTGTGCCGTGCAATTTTCCATGGTTTCATAAAGTACATCAATTTTCCATATCCCTGCAGAATCTACATTGAATCCACGTGTGTCAACATAAAATCTATTAATGCATTTGACGTTACGGTATTATTCATAAAAAAAAAGTTTACACCGAATTTTCAACATTCAAATGCAATTACATTGTTAATTTTGCAGCAGTGAGTTGTAATTTTATAGTGTCGAAATACAGTAATATGATACGTTACACGTTTACAAAGTCTCGCGTGTCTCGTATGCACGTATTGAAAAATAGTACAAAAAAAACTGGAAAACAAATTCAAAGCACGAAAAAGCTCCATTTACAAGTAGGCAACGGACTTGTTCGCAAAGCAAGCGCGATTAAGCCGTCGTTCGTAAAGCATAATTTTTTGCTTGAAACATGACTAAAAAAATAACACCCATACTAGTGGTCATATTCTACTAATGATTTTTTTAATTGAAATGTTCTAGCGAGCTTCACTGTAATTATGGCCAAGGGTGCAGCTACTCTTTAGTAGTTGGTACCTGCAACCTTTGGAAAGAAGGTCACACAACATATCTATATACCACACTGAATGCAGCTTCTTTGTAGTATAACGTATGTAATGGCACCTTGATACTTTTTACCTACCCAACACTCATACCGCACATATGTATTTCCTCTAGTTCATATCACCTCCATATACATTCGACTTCTACTTGTAAATCAATAAGCCGTGAATCAGAAAAATTCATTGGGGAAATTATACGAGTAATAATTTTCATTCAATGTTAAATTCCCTCTGGTCATTAATCAATATTTGAAATATTTGATTTTTATTATCAGTCAGATGCACTTACAGTCATTAATTAAATTATCAGAAGATCTCAAAATCTAAGTCCCATAGGTTACATGTATTTGCGGTGGAGGAATAATGCATTTACCAGTAAGAGATACACAGGGCTTTTATCCAACCAGGAATCTAACCTAACCTATATGAGAAACTCATTGTACGTAGGTTAAACGAACGAGGTATGAGATGATAGTGGCATCCAACCAGGTACATACTTCGTCTTCTTCCAGTTCCCCGGACTCCTGGTGCTCCGCGACGGCGTCCTAGCAACCAACAAACCCTGCTCACACGACCGCCCTAAATGCTAATAACAAAAAGTTGTACGGTGCGCCCAGGAGCGAGCTTCTGGGTAATGAAACAGATTAATCAGAGAAGCCCAGGGAGTGATGCTACAAGGTAGAAGGAAGGAAGGAAGGAAGGAAGGAAGGAAGGAAGGAAGGAAAGAGGAAGGCAGACGATTCTGGTCGGAAGGGAAACTTAGAATCAGTCTGGGAAACCAAGGAATGTAAAGGTGAGTAGTCTACATTGATGTGATAAGACCTTACATGTTCACTGATAAGTAGATTAAGTGACGTAGTTATATGACTGTTGAGAAATTCAAACTGGAGTAATATAATAGTGAGTATCATTAGTATATATAATTATATATATATATAGTTAAATATAATATCAAATCAGTCCTGTTCCTCGCTTTTAATCATGGTTGGTAATTTGCAGGAGTTTACATATGTAAATCCATAGGAACTTATAGAAGCTTAGATTGAGGAGAGCATATAAATATGCAGAGTTTTAGCCAAGCATTAACATACGGTATGCATGTGTGGTATTATATTCATGAATAAATGAAACGGTCGTATTACCAGCCCCTTTTGCACGTCAGATTGTTTATTGAGAATCAATTTCGTAAAATCAAATTAAAAATCAGGCTAAGAATTTAACAAATATTGTAATTCATTATGAGATTTATTAGAACATCCTATAAATTTCGTACAGTGTGTGTTTTCTGGCAACGGATATCCTGCTAAGTAAAATAGGGGATGAAAGCTTCGGGTAAAAAATCCAAGGGGTATTAGGCGTCTGCTGATCATTAATACTTATTTATCCCTCAGGTTAACTTACAGGGCGAAGGAGTAACGGTGCTGTTATTCCCACCACAGGGTGACTTAATCATAGCCGAAATTTATCTGCCAGTGGATGGGCAGAGTGGCATAGAAAGGAGAAAGGAGCGCCGGTTTCTCTTTGGGGATGATGAACCGTCGGCGCGGGATGAAATGGGAGGCTGGAAGCTGGGCTGAATCTCGTGTGAGTGAGCTATAGCGAAATCGTGAGTTGAATATTAAAAAAATGTCGGTTTCTCTCACCTTCAAGTCCATAGAAACGGTACCACCCTACGTTTAGGACTTGACTCACCCTATTTGAGCTCGGTCTTTGAAATTCATGGCCCGTTAAAGGGAGTTTGATTTCTTTTTGACTCATTTTCTCTCTCTCATTCTCTCCTTCTTCCACCTTTTTTTTACTACCCTTAAGCGTCTTATCCAATCAAGTGGCATCTTGTCGTTGAAGAGTTTACCGCCTCACATTACAATAGCATTGAACGTATGGATTTTTGGTAAATAATATTTTATACGTATTTAATGATTAATTATTATTTCCTTACAGATGGAAATATTTGCTGAAAACCGATCGACACTTTTCACTGTTAAATCTTTAAGGATTTTCTTGCCACAAGGCATTATTAGGAAACAGGTTAATTAACGTGTTGAAGAAGAATAGGGGTAGGCGAAAGAGGGTGGTTGAATAAAAAAGGTCAGCGCTTACGATGACGGTGAGTATGTGAAAGACGTCAGGATGAATTAAAGGGTTGCAAGTACTTTTCGAGGATGGTCCAAGCGGGCCGTTCCTCTTTAAGAAACTGTAATCCCATTCCGACCAAGGGTGTGTTCTCTTGCAGGTTCTAGAAACAGGCAGAAAGAGAGAGAGTGAATAACAGCAAGGGTAATAATGTTGGTAAGTAAGGGGTGGAAACGTTACTAACCTGAATAAAGGTGGGTCGCATAGAGAGAGGGTGGTCCATAGGTTAGCTGCAGGTCTTCTGGTAGTGGAAAGCGTAAGGGTAGTTTTCCTCTGACATTCCCTCTAATGGACAACAAACAAGGACACAGGCATATCCTGCGTCACCACCAGACCACATGTGTCCTTAAAGCTCTCGCTTCGTTCCTAAGTCGCGACGAGCTTCATCCCCAAGAGCACCCTGTGAAAATTAGCAGCGATACTCAGCAACCCCTAGTTCTCGTACACGATAAATTCAGTTAACAGTAAGTGTGGTAAGGCTAAAAGGGGGGAGGCATATGTGAATTAAAAAAAAATTTCTATATTTAAGGGTAGTTTACAATGGAAGAAGATTCACAGGCTGCTATATCCAGACGATAGAAATTGGCTTCCATTTGGACCCGAAGCTCTAGTTTCTTTTTCTTCCTTAAGACTCTTTTCGCCTTTTTCTCTTTTCTGCCCTTCTTTTTTTTTAATTTCTTTTTTCTCTCCTCTTTTCTTCCTTCCTTCTTCCATTCATTCTCTTAGTTTTTCCTTTTTCTTTCTGTTTTTTTTTTCCTCCTCCTATCTCACCTAGCAGAACGGCAACACTTGCGCACCCGCAAGAAGTCTCCATTTGGCTTCAGCGACTCGCAACGGTTCTGCTGCATTTTCTATTATCAATTACCGCATAAGGGATGGGGAGGGTGGTGCAGGTTGTTTTAAAAGTTCTCAATCGTTCTACAGTAATTCGAATAACCGCAAAGCGTAAAAGCTACACCCCCAGTGAATGGAATATCTTTGAAAATAACTTGAAGATAAATTATAAGATATTATTTATTAATGGCATTCGTGTCAACCATTTATCAAAAATTATTCAACCCCTACTTTTATGACCTTAGGTATTTTTCACATTTTCCATACCTTTCAAGTAAACAGCCGGAACTTTCAATGCGTACAAGAAAATCGCACGTTCCTCATCGATCCGCCGGAAGGAGGGACAATATTTTTCCACCGTTCGCTTTTCCATCCCTAGTTTCAAGGGAATGAAAAAAAAAAGGAAAAAAAAGTGAGGAAAGGAATAATGGGATAGATACACGTTCGTATATGTATATAAATATATACACGTATGCAGAACTCGACGTTATTCTTGAAGATGACGAAACGAAGATACAAGATGGCGGGGTGTATAAAGGGTAGCATGGACTTAAAAAAAAATAAAATGGACCAGCATCCGTCCACAGTCAAGAGATAAACATTGGCGTAAGAAGTGCGATGCTGCGTCCAGAATTCAAAAACGTGGTCGTACGTGCGTCACCCTTAATCCAATGTACACAAGGGGGTTGGTCCATGGTATAGATACCTTGCAAGGAAGCCATCTTCTGGTACACTGCGAAACCGATTGCGTCGCAAGACACTTGGTGTTGTTCGACGTCTGCGAGATGATACGTGATTCAGAAGCTATGGAGGACAGTTGGATGATTTCCAAAAAAAGTACCAATACCCAATATTATTCAAAGGACAATGCAAATTTGTTCTTTTGATTATACATGATTCGGAAGCTGGTAAAAGGACGGTGGGATGATTTCCAAAAAAAAAAAAGAACAAATGAACAAATATTATTTCAAGGCAACTCAAACTTGCATAAAGGTAAAAAAAAAACGTACCATATTATTTTTGATGAAAGGTTCAACTGTTATCTTCTCTCTTTTTTTTTAGGACTCAAATAAAAATGGAGTTGGGATCTCATTTTTTTTTTATAGGCTATTATGGCCCTTTGCATTTGGATATGTTTCTGTCCGTACGTTCCAGCGTGATTGAATTACGTTTTTTTGGATTTTATTTTTTTACCCTTTTTTTTTTAGAAATCTATGTTTGTATCGTGTCTGTATTAACGACACTTACCTGCACGAAACTCTTGCGAGATTTTTCCGGGCACTCATTTTTTGTTATTGTCACGTAAATCATACAGCAACCCCTCTCTGCTTCATCCTATCGCGAGCTTTTTTTTTGCTCTTTTTATATATACGTATGTCTATATTTTTCCTCACTTACCCCCATGTCCCGTAAATAATTCAGAGCATATGTGTGAACATACATATATACGTATATGTTACAGAGGAGGAATGGCTCGATTCGCGATTCTGTTCAACAGCTACGAGTTATTGGGAATTTCCCAGTGTTTGTGGTAGGTTCTGAAAGAGAAAAAAAAAAGAGACATACTTGGTTCCTTCCTCAAAAAAGAAGAACAGTATGCGAGATAATCGGACATTAGATAGTTTTTAATCTTAACTGGAATTGTTGCAGTCTCAATAGACGGTATTGGTTTTTCATAAGTTTTTCAAGATAAAAAAAGGACAGGAAATAGGAGCTACTGGGTTTCGAATCAGTCCAATGCTAAATGATGACCATCATTCTCCATCCAACAATAACCTGATCAAAACGTACCCATACGTTCCTATAGGTAATTCAGAGGTAGATGATGGACTTCGCGCACTGATTGATGGGAAACATTTGGGACTCCATAAGCGGCATGATCAATCGATCCTGTCAGGAGAATGAGAAAAATAAAAGAGCAAGGGAAACAAAACTGGTGTCAAATTCACGAGGGATGATAGGGAGGAAAAAAACATTGAAAAAAAAAATTGACCCTACCAACATCTGGCGAATTGTGGTAATTAAAAAATGTATCAGTTGTATTAAAATAGGTAAAAATTTGTTACGAGAATTGCGGAAAATGCTTAAGAGAAAAAGAAAAAAAATTAAGCGGTCGAAGGATACTTGAAAATCAGATGGATACAGAATTTGTAAATACGCCACCGGTAGCCTCGCCCACCTGGCTCCCTCTTCGTTCAACACCCAGGAGAAGCGGCTAGTGTCACGCGGATCATCCAGTTTGGTAGGAGCTGGGGAGGAGGCTCATGGGGTTGAGTGTACAGGGGTTAGAAGTGGTACCACGAAGAGCTGCTAGGGTGGCGCAGGCGCAAGTATATCTTCACTCTCTACCAACTCCCTACCTGCCACCCTAACTTAAACCTCAAACCCTAACCTCTAAAACCCACACCAGGTTTTAGCCATGCTCTTGGCTGGCTCGCATCCTTCTCAGAGCCCTATACTAAATTCCCTTTTTGGTACACGGGGAACACCTATGGGGTTTGCTCTCTTTGGGTCTTGTGTCATCCCCTATTCGCAAACTCTCTAGGAGCCTACTCCCTCGTGGATTCAAAATTCTCAATTTCGACTAGGTCCACTCATCAGGAATTGTCCACCTGAGTAGTACTTGTAATTACCCTTATCCTTCACTTGTAGGGTAAATGTGTATTAAATTTCCTTTGAAACTAGAATACAGAAAAAGAGAAATTCCATGCTAAAGACAAAAAGGATGAAATTTGAATAAAAAATGTTTAAAAAACATAAAGAGTGCCAATGACTCGATATAATATATATTTATAAAAAAAAAATTTTCTTTTACATTCAATGTGAAAGTAGACGTATCGACTTGTACAGATTTCAAACGAATTTTCAATTTCCCGTCCTTCGTCCCAATTTACATTTCGGTCATTCATTCTCTCAGAATCGCTTCCACCATGAAAAACGGAAGTTCCTTTTCTTTACAGTGAAACTTTTTACCGATAGTTTGGTGCGCGCGAAAATCACTCTCCCGCTTCCGGTGACAGACCGGTAATCGAGTAATCGCTTGGTGAAACCGAAGAACTTCGGGAGTGTCTCGTTTGCCGGAAGTATAAAAACGGAAGAGGAAGGTGGGAGGAGAGGAGAAAGCGATGGCGCCGATGTTCGCGTCGCCCGTCGAGATTTCATAAAGTCAATTTCCATCGGGTATAGGCATCGTCGTCAAACTTCTTCCGAACGTCCCAACGTTCATAGCTGTACAAGAATGACGAGTAATATGGTGAGGATTCACCACTTAATTACATCCGGTTTTCGGATAATGACAGTATTAATAAGACGAGGTACCAATAACTTATTAGAATTAAATATTGCAAAAAGAATTAATTTCACCAAAAAGATTTTTCATGGCCAATGTACCTAATTAGTATTACTGGATACACGTGAAATCAAGAAACCGACTACAATGTATACAGAGTTATTCAGTTTACCCTGTCAGTTTGATTTTTAGGGTATAACAACCTTCCAGAATAGTGCACTTGCACTTAACAACCCTGTATACACATAAACAACTGTGATCCAGTTACTATTGTATTATGATTAATGATGATAATAACAATAACAACAATAACGACACATATTATCATTACCCTATAAGTAAGCTAAAGCTGCTTACAGTAGCAATGAGTTATATTAAGACAGAATGTGCGCAAGAGATACTCGCTGCATCTCATTGTATTAAAATACTAAAGTGCTTTGGATAAGATGCATTTATATAGTGCAATACAAAGATGTATTTACAGAGTGCACCGTATATCCTACCTACCATGAATAACGTAATAGCGTATGGTATAAGGCATGTAAAAAGTATACATAAAATAATAGTTCAATTAAAGGCACAAGCGTTTAACGAACCTTAACACGCAGTCTAAACAATCGAAATTGTACTAATTAAAATACAAGCCTTCGGTCATACGTATACATGAATCTCGTTTACGTTCAGCCATTTAAAACACGTTGGTGTCATTAACGCAAAAGCGACAACACACCGTGCGACGTTAACGCGCATTACAGCGGGAACTTTGGCGTCGGCGCGTTTTCAACGGCCAACGCCCGTGTCGGTGGTTTACATTTGGCCGCATGCGTTCCGCATCCGGTAGCAGGGTTTAAGACATGTAGCTAAAAGTTACAGACTCGATGGAAAACGTGCGTTGGTTACGTCATTGAAATATGTTTAATCAGACATAAAATCTCGAAATTCTTCCTGATATTCAGACACGGGATAAAGTATCTACAAAAGTGAAACGTGAAAACTATCGTATTCCGCGCCGTGAGAAAAATCTCGATTTCGCAGCATCCCAAGCTTTGGATCATATATGAGATTTATATGGAATATTTAGATAGCTTGGATTTTCAGGCGATTCTCAAGCAACAAGACCTGACGACGACCACTACCGGACGAGCAATGACCCTCTCACGTCTCCCACCCCTCTCGCACTCACCCACCCCTCTAGACAGCGTGGGTGGTTTTGGCGGGGGAGGAGGGTGGGGAGATCCTGCCGGGAACCCCCAACGGGTCGGATCCTCCTTTGCCTGCCCTGAGTCAGTATTGCCGGGCGTCTCGACGCGGCCGCACGTTTTAGGGGATGTTGTATGCACGGTGCAACCCTTATTTCGTCTCGCGGTTCTTATACTACAGTTTCAAGGGAACCGCCCACATTTGTCACACGTGAAATTAATGCGCACTGTATATCAGGTTTCATAAGTAAAACGTCTATGGCGATGCGCGAGATGAATCTGCCTCGGAGAGTTTTGTTGTCTTGTTCCGCCGTGTCGGAGGACTCTGATTACCGGGGTGATGACAATGGTGTTAGGGGTGCTGGTGAACGGGAGAATAGTGCTGTTCATGATGGTTGTTGTTATTGTTCTGACGAGTCACCCAATTACGGCACCATGACCATCAATTGCAGACGTGGACGATCGGCGTTTGTTGTTGTCGTCTTGAGTTTTCTTCTTGCTGCGATTCCGTGCTCCCAACCCCTATCTGCAAAGGGTGAGATTCAATTATTTATAAATTTCGCATAGTTTTGTACATCCGCGGAAGAAGTTTTGGCGGGATTCTTTACGCGGTGTTACACACGAATATTACGCATATATACAATCAGTTGGATATTATGACATTGAAAATTGAAATTACGATATAAAAAAAAAATGAAAATATAGAGAACTTATGAAATTCTACCCTTATATTCAAAATAAAATTAGGTAACATATGAAATAAAAGTTACTACGTGTCAACCGTTTTATTCGTGTAATTATAAGCGTAAATTCGATCCATTACACGGATGAAAATAAGATTGATACTTTGACCTGAAAATTTGAAAAATTTTCGTAATACGTGCATTTTTTTGGAGATTTATATTTACGAAAAATTTTGGTATCCACGAAATGATCATAAGTGCGAACTCTATCTCGATCCTTGAAATCTGTGCCAATTAAGGCGATTAAAGCGCACTCGGGTCAATCAAAGTGCCAGGGCGGCAGGTCGGATCAGAGCTTGCAGCATCCAAGCTGCAGCTCGCTGCAAGCTCGATGGCTCGTGAGTGCAGTTCCGACCCGGCGGAGGCGTGGTCGGGCTGTGGCACGACCTGGACGTACCTCAAAATTTAATACCAACGAATTTTCAGTGAAAAAATGAATTTTCAGCAGCGAATGTATTTGGAGAATAAAAAGGTTAAAAAATTCTACTAAAATTTGTCAGAATCTAAAAATGTAGAATAGCACTGTAAGTGCTCTTAAATCTTATACAAGAATACTATGGGTGCTCTAAAAAGACTTCATATACAGTCCCCGTAACAAATGGTTATAACGTTTGAATATGTAAATGACAAAATGCCCTGAAAAATGATTATACCCAAATAATACCCAGTAACACGCGATTGTCGGATATCGTAGACAAATGTTCCTTCATCCATTTACAAATGTCGACGCGACGACAATATCAAAATCAACCGCAGAGATGCGCTTTTGATGCGCGTTTACGTAAAGCGGACGTAAATGAGGGTGGATACGTAATGAAATGTGGGGAGCTTAAGCCTGCGTATACATTGCAGCTACATTAACGTCACAATGGACAATAGTCGTCGCCGTTGCTATTACAATCGGTGGGATTGTACGATATAGCTGATTAAATGTCACGTAATAAAAATATCTACCAACATTATAGGGTTGGCAAGACTGAATATAAGATGTAACGGATGTTAAATAAAACCGGAAGTGTCGTGAGATGATTTTTATGTATAGCAATAAAAAAAAAGCTCCAAATGAAGAATAGGGGTTATTTCTCTTCTCGTTCTATTTTTCGGTAATTTTTTGTTGTTGTCGTTACTCTTCCTTACGACTGCTCTATTTTTTCTGTTGTTGTACTTCTTTTTTCCGAATACCTTCCGCCCTCCAAGCAGGAATTGGGCTGCGCATCCGTTCCGTTTACGTTGATAAATTTCATATCTCCGAGCCAACAATGGAGAATGGTCCAACTGTGTGGTTGCAAGGGTTGAGAAGGTGGATGAAAAATTCCTGGGTTGGATTAAGAGATAAGTACATAGGTGAAATAAATAGGGGATGCTCGTCTCGCGATGGACTTCTACATGCTTACGTAGGCACGTATGTATATATGTACGTATAGGGGATGATGTGACGTGGGGAGGTTCTAGTTGTTGGGGTCACGTTTACCCTTGAGAACCACTCATGAAATTCCCCAACGAACAGCTGATTTTACCGTTAAAGCCCTCGCTGCCGATTCACAACCCTTATAACTTGGAAAATTTATTTTCAACCCCTGTTTTATTGTTACCATTGGCGAATACGTGGCGGACGAATTGGTAGGAATTGGAATGGACGACTTTTACGAAACGTTCGTGTTATCTTTGCGATAATAAATCCAATAAAATATCTATTATTAGTAAGAAAAAAAATGTACCGATAGGGATGATCGAGTTTACTTTTCACATCACTTTTTTTTCGGTCTATCTTACCTGTATGTAGAATTTGTTCTATAAAGTTTAAGCTGCATTCATAAATATTGTAAAATCGTTTGAGAACGTTGCTGTGTATCTTCAAGATGGCGGATTCAGGAAAATTATAGGAAATGGTCCATATGTCATTTTCCGTGTCAATTACATGATAACTTCTTCGACAAGAGTAGCTGGAAGCTGGACTACAGCAAGTTTTTCAAAGTGGACGTGAGTCTAACCTGCAAAAGGTTCCAGAGATAGAATTCTTTGAAAATAAAAAGTGGAGCATGGCTTCAAAATGGCGGATACCTACCTACAAACTTAGGTACGAATGAATCGCCTGGGAATGGACAAGAGGTTAGTATTGGGGATGATCGAAGTATCGAAGTCTCATAAAGTAGCCTCCCCTCTTGGATACAAGACAGACAGTTTTTCGTACACTGAAAACAATGATAATTTCATTTTAATACAGTAAAAATGTAAGACAGAATATTTTCTCTGTCGTATCGTACATTGTAGTTGGCAGAAAAAAATGGGTATTTTGAAAAATAAAATTTTTTTTATCTATTATGTCAATATATGAAATTAACCGATACCTAGGGGCTGAGGGAGGGGGATGATTTTTTTGTTACGTAGGATTATGACAAAGAACGGAAAGTAATAGTAGTGGTGGACCACTGATACGAGTCAGAGAGGGCGCGGTTTTTCTTTCTTATGCCAGGACGAAGAGACACTCTTGCAATTTTTCTTCATTTTTCCGCGACACGCATTATTTTCCGGCAGTTTATCACCATTTTCTTCGGGTAGCTACGGATAGGCTACTTTTTTATTTGGAGAACTCCCGTTTCCCCGTCCCATGGCTCTAGGTGAATACACCTTGAGAAATATGGTGTCCGCGTATGCTTGTGAAATTGTGCTACTCTCATGGGGACAACCCATAGATTCATGGCGGTGCAGAATACTTTTCTCGGTTTCTAAAGGACAGCCATACCATACAGTAAGACTCATAAGCAGAAGGTATAAGATCCTATGGGACTAGAATAGCCTGTAGGGTCTTACCTTGCCCATTGAATAGTATTAAACCATCATTCGTCATACCTATGGTTACCCATAATGCAATACAATAGACAGACATTCATTGTACATTAATTGGAAAACTCATATAAAGATAAGTCTACCATACAAAATTGGATACTCACACTGTATCTTATAGAATCCATAAAATTATCACGTCCTAGACTCCGTTTAATGATTTTTGAACCACGATGCAGTCGTCTGAAAACAAAGTCGTATTGAAACAATTCAAGTCTTTTGACACGCGCGATTCGAGAGGTTAGATAATTTATACCCTAGTTAACCAGACTCGAATTGTAATTAGAAGATTATTTTTAATTACCACAACGGACAATCCACACCGTCCCAATCGTTGATCAAAAGCCTCAAGGCAGCTATTACAGGCAGTCAACTTGGTCCATGACCTCACGTAAAGCATGTGGCACAAGTGGACCATTGCACAGGCTGAATATAGCTCAAAGCGGCAGCGGAGATTGGCTAGATGCAGCCTTTCACTCTCCCACGTCCCCATCCCTTTTCGCACGCCAACATATCTCTCATCTGTCTCTCTCTCTCTCTCTCTCTATGTCCAATGGAACAACCCAACTTGCACTGACGCATCATCCCACACTCCGGCTCCTATCAGTCCCGTTGCACATGCCGTTCGTCATGTGGTGCATATCAGTACGCATCTCCCATGAAACACAGAGAGAATAGTTGCGTACGTCGGATGACGAGTAGTTGGATGATATCTAGTACAGGTGGCACCACAGTCAGAGAATTGTTACTAGCTAGTGAGAAACAGGTAGATAACAGATAAGGTTAAGTGCATTACGTTGGTGCGCTTGCTCTGCGCATGCGCAACGGCTGGACGGTTTTGACGTTTCCTTTTTGCGTCATAACCTTTTCTATTGCGACCTTTATACACGCTCTGCTTCGTACGTACATATATAGTGTAGGGAGCGTGAGATAATTATCATCGAGGGGTTTAATTTCTTTATTTACATCTGGTTATGAACTTTGCTGCGAATTTATTATATTGTGTTTACGTTTGTTGAACCCACTGATGAAACTAGGATCTCTCGTATCGTTTGTATTGATGTTATTTGAAATAATGCGCTTATACACGCAACAACGATGATCAATAATCGTGCAAAACGGTCGAAGGGAGAAACGAGCATGTTAAATTCGTTATACGTCATACAGAACTAACTAGCACCGTATATGGAATAACGAGAATACTGGGTTCTATTTGCTCTGATATAACAATCGGATTTGGCATTTGCTGCGCAGTGTATGCAGATTGTACCTTGTGCTAGGGATTTTCGGAAAGTATCTAGAGAAAGGTAACAAGGTATTTCGGACAGCATTGAACATTCAGAAACAATGCTTAGAATCAAATTAATCTTGTTGTGGTCTATATTAAATCTCTTTTTTTCTTTCAGAAACTTATACGTTCTCTTCCGCTATGTCGTAAAATAAGAAACGTGTAATAATGCAGCTTGATGTAATCTTGATAACATGGATAATCCATCTTAATGGGAATTATACGATTCTTGTATGAAAGTCGTAGAAAAGGCTAACGGTACACGTATCCCTATATGGAATGATGTTTGGTGAAAAAGTCATTTATCTTTTTGCCTGACGTATTTGCTACGGGTGGCCATTTATTTCGATTAAACCATCTTGGACAACACGACGCTCTTGCTCACGTCGAGTTCGCACTGCTGGCAAATCATTCCTAAGGGAATCTCATAGTAGGAAGCAGGAGCGTAATATTGAGGGAGCAAATTCTGTAAGCTGAGCCTGCACAGGGTAGGTACAAGATTTACAGAGAGGGAGGTGTCATTGATTTTTTTTTCTCTTATCCTTTAGTTGGAAGAAACCTTATATAATATCCGAGGAATAAAAAATCTCGTAGCGTCTCTACACTTGGCAGGAAGACATCGTGACGCAAAATGAGAAATTTACGTGTAAAGAGCTGCTGGATCCAAGGATAGCGAATTGGAGGGTAATGAGTCGAAGGTCAAAGGGCACTGAGGAAAGTACATAAAGAAAAGTCAGAGACACTCGGTAACGCGGAATAACTTTTTTTTTCTTCTCATTTTAGAGAAACCGTAGATTCCACTTCATTCTTTTCATGTCTGTTAGCGAAGCGTCGCGTCGCTCGTCGTTCGTTTAAAAATAAATGAGAATCCCAACGGTTTAGCATTGCTACGAATTAAGAATTAACTCGCCTAATGAACTTTGTCTGCAGTCTTCATCAGCCGTGTTCACACGATTCTTTTTAAACTGCCACCATTGCTGTTACATTAATACTCATTTCATTTCACTTCCAATAAGACAGCGAGCGTCCTCGTCTCTCTTAATGGTCTGCACGATTACTTTTGTTCAAGTGTAAAAGAATTCGAATACCTACAGAACATTTAATCCAACGTGAAATCAGGTAAAAGTACAGATACGGAAATTCTTGTAAAATTGAAAGAAGTAAACGTGTTACGAGAAATTTCAAGAATTTTCACAGAAACGATCATTTTCATTGAAATTACTGAAAACTTTCGTTTTATACTTGACCTTTCTTTTATACCGAGTGATAAAAATCCTCGCTTCATTAAACGAATCAAATTCTAATCC
This sequence comes from Syrista parreyssii, assembly GCA_030142615.1. Taxonomy (NCBI): domain Eukaryota; kingdom Metazoa; phylum Arthropoda; class Insecta; order Hymenoptera; family Cephidae; genus Syrista; species Syrista parreyssii. The sequence goes on along the minus strand of JARQTG010000132.1, from coordinate 1,171,570 downwards.
AATCAGAATATCGATCCTTTACTACTTTCCTTAGTGCCTTATATTTATACACACAAGCATAGCTTCATTGAGAAAGTTCACAGAACGAGTAACCGGAAGAATGAAAATTGCCTGAATCTTTCATCAGGCCCCAGCGGCAACTGGCTTCGAAATTATATTTAATATTTATCCCATTTCTGTTCGAGGACCCAGACTATAGAAATGGGGACCGCAATAGCACGACCAGTACATGCAGTATTACCCAGTAGGTGGCTGATACGGCTTAACACCACTGTACGAGTAATTAGTCAGCTGTCTGGGATTAAACATGACCCAACGTGCCGTTGTACATAGTCTCTGGGTATTTTGCATCACTCTTTATACTGAAACATTCTAGACCTAACCAAACCTATTATACTATTTATAGAATGAAGACGTATTCACTATAAATGCCACGACCGCATTAGACGCCTGGGTAATGAACAGTCTCAAAATAATGTATTTCAATTGTCAGTTAAAAAAAAATGCAAAAATTTTATACCCAAATTATTCTCTTTTCCAGTAATCCATTATCCAGGGGTCGTAGGTACTGAAACTTTGAGAATTGAGGGAGGATCCGGTCCAGGAGATGGAGCAGATTATTTAGCCGGATGGTAGTAGCAGAACCGGAATGGCTGCTGGTGGAGCCAGTCCTGGTGTCGTTCCTGGTGCCGGGTTGCTCTCACGGAGAGGGTTGATCCTTTGCCAGGGTTAGGAGGGTAGGGATACGCTATTACGTCTTAATACTCTGACCGTGCCAACAGGCGCCCATACCAACGCGTCGTAACTTCCCTAAGCTTGCCAGAACTAGACAGATGCCCTATTAATAACCTCTACGTCCATGTTGCACCCTGGACTCTTCCACCCCTTGTGAAATCCATGGGGAAAACAGTTCTGACGTAGAAAAAAAACTCTAATTTGATGACCTACTAGTCTCGATTCATTTTTTTCACCCCTTATAGTCTTCTGTCCCTCTTCTTCTTCTTCTTCACCTCCACATCTTTTTCTTCTTCAGTAGCGGCAGGAAAACCCGGTTTATCAGGTTGGACAAAAAGTCCTTAATTCGATCACCAATGTCGAACACCGATGACTAAGGGGGTCCTTCTTCTCAACGTCCTTGCTCCTTGGATCCTGCAAGGTTGACAGAGCCTAAACTTTTCCGCTTGTGTCCTTTGGGAATGAGCGTAAAAACTGTTTCCCTACTTCTTACAGCAGAACGCCGTGACGTTGGCTTCTTGATTTTATCTGCGATTTATATTAGAACGAGGGTGGTAACGGATGCTGGGATAATTTCTCATTTTGGATATACCGCGAAGGAGATAATAGTTTTTACAACGTTAATGATTTTTGGGTAATCACGAGAAAGTGGATATTAGAGGCAGGACGTGAGATGTGGATGGGGGAAATTGGAATTCCGAAGGTACAAAGAATGCAAGGGGTGCTACCGGATGTATTGGCTCGCTTCAAATTCTTCGGAAACTTATCCAACTAAGGAATATTCTTAAGGAGGATTAAACGCACCAATGATAAATAAAAGAGGATTTTTAAGTAATCGAGTTACAATTTTTTTTATCACAGAAAATATCCGTTATCCTGCATACCTATACTTACGGTATGACGTAACAATTATATACAATATAATGTATTTATCAGTTTTTATTTTTATCTCATCATCAACAATGAATCGCACGAGGTGACAACTATCGATGTAATTTTATTGATAAGATCCGGCTTGAATTATATAATCCATATACAAGGAGGAAACACGGTCAGTGTTCAGTGGCCGTTATAATCCGTCCATTGTGACGGACACAATGAACGTTCCGAGCTCAATTCCATGTGAGGTATGGCTCCATAAACGGGGCGCAGCTATAAGCATGTAATAGATATCACGTATCGAATATATGACCTTTCACCTCAGCGCTGTTCCGCATTCTCTTCTTCTCTTGGACATCGATCTCATCCGATAGCCACTTCCGGAAACAGTAGGCTGAGAATACTTGCTTACACGTCTGTCAATTTAGCTATCCGTTGACCTATACCTACCTTACCGACATACCTAGCATGATCCATAACCTCTATTCGAGACTCAACCAAGGAATTGCTCGTTCGATTGAAATTTCATGTAACTCGTAAAAAAGTACAGCTGTAAAAAATTCTTATGGAATTCTTGAAGATTCATTAAAAATACAGATTGGTTTTAAGTCTGGAAGTTGAAATCAACGATTAATAAGATCAAATGTCAATAAAGATTTCGGATGGGAAGTCTATTTGATGCTTTAGTGTATGTATATGTACCAGTATCAAATGTCCTGGAAAATTGTACCTGTATGCAAGGTACGGCATTATGGTGGAATTGCATAGTATACAGTAGACGAGAATGCACGGGTGCAGGTTCTATGTCGACATTTTTAGAATCTGCTGTGATTGCACTTTGCTTAGTGTAAGAATGTTCGACAGTGGCGAACGGATATAGTTATAATGGCGTTTGGTTTTCTTACTTGCGCCATTGCGGAGAGAACACTTTGGAAAAAGTTCCTGCACGAGTATACGGGACTTTGTTGGTCATGGTTCTTTGGATATAGGTAAGTAAATATGTACTTCGAGTTCAGGGTTTCGATTGAGAGTTCAGCTACAGTGATGTTTACTTTTTTGTTAGTTTTCTTAGTTTTTCCTATGTTCGAATTGAGAACAACTGAGAAAGCAGAATTGCATTCCCTTATCAACATGTAGATTTTAAGATAGTGCAAAGTGCATCGGATGCATATAAAATTTACTTTGATACGGGTGAATTATTTTCATGATGTTTTATCTTGACATAAAGTATTTTATATATATATAAGCTATTGAATTTACCTATCCTATAAACAGGTCAGGCATAAAACTCAATCGGCCGAGACTCGATGATATTATAAATCGCTCACACCTTATAATCTCTGTTAGGGTCCTGAGCACATTGGCGACCTTTGAACCGGATGGCTTCACTACATTCCCATATTCGCAATTCTATAGCCCTAAAACCATAAATATGTCCATCCTATCTCTTGCACTGCATTTCCGAATTTGCTTATAATTCACATTGGTGGCGTAGAAATATCTGGTGAACCACCCTGACGACAAGGTTCAGTATCCCACAAGACAAGGGTCATGTGAAACAATTTAATATCTGTAATTCTATAGCTATGACGTCTCCAATCCCATATTCCAATACAATTCCCCTATATTATATACGAATTATTATTATTCTATAGATGAATCATTCAATATCTCATGACAAGTGGACCAGAAAATATTCAGAGCGAATAATAGTCTCTACGAATGACGAACGCTCTTGCAGGTAGAGTGGAGGCTGTTTAATTAATCCTCAAATCCACTTCCAATCGTTTGATTACGTCGCAGCTCCGTTTTCAGGCCATTATGTTAAAATTTCAACGTTTGTCAATCACCTACGTCATTCGGTAACTTTGTATCGCACAACAATCGCAGACATTAATGAATAATTGCCCAAGCTTTGTGCAAATGACGTAGCCAAGCGTTTGTTTATATACCATTAGCCGTATAGGCCGTTTCCTACTCAGATGTACAACCGGGTCCAACTAGTGTCGCTCCTGCTTTTCTTCCACTTCAGCTCCACTTCGCATTCACTTCGCCAGCTGCCTACGTGGACTTTGTCCCAGAGCCGACAATGCTCCGAAGCCTCGAGGAAGATCCCCAGGGTTGAATTTCCAAGTCCAATAACATCAATTTTTCAACGCAACGCGACTCCAGCCAGGTACAACATCCAGGCACTCTCATCCTAATAGGTTTGTCCATGGGGGTTGTCAGTAAGACCAGGCTGCATGATGGCTAAGGGTAGTCGGCGAGGGTGAGTCTACGTAGACAATACAGCAAAACGAGTGCATCCAGCCCCAGAAAACCAGCTGTATGAGAACGAGAGTCGACGTTGTCTGGGATACAACTTATTTATTTATCTCAGGAACCAATCCTGTAGGATTTATTTAGCTTCTTCTGGCTGCTGTGTGAAATTGTCGAAATATCTTGGTGACTTTGACATCCGCCTAAAATATGCCATCTGAAATGATACACGATTCTGTATGTACCTGCACTATGTAGTCTTATGGTTACATATATGCCTTACCTGATGCATCCACTACGAGGCAGTATAATTTAACTGGCACGAGCTTCTCTTATAGGCTGCACCTTGACAGACGATGTCTGCGACTTCCTTGCGGTGCCGGAAATGGAACTACTAGCGTTTCTAGTGCGACTGTCGTCATGAATTCTGAAAGAGAAATTGTTAGAAGGATGTTGTAGCTGTGTTTCAAATAAAACTCATATTTACCTTGTGCATCTTGTGAACTTTATCCGGAAGTTTCAATCGAGATGGAGATCTGAAGTATTGATATTATTTTCATCCCTTCGGTGTACTTGCATCTCAGTTATTTACATCTCGTACAAATCCCACAAATTCAATTTGACCAGATTTGCCCTTTTCCAATAGTACATTTCAATGGCGATCACAATTTTGACTAATGACTTGAATCATTCAGATGATTGATCAATCAATTCAACTAGATATTCTGTGTTGGGTAATCGCACTGTAGCCACAAATTTCGGTAACGTTACTTCACGACCAACCACCGTTATATAGCTGGATGAACTTTAGTGGAAATTGTCCAAGTTTCCCTGCGTGTTGCTTGGGGTAGCAACTAACCTCAGGCTTGGTTACTCATATCACATACATATCATCGTGACGTCACAGAGATGTTTTCCAACAATGAAACCTTGAACAGAATAACAAATTTTAATTAGTCCAAAAAAATAAAAAGATCATGAACGTAAAATCAGATATTAAATATTATATTAAACTGTATGTATCACAACAATTACATGTTACCTGTAATCTGTTTATGCGATTGTTTGTAAGAATTTGAATTGTCCAACGTGTATATTCAAAACGTATGCCCAAAAAAAAAATCATGTAGCCATGATCCACCATAATATCAATATGATTTTATTATGATAAGAAAACCCAGTATACGCTGGATTAACTAGACTTGATCACAATGGCGATTAAGCTCCATTGTAGCAATTCCAACCCTGTTTAGCATACGAAAACTTGCGTATACAGCAACCCCATTCACGCTGCTTCTACCTTATTTTACTTCCGACTAGGATTTTTCGAGTGCGAGAAATTTAAATTCACCAAAGCGCGCTATTCTGAATCAACCATCAGAGTGATTTCTGGCATCAGGTTAGACAAGCGCTGCGAAATACACGCATACCTACGTATGTCAGTATATATATATATATATATATATATATATATGAAATATACAGTGAATTTACTAAATTTTAACCTCAAGGAAATGCTATTTACACAACGACTGTCGTGACGTTTTTGCTCTCGGATTTTTCAATTCCGAATTTTCGGCCGCTTCATGTTCGGCAAATATTTAAGGACCTCGGATTTCAAGAAGAAAATTCAACACGGACCATACATCCCACATACGAAGGATATGCCTCTACTTTATATCCTATACGAATTCCCTTTGACACAATGGGTACGCCACCCTCGAGATACGTAAAGGATATAAATCACGAAAAATTATTTAGAAAGTAAGCAGAATACGGAATAGCCGTAATACGTGAGTTTACGTTCTCCGACTTCGTGTCATTAAATTTCGCGAAAATGGTCATGAAATACGATGCCGGGCGTCGCGACGACAATCCGACGACACTCCGGAGCAATTAGGCAGAGCGAAGCTACTGTCTTCTTTTTTTATTTATCAAATGAATTTAACATTTCTACCCTATTAGTCCTTTCATTTTGAATTCATTCAAATAACTATGGTTAACACTCCAAAATAATATTTTAAAAAACAAATAAACGAAATTTTGTTTATTAGAGAGGATATAGGAATTGGATTATAGTATGACAGTATTACCGGCATTGGGTATATCTATATACACGTCTGTCAACTGGTCTCTGATCCACCATTATATAAGTATATATATATCTATGTACATGACATGCGAAAGATCTCTAGTAAATATATTTGATATCAGGTTCCTGGCGGCATTTCCGTCCTTGACACTTAATACAGCAAGCGAAGTGTCATCGACGTCCTTCTACGTCGACGCTTGGCGTCTCGGAATTGCTATGGAGGATACGTCGGAAGGTTCTCGACGTCTATTATGAAATCAAGTACGTACAACGTGCCTGGCGAAAATCGGTCCCAAGACCATGTAGTGGAAAGAGGAGAGAAAGAAAAAAAAAAAGAAAAGACAAAACAACAAAAGGTATTCTTATCCCTTGAGGAAGAACGAAATTGTAACTTAACCTAACCTAACCTTCTTTCATACACATATACACCCTTTACCTCGTGACGGAAACCGTTGATCTCTTCGTTGAGGCTCTCGGAGCGGATCTTCCGGTAGGAAGAAATATAACCAATCCTGGAGAAAAACTTAATCGTCCGTAGCCGGGAATTATTTACCCCATGCTCTTCGTATTCCACCATCCCAATACGTTCGCAGGGGATCTTCGACCTAGCAGAAACCCCTGGCTGAGGCTCATCACGCTCCACTATATAACTCAGCTACCAATACTAATACTCACGCCGACGCCGACGCCAACCAACGCCAGCCGACGCCGTTCCACACTACGTACGAATCCCTACGGATACCCATGGACTCCAGCACTGCTCGACTCTGGTGTAATAATTTCATTTATTTGCTAAATCCCACCACGTACGTGCCTCAAATGATTAACGTCGAAATCCTTGTCTCTCGCACCTCTTACCAGTGCTGCCACTAGTGTTGTTTACCGCTACTATCTCCGCCATGTTTTTTTTTCCCCGGCAGCAATCTCACCGCGTTTCTGATTGAAGATGGAACGTATTTCCGAGTTCCTAGTGCAGAATCAGCTTGGAACCCTTCTTAGCGAGTTCAAATGTACCTTTGGATATGAAATGGTGAAGCGAGGGAACGTGGAAGAAAGTAAAGTGCTGTCGTAGGACGGGATTTTTGAAAAGTAAATATTACATTCCATTCTCATTCCTCTCAATTTTTTTATACCTTTGACACAATCCTTACCTCTTAAGGGTTACATCATATAATCCTGTACTTATAAAAATTCTATCGAAATATTTACATACGTTACGTATTTTCTCCGTGTGCTCAAATTTGCTCACGCTCTTAACCATTACTGTCGACAACACTGTTAAATTGCTAACTTCTGGCAACATGTATGTTCCATCAGCTCCACCAGTGACACCATAGAAAGCACCATACTGATATACCACTCCCAAAGCACCAAGGTCGTTATTTTTATCTTGGTTTGCTTTGGGGAATATTTCCGGGTTATTCTTATTCCCTGGTATGGTTTCTACGAAAATGGTGAAAAATATTTTCTTTTGTAAGAAAAAACAATCAACGCTACAAAATAGCGAACAATTCTTATCGAGGTACTGTGCACTATATCTTTTTTTTTATTAAATATATTCTCACTCGTAACACACTGATAAACGATATAAAAAATATCGAGTCGAAATACATTGCAATATACTTGGCGACTGTTTTGTTCATTTTTTTTTTACAGACAATCCAACGAGTGTCAGTCTCATGATTTCCAACGCTCCCACGAGAAATAACGGAAAATTCACTCTAAACTCGACTGCTTGGGGATTTATCGATTTTACGTAAACACACTGTATTTCGGTATTGATGAAAAAACGACGACATATCGATAAGTCAAGGAATTTGTGTTTGTCGCGACGCGTCAAATCGAACGAACAAGCGAGAATATAAACAGAGTTAACCATGCGAGAGAACGAGAGGAAATTGACGAGGAGAAATGCGGAAAATAATATCCTGCTCGAAACGATTTTTTTTAACCTGTGATACACAGTGTACTCGACATACCCGTATTCACCAGTAAGTCAACGCGAGCAACACTCGACACATGCCTTTTAGAAAGTCCAATAAAAAAGTGTGGTCCTTTTATAAATATATTCACCAGGTAAATATTGCCATACCACACTCAATAATCCATGTCTTACGTAACGGAAGATCGATTGTCATACTAATTTTAAATGTGTTATAAACAGATTAAATAGTCGCTCACCGACTCACGTAGTAACTGGAAATACAAAGGGGATCGCGGCCATACGATTTTCAGTAATCAGACACTATTCAGCCGTCTTCTATCCGTCGGTAAACTGCCGACACAAGATAGTTTACCATGGGAAAACGATATTGTTGACATTGTCGAAAGTCACAACACCAAACCCAATGAAGTTTCCCAGCGACTTTGGACAAGACTGGTAATAAACGTAGACACTGAAGATCCTTTGAGACTGTAAAAGTTATCATTTTGAAAACGAGTTTACACTCAGTATCCATGTGTGTCAGTAAATTTCTAAAGAGAAGAAGAACAACGGCTCCGGTGTAACACGAAGGAAAGTTACAAGTAGAACTTGACAAAGCGACAACGTATATAAACACTAAAGGTATCGTTTTCAACGGGGATACATTAAAGTATCGTTAGAGCACAGTCAGAAATACAAAGTTTTAACAGCCATTTTAATTACCGGAATAATTATCCCAATGGCACTGTCAAAGTGGTGTAACAAGAAGTGCACGTAATTTGCCGTTTATTATTCATACGCTTGCTTTAATATACATAGATGTTTGATTAGACCATTTCGGAAATACCTAATACCTGGACAATCAATAAGTCACGTTGGCATTTTCGCACGTGGACGTACACGACGTAATTCCGCAAACGGATCGGACACGAAATTTATTCGTTGTACAAATCCATCGATCCCAGGTTGGTATCCCTGCGCCGGGACAAATTATTCTGCGGCCGCTCGTGCTGCGGCATCGCAAACATTCGTCTGAGGTTGACGTTCATTTGCATGTGACCTTTCGTTAGAATAATCGTTTTACAATACCATGATATCATATCTTATAATTATTCAGTCACGATGCTATTAGGAATAACACGGTCTTATCAAAAATATATATTTTAAGTTATTTTCAAATTCAAATTGTTTCGTTTCTTCCGCGTGAAGTCTGTCACGACGAAGAATTGTGAGGCGTATCGATTCTTATCGCATATCGAATATTAACTGAAAATTCTTTTATGGGGTATCGTTACCCTGTATATATTCCGTGAGAATTGACGAATCCAACGTTTAACAATTATACTCAGACTGGTGCATCGATTCAATTTCCCTTAATTGTGAGCGACGTGATTCCGGTACTCGGAAAACGTGTTTCGGGTATGCTAGAGGATAATACATGCCAGGGTGTGTATATCTATATATGCACGAATAGGTATCAACACATAACGTGAATAATCTGATTTTGATAACAATGGAAAATTCGATAACGTACTTTTGCTCTGTACCCAGATTTATATTTCTACGTTTCAAATCTTCCGCTTGTACCGCAGCGCCGCGATCGTCGAACTATCACGCGATACGTATGGCTGCTCGTAATGGAGTGTTCGTGAAAAATTCTGTGCGTTACTGAAGAAATCATCTAGAAATACGTACTCGTTCGGGCGAGTAGAGTACAGTTTTCTCAGAGTTTGACGTGAATCATTTGTTCGTGTAACAACAGTGTTCGTGTACGCTCAATAAAGCATAGATGGACTCGTCGATTAAAAGTTCCACCGTCAACGCACGATTTCTCGTAACTTTTCTGAAAGCCAAGAGTAATTAGCTCGTCCACTGGCATTAGGAGGAATCGATAATTATCATGGCGTATATATCTTGTGCTGTATAATCTATAATAATATGGAACAAGAGGTTAGAATAGTGTAAAGTGCAATATTTTACCATTGTGTACATGCCAAAGGGTAAATTGTCTTTTTCCTCTTTTTTCGTGAGCTACCCACATTTACGAAAATTATGACTGTCCTATGTGTTTTGGTATTACGCAACTGAAATCCTTGACGTCAAAAACGTAATGAAAGAGGATAACGTTGTACGAGGACTACGCTATTTTCTGGGCAAGTATTTCACGATTTTGTTTCATAATAAGGATTAACGTTCGATACAGATTTGTTATGTACTCTTGAAGGTATTTCACTCTGACAGAAACACGTACGACGGGTAATACCTTTTGGTCACAGTTGTTAAGCCCTTCAGTGTATTTCGTAATACACGGTTATTCCATTAATAACGGAGAATGAGAGTTCGATGTGTTTTCAATGAGCTATGTTATCGCTATGTTTATCGCAGAACGCAACTGATTTGACATGAAATAAAACTTTCATCGTACTTGATCATTATTTATAATCGAAATAATGCTTAAAGATTATCCTGGAAGAGATTGTGGTATAGAAAACAAAGATATTTAATTTCGTGACAAATATTTTCTTTCGTTACTCCTGTTTCCTTTTTTTCTATCATATGTATTATTGCTTCTTTTACGGCAGCCATCTTTGTTCGAGTTGGATAAAAGTGCCACGTAGAGGAATGCCTTTCGACTATCAAGAAGGATAAATTCTTTAGATAGGAGTATTGGTGTGAGTCCTCAAAGCGTAGCAGCAGAAAAGAAGGAAAAGCGGTAATCCCAATGGCGCCCTCATAGCAATGGCCGCGGAAGATCCTTTCCTCAGATTTCAGATATCCCCCTCGCGCGCTTTTCTAAGCCGAAAATAATTGTGGTCGAGACGCCAGAGCCGGAGACGTGAGTTGAGTATACGCCAAGTCCTGAGAGCCGAGACATGTTTTCTTTTAAATTCGACTATTTTATTACTTGAGCAAGAAAATATATTTTTTCTATTATCTTCTTTATCAGACAATCTGAGAAGGATTATGGATAGTATCTTTATCTTGATGCCTGATCGTTCATCCCTTTCTTTTTCCACTTCATAAAAACTTTCAAGATTAGATCAGTTCTATATCTGACAACCAAGATGGCCGTTCCTTGTTTACGTATTGACATGGCCGACAGTGAATTTAAATCGTGCCTATTTTTTTGCCTATGCCTGTATATACTTACGTATACGTGTATAACGAATTAGATAATTCACGACGAAATAACAATATACACACTGCAGTCCGAGTATTAATTGCAAGTTTCTGCAGTACTGCTCTCTGTATATGTTCAGAGTGGAATACCTTCGGTAAATGGCGACGCGTAAATAGCTTAAGGAGGCGTGTTGACAGACATGATCACTGTTTATTAAGGCTCCTCTCCATCTAGCGTGACTTCTAGCTACCAGCATATCCTGAAATTATATGCCTAGATTTCGTAGTTAATTGTTTTTTCTTTTACGTATTCAAGCTAAAGGTCTTTGGCTTGCTTAAGCAGGTTAAATTATAAGGGACATTTCATTCGAATGCTACCCCTTTAATCTGACCGTATACTAATTAGTGGTCGAAATTTTTAGGTAAATGTGGGAGCATTAACGAAAAGTGGATATTCCCGAGAATTTTTAACGAATCATTTAACTTCGTAGAAACTCCTCGATTTTTCTTAATTCAAACCCCCCCAGCGCGTCATACAAAACGAAACTCTTAATTAACCTGGACGACTGTAAAGTTTTTCATCGCACAAACGTAACTTGAAATGTAACCGACCTGTGAGCGATGGTCGTACAAATCGAGGATGTATAGAAACAAAAAAATCATAAAGCAACAATACGTTGTTCCAATTAAACGCAAAACATAAGCAAGGCACAAAATGTTATCCTTGATGTTTATTTCTGGTCCCATAAACGCGACGTACGATAAGTAAGCGAAGTAAACGAAATTGCATGGCGGATCGATGCACCCGAATTTATGCGATTTTACATATTGCGTCGTAACCAGTTTTTCAAAAATAACCATCGCGTGCATTCGGTCAGCGAGCAAACAAACAGAAAGCCAAACATTGGATAAATAATAAAATACAAGATAAAAAGAGTAAAAGTTTGTTGAACGACAAAAAAATACTCAAGGATTTATCTCGGGATATAAAATGGTACATTGGATGAAGAGAGACGCGAAATTGCGATAAGTTAGAAAATGATGGTAAAGAGTATGAGGCGCGGCGGGGGAGGTGAGCTAAAGCTAAGCTCAATAGAGGATCAAGATGAAGAAAGTAAGTTCCATTTGAGGGCATAATCGGAAAGCATTAATTGGTCCAGGGAGGAGTAATGATTAATTTAATTAGAGTAATTAGCCAAGAAGATTATTTAATGTCGCTTTAGACCGGAAGGAGCTGAAATCTTTGGACTGGTGGTGGCAATAAAAAAATTAAAATATCCAAAAAATAAGACTAAGGTAATATAGGCTGGCTAACTACATAGGCACATCATCCCCTTTCAAGCAGCATCCCCCTACCTACGTCATAGCTTAGCACTACCCGACACTCCCGTCATCCCCATTGTGTCCCACCCTTATCCACCCTCAATTCACATAATCCTCTTCGTATTCCTCCAGTCCAGTTAACTACCCCCTACCTCAGTCAACCACCCTCCAAACTCCTGAGGAACCGCCGCCGGCATTTCCCTCGTGAATAAAGATAGCGGGTTATGTAAAAACAGGAGGTAACTTCGGGGAAAACTTGGCGTCGAGAGGTAAAAATTATTGGAGTGAAGAAAAAAGGAGAGAAAAAAATGGCGGAAAGTCCTTAATGATTCTGCTGGTTTCTACACAGTCGTAATAAAGGGAGACTCGGGGTTGCGAAGAAAATAACTTAAAAATATAAACCAGTTGAAAAACACTGGAACAAAACCAATCGAGCGCCATGTCGATAACTTTGCACCCTTCCCATCGACCAAGTCCATGGTCAATATAGAAAGTTCACTTTTAATCAAAAAGCGCCCACGTATGAACTCAACGATCGGCTCCCTTTGAATGCTGCTTTTTCTTGAACCATCAAAGTGAACAGACCTGGTCCAATAATTTGGACAGAAAAAATATTCCGAAAACTGAAAGATATCGGACAGTTTTCTTCGGGCGAAAAATGCTCGAATAATATTTTCTAGGCACCCTCTCTGCTTAGAAAGTAAATCTTAAAATGGATGACTCGTCTAACAAGGACAGAGCACTGATCAGTTCATATCTTCCATCTTCTACCTTCTGTCTTCTAACTTCTAGTTCCAGTCGGACAGAACAGGTTGTTCTAGATTTAGCGACTTAGCTCAGACACGAACCCAAAACCGCCATGGATACCAACACAGGATAAGCCTACGAGTTGGGAAACTTGTGCATGGTGGGAAGGGGCATAGATCTATCCTGGGCAGTGTAATAAAGGGTCGGGCAAAGGGTAGACGGGGGGGTGGATCCACAAGCTAATTTATGGGGAGCTGCAAAATATTGTGTCCGTTTCTGAGATTAGTGTCGTTGACCCGACCCACGAAACTAGCTCGTTACCCTTCTTGCGGTAAATTTTTTTTTGGTTCCCTCTTCCCTCGTCTTCCACTCTCTTCGTGTACGTACGTACATATATATGTATATATCGCTGTGGATATATATTTCAAATATGTAAAATAACAAGAGAGGAGCGTGACTATTCACACTAATGACGGTTTCTCACTAAATATCGTAACACATACATATACATATATATATGAGAATTTTGGGTAAATTGATAACAAGCAAAGGTCACGTAATGGATTCTCGTGAATTCCAGATACATACAAAGCGCTTGGTAAATGAAATGGAAATAAGTTTTACGTTTGTGCTGGAAAAATGTATTGTACAGAAATTCGAGACGGGTTACTGCGGCAAGACGATGGGAATTTTTATTTGAACGAGTTGATATCGGAAGAAGGGATGCTATCGTTTTCAGAATTCTCAGAGGCAGATATATATATATATATATATATATATATATATATATCTTATGTATTAAGAGTTTCATGGTTGTTACATAGGTACTTCCCAGTTTGCTGTGAACGCTTTCTTGATGCTTTACATAGAACACAAGAGCTTGGGGTAACTTCCCTTGGACATTTGTATTTTTTTTTTCTTTTTTTTTCCACGAATAAAAATTAACAAAATTACTCGTTATTTGCCTATTCAAATTTGTAATATATTCTTTACATATCTTTGACCGATATCGCGCGTTAACATTTTCTCGCATTCGTTACGTTTGCGTTCATTTAAAAAGATCGGCTTAATACAATAATCCCTTCTAGATTCATACACGACGATATTCAGAGTGAGTTCTGAACGTAGCGTCCCCTAGTAAAATAAGCGGAAGGAACGTATATGTATAATGGTCACTATGGGGATTATTCGCAGGATCCCCATGGGGGTTGTAAAGCCGCGATAAATTTTATAATTACACATAGCCAACGCCTTGAGGGCTGTGAAAAGAATATATTTTCATTACGTCACAGGACGACGATCCACCCCCACCCCCCACCCCCTTCACCCTCCCCGAGGTGACTATACCAAACGAGCACGACCTTTTCGTAATCTCGGGAAATATCAGGAACCCTGTAAAAGGCCACCCTTAATACCTGTGGTACGAAAATAAATTTCATCCCCTTATCCAAGAAGCGTTCATCCACGCTGAAGTCACATCTTGAGGAACCGTATACTCGCCATTGTCCTTGTGACTCTGGATACAGCAATGTACGTTTTCATTGGTTGGCCGAGGGTTGAAGGTATAAGGGTTCGTGGTAGTCCGATGAGTGTCTTACTAAGGGTTCAAGGTATAAGGGGTGGCAGTCCGAGAGGTCGAAAAGACCCTAAGTACGCGGAAGGGTAGTTGCTAGGTTATATGGTATACTGAGTCGGGGGTTGAGGGGTTGGTAGACAGTCGGAGTCGGGGGTGGTTCGGGGTGGCTGATAACACGGGGCCAGCGGACGATACCCACGGGAACACTTGCCAGTCGTGCCAATAGTAGCTAGAAGATAACGCTAGACCCAACTGTCCTCGGGTTCCTGGTGATTCTGGAACAGCCTGTAGCTATGCTATAGACGTATTGCCATATCGTTATATATAATATATATGAGAACAGACGTAAACACTATAGTTGAGTGATTTTGAAATTTTTTTTTTTTTTAATATCTGTTGAAACGAAGTTATGAATTTTCGTTAATTTTTTTTTTTGGGAAAGACGGAATTTGCATAGTTTAAAATTCATTGTAAATGTCAGTGCTATATCGAGAAATGTGATTTGCGGTTGATGCAGGGATTCCAGTTGAATTTACCGAGTGTTATAAATGGCTTCTATAAATTTTGACAACTTTTTTTTTAACCCTCTTCATTCTTTTTATTATGCTGGGAACACCGAGCTGGCACTCGTATATTGCAGGGACTGCTGTGTGCGAAGCTTGAAATATTTTGTAATACCGTGATATCTTTTTCGAAATGATATTTTAACGTTATCTTTATTGCTTAGTATTTTTTATCCCAAATATCTGTAGACCGCGCAACGTACCGTTGTCAGATACGCGGTTTTACACGGGCATTCACTTTCTATGGGAAATCACTGAGTCTAATTTTCTAAGCATTGATATCTAGCCAAAGGATCTAATCTTCGCTTTGAAAGGGAAGCCCGAGCTAAGGAGATGAGCTATTTCCTCGAGTTTCCTCAATACGTAATACTGAAAGCCGAGGATTGAGTCGCGAATCCCTGCTGAATTCGCGAGCCTTACGCGATCGTACAAGAAGGCAGGTGCCTAAAGGTGCATTCACACGTAACGTATACGTGAGACGGGAAAAGTGTATTAGACAGAAATATTAAGGTTCGTCGCCAGACACGTTTTAGGATCGAACAAAATATGCATGATATGCGGTTGTTGCACTTCAATTGCAGGTTGATGCATTGTGACCATGTAGAAAAAAAATTTTATTTCAATTTTTTTATATAAATTTTTTTTTTGAAATTCCCGCGCGATTTTACCTTCCTTCATTTTGAGTTTGAGTTTTCCGCCTCATCGAACTCAGTCGCTCGTGATTGAACTTCCCGCACTTCCCACAGTCACGAAACAGCTAATGCCGCTTGGCGTGACTGCGTGGATTCCGTGATTCGCTGCAATTCTCATAATAATCCTTAGCAAAGTTCGTGCTGCTGTCTGTTTATCTTTTATTTCCAA
The DNA here is from genome assembly GCA_030142615.1 of Syrista parreyssii. Classification (NCBI taxonomy): domain Eukaryota; kingdom Metazoa; phylum Arthropoda; class Insecta; order Hymenoptera; family Cephidae; genus Syrista; species Syrista parreyssii. Next base: position 1,155,491 of record JARQTG010000132.1, on the reverse strand, counting down.
CGCAGCGACGAAATTGTCAAAAACTTTTGCGGACGTCGTAAATCTCTAGATAATTAAGGTATAACGTAATTAACGCAGGAGCTAATAGTAACAAGGAGAGTCGATCTGGAAAATATAGAAAAGTAAAAAGGACGGCTAAGTACCAAAACTCAGACTGTACTTAACGAGCCGCTTTGCCGTCAAAGGCTGCGTTCAAAAGCTTTTCCAAAATCCGTATCAAAATTTTCATCCCATATTTCAAGGTTGGACAGCGATCAAGATTGGTAGACGAGAACTTCAAAAGAGCCGATAGAAACTCTTATCCAACTTGTCTGAATCGAATACTAGTGGCTGTTACGACGTCAAAGAAATTTAGTTGTGAAATTGAAATTTTTGGGAAAAAGACAAAAAAAGGAAGGACATTTTTTTATAATTGTCTTTTGAAGCCCATATAAATCATCAGCAAGTAATCACTGGCTCTAGGCGGATACGTTCTAGTCCATCGAGTGATTGGCTTCCGTTAGCACTTTTCCAAAACAAGGCTGCCGGGTTCAAGTGGCTAGAGAGAGAGAAAAAAGAGCCAAAACCAGACACAACCAATAGATAAAAAAAGAAGGCCTAACTTTATTAAGATCGACCTAACGATGCTTGCTGCGTCAGCTACTCCGGGAAAGCCTTCTTTACTCGGTTTTATATACACTGACGGAAGCACACGAGCACTCACGGAAACACACGAGCTTCGAAGTACAATCGTATTATCAATCTTCCTACCCTTGCTGTTTGGAATTGCCATAGTGCCTACCTAGGGTACTTTGTAGAAGCGAGCTTCATTACGAGAACTGAATGGGAACTGTGAGAGGAATCGAAACACTGCACTGGCTGTACCGGTAGTTTAGCAGTAGAAGTAATACGGCTGCTACTAGTAATACGATAAAACAATACGTGTATTATAATGCGAGTCATGATATTACGTTGTGTAGTAATGAAACTATTATATATGAATGAAAACTAAATTTGACAAAAATAAACATATTTACACGTGGATCGACTATACCTGTAGTCTTTTTTTGAAGACTCACCAGTTTGTCACGCAATAGACTAAACAAAGAAAAGCATTTTCCTTCGGCTCATTGGTCGCTGTTTTTCTCCGCCATAGAAAACTTTAGGGATTAATGTTCGAATGATATTTTCTTGACGTCCAATTTTTTGCTAATAAAAGCATCAAGGACCCAGATAGTACATTGCCTGTTATTTATGCCTTCCTGACAGTTTCAACGTTACCTTTATTAATACGTGAACTGACTATTTCCTGAATCGATAGTCGACCGAAATGCAAACCCGTCTATAAATATGAAGATTTCAAAGTGTATGAAAAAATTCAAGGTTGCGTCTGCTAGAGATGATTTTCAGGTTGTACCATTCAACCCCAATGGATTCATTGGTTAAACTGTGGATGTTTTTTGGTTATCTACTTTATTCGTTTGTCGAATAAAAATATTTTACCGATATTTCCACTCTGACTAAAATTGAGTCTTTTAAATATCTGTGTATTTTGCCAAACTGAACCAACAGGCGTAAAACGATTTAGTCGAAGATAAAAGGAAATAGGAAAAGAGATGAATCAAAAATCATGTCAAATAAGTATCTCCCCGCCCCGAGATGCACTATTTCACCACTAAGGAGCCACTGTCCCTGCGTGGTCCAACTATGGAACATTTTCAGGGCGAACCCTTGAGACCCAAGAGAAGCCCCAGTGCGGGTATATGGATAAGGATGCAGCTGGAGACTAAATATTATAGAAAACTAGAACAATTATAAAAGATAAAAATTATGTGCAAAGCTCTGGACCAAGTCGTCTGCAGATCAAAAACAAACAGTCTAAGCCCAGCCTCCACGGACAGCAGGATCCATCTTACGTATCGGGGACTGCTGTGTCGCAAAGGACTTAAGAACTTTTCAAAGGGTCCTGAACTGTGGCCAACTTTAGCCGCAGACGCGAAACACAAGATACACAGAGAATATGTACAAGTGTAAAGATCTGAATTAAGCACTTTCGGATGCTTTGGTCGCAGACGTAGCCAGGCTAATAACGCGATCGCCCCTAGCCGAGTCGACCGCAACGAATCACATGGACTATTATTTATGAAGAATTTCACTCGTACTTATACATTTATTCTTTACTAACTATTGTACTGTGCTAGCTTCGTTTGGTCATGTGTCTATTTAGCGATAATTAAAATTCTATACTTTTGTACTTAACTGTACTTTTTTGTCGCAGCTTTCGTATTACTGCACAGTAAAAGATGCTAGCTCGAAAATTCTTCATTGATCGATTATCCATTGCAGACTCTGTTCGACTCTGTAAATTGTCATGCATCCCGGTCGCTATTGGCCTAGCAGAAGCGAATAAGAAAAAATAAATCGAAACTTTTATAACTGCCCATTTCGTGTATTCCGATTGAAATTCACGCATGGGAAAAATGATTGTGGCTACGATCATTTTGTAATGAAATTCTTGATTACCGTATTGGATTTTGCAATTAGCAGTAAACGTGTAATGAATCCAATTCTATGTATAATAAAACATTTGAAAACTATTCAGTCATATATAAGCCAGTGTGTATAGCAGCAATGGTAAAATTTACCAATTGGTCATATATGCTGCACAAAGTAAAACATACGTATTGACGTATTCGAATGTCCCTGTATTTTCATTTGCTGCTATAATATTTATATAGACGAGTTAACTAGACTTCAAAAGGTTGGTTGAAAATTCGCGCAGTACGTGTCGGTTAAACAAATATTAAAATTTCCCTAGAATTCGTAATTTATCTGTACACGCAGCAACGTGGCGATCGGTCGATTAACAAGCAGCGACTATCATTATGATTATACGGTAGCAGACGACATAAATATGTATGAAGGTTGTTACCGAATTTATCGAAGAAAAATTTCCCGGCTTGCGCAAAAACTTCTTTCCTCGAAACTTTCCCGATAGAAAGTTTACCGACAAGTTCAACAATGAGAAAGATTCTGCAGGCGATTCGATAAAAAGAATATTTTTCAGGAGTCCATTCGGGAAGAAAAACCGTAACAGTCGAAGCTCGTCGAACGTTACGAGACTTTTAAATAAACGGCGTGACGCGCGAGCAAGGATGGGAAACACGTAGTAGACGTACCTAACTTCGAATTAATAAAACCGGTACAGTCGGCGGGCAAACTGTTTAACCGGACGATCAGCATGATTACGTAATACGTCAACACGTGTATTCGGATTTGGTGATAACAAAATATATTTTAGAGTTAAACTACCGAATTATGAGCTGTGACGCTTTAATCGCCGAGAACACGTATAGCTACGTGTCTGTGACGAACCGATACGAGTATTTCCGGAAATTACCGAAGTGAATTACTGGGTGACCGTAGTCCGACTAATCCCTATGTTAAAATCTAGAGTGAAGAGCTACGCTCTCCGCACCATATACCTCGTATACGTTGCCTGTTAATACCAGCTGGATTATTAACGTCCAATAAATTACTAGCTGAAATTCCACGGTTCGAAACAACGAAAATATCCCTAGGATACGTTAACCAACCGCACTATTCAATTTTGCCTGTCGGCCATTAGCTGTACGGCGGTCGTATTCGAAATGGAAAAAAAGAACATCGATCACGAATCCGCCATTTTTATAATGCCAGTTTCCTATATAATAAGGATATTAAAAATTTATCGACCACGCGAGTTTTTTAATGTCTGCTGAATGTCGAACGTATTGATTCATTATCAAGACAGAATAGTGTATGTGGCATATGGGAGTGTATTACGCAATTGTAATAACAAAAAAAAGGTATATGTTGGTTTTAGAATCAAAAACGAATCGATCGGATGAAAAGTTGTAATATTTTTTCTGTCAAAAAATAGTCAAACGACCACACGTATTTTTTTGCCCTGCACAATTATACATTTCAATGAATATTTTAGTGTGTGCTAATTTAATTAATTTGTTTCATCCTGCATCAAAGTCACACCAGCTAATCAGTGTATAAATATCGAATAATCGAACGGTTTCATAGAATCCAATAAATTAGGTTATCAATTAATTATATTAATAGTACGTACCGAATGATAATACCCTGTAGTGTTTATAGGAGCTTACGATTAATGTGTGTTGGTTGATTCATTACCGAAACGAATGCTGGGTAATCGAACGGCCTATTTCGAAATTTAAAACTAACAGGCGCGTAATAATTCAGCGTGGCTCTTATAAGCTGGAATCACAGTAATCGTGAAGTAACTAAAGTAATACAGTAGTAAAGAACGGCGGTATTATTATGGCGCATTTACATTATCATTCATTCCCATCCACGCTATATATATATATATATATATATACATATAATCAAGAACTTCTATCAGTGGCAAATGGAATTGAAACCGGAAGAAGATATGTTCGGTTGAATATCGGATAAAACTTTTCCCCATCTATCTCAAAGAGTCGGCGCCGTGTAAACCCTCATCCAAGGGTAGGCAACCCCTGTCGGCAAAAGTGCGAAGCAAAACATATGGCAACTTAGCGAAGGCGCATAGCCCATACATTTTAATAATAAACGTCGTCCTTCTTCATTTAGTCTTCTGGCTTAATAGCGACTTCCGGTACTTCGTGACGATACAAGGCGACTGAATAATGCATACAAGAGATTTGATTGAAAAATTCTTTTTCATCGCGCGTAACAACAGCGCGACGTGTTTACGCAAGAGCCGCGTACTTTTAATATTTTTAAATGTTTCCCGCCACGAACGGCTGTCTACTAATTTTTGACGTAACGCCGTAACGTACTTTGAAATTGGCCACTTAGGAGAAAATTCAAAGCTGAGCAAACCTTACGACGAGTTTTTCCGTGTTCCGATGCTTTTCGTTCTTTTGAAGATTTATTGCCAAATAAAATTACCTTTGCCTCGCGTAGTATAAAGTGACAGTCAAAATTCTTCTTCGTTAGGAATTACTGTCATGGAGTAAATTCAATCCGATTCTCCCTCATTCCGTGTTCCCCCGTAATACAATTAGCTACTCGCAATGTCAACTGAAATTATCAGAGCTCCAACCTTCATTATTTTTATTAGTCCTTGGACAAGTTTTCACGGAAGCAATCGTAATTCCGATGGTTCGTTGCGAAACAACTGTCGGCCATTGTTGTCACCGAGCGAACACGTGGTTATTGTATTTTACAAAGTTAATCGCGAGGGATAAAGTTTGCGAGAGAAAAATACAAAACGAGTATTGGGATGATAGAAAGTCAAAGAGAAAGAAAAATATAAAGCAAGAGGTGAAAGATACGTTGAAAATATAATGGCAAGCTTTATAATGCATTTATGGGCCTTAAGGCCCGTGGAAGTTCGGTGCCGTAAAAGTCATTGACACTAAGAGAAGATATAAGACGAGCAGATAGAAACCTGGTCTAAATACTTCCGGTATTCTCGAAACGGATAAGATCCCTTTGATGGGGCAAAAAAGGTGCGCAAACTTTTTACGGGTATCCGTCGTCTTTTCAGCCATGAAATTGCTTCTGTTTCCCTTCGGACTCGTAAAAATCTATAGGGCGTCAGTATAGTGACTTTTTTTTCATTTGCTTTGGATATAAATTATACAGTTAAAATTCTAGTTTTTTTTTTTTTTACTCTAACAATTATTCTCCTCCTAAGACTCTGCCGCGATACACGTTATAGTTTTACGTCTGAAACAATTCATATTGCTTGTCTAGGGATACTAGTAGCTTTTGGAGGGGCCAACTTGTTATGACTATCAAGGTAAATGAGTCCCCTGGACAGGGGACTTTTGCTCGTGGAACAAACTAGGTTACGGGAGACAAATTTTGTATCAATTTCGAAATCTCTTTTTCTGTATGTTAGAGACTCTTATGGCAGCCATCTTGATTTTAATGGTCAATGTATTTGTCTGTTGCAGCTAGTGGCATAAGGGTGGAGGTGAATGTACCTAAGGAAGCGGAAGTGGGTGCCACTGCTGAACTCAAATGCGAATGGAGGATAAATGGGACTCTTTACTCTGTTAAATGGTACAAGGACGATCATGAATTCTTCAGATACGTTCCGGACAATACACCACGTATTCAGACGTTTCCGCAGCACGGAGTTTATCTGGATGTGAGTTTGATATTTTTCTTTTGATTTTCAACCAAACTTTTATCAACACCGAGGATTTGAGTAATGATAAAAAAAAATCTTCGCTGTCGAACATTACGAATTTTTGACGAGTCATTTTCGTGAGATTTTTTTAATGAGATCGTAAAATCTTGTAATTCTTAGCGCGTCAAATTCGTTTCAATGTTATTTAGATCCTAGGACCTTACAGTGCTGGGAAACAATTTGTATTACTATTTCTCGGTGATAGGAGCGAAAAACATATTTTTAATGACTTCGTAAAATAACATTCGTCCCGAAGTGATTGAAATTACGCGCGATAATCTTCGGACTGTCCCGCCTGTTTGATTTAATGTGAACCGACCTTAACGAAGGGACGATAAATATTGCGAAACAACCGTACAGAAGCCGCGTGATTTACTTTTTGTCCGAAACAAGGTCTTTAGAAAAATGACTTTTCGTCCAAAAATTAAGGCACGCCTTGTATACGCGATCTAATGAAAATATGTAATCGCATATGAGACGCGAACAATGAATTTTCGTCAGCCGAACACGTCGTACGCGCATTTATTAATATTTAGGTAGGACGCAAGGAAATAACGTAAATGGACATTATATTAAAAAAAAAGAAAAGAAAAAAAATTTGACATAATTAATGAAAGCGTAATGTAAATTATTAATGATACAATAAAATACTAACAGTATTATACATATGTTTTTATAATTATCTCCCCATGCACCGTGTTAATTAATTAGCTGATAAATAATGACTTACGTCTCCGCGTAATTCGCTGTGCCAGTCTGTTGAAAAATCTGAAGAGTTCGTCGTCTCGGAGTTATCCGGTCTCTCGAGACGGTAAATTGGACATAATAATGAGAAATGGGTAGAGAAAATATGTATTTACGGATTCTAACCTCACTCGGTTAATTATAAATTCGCACTGTACTCGTTGAGCTTATAATTATAATTAATACGGAAGTAGAATTTGTAATGAATATCTTGAATGTAGATGTCGCTTAAAGCGTCTTGCAGAAGTCACCGCTCGACAATTACACTGGAAATTCGAGTGTTTAACTGACTGTGTTAATTCCTTATATTGTCTACAAAATTAACGTGTTACGCGGAGAAGAATTGCCGTTACGTTGATATAGACGGGAGACTTTAAAGTCTATCGAATGTGACTACCATAGGAAGAATAGGGTATAACACATGTTGCTAGGCATGTGGATCTGCACTGTAAGCCACGTGAAAATGAGGATTGACAATTTCCACGTCTAATGCTCAGCGCGTACAGTGAACTAGAAAAATCCGGAATTATCTCGCGCGCGAGCCGAGAACGACAAATTATTGTAGCTGCGGTCTGCATAATTTAATTTTACGCCTCGCGTAAATTTATCGCCGTCCTCGAAAACTTCTAGTCTGTTTTCCAGAAATTTTTCCACCTCCGTTCTGTCTGCTGTCTACGCTTCAGGTTCACTCCGCTCCCTGATTATTTTCCTCAAATAAATACAAAGATTGTCAGCATCCATTTCGAAATTTGCATTCGTATCCCCAACAGACTCTAGCAATTTAAGGGTGAGAGAATTCAAATGAAATTTTCCCCTTGAAAATTATATAAAATTAAAATCCCCTTACCCGAGGTCTCAGCTAACGTTAATTAAACGAGAATTAGAAAAACAAAGAATCGTTGAAATAAAAATCATCGTAGTATTAAATTTACCGCGATAATCTGTATCAGAAAGTAATACGTTGATTCACGTATAAAAAGGTATTGGTAAATACGTTTTGTATAGACATTTCGATTGATCGTCTTTGCAATAAGCTTAGTCACATAAAACCACAGTATCGAGAATTCATTGACAACCGACACTATTCCTGATTTGATAACCGCAATATGAAAATCGTTACAGCGAGCTCGAAAAAGTGGACTTACTGAAAATAACACTTCGAATAATAATTCCTCCTAGAGTCGAAGCTCGGTACGTCGCATCGTTTCTCTGCATTATCTACATGTAGAAATTGTCGGTAATACAGAGCAGAGGCAATTCGCATTTATGACGCCACGTAAACGCGTCAACGAGCGCGTAGCGAACTGGCGAGTTGCATAGCTTTGCAGAGTTCTTGCACGTAGAAAATGGCCGATTCAACTTTTACGAGGTATTACGATTACGCATTACATAGAGGCGTACTAAATCAGATAATTAAAAGACGTGCACCTTTGGGATTACGTCACCTTTGAGTAACAAGAAAAGAAAACACGTAAACTCCTGTTTACACAGAATCATACAGTTTAAACAGTCCAATGAAACTTGACGAGAATGGTAAGATCAATTTGTTAAAACTAGCCGTTCAAATATGTGAAAGATTGTACAATTCTATATGATTAACACGAATACGAGAAGGACAGACTTATGGGTACTGACGTGAGCAAGAGAAGGACAGACGTATACGTTTGGCTTAGAAAAAACGCATTTTCCATCTCCCTTGCCAATAACTGCTATTAAATCCAAATGGTTGCCTCGTAATTTGAATAATCCTGTAACATACAGATATCGGGAGTACGGACGTTACGCGTTAACTTCCGAACGATAAGAAAAGTTTGTCATTACTAATTGTCAGCAATACCAGCGACTCTCTCATTGGATTAATCGAATTCCCTAACCATCGGTCTCACCCACCAACCATTAGATACGTAGTAAACCTACGCTCATTCAATTTACCTCTAGGTAATACCTAACCTAGCTAAAGGTGTTACGGCGAGATAGCATCCCACCGAGAGCTAATCGAACCTTGGCTCTATCTAATGAAACCTAATGCAAACGCCATAAATGATCGATACCTACAGAGCACTAGTGATACTGATGATTTATCGATCATGCAGAATACCTATGTTACCTACTTAGTCAATAGTTTAACTACGAAAGAAGAGGGCGTACTGGGTGTTTGGAATTTTGACGTTGAGAAAGCCGTAATGTTTCGTGCCAAACTAGTGAGGTTATGTGACATGGTGCACCGATGGTATATGGGGGTGCTTGACGTGTCTCTTTCAGAGTTTTTTTTCTCTGTTTCTTTGCAACCCTGTCGCTGCTGCCATTTATATCGAAGGGGGTAGTAGAAGGGTAGGGTAAAGAGCTTGCTAAAAATGCTCCATTATCCAAGGCAAACATTTCATGTGTGTCCACAGAGGAAGGCGAACAGCGAAAACTCGATACGCCTGACGCAACTCACCCTCAGCACTTCCGGTCAGTACAAATGCGAAGTCTCCACTGAAGGACCCTCATTCGACACCACCTACAGGACAGCCAATCTGACCGTTATCGGTAAGTTCCCAAAGCGCAAACTACCCTTCTGGAATGATCGGGATTCTCCTGGGGTATTTTTGTTTTCTTCATTCTCTCTCTCTCTCTCTCTCTCTCTCTCTGTGCCTGTTACTGTGCTATGTAGACTCTCTCTCTCTCTCTTTCTCTCGCTGCGATATACTATCTAGATAAGTACGATGGGATAAGAAGAAAGTGAGCGACTTGCACCCTGGAGATTTTATTCCCATTTACTTTTTCCCTAGGATTGGCAATACTGTTTTCTATACTAAACCTTATGCCTCGTTCTAAGGGAAGAAATCGTTTCTGCTTCTTGCGATAGGTGGAATGTACTTGTTTTTTTTTAGCTGATTTTTTTTCTCTTTTTTTTTAAGGTACGAATAAAAAGGATTACTTCTCAAGGGATGAAATGGAAGGGACGACACTGATTGGTGCATGTTTCTAAGGATCGTACGGAGCTTCGATAAAATTATACAGTATCCTGTGTACGTGGCTTAAGTTCTTCCCATATGGATGTACTGTACCGGAATGTCATATACGTATAGGATCGTATCGATTTTTTCTGGAGTGAAAAGAAAAGGACGAATAAAAACGTCTACGTAATCTCGGCCGTGGATTGTCGAGCGGAAGGACTTTTCTGGCGAAATATAGACTACTGGATTATGTATGAGTTTCGTACCTTGTGGGGAAGTTTTGCTTTTCTTGAACGGTGCTCACCTTGACGTAAGGTCTTTTTTTCTGGATGACGTTGACACGACAGATCTGTCATGCGGCCTTTGAAATGTATGAGAATTCTCGGCATGATTCTTCGTTCGGAATATCTAACGACTCGGTGGTAGACGTTAATTTTGACAGAGTGATATTCGTCAGGTGGTAACCAAAGAAAATTTCATTTTGAGATTATTGAGTCGAGGCTCCGAGGACTTTTTTTTTATTTCATAAAAATTTTCAAGAACCTCCTACACGGTCGCAATATCACCGGGAAATATTTCAATCGTTTATATCAAATATTTTCTTTGATCAATCCAGTGCTTTCTTTTTGATCGAAAATAATCCAGTTCGTGGTTGATTCTCTCTTCTTTTACCTTCCTTCATATTCGACTTAATTCACGCTTAATTATCGTAAATTAATGCTCGTTTATTCACGACACGAACGAGTTCCCCCTTTTAAGAGGATTCTCGTTAAAATATAATCTTTGGATTATTTTCTCACATTATACAATTTTTAAGGTGATCTCTTTACGCTTTAATCGTTTATTTGCACTCGGAATTTTTTTTTCTCTTTACTACAGTCTCTATGTCACCGTACCTACACTCGAATTCTTATGTATAGTTCAATGCAAAGTGAACTTCAGTAAAGTGTGATAATAGAAGATTTTCGTTGTACAATTTGGAGTGTATCCAAAATCTACTGGTAACCGCACCAGTGGTTTGCTCATTGTTAATTGAGAATTATGTTTCACGTGTAAGAAAGTACGTGGAGGATATAGTAGAGTATGAGAATATATATGTATATATATTAGATTGAAAAAATTTTGACAAATTTGAAATTATGTCCTTTGGATTCATTTATTTCCAGAAAACGATCACCAAAACCAATTTATTACGATATCCAGTAGTAACTGAGACTGACCAAGTCGTCTGGTTCGATTCATTATATCTACTTAATTATTTTGTGGGATTAATTCTGTGCAGCCGCTTCGTCCGGCAAGATACTAATGAGCAATTAGGAACGCGTGGCTGACCAGGTTTCCTCCTCCGTGGGATGTAATATTTGCTCAGCAGAAATGATAACTTACCGACGGTGCACTCTGCGAGATTTGCAAGCGAAATTTCAACGTGATAACAGAGAGGAGGACAAAGGAGACTGAAAAAAATTAATAAACGACTCTGACGAAATGAAGATACCTACGAATTTATGGAACGAATGAAATTAGCTTGACGAACTGTAAAATATTTAAAAATTTGGAAAATCTCCACCGGCGCTTCGACCACACGAAAACTGTACTGGAGGCTTAAGAACAGTGGTAAATTTATATCTGTTAATTTCAAAAGGAAAAAGATATAATACTAATCTACATATTCGCCAATATTGTTACAGGCACGTTGAACATTGGGAGGAAAGATAAATTGTGATTAAAAATGAAAAAATTCCAAATTTATTTTCACGGTTGCAAAGACCAACATTTTTTTGAAAAATCACACCGATAATTTATCTTCGATTTTCTCAATGCTTTAAGGAAGAGACTCAATGCACGTGTCTATTTAAACGGTCCGAGACGTTTCGTGGGAACTGAAGATCAATCAGTCTTAGGAAACTTATTACCCAGGAGACGAACGTTTGCCAGACCAGAAACACATCAGGATCCAGCAGTTCTTAGAGCGACGTGAATAAAAAGGATGATGAAGTCTTTTTAAGGATAAAAGAAGAAAAGCAGTAGCAACTCTGGACCCAAGATGGAAGCTGCTATATATAACTAAGGCAAAGCGATGTTCGGCACGCGATGGCCAAAAGACTTGGCATGGATCCAGCACTGGTCAATCAGCACTAGATAACCACCAGATTCGTCTTACTTTACTGATAGGTTTGCAAAAACGTCTGGTAAAAAACGTTTGAGGAAGCTCGGATCTAGTTTTTGTGATTTTTCTTCCTTTATCGCAACTCGAAGATCACCGTATAATCTTGGACCATAAACTAAGAAGAAAATTTATCTTAAACTTATCAGCCTTCCTTCAATCCTAACGTATGTCCGTACAATTTCAATTACTGTGAGCTCAGGCAATATAAAGGGTGGGAAGAAAAAAAAAATGTAAAAAAAAGAAATATCTCAATTTCTCATCCGTAGCGAAATACGAATAAATTTAATGGCTCGCTTGCAAGTGTCACGGGGTATAGCGGGAAATGGCCGAAGACACGGAATCCCTTGAGGATTCTAGGGAATGAGGTAAAAGCCGCGTAATTCACCGATTTCTATGATAACGTCTTAGCTCGGCGAACTCATTGTACTGCTGGAAGTACATTACCCTGGGAAGCTCTGACTGCGGGTTTAGAATATCTTTCGAAATAGTAAATCCCACATGGGTGCGTATATCCAACTGTAAAATGTATACCTGTAGAGACGCTTATACAGGGTGATCCAAAATCACTTGGTATCCTTCGTTCGTGCAGTGATAATTTTTTTTCTAATTTTATTTCCCTTATCGATTCTTCAGTTTCCCCAGCGACTCGCCTGTCAGTCTTATGCATTAAAAACAGCTGATCCTTAATAAAAGCATATAGGGTGACACTTGTCGATATATGTTTTTCAAGAAAAATAATAATTCCCTCCATAAATTACTTTACCGATACGCGTCAACCCGTTAATTAAACAAGTCGCCATCGTTGAGAATATCAAAAATACATATGTAGCTGTGTAATTACAGTTTCTAATTATCACCCATTGACTGCTTAATAATGATAGTGTCGAGCATCATCGTATAACAAACTTTGATTACATATATACGAGAAGGCTACTTTGGGATAACATATTGTTCAGATACTGATTTAACACGAGGACCCTATACTTTTCCCTAATCATTACATTCCCTAGTCGTTTACCCGTAAAGTACATAAAAACGAAGTTGCCGAGTACGAATAATTTTCCGAACACACGTGAAGTTGGTGAGTCGACGACGTGATTTTTGGAGAAAATGAAAATTCGTAAAATTTATAACGAAAAATTGGTCACGTGGAAATATGAAGTTTTGGAAAAACGACAACTCGGGAATGTAATCATTGGAGAAGATGATAAGGGAGCCGAACGAGGATTCGTTTAATCCACCTTAATAGGGTAGCTACCCTCGAACTTATACTCGTTTACGAAAAGCACTGTAATCGTTAGACAGCGTCCGAGGTTATAAGGGTTGATTGGAAATAGATGAAAATTTTCGAAATTTGTTATAAAAAAAAATAATTTTATTCAACTTACACGTCTAATTCCTGTTATACAATAATTTCATCTTCTTATCTCCAACGTACACATATTTACTCCCATGTCAATTCCTAGCTTGACATCTTCAGACTAATTAACGTTACGCCATATTCAATTACATATACAGTATAATTATTACGGTATCTTCAGACGTCTCTCTTAGGTATACGGCGAGAAGGGTGGAAACTAGAAATTGGAGGTTGGAAGGTTGGTTACCTCCATTCGTGAAATCGTATGCCTTTGAGATCAAATATGCTCTCGCTTCTTAGTCGCTTGGAGACAGGATGAAAATCTTCAAGCGTCATTACCATAGACTGCGATTGAACCATTCGAGTAATAAATTCACATATGTGAATATGATGAATAACAGTGATAAGTCGCTACCGAGTAACCATAAGTGAAATTATAAGAATGGATTGATATATAAAAAAAAAAAAAGAATTTCTCATACATTCAATTTTCGCGTAAAAATGACATGGAAATTTATCATGAAAATACTTTTATACCGCGTAACCGTATATACTGGAGAAATATTCAATGGGGCTGCTAAATCTGAATTAAAATGTGACGCTCTATATACATGTATATTGGACCAGTAAAATCCTTAAGGTTGCATAAGAACTTGGCTGCAGCCAAGCGGAAGTACCTTATGCAATACAGAAACGATCGATTCTTTTATTCGTCATATTTCACACTGCATTATGCAAAATTGTCAGGAAGCACATTCGAAGCCAGAAGCAGTACATTTCGCGGAGGAAGGAACACGAGGATTTCCACTTTGCCTGATATGATTTTCAATTAATAAAAAAATGAAGAGCAAGTGTAAAAATGATAACAAGGGAAGCAAGGAAGGTTCATTGAAGATTTCGTAAAAATTCGACTGTATCGAGGCTTGATAAATATTCATTACGTCGTATGAATATGCATTAGGACCATTCGAAGGCTTGACTCAAGTAGCCTGGAGAATATAAAAGTCGAAAACAAAGAATGGATTAACTAGATATTTCGCGTAAATTCCTCAAGATTATATCGAACTAGCAGCATCCCCTTTCTCCTATTTTGAATGGCGCTACGGCTCTTTTCTTAATATTAATTATAACCACCTCAATAGAAATTCCCATTGTGCAATCCTGTCGGCCGTCTATCACCCGTGTATATAATACGATATAAAACAATTCATTCGTGAAGATGCGAAGCTCCATCGAACCATTGTCGAATTTATATATACATATATATATATATGCTAGAACGCTCATCTGATAAATGACTATCCAAGAATAATTGGTGAATCGAGCCGAAAGGATCTTCCAACCATGAAATACGAGGATCCTAGACGGAAAAGTTATGGGGGTCACCCAGATCGTATTATTAAGACAAAGAAAATATTCCAAAGTAAGGAGTAAGAATGTCTGTTAAAAAGTGCAGTGTTAAAGCGATTATTTAAAATTGAGCGAGGATTGAAGTTCGTCCTGCGCGCGTAGAGGTCGACACTGGCGATAGATGAAAAATGTCTGGAATTTATCAGCGATTAACTGTGACATTGGGAGAAGCCATTTTAATCAGATTCCAAACATTTTGCGGTTGAGTAAATCACTGGAAAGGAGGGTCGTTGGAATGTCGGGGGTTGTTCACAAGGTATTGGAGGGTTGCTATGCTTAAGGGGTGTGAGGGTTCAACTGGATGAGAGGTGACGAGGCGTTAATGGTTCCAGCTGAATGGAATCCCGAAAACGAAGTGCTTGGACAGCATGGACTACATGGGTATATTTAATTGGAACATTCGCTGCGTGGAAACGGATGCTAGTGTCTTTCATAATCCCACGTATCAATTAGCTCTATTAGGGAGATCGGGTGTAGTTAGTTACTGGGCTGATTAATGGGAAAATCGATTGGCCCGTTAATTATTCATGAAATCATCGGCTCTTCGTCGGCAGACAATTTACACCTATGCATCTGTACGTTTACGTATTTAGCAGAAATTTGAAACTTTTACAAAGCAATAAATACGAGGTAATATTTCAACTGTTATCGATTAGCCGATCTGTCCACGCGACGAGATATCAATTATTTTTTAACATTTCAAACAACACGGTGACGAAGAGCGAAATTGAAAATGCACAATTATTGAATTGCGTAATTAATTAACGTGGACATTTAGCTATATATTTTGTATGAATAATTCATTTTTTTAAATATGAACGACAGGATCTCTCAAGCTTACCTGAAATATGCATTTCAGCGGTTCCGGAACGTGGACCGGAAATAACTGGGTTGGCGTCTCACTATGCAGTTGGTGAAAACGTCACAGCCAATTGTACTGCTTGGCCGTCTGTACCCAAGGCGAAAATTTATTGGACTGTCAACGACGAGCTGGTAAGATTATTAAACTATGAAAATTGTATGGTAGATTAAATAATATTAAGGACGAGTCTGTTATTTTTTTTTTTGGCAAAGATGAGATCTTTCAATATATATACGTGAACCCGGTCGATCGCTATATATAACCGTTCGTTGTGAACGCACCTTAAGTCCGGCCTAGTCTGACCTCTTAGGCTCTGTAATGTATGGCTGGGATACTGATAAACCCATAGAAGTCCTCTGAAAGGATCCCCTTAAGACGATGGTCCATATTGGAGGAGCCATCCAAATCGGAAATCTCTAAACCTTGAAACTAATATAACTTATACCCATGACAAGGTTTAATCTCTCTTACGTTACTATTTATATCCAAGCTACGTGTGCGACATCATGTTTCAGATGAACGAATATGGCTTACGTCGTTTGGGCTTAAGCAGAATTTTAGACCCAATGGATTCAAGAATGAGTTTGGGTCTAAAAGCAGCCGATAAAACCTAACCTAAAAATGTATCCATTGTATGTATTTATATATGTATTACATCCATCTAAAATACTTCTTTATTTAAGACTCTGGAAGAAAAACAGAAAATCTGAATGCTACCTCCCATTACTTTGACGGATCCATAAAATAAGATCAGAGAACTCTACGACCTAAGAATACGACATCAGGATTGGGATGCTGGAAAAGTAACGTGGGGGTTGAAACAACGAAGAGAGGGTGTATTCGTCCTGAGAAAATTGAGAGTGACATTCCAGTCTAAGCTCCCGGAGAGGTTTGAGTTCATCTCCTCTTGTGTGGGAAGCAGAGCGAAAATCATGACTCCATGACTCGAGGATTTTGGAGTACCTGAAGTCGAAGGCTGCAGGAATATATCCTCGAGGAAAATCGTTTCTTCGTCTGCGCCATGGGGACTCGTTTCCCGGATGTATATCGAAGAAATCCACCCCCTGTTTGCCAGGGGCAAGTGGCGTCCCAGATGAAGGTGAAATTATCGCTTTATTATCATTCTGTGCGAATTGATCCAAGAGCTAAAAGTTTTCTTTTTCATCCACTGATATACACAGCTGAGGACAGATCAGATCATCCACGATGACGTGGATCAGGGTCTGGAGATGCTGTAAAAAAAAGGACTACATTGGTATAAGAGACTGAGTACGTCCCCTTGCGGATCTCAAAGGCTCAAACTATGGATCTAGTGATACGACTGACCTTGAATGTAAACAGTTGGCAACAGTGGATGGTCATGGAATCCTTAGAAAATCCTTAAGGACTTCATGGGATCCTGAGAATTCCTTCAAATCGTCCTTGTCGTTACCTACGTATCAGCTGTGTCCTTCGTCCCGTCTCGATATAACGTATGAAATTTGGACGTGAGCGACAAAAGGGCGAAATAGAAAGGAACCTGAAAAAGTCGAAGGGTGACAAAACTTATGCTTGTATGGGCTTTCACCGTTATGCCTGATTCGGATGAATTCGTAGATCCTCTTGGATTCTTGGATTTATCCTAAAAGCAGAGGGTCGTCCTAGTAAAGGATATTCGAAGTGATATAATTCATTCCACCAAATATGGGAGCGTTGGATAAATTTTATTTTGTAATATTTTTCAAAAAATTCCATTTTTTTTTCTTTCTTCCAAATTTCACCACAGTACCCGCCACTTGGCCGTAACTATGAAGCACGAAGGGTGTGAGCGGATTACCGCGTGAATTGCACGCTGAATTTAATGGCTTCCGGTACAGCGTAGTTCTGTCTCTATATTAATAGCCTGGACACGTTTGAACATCGCCTGTTATCAATTAAGTCGATAAGCAGTATTAATACGTGGTGCTTCTATAATCTCCGTTAGATTCACTCAGTTAGCCGACAATATTCCCTATTTCGGTACAGCATCCCTTTGGGTTTGGGCTTTGGCTAATAATGATGTCACAGTGCCGTTAATTCTCTTGGTCAGATTATAACCCGGCGTGTATACTCGCCAATTAAAACCCTTGGGAATGGCTCTGATTTTCAGTTAAACCTAACACAGATTAGAGATCCCAACATAACATAACCTTACAGTTTCAAATCAATTACCAGGGCTTACCTTACAGCCATCAGAGACATTAGAAACTAATAACATTACTGCCAATACAATCCTTCTCCACAGAGACGCAAAGTCGCTCGACCTGCATGCGAATTCCTAATAGAATCCCGAGAAGTCGCGACCCTCGTCTCATTGGAATTTTCAAAAAGTTTCGAAACCCCCCAAAAAAAAAACGCACCCCTAGACAGACGATAAATATTTCGTCAGGCACCTTCCACTGACTGTTCCAGAATTCCGGATAAAAGACGCCCTCTCGCCGCAAGCACCTCTGGGAATACGGCCCTGCGGACGAGGAATGATAAATGACAAAGAGAAAAGGGACCCAAGACAAATAAAAAGGACGAATGAAAGATTCAGAGAAAATAATAATATCTCGATACTAACAGAATCAAAGGACTTTGGAATTACGTAATTTCAATGTGAAGAAAAAACATTTTTCTTTTCATTCTCAAACTCTCCTGTCGCTCGTGCCGTTTACGTGTAATTGAAAGCACATCAAAATACCTAATCGCCATTGCACGATTAGACCTACAAGAGTTGATACACCTAGTCAAAAGACGTGCAACGGGAAGATCAAAAGGTCGATTGATACCAACGCATCTACGTTCCTCGCATGATCAATGTCCTAAGTCAATTAGACGCTCGACGAGCAAGTTGGCCGTGAAACATTTGAGGATTGATTACGCAATGCTCGTTAGTGAAGTACCAATGTATATGAGAAACAAGAGGAATCCTAATTTCTAGTTTAATTAGCTTATGGCCTTTAAACGACTCACTGTACTGTTACATTATATAACGCTAAGTCTCCACACTATAGATACAGGAATCGATATTGACAATTGTAACACATCGGTTAACCCAATGACTAATTTAACAAGTTAAATTCGCAACAACGTTAATTAGTCGAACGTAACTTATTGGTGGTTGAGAATTATAATTTAATTATATATATCTTTAATTTTTTGAATAATTTTGTATTATAATCAACGTTGGATTGTAACGAGCAATGATAAATTTGTTAGTAATATTTCGTACGACGCAATACTTTAAGGTCAATTAAAATAGCATTACGTGACATTGTAAATGGCAAATGGCGACACGGTAACCAATCTAGTATCCACGGTCAATGATTCCTCGCCAAAGGCAAGTCGAGTCCGTGCCTCCTGCTACTAATAGCTGTATTTGCCAAATGGCGACTGCTCGAGTAGTACGTTCGAGCGTGAAGTTGATACAAACCAAACTGTATAACGGATCGATGAGCTGCCGGAGCGTACATAGACTTAATTTGAATGAGTGAGTTTCTAAAGGATTTCGATATAATGTTACGCTTAAGGAATAAAATTGAACGAAGTTCATTGCGAACCGATCGAAATTGATAGCCAAGAACTGTGAGATGCAAGAACGCAATATGGAAGCTGATAGCCAGTAGTGAGCGCGGAAGGAGAATTATAAAATATGCTTTATAAAATACTAGCAGTTGAACGTTCAACAAATCCTGTACATTTTCGGAGTAAAAAATGTATGAAAAATAATAATAATTTAAAACACCAGCCAGCGCTTGCAGCTATATTAATAATAGGGAACGAACTTCCGTCATTCTTCTAACGCACAAAGCCCACTCGAATGAACTGTCAGATTTTAATTGCTATCTGAATACATGGTGTATTATATAACTGTGTACCGAAGCACGACGCAATCTCGCATTGCAATTTCACCGTCAAAGTAGCCAAACCACAGCGTGCCGATGCACCTGCTGTACCTGTTGTGCAAGTCGCACTGTCCTATTGGTACAATTCTAATCATGTAATGTAGACACTGGTTGGATACGAGCATACATAGTAATTCACGCCGGTATTCTATTTCCTCGATAAATATTGACGTCCCTTGCGGTTGGTATTTCTGGAATTTGTAAAATTCATACCCTTCCCCTCCCCACCACCTTGCTCAGCGGCAAAATGCAATTTGAACTGTGCTGACATTTCTGGGATTTCCACAAATTTTTCTCTTCGCGCAAAAAACAGATGGCTTAATTACAATCATTCTTTTTCATTACATTCATTAAGGAAATCATGTGAGAATATCGAAACGTCTTGAATTATTACTGGGGCTTTACCATCCTGTCGTTTAAGCATGATAGACGAGAATTGTCTCTCCCTACCTTATCTACCGAGCTTATACCGACTGGGTCGGAACTCCAGATGAGGACCTGTAAGTCCCCTTAGGGTACGTTACGAACACGGTGCTTCGTGTAACGAAGTTGACTCGCGAGAGAAAGGGGATTGAGGGGGCGTCGACCATTCACGTATTTCTTATTGCTCGGCTCGATTTTCTGTATCATTTTACTGCTCAGGTCTTTTATCCCGGATGTCGTGACTTTTGGTTTGATACAAATAATTTCTTATATTTAACCACAGGTCCTTAGTCGGATCACGAAGGGGTCGTAGGACCTAATAGCTACAGATCCGTGATAGAACCTCATGGAAATTGACCGGGTAGAGCTCATTTGTCTTCATCTCCTCTTGTCAATCTTTCATCTCTTCGCTCCCCTCTTCTTTTCTTTAGTACTGCTTGTTCACGTTAGTTGCTCGCTCTGCTTCTCTGCCCCTGAAAAGATGGCTGATTAATTTGTTAATTACAGTGAGTCAGTGTATTCAAATAATGAGGGCGTAGTCACTCTCGACCGTGTGAAACATAAAATTAAAATTTGTTCACAGCGATGACACGTCGCCCTCTGTTTTTGACAAGATTTAAATAAAACGTTCTCTCAGCCGATAATAGAGATTTCAATATATATATATATATATTCTTTTTACAATAGTCAGAAGTTTCCGACAGTGCACTATTTTCCCGTAACAACATGTTCCATGGGAGTCAATAATATTTTGGCAAAAATTTCTCTTTTGTAAAAGAAATAAAAGAATGATAAAAAGCTCCAAGAACAACGTGGAATCCATCACAACGTATAAATATTCATGTCGGATTTCGGAGTTAAAGAAACAAAAAAAAAAGAGTAGTACGTGAAAAACAATGTGACGCCTTATATACATATACGTGTCTATAGTACCTTTTTGTTACAGGTATTATAAAGCGAGCTTTTTTCCATAAAAAAATATATACAACAGCGTTGAAAGACGGACGTACGGAAATATATATGAAAAAAAAAAAAAAAAAAAAAAAATGAAAACCGTTACCCTTCGATACGTCGTTATTGTGTGTTTTACGTAATGGGGATGTTTCCACCGGATTGAAAGTCCAAATTTAGATCTTACAGAAACACGAGCAATATTGACCTGAATGCTCTAAAAATATTTTTCAATTAAAATTAAAAATACAAAGGATCTCATCTGCAGCATACAAAGGCTACTTAATGATAGTAAAATAAAAATGAAATAAAAATAAAATAAAAATCTATCATTTAACGTCTCATTTCATCTCCCTGCAATTTGTTCCTTCGCTCTGTACCAATTAATAAAATTTCCCATTGACCCCTGATCGATCATAGGAATAGCCTGTTCATGAATCATGCAACGTGCTCTATGACAGGAATACACGAAATACAAATACGTCATACATATATGTACGCATGTCAACGTAAAGATGATACACATGCAATATAAACACGAAGCGAATTGCATTACCTGCATTTCCCTACTGCAAGAACTGCCACGTGCATACATAAATAATGCATATATATACAAGTGAAACCACTACGACGCAACGTCCAAAATATCTAATGACAGTCAGTGAAAATCGATCAGTAATTCTTACGAGTAAAAAAAAAAAGTAAAATTCAGATACACGCTGGAAGATATTCGTGGATTTTCAGCAATCCTAAAAATTCAATCAGCCTCGACTACGTAACCGTAAACGATTTCGGGTAAATCAGTTTCGACGATATTTCCTTTTCGTTATGCTACCCTTTCTTCTCTGTCTGCTGGACCGAGTTACATTCTTTGTCCTTTTTTTTCTGACATGGTATAACCTCGAGAGAAATTAATTCCCATTGACACGGTAACCATGGTGATGGGATTTACAGTGTTCGACACGTTGGGGTATTAGATTGACGTTTACAATCAGTGTAAATTAGGTTAGTTATTTCAGATTTTTTTAACTGTCGATTAACAACGTTATATCTATATTATATGTAAACGCGTAACATATACAACTATTTACCTCGACTATATGCATACATCACTTGATTAATGAATTCGCAGGACAGCAACATGCATTAAATTGCTTTTTCCATAATACTAAACGGTCGTTTACACCGGCCATACTTTACACTGTAATAATTTATACGATATACTAATATGCATTATATATTTTACAGCTGTAACTTATATAGTTAAGGGTCTGTTCAACCCGACTCGAATCTCGTGGGTTGGTGAAACCTTGACTTAAAGCATAAAGCGCACGCACGTGTATATATATATATACGTACACATTGATATATTCAAAAGATGCAAATCTCGTAACCCCCTCTGGGATTGAACCAATCCTATACCATTTCCCAGCGACAGAACTTGCCCCAAGTAACCTTTGCCTACCTTATACCCCAGTATTTACCGTCTTTATACCTTCGGCCTATCGACCTTTTCTCTGTAAAGGCAAAATTTTCCCTCCGGCATCAATAATAAGACGTACCAAACGATTTTCCTGCTGGTGGGATACTAAATTGCAGCCTGGATAAACAAAAGTACATCTGAAAATGAAATTGACTCTATATATATATCAACTGCATACTGCACTATACTCACTAGTCTCAGCTTCCACTCTGTGATGTCCCAGGAGAGATTCTGCAAATTTCAGAATGAAAGATTTAACTCAAATATTATCTTTTGATCGAATTACTTTCTAATGTACGACTAAGAAGCTATTGTTTGATGTGACTCAATACTATTTTTACCTGAAAAACAAATTGCTCCATTAATTCCTTATTAAAATGACATAAACGAGGATGACTGTAGAACAGTAAGGCAATCCCTTAAATCCATGCTTTTCCTGAAGTTACAAGAAGACGTTTTGTCATCGTGACGAAGGTACGAGGGTGTCGCGATGCCAAATCGTCCCAGGAATGGGACAGGAACGATGATACTTTGCAGTCCTTTCAAGCCAACTCTCTTGGCTACCTCCTTAAAGGCACAGCCGGGAAAATATATATCAGGCAGAAGCCACAAAGTGAAAGTTGTACACCTCGCGTGTAAGTCAGCCTTGAGGGAGTGGCGATAAAGCCGTAGAAGGTTCTAGTGCACGCGCGCGCAGGTATAAACTGGTAGTCCACGGGAGAGGCGTGGGTAAAAAAGTAGAATAAAAAAGCTTCGTTACGTTGCAGCTGCAAAAAGAGACAAAGAAAAAAGAATGAGTCAGAGCAAAAGATAAGACAAAAACAAATGAATACAAATGTCTTTCTCTTCGTTCCAGGTGTCACGTGAGAACACAATAGAATATCCAGAACAAGTTGGACCGTTCGGAGGAAGTGTATCGCGTCAGGAAATATCGCACAGTTTGGGTCTGCATCTGGAAGCGGAACCACGTCATTTTCAAAACAGCGACGGTGCGGTACGTGTGCGATGCGTCACGGAGGTAGGAAGCCGCCGTTATGAAATAGAACGGCGAGTCCTTATGGCTCATGTGAATAATCAACGTCTCAGTGCCGGCGACTTACTTCGCGGTGGATCCGCCCGTTTCGTCCCG
The DNA here is from genome assembly GCA_030142615.1 of Syrista parreyssii. Classification (NCBI taxonomy): domain Eukaryota; kingdom Metazoa; phylum Arthropoda; class Insecta; order Hymenoptera; family Cephidae; genus Syrista; species Syrista parreyssii. The sequence goes on along the minus strand of JARQTG010000132.1, from coordinate 1,131,931 downwards.
AATAATTTTGTCGTTGCGTTGACTCTCGTCGTACTTTTTATATCGACGAGGACGACAATGACCGCCAGAGTCAGGACTGCTTCCATGGGCTTGACGACAGGGGATATTTGCATGACGTGACCATCTCTCAGGAGTGGAAATATTCTCGTGATTTTTTAAACGCGATGATTACGTGTCAACGCTTCTCGTATTGTCAGTGTCAGTCGTCCGATCCTTCGTACACGTACGTTAATTTATATGAAGAATGATAAGAGACAACAATTGATAACAGACGAAGTAACGATATGTATACAGTGTTACGTGCGACTAAGAGTATATCCGCGGCTGTGGAACAATTGTGAGCGCTAGTATTCGACGACGAGCGACGTTTGTCGCGTTCATGGATATTCTTGTGGGAATTATAATTGACCGTCCTGTGATTGGGAAACGATCAGGAGTTGTGCGATTAATCAAAAATGCCTGATCGGCCGTGAAGCGTATATAGGAAGATATAAGGATTGGCGTTTGATGGGTTATACGCCGGAAGTAAAATATAAACGGAAGTGCTTAAACGGCCATTGGAGAGTAGAGAAAGTTTTTGGACGTAGTGTGTAAATGTTTTTACTGGTACAAATAGTGCTGTTAGACGAGTCACTTGAAGTGAGGTGCGGACACGCGAGGGCTGATGGGATCTTTGAGGAATTTTAAGCGGGAAATTTTAAGTTTTTTTTTTATTTCGCTTATCTTTCTTCATTTCTTTCTTGTTTCACTGTACGATAAGTCGTTAATATTTTAATTATGCATTTTTCTATTTTGCAATGGCCTTTAGTCACTCGTTGCCGTGATTGGCTGCGCAGCACATATCACATTGTAAACGGACACTTGATCTTTATATACGAACATTTATTTGTCAAATACTCGAAAATTCAAATCCGTGACTCGTCACACTTTTCCTCGTTCTCTAACAAGAATTCTTGACGATATAGAGCAAACGTTAAGATTATGATGAAATATCTTTGAGGATGTCAAAAGGGTATCTAAGCCTTACTTAAACAAACTTTTGCAAAAAAACCATAAACCGACCCAAAAGCGAGACTTACGAGTGTAAGATAAAAAAGCATGCAACATAAAAAAAAAATCAATCGAAACAATTTTGTATGATTTGAAGCTCAAGCCAAATAAAATATGAGAGAAAAAGTTAAGAGAAATTTTGTAATCGCTTGAGCTGCAGCATCAAAGCAATAGGAAAAATTTTCAAATATCAATGATTCTGTTTACTGCTATATATCCAATATAAAAAAAAAATAAGGAAAAAAAATACAAGAAAACTTTTTGTACGACACAAAAAAAATGTCCTCTTCCTTCAAGCAATTCTAACAATCCTACACGTTTCTTCGCGCCCAGATAGGATACGTTTATGAGGATAGGATCGATATTTCAATTTCGCGGTGCCTCGGGCACCAGAACCCACCGCTACTTTCCTGACATGTCCAAAAGTAACGCAATTTCACGATTTTTCTTGTAGTCTCTCTTTCCTCCGTCTCTACTCTCTCCCCACTTTTCTTTTCTTCACTACGTCGACCATTCCCTATGGATTTCGATTCTGTTTCTCTGTAATGGCCACCGCCGTTTCTCCTGTTACGTCCAATGCTCCGTGACGTCCACTATGGAGCCCGCCGCTTTTCAATCCTACCAACGGCAGAAAGAATAGAAACGACAAAGTCGAGAATAAAATACAAGCTTTTTATTCAGCTACGCGAACCCATGAATAATATCCAGTTTCTTTGTTCTTCCCTTTTATTTTTACATCATTCGAATTTCTCTAAAACTTTCCCGCCGAAAATTCGCCACATACGTCGATTTGTGCGCGCGTGTACGCAGACGTCTGCGACGACGTTTTTCTGAAAATGAATCGGTAAAGTAGGGATTATACGAAAGCGTCTATGGCGACAATTATAAATCGACATAGTATTGTGAATCAATTGTTAATATTATCGATTAGTCCGGCCGATGGTAATTTATACTTTACCGGCTAAGCAAGAGTCGACAAAGCATAGATGGATCATAAGATTGAGAGACCGAAAATATATCTAATGTACTTTAATCTAGGTAGGTTCAATTAAGTGAGATGATTTTCGAATCCGATTGATTATCTTAAGTATTATAATTATAGCCATGATTAATCTGTCGACCAGTTCTTAAGAGAAAGAGCGAATAATATATGGTTCGAAGAAGTCTATTCGTGTACTAATGATGTGCGTGAGATAAAAGAAATATAAAATTAATGTAAATTCGTTTAACGATAATTCAGATAATATATCCACATAAAAAGTCTAAATAACGTATTACGATATAAATACAAAAATTATATTGACGAAAGATTTAAAGCATTATTATACCTGATGGTATAATGATATCGTATATTATAATATGATATATATATATAAACATATATATGTAAATATTGCAATAATGCCACTGTAAGATATAAGGATGTTTGACACATATATTATTATAAGATATATTTTATAGGACTAGATTATGTTTCTGTAGGTGACCAATTGTGTATACTCGCGCAAAGAAGTTTTACAGCTGACAACGACTAGATGATTGTTCGTAATTATCAATCGTTATTAAAGTCGTCAGATGCAGGAATTCTCTGTCGGTGATATTAATGTCGACGTTCTCTTTTCATTTTCAAATTCAATAAAGCACCGTCAATCCCATAATTCAGTTGTCCAATGAGATAATTAATTGTAGAATTATTCTTGTATTATGAAACACGAATTATTCATCGGAGTCTGTGCACTGCCTCGTTTCATTGAGATACGGGTGGAATCTAAGACATTGAGAAAAAGTCAAATTAAAAGAAAAAATAATAATAATAATTACTATACATTCGTCGCAAGATTATCGCTTTTGATGATTTTCGAATGATACAACGAATTTGAAAATCGTTTAAAGGAAGAGCGTTGCGTCAAGTTCCCTAAGAATTCGAAATACGAGATACGTTATTTGAATTTAATCAAATATCCGAGGTCAATTACATATAAATTTATGAAAAATTTCTAGCAAGAACGACAGTGAATAAAGCGACGGAACTTGACTTAAATTCGTTAAGAGGACATTACAAAATATGTACAGATATATACACCTGTCGGCTCTATCTGTTTAACAAGACTATTTTTTATTAAAGATTAGTCGTACCTCCACGTCACCTACAATGATAAGAAATAATCACATCAGGCATTCTTACTCGTTCATATGCACGTGTATCTTGAATCCTTCTCGAGGAATAAAACGATATCTGACATTTTTGACTGTCATTATTTCCATCCATTCGACATCCCTTTTCCCACCAAAAGAAAAGGAAAAAAAATGGGCATTCCGAACAGTCAATCAGTCCACGGGAATGAAATCACCGCTCGTTTCAAGTCCCTCCGGAGTGCTGGGGGTGCTCGAGTAATTTTTCTAGGATGCTTCCGTTGCGGCGCCGAACATTTCCGGTTAGAATGGATAGGAGCTCGAGGAAAAAAATGGTCTAGGCTCTTCATGAGGGTCGATCTTCTAGAAGAAGAAAAAGCTGAGAGTCAGTGGATTGAGAAATAAATCGAGTAAGGATATTCTGTCCATTGTCGAATGAAGGGATGGATATGCAGTGAGATAAACTAAAGAAAACTAATACCCTAGTCATATCCTTTTTTGGACTTACTGCATGGTTCAGATCAAAGATATATTTTCAGAGGCCAAAAATGTGGTAATTGTAATTTCTGCAAGGGAAAATTTTTGATTTTCTTCAAAATAAAATATAACACAAAAGTGGCTAACCTTCGGCGTGCTGTTGCGAGTACCGGAAGTCAAGTGTACTTTCATGTCGATTAGCGAGAAATTAGCGGCACCGTAGGCGGATTTGTCGGGTGTATTTGATAGCGTGGTGGAAGATTAACCGCTGTTGGCAAACACCTGGGATTATTTGTCCTCGAGAATGTTGGATGCGTGCCAGTTGCCCAACCTTTGCCGCTCACATATTATTATTAAGATAAATTCTCCTTTAAATCAAACAACAGGAAATTTCGTGTCACGTTCGCGACGAATTACAGCTGAGTCTCCTTCCTGTCGACATAAAAGCCTAACATTATGACAATGCGTGCAATTACTTTATACGTGAAAATGATAGTTCTTACCTACAGCAGCATATATATGCATATAAATATAAATTCATGCCTGGAGCACAGATGCAGTTAAGAATCAAATAAAACAAGATTCAAGTGTTAAAATTCCATTGAGTGTTGACGCCAATTCTAGCTGCCACTAAAAGAACAACAAAAGCAAATAATCAATTGTCATCCACCTTTGTTACAGAAGCAAGTTTACTTTTTAAATCATGAAAGTCGAGTTCCCTTTGTGTCGACACTGTCGCCTGGTTGAATGAAAACTTTAACCCGCGACAAGGATAAATTATTAATTTATAAATTCGTAACGAACCGCTTCTGATGCTTCTTCTTCTCTCCTCTGTTTTATATGTCGCAAACCAGCCCTCCGGTAAACCTCTAGCTATCCTCACGTAATTTATATCTAAACTACCGTGGATGTATCTGCCGTATATATCCAAGGCAGCTGAACGCGAGGAAAATGAGAAAACTTGCTCTTCCGTCTTGCAGCCACTGCAGTATGAACCTTTGAAAAACTTCGCACTCACGCCGCTCTCCGAGCTGCCGTCGTAGCGTGAAGCTAGAATATTATCCGCCGGATTAAAACGGCTTCTGAAAGAGAAAGAAATATTTTACAAATAAATCCATAGGAAGTTACACAACAAATATAATAAACCAGACCTATATTTTTATAGTACATCAGACGTACACGCGTGCGACGAAAGGCAGCAGCTCCGAACGTATACAATAGAATACTGCATGTTCATCCTAGAAAATAACAATTTACATTACTAATGAAATATAATTTTATACAGTATGCTGGGTATAGACAAATTTTTTCATTGGGTACAAACAGAGTAATGAAACTCGTACATAGCTGCCTATAACGTATTATGATATTTGATAATTGACCATACAAATACTTCATGACAGAATAGAAAAAGGTGATAAGTCGACAAGCAGTCAAAAGTTTGATATAAAAGTGACTGAGGTAATCGAAGACACTGAACTTACTTCGTTAGAATCTTCTTTGAGATAATCACAAGCACAATCATCAAGTGAATCTCAAAGTTTGAACTGTGCGTGTTGGGACAGATCCAGTTGGCTTGGGGCGACTGCCAAAGTAGGGAGTGAACTTCGTACAAGGTTGATTGTGAGCCACGTCGGTTGGTAGGAAGATCCTGTAACAGAAATATATCTCATTGAAAATCTTGAAAACAGCGTGTACAATCCTTGTGGAATAAATGTGAAGAATAAAAATGTTGAATGATACTTTAACTAATTAATCACACTGGTACCGTGTACGAGGAGATCCAGTGCACTTAGGGTTCATGAATAATAAAGAAAATCCGGCGAATACAAGTGCCTTAAGAAACGAGGGAGTGGCTGAAAAATTTGATAGCCTCGTTTGATTTTTATTATGAGACCTGCATGCCTTGTTTCCCAATGATTCGTTAAGGCGAAAGTGCGTTTGATAAATTTTTAACTTCCTGGCTAACCAGAAACACAGGCTGATCGTATAACGTTGAATAAATTTCAACGCTAATATAATAGATCAGAGGAACCCGATGAAGCACGCAAGGTAAACCGTAAAGTAATGCTTAGGTGAATATAGCTGAGACCTAATTGTGCAGTAAGTGTAATATTACTCGTTAGAGAGAAGCGTTGAATTTTCGATTATGATACCGGAGAATATTGGTTGTTACTTTGATTAAAAATATTTTATAGGCAAATAACATTAATTAAAAGATTGTCAATAGGATAGACGGAGAGGCCGTAGGCTACACCGTACCGATCTATGCATCTGGCTGTAAAATTTTTCCAGAACAAACTTTTTATTTATTCATAACGACACCAGCATTTATACCAATCGGATCGCAAGTCTATTGAATATTATTTATCAATGGCGCAACGTAGGCAAGATGCAGTGACTATGGTCGTTAACTTGGAGAAATTCTGAAATCTGTTCTGGGAGAATTTACGTTATATGACTCTTGCGCCACCGAGTCTGTACTACGTAGTACTGACAATTAGAATAAGCAGATTTGCAATGTTGCGATTAAGGAATGAATAAAATTACAAATATCCATGTACTTTTGAGAGAGTATTGACGATTTTTAACAATCCCCTTAGTACAAGATCCAGACCTGTGTTAATGTACCGTATATTTATAAAAATTCTAGTTACTTTATAAATGTGATAATTTTTTAATCCTTACTGGAAGCTTGATTCAGCGCACGCAAGAGGTCGGAATAAACGTACTGAACATTTAAATGATACTATTAGATCAAGTGTGAAGAAAATCTATTCAGGTGTACATCAAAACGTAAACACAGACTACGTCAAATTATTACGCAATTCAGTTGAGTGCATGACGTGGAAAATATAAATTGATACAAAGTTTCAACGTATAATCAATACATAATACGATAATACGTCTCTAACGTTGTATCGACATGTGCATGTCAATAGTACGTCAGATACTAACAATATTGACAATATTAACACTGAAAAGTTTTACGCTCGTGAGTATTCTGGTTATCAATCAAAATTGGAGTATGTATTACAGCACAGTTTCTGTTTAATCAAGGTTATATCGCTAGGGTATTGAAGTGCACCAGTAGTTCAAGAAAAATTCCCATAGTAGGGCGCTGCGATCGATATTTGAGTTCCCGTGATATTCGTCCGCCAAGTACACTCGAGAAAATCATCAGCATCGAGAACAACGTTACGTTCGATCACGATTCAATACTGAAAATGAATTTTATGACTTAGTAAAGAACACTAGATACACCAGATTCTCATTTTAATCCTCGTTGGCAGTAACATAAAACTGAAAACTCATCACGAGTAAGTTTCCAGACGATGGTCGTTAACCAAAATTTCACAGTAGGTACATATAGTCGTAAACATATGTATACATATAAGGTGATCACATGATTTTTTTCAAAGAAAAAAAAAAAAAAACTTTAAAACTTCTCCTCAACGTGTTTAACTTAAAAGCTTTTGTGTGTCAACGTGACCCACAAACCTCTTAAGCATCCGTTCATCTTCTCGTTGTCATAGCAGGAACCCTCGTAACCTCGAAAATCCTGATCCAAATTTTGCGTTCCCACAGGAGGCTATACAATGTCGTGACAAAGAACGAAGCAGTCGAATGTATCATTGAAAAGGGAATAAGTGTATTACAAATTCCATGAAGATTTTCTAACCTCAAAACTGACAATAGACGTCCTAAACAGATATAACGTTCACGAAAATTCTTCGTTAAGAATCTCTTGTCATTCATACACGTCAAGCATATAATGTATCAAGAAAGTAAAGTCTCGTACCTTAAATATTCACAGGATAAAATTCTCAGTGCTTTTTTCATGGCTTTTCCGTTAAACCGCATCTGTTGGTACGTCGCACCCTACACACTTCACCACTTGGATATGGAATGCGTGGTTTTGTTGAAGGGTACGTAACGCCACAGGATGGCCCGACTTGATTTCCCTGTAGGGCAATACGGGTATCTGTAAACCCTGTTTGCCACTCACACTTCTCACGTACCCTTAAATTCACATCCACCGTGGAGACCCACTCCTGGCAGATGTCGACGTACTGAGAGTAGAGTCCCAGCGAGTTGGCCGACTCCCTTCTAAACTTTCAAAAAGGCCACCCTCTCGTAAATGTTCCGTACCCGCCGCCATGCTTATACCAACTTGAATACACAAAGGGTAACTAAATTCGATTAAGATGGACGACTCGGTACGTATTATATCACCATTAAAAAGAGCTTGCCAACATTTCCGTCCCGTGGAATCGGAGCGCTGTTAAAAAGATGGCGTCGATCTACATTCTTTTTAAATCATTTAAAATGAAAACATAATAACTAAACTTTGACGATTGTTTACGTCGTATAATTTGTACTCGTCGAAAATGACGAGTTGACGGAAATTTTTCTTAATTTGTTAATATTGTAAATTCTTACTATGCTTAAAGATCAGAAACTACACTGACTATTCTCCTTGTATTTCTCATCCTCAGCCATTCTGCCATTTTCTCGACTTCTTTTCATCGTATTACAGCACAAAGGACCGAAGTTTCCCCTTTCCACCATTCGAGCCACCCACTACGCTACTGCGCCTTCTGTTTCTCAGGATGGTATATAGGTACTTCTTCGCAGAGGAGTGCTACGTGACCCTTGAACAAGAGGTGGGATAGAAGTACGAAGTACACATTACACTGGGTACTCCGTGATAACGGAGTTCACCCTTTATCACCTTTACTTACCTTGTTCTTGAGTCTTGCGTTTCTGTCAGTAGGTACGGTACATAAAAGTCATACGAAACACCATAGTACAGTAATGGATATAATAATTTGAAACCCGTACACATATGCATGCTGTAAAACACATACTACAACTTGGGCTATGACGTCGTTGTAAAATTCAAGAAAAAATTGTAACAAAAAAATAAATAAAAATTTTATCCATTTATACAAACAAATACCAGACGTACTCTTCTCGTGATTTTTCCTAATTTATAATAATGATATTCCGCTGTTTTAAACATTACATACCATCCATTACTGCGTCCATAATCCTCATTTTTAAATATAGCATAAGCTTCTTGTCGTAAAGTTGCCCAGGAGGTTTTGAAACAGTTTTAACGTCCATAGACTATACAGCTATATGCAGTACAATTGATGGTATATTGGCACGGTAGATTAACCAGAAAGCTCGCTGCAAGGTAAGTAATAACGTATAAAGAAACTAAAAGCATAAAATTCACATAATTTACAGGGAAAAATTGATGGGAATTTTAAATACTTATATTAGAGCCTATGGTATGAGTGATGCTGTTAAAAAAAGTATAATGAAATGAACGAAGGATATTTAAAGGTAAAAAAAATAACTAAACGAGTTTCTAACTCAAGCTAACCTAACCTAACCTGTTCTAACTCGAGCAAGCATCATGAGAAGCTTTGCACTGAATACAGGAAATGCAGGAAACGTGCTTCAACGTTCAAGCGTCATTAAGTGACGTGCGAGTCTGAATCTCGGTTGCTCACTCCGGCAATTACTTACTATTTAGAGGAGAAAAGTAGTTCCATCCTTCCATGACTAGACTGTCTTTTATTTTCATAGCTGAAGAGCTTCATTTTTACCGGCCAATTAACTTCGCGGCCGATATAGCATTTCGTTGATGTGAAAAGGGAGCTCGTTGGCGAGTGAAAAGGACTGGAAAATTATAGAATGTAAAAAGAACGTCGGTAGTAAGATTAGCTTGGAGATCAGAAATAAAAAATATTCTGTTTTGATAAAACTACGGGTTTAATTCAGAAAATGTGAAGGTGATATACATCTAAGATTAGCTAGTGCTTTATTGCTTTATAATTCTTGGTAAGATGTGAGGAATTTATGGAGAGTAGATTGATAAGCGGGATATTAGCTACGTGGCAGAGTAAATAATCATTATATCGTGTAAACATAAGATAAATTGGTTCAAGCATGACAGTGGAGATGTGAGAGAAGATTCCTTGCATATTTGAGGTCGGGTGAATGAGCTACCGACATCTTGTGGATTCCACGTGAACTAATCTTCACTGTATATTACACTTCACGTTATGTTCATTTAAATTATTACGAACGATATTAAGTCTTGTATTATATATTTACATTATATATGTATAACAATATAAACTGATGCAGGATTGACAGGTTGAGGATAGCCGTTTAAAGTAACCGTTACCAGCAGTAGAAAAAAGTCAAAAGAAAAGTTTACTTACCAAGGAATTCGCATCTTGAATGTGATGCATCTGGTCCTCGTTTTCCTCTTATGTGTCTACTCACAGGTCAAATCCGTGTATCTGCATTAAATTATTTACTTATTATAACTTGATCAACCCACGAATTTTCGTGCACGATTAAAAATCACTATGATACAATTAATTAAGTAGACTTATTCGCTGTATTATTCCTTTTCGGAAGAGGTGATAAAGAGTAAACAGTATAAGAAGAGATGGAGTGAAATGAGCTCGAAAGCAGGAGGTAAAGAACAAGAAAAAGATGATATAAAAAGCGAACAAATATTCCAAGTATTAGCGTAAGGTGTGAAATACACGGAGTCTTCCTTTCTTTCTTTCCTTATGGCTGCATCCCCAATGAGGAACATGTGCCAGATACACGGAGTCTACAGTTTGGTTGGCGTCGTCGGCATAGAAGACGGTGATCAGTACGATAGTGAGTCCTTACAGTTTAGTAGTACCCATCACCATCTGTTGGTTTATTTTTAACGTTCACACTTCAGTCGGTAATTCAACCTACGGTGTTTTCGACAGCCAGGCTCACGTGTCACCAAACCCGGTAAGATTCCTTCGTCTATTTATCTTTAATCAATGCTTTTACATAACATTCCTCAACACCATTAAATTCTACAAACAAATATTGTCCTAAAAGTTCTGTATATTCAAGGCGTCAAATTTGCATTCGGGCTACACAATAATGTCTAAAGAAGAGAAAGAATCTATAAAGCATCGCGATCGATGTGATCCGTCGGGAAACTGGTGTTTTCATGAAAGATTTCCAAGCACCCCTACCATAGTTACAGCGAGTTCTATTCCACCGCCAATAGGCAGTAGCGATCCGTAAGTACAACACAGCTGTGGCACACTAGTCCGCGATTTGTAATCCGCGAATGGGTGAACAGTTGCGCCGCATTCTCCGCCGCATATAGCGCACGAAAGTACTGCGTACGAATATACGTGAATAACACATCACATGAGGCTACTCGTGTGAAACACGATACCGACTGTGCAGAATACGGATGCATTGAACGGTAAACGAGCGCGAATAACATCCTTTAACAGTATGCGAGATACCGGGAATAAAAAGAATGTATAAATAGCAAGAAAAAAGAACGAGAAACATTGAAAAATTACAGAAATGTGTTCTTGGTCGCGTGATGAAATACGAAAAATCTGGATGAGATCGTATATGGTGTAGGAGCTGTGACTGACGAATATCGACATACGCATTAGTTGTTCTTTATTATAGAGATGATTGAAATTATTGTGCGAATTATTTTAATCACTGACGATGACGATTATAACAATAACGATGAAAATGCGCCTGTAAATTTTTATTATGAAGGAAACTAGAGCAGATTTGAGAGTCGTATTCTTCTTGGTTAAAAAACTTTGAGTTTGGTCGTCTAGTTTATGTCAAAATCGTCAGTTAATTAAGTTTATTTCAAGTGGACTCTTTCAGAATTATGGGGAACCTTATACGATCTTTTCTGCCAGGTGGCAGCGTGCGCTGAAACGTGCTTACCAGTGCTCACGCGGCCAATGTTCCTTTGAGAGGTTACGTTCTCTGTCATGAATGTGAGACTTATGTGTAGAAAACACATGTTTTCTGTTCATTATATTCGTATTTCCTTTTGATGCGATAACTCATCGAATCGTGATTATCCGATCTTTCAAGGTTGAATCAGATATATTTTTCACTAGAGAAATGTTTGAATGACGTTAACTCGTATAGAGAATTCGTTTCGTATAATCATCCTTTTGTACGAATTACGTTTCCTTGTATGAGAATGCTGCAGCATTTTATTGGAGCCAGGATGAAAAACACGTCTTTTAAATTTAAGACAGATATTGAACCGTTATATTTATCAATTTTATAACTTCTCAATGATGGATACTTGTATATGTACTTATTGTGCACAAAAAATGGAGTATTTCGTCTATTGAGCTTTTGTGTTATTAGAGGAAATGGTATATAAAGATCGAAGTAACATTGGAGCAATGTATCGTAGTCTTTGAAATAAGACGTTGTAGTGTTCTATTTTTATTATATATTGTGATTCGCATGTGATAGAGAACAGCCTTACACATTTGAATTTGTCTTTAGTGACCTTAATAATAAATAATTAACTGTGCAACAGGAGAAGAATGCTGAATGTTTTTCTTTCGCAATGGCAAAGTGTGATTTTGGAACAGTACAGTTTTATTTTAATACTTATTATACTGCTCAAGTAATTTTACCAACGAAAGCATAGTGAATAGAAAATAATGTTATGTGGTGTACACCAATGCAAACGATTGTTTCGCATCCTTGTTACGTTAGACTTTTTAAGAAACTGGTGCCCCGCGGGGATCGCGGCGGCATAGGACCTCCTACGTTAGAATCATTGTGTGTTTAAATCTGGAGAACCCCACATCTTAAAATTATTAATGCAAAATGACTGAGATCAATATTCAAGATGTGCAGAAGCTGCTTGTATATTTTTCCAAGAATACATACAGAGCTAAGGATGCAGATAGCACGGTAGTATTTACAAACTTATTTGATTACACCATTTTTTCTTAATATAAATTAGTTGTATTACCGTTTCAGAGTCAAGCAATTATGCAGCGATGTCTCTTACTCACTGACTTGGACTATACCCACTCAGTGATAAATAACAGTGCAGGGGATCTTAGTGCACATTACCCCAGCCATTTAATTATTCTTGAATATGAAAAGTACAGAAATCCTAATATGTGTGATACACCACCACCACTGCCACGTACTACTGAAACAATTTACGAAAGCATGTATGATCCCAATAAGCTAAAGGAGCTTATCAAGAGTGCCAGGTTTGCAAGATGTCGTTCGAGGTTTCCACTCCCTGTTATACTCTACAAAGGTAGACATATCTGTCGATCAGCAACTTTATCTGGTGGTCCTGAGATCTATGGAAGATCAGGTCTGGACTATTTATTCGCGGGAAGTGAAGCTGCAGCTGTGGTGCAACAACAAGTGGATGAGGCCCGTGGAGGAGATTCCATGATCAGTGATTGGCAGCTCTTTGATAAAGTTCGAAATCAGGATATCAAGCTACTGAAAACACTCAATGTGGGCACCATAATCGATTTCATGGTAGAAAAGAAGAAAGTCAAATTCGGAATGAAGTAAGTGAATTAATAATATCCAATAGTCAAGCACGTGCGTAAATATCCGTACGGAAAATAAGATGCATTAAATTATAATCTGTAATTACAAAATGGCCATTGCACCCATTTGCCGTACTTCTACAATCTTGTATCATAATACAATAAAATATTCTTGAACGTCCAAATTGTATGAAAGTTCCAAAGGTTATCTCCGATTACTAAATACGTTTCATTCGCATAGTTTGCATGTCAAAAGATCATTATACTTTATGCTAGATTAATTATTTTGTCAATTATCAGATATCAATTTCTCACTGACAGTACACACACACAATATTTACTTGATATCTCCGAACGTTGGCCTTCAACAACTATGGGATATGATAACGCGATCCAAATTGTCTTGAAAAGCATAAATAAAATGAAGCTGAAATATGTTTTCATGGCCTACGTTGTTTCTAAAATCAAGTGAATAAAGTGTTCATCTTGATTGTAAGAGAGTGACAGAATAAAAAAAGTCGATCAATTGGTTATCAATAATCAAAATTTAAATACCTATTGGTAGCGCGAGCATTTCGTTTTACTCTCTGCATCCGCTTTTAGAGGCCCTTAAACAGAGCTCTTTTGTTCGGTACTCAGCGTGACTTCTTCGGAGAAGGTAGACAAAGAGAAGAGGTACTCCGACTTCACCATTGTTTCACTGCCATACCCAGGATGTGAGTTCTTCAAGGAATTCCGCGAAAATGACTACCTAGCCAAGGGATTGGTGTTCGACTGGTCCCAGACTCACGTGGATGCCCAAATCGGTGTTCCAGATGACCTGATTTCAGCCCAGTTGCGTATCAACTGGGACCAATACCAAGTCTGGGATTTAGTTAAGCTCACTCAGAACTACCTGAAACTTATACTGCGATACCTGAACGACAGTAGCAGCGGAATGCTGATTCACTGCATCTCTGGTATGCATTAATTTTATATAAAATTGATTAGTATTACTAATATAGTCTAAGGAGACAAGTCTAAATTAATTATGTTTTATTCAGGATGGGACCGCACGCCATTGTTCGTTTCGTTATTGAGAATTAGTCTGTGGGCTGACGGAGCCGTCCACACGTCGCTGAATGCCTTCCAAATGCTCTACTTCACTATAGCCTACGATTGGATGCTGTTTGGACATGACCTGGAGGATCGTCTCAGTAAAGGAGAAGAGATATTCTTCTTCTGCTTTTACTTCTTAAAACACATCCATGACGAGGAGTTCAGTGTTCATTCGCGTTTGAATAGAACACGACATGCGGTGTTGCGAAACGACAGTGACTCCCAGTTGGATAATGTTATGTTCGACAGCGAATCAGTTGTCACCCTGAGCTCCGTCAGCTCAAACTTGAGCCTTAATAGCTGGTGCAGTTCAGTCAGTCAAAATAGTCGCGACAGTCAAGATAACAATCCTCCAGCAGTGTTCCACTGTGTTTCCACAGAGGTTCAGGAGGACTGTCATAGTAATGGGTGAGTTAAAAATGTATGTTGTTCTTATCACAGATTTTAAACACTTTTCTATTTGACAAATTGATAATTAATCAGATTGCAAGTCGTGTTTGGTGCCGATTATCCGATAACCATTTAATCAGAAAAAAAGATATCACCCGAATGTTATCCAGAATGTTATTTTAATGTTGCAGAAATGTTGTGCCATGGACATTTTATCCATCTCCAAATAAAGAAGCTGGAGCACATGGTTCCCGGTCTCCACTGCCACCAAATCGTACTTCACCCGTTGCTGTTCCAGTACCAACTCGTCTACGACAAAGAAATGAATCCTCATCATCTGGAGGTTCTTGGCAAATGATATCTGGAACCGGAAGCTTACGTGGCTCCACTACTGCCAATGCACCTATTACCGATGTACTCGCTTCCGGTAGTGCGGCTTGTAAACCTCTTTGTGAAACGTGTACCGGACATACTTCACAAGAATCGAGTACGACGATAATCGAAGATGATACGACTTCAGCATTGGCACAGTGAGAATCAGCTGGAATGTCTTTGCAAAGAGCAAGTAATTATCCATATGTTTTTACAATTCCATTTTTCTTTACAGGTCCAGGAAAGATCGGTTGCAATGTCTACGTAGATTGTTTTATAATGCTTATAGCCATACGGTTGGATTCCGCATGAAGGACAATTCAGAATCAAGCGGGTTCGGTCAGCTTCTTGGTAATTTTGCTGAGAAAGTAGGTATCCTTTCTGTTCAGCGCACATCCTTGTGACGGAAACGTCACGGCTCAGCTTCTCCTCGAATCATGAATTTGTCGTTATTGATTCAATGACTCAACTGCGTATTTTATAAACCAATTAATTAAACGCGAAACGAAACGATTGTATATTATTGTTCATGTGGACGATGTATTGTTATAAAAACGCGTCGCGTGCGTGCATAACGTAATAAACTTGATATTTTTGTAAAAGCTTTAAAGAGAATCTTCCTTCAGCGTTTTGAAGCTCGATGCTCACTTGGTGGCGTATGAACTTTGTATGGAGGAAGAACACGAGGTTTTAAATATCGAAAGATTTATTTTGAAGTAACAATAGAGTTATACATGTAATATATACAAATATGTTATGATATTATCGTTACATATAACATTTTATATTATCCCACCCTGCTCAAAAAAACTCTGCCATCGAGATATGTTTCATTATAAATTCATTAAGGGTATTATTCGTGATGAATTTACACGTTCTCTGCATAATGGACACTGAGGTCTTCCACTTAACCAATCTGCTAAACAAAACCAGCAGAATAAATGGCCACAGGGTGTTGCAGTTGTTGGCTTTGCTTCGAGACAAAGATGACACTTTCCCCCAATGCTCTCTTCGACCTCTAAACTATCACTGTTGGCAGTTGTTGCTTGTAGGCTTTGTCGAAATCTCAAAATACATTGAATCAAGGTAGCGATACCTAATAATCTTAATCCCCAGCTAACACCATCAGTTGCATATTGACCATAAACCTGGAAAAATCATTGTCAATAAAATTGTTAAGAATTACAGCATTGCATGCTGAATACTGACTTTGGCATAATCGATTCCAGCAACTCTTCTACCCAAACTATAGTATCTGCCATATATATAAAACAATCCTCTATGTGTTAAGATGAAAATAGGAATTGTTGCTCTCAATCCACTGAGTAATTTATTGATGAAATTTATTGCTTCGGGTGTAAGTTCACTTTGTGGATGATTTACTGATGTCTGAAGTTTCTCTAGCATCTTAAGGAGAATCTGTTCCCCAAAGCACTCCAGTAAAGTAGCTAGTACTCTTGCCTGTGAAATATAGTATTTAATTCATTGGGAACAGAGGACAAATTTGCATAAGAAAGCTGTTACACACAGTAAGCGATGGAATTTTGCGGGCTTTGAAATTGGCTTGCACAAGACCAGTATATTCTTCACCCAATGTTTGATTTCCTAATCCGGAAGTGAAGAAGAAATAAACTAATTTTACAGGAATGTTCGAACTGACAATTGACATCAGATTTCTACATTTAAATTTATGCAATATATCGGATAGTTGATCTCGCAGATCTTTGACAAAGTCATTATCCCTTTGATGAGATCTAAGAATCTCTGCTTGACTTGCTACTCGTAAGCCGTGCTTACGGTAATCAGTAGCACCATTCATCAGTTTGACGATTTAAATCTAGAAAAAAAAGTAGAGATTAATAACAGAAAATTAACGAACGCATAAATAATTTTGTAGTTTTAAATATTCCCGCCATTGTCACGTTCGTAATTGATGGTCATTTGGTTTGATACTCAAGGTCAATTATAATATCTCCTCGAATCAACTGTTCAAATTTTATTCTTGATTGGCGCATCTTTTCTGAGACAAGATTAATTTTACCACCACCAAATTATTCGTATGGTCGAAACTAATTTACCCACGTATCGTTAAATTATTATGGTTAACCGAGTAACGCAAGAATGTATGATTACCGGAAATCCACGTGTGACTTAATACTAATGTGCTTATGCTTTGAAAAACATGTCTTGATTGGAGGAATTGGTAGTAAAGTCAATTTTCAGTGGCTTATTCGGTTATGTCCAAAATGGCGAACCAATGACGGTATAATGATTCCGGCATTAACAAATGACATCATAAAGGCGTACTACTCTTACATAATTTAATTTAGCCATTAATAGATTACAAGAATTCTTCATAGGATTCTTAAAAACCAAGCAATCAATCAGAAATCTACTATACACTTTTTCTATTGTCACAAGGCAACTGTACCAATAATTCAAGTAAAATTAGTACAAATCTAATTATAACCTCACAGGTAACGAAGATATCAATTACAACTATAAAAAAATAATTTATAATAATACAAAAATGAGCAATTAAAACATAATGTCTATTTTCACGCCAATAACGTCATCTATATTGAGTGTCAAAATACCAGCCAATCGTCTCTCTGCTTTCCGCTTAGACCATCTCTAAATCACTGCGTTCATTGGCTACCGTTTATATCTCACCACGTGAATACTAGGTATTAGCCATATGAACCAGGCTGTACAAGAACAAAGAACAGTAGATAAAGCAGAGAGACAGTATCATCGTTAGAAGCGAGTGGAATCTCTACATAACCTCACAATTCATAAACTCAGGGCAAAGCGGTGAGCAGAGAAGGCATCGCCCTAGATAACGGTAGAATTGTGCACCGTCGCGCTGTCTTAAACGTGAAGAATCAAAGGTCGTATCGGTCGTGGAAAATCGGTGACCTGGACATTATTGAGGTTGGTCGCAAGAGGGCGTGAGTCCTTGTTCACCAGGAGGAAGTTTTTATGAGCCCGGCGAGCGGCGCGAAGTAGCAGTGCACGAATCGAGTGACATACACGCGCCCGTGGATCGTACAAGGCTCGCCCTGTGAAGTGTATTATTTTCTCTTCCCTACATGAACTCATGGCGGTGTAGTGCCGGGCCGAGTAAAACGGCAGGAAGCAGTTAATCGGTGCCTGGAGTATCAGCGAATCCGGAGAACCGATCGTCGAACAGGAAGCAACGAGGAGACCCCAAGCGTAGAGCCAGAGATAGGTAGAAGACAGTGGAAGGTAAGCTCATTCTTTCTCTAACCATAATCATCTTTCTCTTTCTATCAACTCTTTCTTAGCAGCCTTTCATCTCTCTCATGTTCCTTTCTCACTCTATCTTTCTCCGTCTCTTTCCATCGTCATATCCTGTCTTACTCTCTTGCTTCTGATCACTGAAAAACTATAATCTCTAGAAATCCCAACGCGACGAAGCCGCCACCGCAGCCGTTGCTGCGCTTTCTCACGGCGAGCAGCGACCGTTTTTTCCAGGACGGACGCCTCCACGGCGTTCGCCCACGAGTCAACCTAATATTGTCCAATTCGTATCAATTGTGAGAGACTCGTAGAGACTAATTGTACGTTTGCCACGCATCAAAATTTTTCGCGCTAGGATACACTTGCTGTTTTTATATATACTGCTACTTGCAGTTTTGTCAGTTCTCCTATTATCTCGTTCATTATTCGAGTCTTTCTCTGCGGGATAATCTAGCTGGAGCGTTACACGCGTCCGGTCGACAGTTGTCTTGATTCGCTTAGAGGCGTTGACAACTTGACGCACGGACGAACTTATGACTCACCGATGTCATCCTCGTCGCTATCCTCGTTGTCCTGTTGCTGAGAATGAAAGAAAGGAAAAGCAGCATTGTACGATGGGAAACGTTGCTATTTTTATTTTAATGCCTATTGTCCTGGGATATTAATCATATAGCATCCACTTTATTACTGACAATTGAATTATAATCTTACTGTCGATTCTAGTCACCACAGAAAAGTTCAATTTTATTAATATTTTTTTATTTAGCATCGACGAGATTGATGATCAAATCTCGTTCGCTCGATGCTTCTACTTCTTGTTACACGTGTTATTTCATAGATGGTGCGACCCTCGTTTTACCTCGCACGAGTGTGACTCGATAAAATGTCTCATTTCATTTTCTAGAAAAGATCCTTGTGTAGTCTGTGCGTGTATATATATATTGTACTAAAGGATACCCTGACCGATCCTAACCTAGCGTGCACTGCCGATCTCGTGCCAATGCCTCGAAGCTACTTTGTAGGTAGTCTCTGAGAATCAACAAGGACTTACTTTTCTCCTTGATTCTGAAGAATCAATTTGTCATCCAGATCGATGTCTTATTCTACTCGAAGGATCGGGAAATTGGCCAGCGCCCAAATTCTTCAGCGTTGAATCGATAACGCGCAACCGCTTTTCTTAAAAAAAAAAAAAAATTGAGGTTAGGTCACTGTAACTCGTTCCAGCTACGAGGATCGAAGCGAGTCACTGGCGCCCGAACGATAAGCACTTTCAAGAGACAGATTCAAAGATTCTCTCTCCACGTTTTATATTATTCATGCATTCCAAGTAACATACAATTCTTCTGCACGTTTCTGAAGACCAGAAAAATCTATTTCTGCCGACTGCACTTATTCATTTAATAGGAATTCTTGTAAAAGGTATATTCAGATAGGAAATTGTAGTAATTACTATCCTGTCTATGCCATTGCGCAATCCAGTATCGAGATTGATCATCTTCAACCTCCCTGACCTGTGTTCCTCTTGAATTCAACATTCTAGCTACTGCTATACCTCACATCCTAGTCCTCCCACGATTATAACCTCGCTCTATGCGTCTATGGTTTACTGTGCGTAATATGCACCTCATTACCTATGTGTCTGTCTCTGACCCTCTTTCACTCATGCTCACAGTTCTCTATCTATGGTGCTACTATCTCCCTGGTACAAGCCAATTATTATCTGCGCGAACATTCTGTCCAGGGATTCTCTAAGCTTACCCAATTCAGGTCGTTTGAAGACGTCACGAGTCATACGAAGTTAGGTTAAGTCGGCTTGGTTTGGATGCATCAATAGTATTTGATTCCGACCTAAAATTCATTCCTTAGCTTGCGCTGTGTTATTGGGACGACAAAATGGTGCCGTTGCGTGTGATTATTACTGTGTAATTTTCCAGTTTCAATGAAGAATAGCAAATGGCGGAGGCTGATTCAATATTTCACGAGAAAGGATAGTGACTAAAGGGAATAATGAGTGACTCACGTGATTTTGCCCAAGGCCGGTTATAATGGAAATAATTTTGCCATTTTTATGGGTCTGCGAGGGACGCTTTTACTGGACCACTTTTCTTCTTACTTCATCCATCCGCTCTTTTGCTTCAGCATTCTTCATAGACTTTGTTCCTGTGAAATAAAAAAGTATTCCAAGATATTTCTTTGCTAGTCAGTTACTCTCGGAATTTGTCTTTGGTATTCACAACTCTGCTGAAACTTGTCGAAAGTAAAACGTTATACCTTTTGAACGGGTATTTCAGATCATCAGGGTGAGCCAGGATCCATGACGCTCCCCTAAAAAAAAAATCATGACTCACGTGCGTCACGCGATGTACATACATACTCTAGAGAGAGTCCAGGTTATTTATTTCCCCTTATTTTTTTTTTTTTCCTTTTTGATAAACTGACATCCGACGGACTTGAGTGATTTGATAATTTTGTAATTCCCTCTGAAACCCTCTGCCCCATCCCTTCTTTTCTTTCTCTTTTTAATCCACTTTCTTTAGGGGAGGTGAACATCCTGATGATAGTTCGATTCGACCCTGGACAGAATTTATGAGTCATAACGTCAGCCATAATCCGAGTCTAGATACGAGGGCGATCGACTTCCGTTACAGTGTGGGTCGACATGCAATTACGTTCGATTAGTCGGCGACACTTTAAGCATCTTTCCTCTGACGGAAAATGGATTTAACGAAGACCAAAGTGCACCCGATTCTCTATCATCTTGAAGGGGATGGCACTTAGAGTGCAGGTTGACAAGTAAAAGTACCAAAGATTCTGGACGGAAGCAGTTTCTTTTTTTTTTTTTTAATTTTCTCTTTACTCTGTTCCAAGCATAAAATATAGTCTGTTCGCGGTACAGCATGAGGCAATACCTTACTATAGTCTCGTGCGGTATCACAGGGGTAGCAGTGACTAGTAACCAGTGCTTGTCATTTTCCTGTATATTTTATCCTTATATAATAGCCGACCGTCTCTAAACCTTCGTATCTTTTTGTTTTGAATCGCAAGTTTAATCAAATGTCTTACGCTCGGTTTCATTCGCTAAACGAGAGTATCAACGTAATAGCTCGCTGGTAAATTCGCCGTAGAGTAATATTAATGTGGAGGCAATGAAGATAAAAATCCCAGGGAAAGATTTATTTCAGTTCTGCTAACATTAAAAGAAACAGTTAAAAAAAAAACGCCTTTGTACCCTTCAAGCCCTGGTTGGTTAGCATAACGAATTTTATTAAATTTTTTTACAACCCGTTTCAACGTTTTTCAGCCAGACTGAAGAATTTCATGAAAAATCATATCAACCGTCTCATTTATTATTGTACGGATAAATCAATTATTTTGCTCTCTCTCAACCTTTTTAGACTCGTGGGATTACGAGTTACTCGCAGCCTCGCTCCTTTGTCCCTTGAATATCACCAAATATATACCGGGGGTGAATCATATTGGCTAAAAATGTTTTTCAAGAAAAAGAAATAACGTACACTGCTTTTTTCTTCCTTTTGTGGCGTCAGCACGGTGCTGCCGCGTAGTGGTGGTTTTCACAAAGCTATGGCACGCGTCTACGTGTGTACCTTGGGTTTCGAAAGTGTCTCAGCGTCAGTGCTACCCTGGCTAGGATATTGGCAATATTGTAAGTGAGAAATATACTTGCACGGACTACTATAAATAGTATTGCACTTTTATTCATCACAATCATAGCAGAGTACTCACAGTCAGTGTTATTTTAATATAAATTTACATCATTTACAATTCTAACGGTTAGAACTCGTGCTGCCATCTTGCAGGAATCTATCTCATCAGATTGCTGGTTACCTTTATAGAACGTTTAAAACACGCTGGTTCGGGGATACGTTAACGTTTACTCTATGAACCCCAAGTTACCTTGGTTTTTCCATTAGCCAATGGCAAAGGTGTTAAAACTACAATTCTATTGTTACGTTAATTCTCAGTCATCACTGATGACATTCGAGTGGATAAAATGAATACGCCAAACCATCTACGTAAAACGTAACGTTTATGACAATCAAAGTAAAACAAGTGCACAGTTAGGAAAAGGGTTTCTTCTACTACGTAAACTCAGTCTCCCGTATCCACGGCTAAATGATGGCCTTCGGACGTAGTAAAAACCAGGGAAGAAAAAAAACAAGATAAAACTAACCTTTTTCCTTCCATTTACAAATATAATTGTATGTTTCATTCCCTAACGTTATTCCTCATCGCGTCGCGGCTCGCCATTTTACATACACTGGGCATTGAATTCTACATGTTCCAGACGTAAAACTCTGTGTTTCAAGGTATCATGGATTTTATCTGTAAAATCTGTCATTAAGTGTTAACGGGGATCATCGACCTCTTCTCCCTCCGCCAGCTTTCGACTTCTGTAAGTTATTCATCCATGATGTTTCGTCACTGCTCGTTCATCCGTACCGAAGGACAGTATTGACGGAGTCGTGTTAATATAGTTATTTGACAATGTCCTAGATCGATTATATTATTTACACGATATATCGAACATCGAGTTGCAAGGTATCGATTTATCGAAATTCACCTGACAATTTACAGCGATTAAACTCGTTTTATATATGGACATCAGTGACTGTTCGTTTTCAAGTCATCGTAATGGCGTCGTCGAACTTTTCCCTACAGGAATATTTGAGTGCCTCGATATCATTATGGAAAATTTGCGAGTTGAATTACAACGAGATTTGTTACACGATAGGAGCACCGTTCTGTTACGTCAGTGTTGTACGAGAAGGAACTCGTGAGGAAAGCCACTGTCATGCTAGACGGCAGTTGGCATGGAGGTGGTCGTTACCGGAAGCGGGATGGCAGACCGGAAGCCACATTAGAACACTAACGTAAGAAGACACTCGAGAACTTTACGAATTTACACTACGTAACGTTTGATTGCATTGCCGTTGGTTTTTCGGACAAATTTATTGTTGACGAAAATTTGTGTGATTATAAATAAAAAAATGATCTCGCAAAATTTTACATGGAGCTGCTCGCGTTATATTTAAAATTTCTCGTTAATAGACGAAACTCGCACGAGTTTTTTTTAATGTTTATCATACGTTACATCACATCCTCAGACCGACCTACTCTAATCTACCCAGGATGCACTTCGACCGGACTTTATTCCCGGCATGCTCTACGGAATTCCTTAGATACGCCATAACCATTTCCCGCATAACATTAGCAGTAATGTCTGTGTGCCAAATAATAAAAATTATTCAATGTTTGCTTCGTGAAATAACGCGATTTGTCTTCGTTGTAACTGCAGAGTCGAGCCTGAAAATAAAAAATGGCTTTAATCAATCGAATAAAAATTTTCTCAGCAATTTACGCGTGCACCTCACTCGAGTCTTGTACTTTTATATATACAATATGTAAAATTGTGCTAGTATATCTCTTAACTATATATGTACTGCTATTGGTATCTATCGTTGGCAACGCCTCGATATCATTTCTATTGTATACGCCCTGATATCGTTCTGCCTGTTTCTCTTTGTCCGTAGCTTGACTGCCGTTTGAAAATTCAAATAAAATAGAAAAGCTCTCTAGCTGGTGAAAACGGTTACTCGCGGCTCTGCGTAGTTGACACGCCAGGCGTATACGTATCTCACCCTGAATTCACTTTACGTATCCATAAAACTTTTTATTCGCTTCTCACTGCGGTAAATCAGGTCTTGCTCGACGCCTCGTATAGCCGTTCGATTTACCCGTCGGCTGCTGCCGGCCCATAAGTGCGCTTCAGGATCGGTTAGGTGACTTCGCAAGTAATCCCGTGTAACGAACCTAAATGGATACCCGGGGACGACGCCTTCGGGGAATTGGTTTCGTTAATCCATGGAAACAAGGCCCCGATACACGCTTGTGTATAAAACTAGGGATTGTGAGATCGACATGGAGTTGGTAGTGGATGGTGAAATAGTTGACATCGTAATGTAAATCTACATGTCTGTTGTTTTTTTTTTTTTCAATATATAAAAAAACAGCTCATGCTCACACGCCCATGCCTTGCTGTGATTTGCAATAGTAAAACCAATACCTAGATAAAAGTGGAATTAGCGTAATGTTCTGAAAAAGGGATTGTCTTTTCTTTTTTTCGTGCCTTCTAGCTTGTCATTGTCCAAGGTTAAATTTCTCGCCGGTTTTTTTGACTTAAGGCCGCATCTTCATGGATTTACTATTTTTCGTGCCTGGCACACTTTGCCTTCGGTTCTCGGAGTTCCTCTCGTCGACTGTCGACCTGCGGTAGTCGGGGGGTGAGAAATGGACTAGAACTCCTCGTCTCGATCCTTTCTTTTTTTTTTCTTTTTCTTTCGAGAATAGCGAGTTACTGTGACATACTTTTACACAATGGAGCAGTCCAACTGGTTCTATCCAAACACTGGCGCTGCTCCTGTCGTCCATTCATGACAAACTTGTGGTAAAGGCGCGGTCGTGACTCGTCGGAATTCGTAACAAGCGCCTTCCGCGGTGATACTAGCGAACTACACGATCCAATAAATATGACGATCGAACCAACAAACGGTCACTCGATTAATGGCGCGTACACAAAGCACACACGCACATCAGTCTCAAGTTCGATTCTGCCTATCTACCTATATACTTTCTTATGTATAATAAACGAACATGCCAAGACCCTTACGCAAGAGGGACGTTTTCAGTCCGTAAGGGCTGATGGCAGGTATCTCGTTTAACCAAATTAATCCGCACTAATTATCTTATCGATCCTATTCCTTCCCTCCCCCTGCTTCGATTTTACCAGAGTTTCTAAACGGATTCGACGATCGGGTCGTGGGGCGGACTCTACTGGAATTTTATATGAGCAACGAAGTGCTTTTCAAATCATCGGTTTTTCCAGGAAGCTTGGTCCTTTATTTTTGGTCTCTTTTGGCTGATCCAGATCGTAGGTAATCCCTGTTGCCGCGTACAATGTACCCCGTGAACTCACGGAGGTGGCCGTGTGCGATCAAGTGAATCGAGAACCCGCTGGAGCAGATAACGTATTTACAGTTCAAAGTGGATGTCCGACGTGTCTGGGGATCATACCTACTTTCAGGCTTACTTGCTTGCCTACGTAGATACCTACCTACCTATCTTTCTATCTACCCACCAGGTCTACATATCTAGCCAGGTACTGGCTTATCCCTTACTACTTGCTTATCTGCTTCCATGTACTTTGTATGTACATACGAGGGGCCTACCCGGTTCGAGGTTATGTTTGCCGTACGCATACCAGTCAAGGAACCTCGACGTTAACTTGGGTTAGATGCATTTTCTTTTGTTTCTTATTATCATTGTTATACTCAATTGTGCAACAGCCCAATACGTTCGTGATGTGGATTATCTAGGGGAAGGACACCAGTGACAATTCAGAGCTCACAATGGAAACTCGATATCGGCTTGCTGATTCTATGCTGTGTCTGCCTATATTGTACGTCCTTATACAAAAGCTACCGACGGAGTCAAATATACGTTTAAAATATGTGTCCAGCCGGTGACGAAAGTTCATGTCAGAATTTTGTCTGTGATTGCGTCATTTTTTGAAATTATTTTATTTAAGCTTTTTTTATGTCGGCTATATTCGTTTGGACAGTGTGCATATTTTTCGTTACCCATGAGTCTCCCCTTTGAGTCATATTAAAATCGCATGAGCTTCGGATCTAATATGTGCTTTGTATTCATTGGCAATGAGTGGTTAGGTTAGTTAGTGGCTATATTCGTGAAAATTTGAATGGTTCATATCTATCAAATGTTGTAAATTGTACCGAAAAGATAAATATGTATATGCTAGCAATAAATCGATGCCGCTGACGCATTATCGATTTACTGTAATATCTGATTATTAATTCTTTTATCTCGTGGTATCGATTTTCCAGAGTGAAAAAATATGACTGATCGTGGGAACGTGTCGTCGAGTGCTTCTTCTCGAAAGCTTTTCGAGTATGGTAGAATTATCATACGGCATTATTATCCGTGGCTTTAAAAGCACCAATAACATGCAATCAGTCTGCTTTTATATCTACGCAATTCTCGTGACGGAGTCTATTGATAAGAATCATGACGGATAACAACCAACTATTCATTGCGAGGCGAATCAAGTGAAAAAGTTCCTCGAGCCCACTTTCAAGTGTTTCCACGTGTCACGACCAAATTTTCATCCTACGCCATTGCCCGATACGATACTAATTTCAACTTGGTGTCCGGAGGGAAGCGTCAAAACTTTCGTGGAACGTCAGAGCAACAGTCCACTATTTTATAGTTGACGATTCTCGATATATTATACAATTTTCTGACGCGCCATGACACTGTAATATCAGATATCTCATACATAATACACTGATAGAGAGATATTAGGTATTTTTCCTTTATCTAATACGTAATAGGGATTTATGACATGAGGCTGTTACGCCATTTTGAAA
This sequence comes from Syrista parreyssii, assembly GCA_030142615.1. Taxonomy (NCBI): domain Eukaryota; kingdom Metazoa; phylum Arthropoda; class Insecta; order Hymenoptera; family Cephidae; genus Syrista; species Syrista parreyssii. Next base: position 1,105,290 of record JARQTG010000132.1, on the reverse strand, counting down.
ATTAATTCTTTATCTGTATGACTGAGTATCGGATCCTCAGAAATAGCTGTTAAGCTTTTTAGGGTCCAGTGAATGATTTTATATTTCCAATTTAATTGCCATGCATGCAGTATCAATCTTTTGATGACCAATGATTATTCGATGGCATATTTACTAATGCTGATTGGAAGAGTGAGACTATTATGAATTGGGTGGAATCAAAATTTGATTTTCCCCTAAGTATTACATGGATATGAATAATTTGTGTACAAAGTATACTGGCTTTAATATTTCTAGAATTTAACAATTTTTTAGTCGATATTCCTCTTTTGACATTTTTTACTAATGCCATTGTATTTTTGCAGGTCTATCTCGCTGACTGCGAAGAAGGACAAAACGTGGCGGATTCGGTGACCGCTCAACTGTGACCCCGAGCACAGATAGGGCAAGGAGATGCGCGAATATAAGATAGTAGTGCTGGGCAGCGGAGGTGTCGGCAAGTCTGCCCTTACTGTACAGTTCGTGCAAGGAATATTCGTGGAAAAATATGACCCGACCATCGAGGACAGCTACCGCAAGCAGGTTGAGGTTGATGGTCAGCAATGTATGCTAGAAATATTGGACACAGCTGGCACGGTAAATAATTCAATGCATATCGAAGAGATGCTAATTTGTCTGAGATGATATGACCGAGTGTGTATAACAATGGACGATGTTTGATTTTCAGGAACAATTCACAGCCATGAGGGACCTTTATATGAAAAATGGGCAAGGTTTCGTGCTGGTCTATTCGATAACGGCGCAGTCGACGTTCAATGACCTGCAGGACTTGAGGGAGCAAATCCTGCGGGTAAAGGATACGGATGACGTGCCGATGGTACTGGTGGGCAACAAATGTGACTTGGAGGATGAGAGGGTAGTGGGCAAAGACCAGGGCGTCAATCTTGCCCGGCAATTCAATTGCGCCTTCATGGAGACCTCTGCCAAAGCCAAAATTAATGTTAACGATGTGAGTCAATATCATCTTCAATTCTTGTCAATGTCATTTGCCGTTGGCTGATTTAAACGGATGGTTGTGCATCAGCTATCAAGAATGATTCTTTTTGTGGCACTGAAATGTATTCTTTATATTCTTCTTTCAGATCTTCTACGACCTGGTGCGGCAAATAAACAAAAAGTCGCCGGAGAAGAAGACGAAGCAGAAAAAGAAATCGCTGTGTCTACTTCTGTAAACGTGGAACGTCAGTGGCCAGGTTTCCTACAACGTCGAAATCTGAAGACAACCAGTGGTTGGGTGAAGGGATAATGCGACATGAAAATACTAGTGACTAAGAGAGGGCTGATACGACGAAAAAAAAAAAAAGAATTGAGGGAAAGAAGAGAAAGAGGATACAAAAAGGTCATTGCGATAATGTAAAACGCGGAACACAAGAGAGTCATGAGAGTGGAATGGAAAAAGTGGTCGTGAGAGGAGATGAGTGGAATATTGTATATACGTTAGTCCCGGGGCGGCTCGTGTGCACGCGCAACAATGGCGCACAAATGTAGTACGAGACCCCGAGACATCGGTTATCACTGTAGGAGTTTTGCATAACAAAATGATTGATTAATATTATATATTTAGGAGAAAGAAAAAAAATTGAAATGTTTGGGTGTGCGCGTGCGCAGGCCACCAACCCCCATGCATCGCTCGCCGCGCACCTCTCTTATATAATATAATAATTATACATAGACAGTACATACATTATTAATTAATTATTAATTATTATTATGAAAGCATCAAAATATTCATAAGTTATCAACCGTTTGTTTCTCAAACAATATATGTTTTTCTATATCTCTCCGTATTAAAGCAAATAATAAAAAATTCAATAAATGTTGATCGGTCAAACCCTTCGTAAAGGGATTTCTCAAGCATTCTCTCAGAGCAGGACACTAGACTTCCCGTCAATTTCAACTGCTAATATTCAGACAGACAATTGCAATTAATAGAACCCCAAGACTCCACAGTTACTATCCTTGGGTCTTACGTATTTGCTGCGATGCTGTATGCGCATGGTGGCTGAAAATAGATGTGTAAAATTGGAACGGCGACAATCCTCGGACAATAAATGAGGTATTTAGTGCCAAATGCGTTTTAATGTGCTGCGATGATGGTTTAGTGGTTCCTGTAAAAATGGGTCATTTCGAAGCAACTAATTTTTTTATTTATACAGTTCCCAAAGCTCCCAGGTAAAGAATAATCGATTTGCTATCATCTATTTTGATTTCTGTATATTTAGTAACAAAAAGGCTAATGATTAAAACTAAAAAGATAGGCACTATTATGCTTTTGTCATGTTCACGGACAAGATTGTTTCTCTATTAGAGAAACAATCCAAAACAAACAATTAGAATCCTTTCGTCTAATTTCAAAGGAGCACTTGTCAGTATCGTAACAAAAATACTGGTTGTCAGCAAATAAATCCTCTTATAAGAATAGTCATTGAAGGACATAGATCCCGCAGTCATATTGCAACAATTATTCATAGCGTCGTCAAGAACCATTGGGTAATATTCATTCCAAAAAGCCAAAGCTTTATAATCTACAGAACTTGAGTCACTCATATTAATATTCCTATTAATGATAAGTATACCAGGATTATCCTCAGTAAAGGGTTCCCACTTGATATTAGGTTGTGACGGGTTACCAGACTTTGCAAAATTTGTTATCATAGTCATCATCACATCAGCCATCTTCTTGTCAGCTGCATTCCATTGTGTAGCACTACCAACAGTATACGGAAGTCCCCAAATAAATTGCAACTCAAACATATGAGGAACACCAGCCCATTCTGGTACGTCTCTCGTAACCGATACCGTCCTAGGCCTATAATCAAATCTATATACAAAAGCCTGTTCTTTCCTTGAGACTTTCCCAGCCATTAGAGTCAATCCCGATGCATAATTCTTCTCTGTTTGAAAATTCAAATATTTATCCCTCAGTAATGCAGGATTTTCATTAGGTGGGTGTGGCCGATAAAAAAACAGAACAGCATCTACCACCAAATGTGGCTTCACTTCACAAGTACTATTTTCATCCGGCATCTGTATGGCGGCTGTAACTTCCTCTTCGATCATAGATTCGAATTTACTTAAACTAATTCTACCGTCATTACCGCCAATAGCTTCGCTATAAGCCAAAGCTTGTTCGTTGCTTGTATATCCAGCCAATAGCGGTACAGCATTAAAATTACCACCGTCAAGTATATCGTTAGGATGTTGCGGTAAAAATGGGTCTGATGAATTTGTTGTCTCTGCGTCCACAATCGGGCCCCATGTTTCAATATCCGAGGAGACTCGTACCAAGAGTTCCGCACCAATTCGACGTAGACATTCCATGAGTCTATACGTAGGCCGCCGTATGCAACCAAATTTATCTGCGACAAGGTCAACTACCGGTTCCTCAGCTTCCGGTAAACGTACCGAACCTATGGCGTCGCCGCTTAGAGCTATTGCTTTTGAAAATTTTCCTCTACTCAATGGACTCAACATATGAAGTCCTACGCTAATGGCTCCTGAACTATGACCGTAGATTACAATGTTTGACGACGACCCTCCGAATATGTCAATGTTCTTGCCGATCCAATCAAGAGCTGCTATCTGATCTAGCATGCCATAGTTTCCTGGTGCCTCAGCATCCGTTGTTGTAAAGAAGCCCAGAATATTCAGTCTGTAAGCTACCGTTACGACCAATACCTGTCAAAAATTTAAAATTAAATTAATTTCTGGATCATTAACTGATAACGAATGAAGTTCGAAAATCCTTATCTTACTCGCTATAACATACATGTATGTATTGGGTGAATCTAGATATTCGAAATATCGATTTAACATTGCGATTCTATAACAAAAATAGCGAACTCACTAGATATGACGATTTCTCTGTAACCTCTCGTGCAAACGTGCAATTGGCTACAGCTTCAGATAATTTTTGCGAATTTATAAATCTTTACGTGTCATCAAAACTAAAACTATGATACTGTAAAATATCAAAAATTGTAAGTCAACCTGTGACTTTCTACGGATGTTAAAAATTCTAAACTATTTTTCCTTATCATACCTTATCTATCTCCTTTCGGTAACTGACCTTCTGCTTGGTGACGAAAATCGATGCATCCCAAATGGCGGGCGTTCCGGTGTTAAAGTCGCCACCGTGAAACCAGACCATCACAGGCCATCCATCAGGGGGTCGGTTTCCTGAATTAATTGAAGCACTATTTTCGATCAAAATGTTAGAGTGTAGCTAAAAGGATTTCGTTCCTTAGCTATTGTATTTAAAATATTTGTCAAAATTACTATTTGCTATGTTTCTATTAATGTTATCTGAGAACAATTTTATCCTGATTATAAACATCTATTTTTAGATGTGTCATCTATTTATATAATTCAGAATCGTAGTTTAACGAAGACTTTGTCATGATCACAAAGGAGGAGTAAAATCTACCAGGGACACGCAACCCCTAGGATAACATTAGGTAGACGCGTTTGTTAAATATCATCTTTAAACTACTTGACCTCGTCTCGAGGGTAGATACGAAACTTTGCGCGAGTCTAATTTCAGTAAAGCTATATAATGATGATGATGATTCACCTTAGCGTATAAAGCACTGAACGGTGTTCTTTGTCCTTTACTATGTTACTTTAACAAGGGTAAAAACAGGATAGAGGGTGGTTTCTTAGTTGAGTTTGAGCGTCGTCCAAGAAAATAATGCAAAGGAAAGGTTTCGTGACTGCCTTCGTATCTCGACATCTCTTCGGCCCTAAGAGATCGCGTGCCACTACGTGTACTAGTTATTGTTGTCGTTACTACTTATATCGACCGAGAGACTGTAGGGTTCGAATGCTCGATTTAGTTTGAGATTCGATTTTATATATATTTCTTGTTATTCTTCTCAGAGATTATGAAAAATTGAGTCGTGCACGATTATAGATTTTGATAGCTACTATTATTCGATTATAGGTACAATCTTGATGGGAATATAGTCTGTGTTACGATCATAAGCAATTCTTTGACTAATCAGGGCTTGACGAATGATTTGATTATTGATCATTGGGACAGTTCAATGCTCTCGTATTAAAGTAATGGAGAATTACCGTTGTTATGTCATTATTTGTAATTATTTAATTTTCCAAAAAACAGACTTCATGGTCCTTCATGTAATTTTTGGTTATGTCTGAAATCTTGGTACCAATAGCAGTGGAGTTTATTACAGTTCTCTTTCAGAGAATCGCATGGTACGTGTAACGAACCTTTAATTAAGTACAGTCAAAACAAAGAAAAAGAAAGTCAATCTTTTTAAAAATTTTATGTGTATTACAGAACTCACCATCAGGGACAAAGATATTGAGGAACAGGCAGTCCTCGCTGACTCCAGGATCTGGCTGATCAGGCGGAAGCAGCCGTCTATAAAGATTCTCATGGAGTTTCTGGTGATCAGAAACCTGCTGACAAGACGGTCCAAACTGAGTAGCAGTTCTGTTTCCTCTCCAGGATGGTAACGGAGTGGTAACCGGGGCAGAAAATCGTCCTGGGCCTATTGGTGGTTGAGCATACGGAATACCCAGATACAGCAAGACCCTTTGCGTGCGGGTCAGGAATATCTAATGTTAGAGAATCACCGGAAATAATATATATATACAAAAATGAATTTCTACGAAAAACAAAGAACGGTAACACATTTTTAATTCATCGATTGTAATACTTAGTTATCCGACCTCCTTGCCAATCAGAGTTCCTTGTTCAGGTATGTGTACGATTGGGGCCTCACGAACGATTCCTTGCCTCGCATGGGTCCTCTGGGTATGAACTGGTGTAAGGATACCAAGGAACAGGAATTCTTGGAGAATCGCCGACAGGAACCACACGCTGTACTTCATTTCGATGACTGACTGAATCAACTCTTAGGATATTCCGTGGGTGGCAGGTCCTGGTGCGACGCCTTGCGTGACTCGAGGCTTCCAAGTCTCCTATGGGTAGACGTTGGGGCGCACGAGTTTCAGAACTCCAGGAACCTCTATATACTAGACCTGCGCTGTGAACTACCCTTACGGCTCTTTTTCTTGGCACGGTTCATCCCTTACCTTACTGAGCATTGGTTACTTTATGCATATATACGCCACAGTACATTAGTAGGTGCCGAGCAATTTCGCAAGGAAGTTACATAGGGATTTATCGTTTTACTGTGAAAGCTAGACACTTGGATTTCACTGGCGATATTTCTATATGCATTCCATAAAGTAGATTATTATTCGTATACGAAAATTAACCGAGTTACTTCGTCTTGGCATGATAACATCGGTCTACCTGCAGTGGACGCTTTTTATATTAATATTCTATAAGACTTATCGTGCAACCTCATGCTTCTTTGACCTGAAAACACTGCGGCAGTTGTTACCAGGTGTGAAGTTAAATTTTATTTGAAATTTTGCATAAATCATTAAGCGACTTGACCTGGTAAACTTTTGGGGAACTTGGAGTTTCTTTAAAGATTAATTTGAGGGTCTTTGGCCTTTTTAATCGTAGCAACGAAGTCTGCACGCTACACCTTCTAGATGGCATCTTTCTACAGTCTATAAGCACTGCGACCTTGGAGGTGTTTCTTGGAAATATATACAACTATGAGGCAGTAGATTGGGCGAATAATAAACTAGCCAAGTTTTAGTCGTTCAGGCTATTACCTGAATTATAGAAAGACTTTTTGCATCATGGCCTAGATCTAATTGCATTGGTTGATTAAAGTCTTGCTCAGACTAATTACACTTTCGATCCGGTTGCCAGTTATAGGCGAACGATCACACGTAAGATAGCTTAACGCTTTTGTGATTAGTATGAAATATTTTTTCTAATTTTTTTATATAGATTTATTTGCGATAATATTAACACGTCATTGTCACGCTCCACCTATTAAAGGCTGCATTTACCACGACCTTTTGATAACGTCAACTTTACAGCGATTTTATGCAATGCATGATATATTTTATAAATCCTTACAGGTTAGAACCTCTTAGCTTCAGCTGGACCTTTCGCTGGACTTTTTTTATGGCACAGAATGAGCCACTATAGTAGTGTAACTTTCAAAAACATGGTATCCAAGAAAGCGACTATAGTGGCGTTTGGTAGCTAAGAGGTTAATCTGATAAATATATATGGTTTATCGATGATTGATCTATATACGTCAATGTATGTATACGATTTTGAGAAATTGGAGAGTTGCGTGCTAATAAAAACCCAAGTTATATTAAGTAGCTTTGTAAGGAAAGGTATTAATTAAAGAATCACAACTTCTATTGGAGGTTCGTATATAACATTTTTTATTTATAACAAATATGAATTTTTCATGTCATTTATATTCCTTATGAATGTTATATTCATATGTATTTTTCTATAGTCTTATCAGGGGACATTTTATACAGATTATAACGAATTCTTCAACGTTCTCCAGGTTATAGTTTTCTTAGTCATCGCTGCCAGTCATGCTACTAATTTTGGTACCAGAAATATTTTGAACTTCCTTTATCGTATATCAATTATTCGATGCCTCAGTGCATTCATAAAATCGCGATACGCAACCAATAGGAAAAGGCAATGGCCGTCTACAACTGGCAGCAGCAGCAATAATCGTAGCGCGCGCACCCTGCTGATCTGTGCTTTTGTCATGTTTCATTCATTTCATCCACTCGTCCTTAACATAACCATATATTGTAATATAATTGTACCTGACATATAAACCTTTCGAAGTCACGAAGATAAATGATAATTTTTGTATATAATGTTCCAAAGATATTAAAAAATGCGATTTCGTTACTGACATTTGTATTAGTATTACAAAAACAAATGTGATTGCCCACCTGCATTCTGACATCATTCGTTTGTTGAGTCAGAGGATCGTCGTGCACCAAAGTTTTTGTACAATGTGTAGTGGGTGGAGTTAAACGTATAGATGATAATTCTTTTTTCTTAAATAATTCCCGTTGTATCATGTTCGCGTTATGGATCTTGTTAATTCTTGGGTGCCAAGTGTATGCACAGAATTATACTGGATGTCTGTGGGATTCTGTGTTAAATGAAGATGTACCATCACCTAGTTTGGGATACACCGATTCTAGCTCTATGTGCATTGAAGAATGTCGCTTTCGTTATTACATGTAAGATGATACATTTGATAGTCATGTAATATTATAGTTTTATTAAAAATTGGTTGATAATAATGGATGTTTCTGCATGAGAATATGTAGAGTATTGGAGGAAGTTTAATATTTGGAGTCGCTTCAGCATTAACTCATTGTTTTTTAGGTTTGCGGGTATAATGAATGGTCAGCAATGTTACTGTAGCAGTAAATTTCGTCCACACAGCCAATCAGATAATTGTACTGTCATTGAAGTGCATGCTACTGGCCAAAAAGGTATTGTTTTCCTAATTCATTAAATAATTGTGTACCCTCATGATTTCTTATGAATGTAGAGATAAAGATATTCAATGCTTTTATAGGGCCTAGTCCACCAAGAAGAATAAAAATAGATCGTATTAAGTCTGATACTCTTCGGATTACATGGGAACCACCTGATATACCAAATGGAAACGTGACATCATATACTCTTCATGCAAAGGCCATTGAAACATCATACACTTTTGGTATACTGCCCACGATCGAGTACAAAGTTCTAGGTGGTTCATCAAACAGTACTATTTTAGGAGGTCTTCAACCTGGGACAAAGTATAATATATCCATCATTGCCTCTAACACTGAAGACAGTGGTAGTCCAGGTTTTGCTATCGATTGGACTCCAATAGGACCTCCAAATAAACCAGCAACTCCAAAAGTAATTGAAAAAACAGAAAACACAGTAACTGTTGAACTAACAGAAGGTACAAGTGAATATGGTCCTGTCAGTGCTTATCAGATAGTCGTAGCGCGACCAGGCACTATACCACCAGTTGGAAGTAATATAGCATATTCAAATTATGACAAATCGAATCGTGATGGCTTGGGTTATTACATAACTGGAGAGTTTGAAGCAAGTGATTTTTTTAAGTACAAAAGATTTACAGTTGGTAATGGAAAAATGATAGGAGGATACCTAAATGTTCCTCTGGAAGCTGACATGCAAGTACCACAGATAGGATTAGTGGTTGTATCTAGAGTTCGAGGTGAGATACAGTACAGTTATTCGAATTTGACAAACAGTGCGCATCATCTCCAAAAAGCAGGACAATCTCAAATGGATGGCACTGCCATTGCATTATGTGTAGCCATTGCTTTATTAGGAATACTATTGATCGCATCTATAGTCGTTTATTTTATACTGAGACGTAGGCATCGTAAGAGACACATGAGAAAGCTACCAGATCAGCAAGAGCTAACACTGCAAGGACCAGTCTACGAAGTTGACAATATGGCCTATATTCCAGAAGACCTACCAGAGAGAGCAAATCATTATCAGGAACTGAAGAACAAAATATGGAGTATACCTAGAAACCTTTTAACAATAGATTCCATGGTAATACAAAGAGGCCGTTTTGGTACCGTTCACATGGGAACTGTTCAAAAAGATGGAATTCCGATAAACGTAACAGTGCACAGTATAGCAGACGGTTTGCTCAAATCCTCTGATAAGAAACTGATGCTCCGGGAACTGGACGTCTGCATTCGAGCAGCAAGTACAAAGTACTTGGCTGGTCTCATTGGAACCTGCGAGATACCAGATACCTTATATGTCGTTATGGAAATGCCACCACAGACTCTAAAGAATCGACTCCTGGCAGCAAGATCCGGTGACGTATTTCCGGTTGAGAAAATGTTAACAATTAGCGCATCTGTGGCTTCCGCGTTACGTCACCTTGAGTACAACAAGATAGTTCACAATCGTCTTTGCGCAAGAAGTGTAGGACTTTGCAGTGATTGGAGTCCTAAGGTCATGGGTCATGGTATAGCTAAGTATGCCCTGGAGGACGTGAAGTACGCGCGATGGACGGCTGTGGAGTGTTTTGAAAATCACAAGAAGCATCAGCCAGGTGTTGTGTGGGCTTTTGGTGTGTTGTTATGGGAAATGCTATCAATGGGAGGGACACCGTACGCTAATCTCAACTTGGAGAGTGATGTAGAGGAAGCGATAACACGTGGTGAACGTTTACCACAACTTCCGGATGTACCTGATCCTCTTTACGAAGTGTTGCTTTCTTGCTGGCAGTACGATCCTCAGGAACGACCAACGTTTGATGAACTGATTCGATTGGTGAGTTTTTTCGTTGTTTTTATTTCATACATATTTTTCAATTTTGTCATTTTCAGGATACGTTAAGCGTATGTCCTATCAGTTCCATTACTGAACCATACATTCCGGAATTGGAGTTAAATTGACTGCACAAATTCTCAAGAATATAGATCTCTTATTGGATCTCTTTTTCGTGCCAGGGTAAAATTATTTTCGTGCACAACGTAATGTACTTCAGTGAACATTTACAGAACCATCCATGTAAATGGATCTTTTACACATATTTCTAGACACTCGATAAAACGCACCATGTGCAAATTTATCGGAGTTACGCCTGAACAGCTATTGGATCTGTTTTATCGTACTATGAATATCAAAATATTAATTTTATAAGTTATTTTTACATATTCTTTATCTCCAGTAGTCGGCCCTGTGAGATATATTAACAGCACTGTTGTACTTTCCGTCCACTTTTTACATGTAAGGTATAATTTAAAGGTCAAATAAGGTACGATCAATGACTGCCACTAAATCATTCATAAAAGATATTTTAAACAATTCATCCAGTGCGACTAGTATGATTAATTCAATAATTTAAATACATTCCAAGTATACATTCCATTCTGTTTTTTTATAAGTATTATTTTATTGCGTTTGACTTTTTAACTACTTTTATTGTCTCGTGTGAGTTGTAAGATGAACATTGTAGAAATATGTACATTTTTCTGCATAAATAATGTATCAGCTTCGTAGATGATATTAAATCTCAGATTCACTTTGCTCCTGCGGTGGCCCTTAATAATTATCAAGAAAATTACACCAAGTATTCAAGTACAAATACAAAATCAGTGAGCGTAAAGAAGTGTAAGGAACATATTCTTGGTACACATTTGTATAGTATTTAAATTAGTAAGTGCAAAATCTTGTGTATGCGAATAGACTGTAATTTTGATCGATACTCTAAACACTGTATTGTACTTTTAGTTAGGATAACTTTATTATCTAAAGTCATTCTTATGTACTTTTACGTATTCAACTACAACATTTTATAACTTTGCATATTGTGTTCTTTTATTAATGATCTATTAAATATTTAGCTAACACAATAATCGCCCATTGATACTGTTTCTTTAATTATCTACACAGAATATGCACAGAAGAATCAAAGTTCTATCAGTAGACATATTTATGTTGTACTAGATTGTCAATCTTATAAAAATGAAATACGTCAGTTTCAATATAAAATCGGCAGTTCTTACAATTTTAAATATGAATTTCTAATTCTGTGTTCGTTAGTTGTCACGTTGGTGGCGGCGACGACATTTTACTGGAATGAGAGTGAGTGGGTTTTGGTACAACATTTGGTATTTTGCTACTAACTGGACAAAGAAGTTGTTTGTATGCTTCACGATAAAACTTATTAGTACCAGCATAAATGAACGGATTTATGACAGAAGACGCCCAAGCAAGTATGGAACCAATGATGTGAAATATGGGAATCTGCATTTTCTCATCGACAACATTAACAAGCATAAGCGGCATGAAACACAGTAGAAAACATAAAAATATTGTGAGCATCAGTCTGGTCACCCTGGAATCTTCACGACGATGAAATCCATCGCGTCGACGATTTCCACCCCTGTGAGCTTCCAGATTCTTGCGACTCTTCCGTACGCGCCAATAAATACACAAGTAGGAGACGATTATCACAATACAAGGTACAATGAATCCCAATATAAAAAGAAATTTCTTAGGACTTTTTCCATCCTTTTTAAGAATCGTACAAGAGAATGTCGTTCGGTCCAGTCCAAGGGTTCCCCAGACTCCCAGTAATGGTGGAATTAACAAAGAGAAGCTAAGGGTCCAAATGGCAACCAACATTACTATTATACCACGTATTGTATACAGTCTTGCATAACATTCTGCAGATTTTGAGATTAACACGTATCTGAAAAGAAACGAAAAATATTTTTTGATCTCTATACATATACCAGTATCTGTAACCATTTTATGTAACATATAATTTTTACTAACCTGTTGATAGTTATGGCGACCATACTGAGTAAAGAAACGGCAACATTTCCATAGAAGAACAATGGAAAGATCTGACAGAGCGTCTCACCGAGTATCCAAGCCTCGTTTAGGTATCGACTGGCTGTCAGTGGTAAATTTATCGCACAGAATATCAAATCCGAGAAGCAAAGACTTATGACAAAAGCAGTAGTCGCGTGTCTTCTTAACCTGGCGTATCTGAGAAGAGCAACGACTGTCGCTAGATTCCCTGAAAGTCATAATCATTATCGCCATAAAGTTCATATAGAAAATTCTAAAAAGTACTTAAATCATATTAGGCAATAATAGTCGTACAACTGAAAGGTCATCCCGTAATAAAATTCTTCACACATACGTCGGCCGTGTTAACCAACTCAGCTGACGAAGCGCCTGTGGGTCAAGAGGCGAATACGTGAGCGCGACATTTGAAGAGAGAAAAAAATCGAGAACTGCCAAATGAAATGACGTAGAGCACAGTTAATCGCGGCATTGTTAATTCGCTACGCGCGCATTACGAAAATTAGTAATAAACCCCAACACGATATACTATTATTATTAATCAAGAAACCAATTAATTATTTTATATCATATATCTGTAAATTCCATAATATTAATTACTATAATATTTCAGACGTGCTCAGCAATCTATACATTTTTACGTGACTTTCTCAAGCATATGTCACGTACTCTTATTAAACATAGTGGTGAACCGCAGCTCCATCTGATACCGTTCAGTCTATATTATTTGAATAATATATTTTACAAGGTCTCAGTACGAGGAATTGATCGATCTCAAATTTACGTTGTAATTGATTATTCAAATATTCTTACCCAGTACACCAATAATGCTGAACACTATTGCACATGCTGCTGCGATGATCGTTACAGCCCTTGGAAAGGATCTATCGTATATTTCAGCTTGTGTGGCTCGTAAGATCGATTCGTTTACAGGCAATTTTTCCATCACCCAATCACTCGACACTTTCCATTTTTTTCTTCTACTTTGTCCTCCACTCGATTATCTCGTCAGTCTTACTCGAATCGGCTGATTACTCAGCTTTGTAATAAACTAAGGAGCCCAGGGAACCGCGATTGCTGTAGGCTTTTCAGAGACTGACGACCTCCGTCCAATGCACACTCCTCCGTCGTTCTTACGTTCCACGTCTTATCTCCACCACTCGAATTAACTCACGCGTCTTTCCCGCCTCCTTTTTCGTTCACAGATCAAACTCAGCTACAAGAGTAGCCTTTTTCGTTGTATCTAATAACAACGACAAATCTATTCAACAAGTAAGACAGTCGTTAGATACGAGTGAGGAGTTTTAAAATTTGTTATTGGTTTGAGTTTCTTGCAGGATATATTAATTTTAATTAAATTTTTTTATCTTTTTTATTATCTTTGTGTTAGGCTGACGATGTACGTCTACTCGTACTCTTGCCGAGTTCTGCTACTGACTCAGCATCAGAATTTGGCTTTTCAATTCACCAGGTAACTGCCGATCGCGTTTTAATACAGGACTGACTTGAATGCGACCTCGTGGGTCCAGGTCGCTTATTGGTGGAGACCTGGGGCAGCTGTTGAGTTCCCCCCTAAGAAGCACGACAATCGGTACAAGTTTGTTCAATGGCAAATAGGCTCTGGTCCTGGTACGTAAGTCCTATACAAACTCATGGACCCTTTAAGGATGACGGAGCTAACGGTTTCTACGGGCATTAAATCATCCTGTTGGATGGGAATTATTTTTGAGATACTTGCATTACTGATGATTTGCATAGGTGCATTGCCTATGCAAATAATTAGGTGTAACAGTCAATTTTTCTTTTTGTATAATCTGTTCTTTTTGCTCCATTCATTCGTGTGACTTTACTGCATCTCATTTCTCACTCCTCTTTAGGGGAAACTGCATCTGCAGGAAGTGCAGGTATGAACCGGATGTTATTTATTTTCTAAGATTAGTCTTATCAGTCTAGGTTCATAATGAATTCTGTTCCTGGAGGAAATTTCGATGCTGCGACTGTTTGTAGTCGCGATAAGACTCAATGTCAATGGTGTTCCTCGTGATAATACACAGGATGAGACAGAGAAACAGAAAGAGAGAAGCATAGTCGTAATCGTAAAGACGGATAACATATGTACAAACACAATTGCCAAGACGATTAATAGTCAACTCCATGTCAGTTCTCAACTGGAACTAGAACAACGTTCACATAACGCACAAGAATAAAGTCACTAAAGGTACTTTTTTAATTTTACATATTTTTTGTTCCTCTAAAATTCATACCAGTGCAACCAGACACTTTAACTAGATTTTGTCACACCCAATTTTCATGTAGGATTCAACAATTTCTTTACTATTTATTTTAGTCCCAGTTGTGTTATGGTGTTTGATTCTTTTTTTTTTTTTAATAAGTATATAGGATCATTCATTCTCACGTCTAGTTTTCATACGGTTTTACTTTCCAAAAGCCTCTTTGGTTGAGAGCCAATGGTCGGAAGTCTGAATGAGTTCATTGTGCGGACCCTGCGGGATCCATACTTCGGTTGAATTCAACAAAGCTCCCCATTCACGGAATGCCTGCGACCAGCAGCCTCCGAGAAGGAAAAGGGAGATTTTAGAAACAGCCTTAATGAGGGTGAAAAAAAATGCGGTCATGTTCTGATATCATTTCTACTGGATAAGCATACAATAAGTGAAATTCAATAAGTATATAAAGATAAAGCATTCTTATCTGATGTATTTATAAGAGTTTGATATGCGACTTATATTTTATACAAGTTAAAAAATTATAAAGGTTTTTCTTATAGTATTAACGGTTGGTCCATAATCTTTTGCGATACAAAGGAAACGGCAGTGATGGCGATGATTTGGCGTTGTTGAAAATTCCACGAAAAATTAATGATCTCTCTTTTTAGTCCACTGCGCCATTATTTCTCGTCCAAATGGATTTCGAGTACAATTTTGAGAAACGATTAAGCACAGTTGATAAGATGACTAATACATGCTGATATTGTTATCCAAATTTTAATATGTTCTTGGACAAGGAAGAAGATATCGATGCTCGTGTCTTTTCACTTAATTTTCTATAGAATATTTCTCAGGTGTATAATTGCAACAAGTTATTAAATATACGGTTAGAAGGTTTTGGTTAAAGCATTAAAAATTATCATTCTTACACATTAAATGTCGGTCGTCACGGAAGAACGATACTAGTCGATTACAATGTGTTTAATGATGAAGAATAATGAAGCGTTTGAAAATAATTCAGAGAAAAAAAGAAAGAAAGATGAAATAGTAAGCCTCTTAACAGAATGTTCGTAGCTCAGATCCTTCATCTCGAAATCCTAACCTCGGTGACGTAATATATAATTAAAAAAAAAAGAGATGCATTTGGCACGGAACGGACGATCATTATGAACAAGTGAGATGCAGCGTGTAATAATATTTCGTATTTACAGATACACAATCTCACGATAACGTATACCCGGTCCTGAACCTCTCGCGCAAGAAGAGTGAATACTGGCCAACGTCGCCATGTTTCCAGAAAAGTGGATTGGTACGCTGCCAAGTCAACGAGGTCGACATCCTGAGAGGATCGTAGAAGCCGGAACTTCCCGAAGAACGTTTAATCCTTTTTATTTATTTATTTTTTAAAGCAAGCTATCGCACTTAAGTCGAACACTGTCTGTAGAATCGCGCCTTCTTTTCAATTTCCTGAAGATGACTTTCGATTTCTCCAGTCAAAGCGTTGACGTCGTCCATGAGGTCGGTTAGCATACGCTCGTTGTCCTTGTAAACGCCTTCCATGCCAAGAAGATCCTTAAATTTAGTGCTGGTGTCAGCCGTGAGTTCAGAAGCCCTTTGTAACAATTGTTTGGCTCTCTGTATGTCGTCTTTACTTTTATTCACACGATGATTCAGAGCGTCGCCAGCAATTTTGTACTCGACTCCGAGACGCTTTGTCTTTGCATCAACTGCTCGAGCCTCTTCGGCGACCTTACCAGCCTCCACACCAATTTCCTGATTGACGACAAAGTCATTCTTTAACGATTGCGTTTGGAGATGCTTTAAGCGAGCGTCCAAGGCGTCCACAGCTTCTGTAGTGTTGTCTACCTTCGTCTGGGCTCCCTTGGTCTCTTCAATGATATCAGTCAGGTCGCGTTCTGATAATTCAATATCGCGCCCGGCTTTGTCAATGGCGTCCTGAGCCTGATGTTGAGCCATTTGTGTGTCAGTAAGTAGATGAACGACGTTATCAGCCAGCATTTGCTTCTGCGCTGCTATTTCCTTTACCTCATTTGCTTTGTTTTTCAAATTATTAGCGAGCTTTAGATCATCTGCTGTCTGGGAGAGGATCAGCTCGGAGTTGGTAAGAGAACCGACGATATGTTTAATTTTATCTGCTAAATTCTTTATGGCGTCGGGACGCAGTTTTATGTCTTTATTCAAAACTTCATCTGCCAGGTTGCGCACCATTGTTGGTGTAGACTGGTCCTCGTTCAATGTACTCCAAACCTTGTCGTTAAGCTCAGTCAAGTCTTTTGTGACCTTATCAGAGCGGTTTCTGGCATCCCAGGCGATATTGAAGGCATCTTGAGCATTTGACCTTGCAGCGATGGCATCTTGCTTTGCTTGAATCATCTATAAAAAAAATTATTTGAGATTGAGTTTCTCTTGCATCTGTCGTTCTTATCTATATGACTAGAAGTCTCAAGGTTCTGGGCTCTTAAAATAATTCTTACAGTGGTCTATCCTATCTGGAAACTGTCTTAAATTTCAAGTACTTGGATGGAAACAGATGGGATATGACATTAATTATTTTTATCTTATTCGATTGCTTAGTGTTACTTACGTTTCTCAAAAGCTGCTCTGCCTCGTCCTTATGCTCTTTTATCTTAGTCGCCTGCTTAGTAGCTACGTCCAGTGCCTGATTGGCCTTCGGTACTGCACCTGCGTCGCA
Source organism: Syrista parreyssii (assembly GCA_030142615.1). Lineage (NCBI taxonomy): Eukaryota > Metazoa > Arthropoda > Insecta > Hymenoptera > Cephidae > Syrista > Syrista parreyssii. The sequence continues at coordinate 1,088,045 of JARQTG010000132.1, read as the reverse complement.
GGACAGACTTCCGCAAGATCCACATCCGGCACCTCCGCATACGTCACTGCATTCCTTCACCTTCTCACCGCACATTTTCAAGTTTAACTCTGGTACAGAATTTGTGAGTTCGTCTAAATTCTCATTCAACTTGATCAGCGACTCTTTGTTCTTTTCTTGAGCATCATTCACCAATGAGCTGCTTCTTGCTAGTAGATTTTCGGTATTCTTTCTATAACGTTCAGCATCCTTCAAAATATTAGTAGTCGCATTAGCCATACGTTCGGCGAGTGTAGATTGTTCAGCCATTTGTTGAGTTACTGTCAAAGCGCCCTGAACATTAGCTTCCTGAAGTTTTGTCGCATTGTTACGAAGTTCAATCGCACCCTGGTGAAGACTGTTCGTCCTGTTCTTCATGTTCTTCAAAGCAACGTCATTTAGATTTACTCTTTGACTTATATTTTCTTGCAAATTCTCTACTTCATCTAGTAAAGTAGCAGAGGCGGTGACATTTTTACTAAGCTGTTCAGCTAGGTCGCTGAGATCATCCAAATCCTGACTTCTCACAGAAGTGTTGCTAATTAATCCACGTACCTGATCCAGACTGGTCACCATATTCTCAAATTCTAGACTGTACACACCCGTGGTACCGACTTTTTGAATACGTGAAGCCTCACCGATGACGAAAGTCGTCTGATTTCTCAGACCGTCCAAGATCAAATCCCAGTTATCGAAGCATTCGCCGCAGGGCATGCAACTAGGTGCATATCCAATGTAACTGCGATCACACTGGTCGCATTTTTCACCACCAATACCTTTTCTGCAAATACACTTGCCTGTCTCACGATCACATTGTTGACTAGCGGATCCTGCCCGGTCGCAGTCACACGGATGACACTCAATATTAGGATTGCCCCAGTAGTTGGTCTGACACTCGTTACAACGACGTCCACCAAAGCCAGGTCGACATTCGCAAGTGCCATCGAAGGGGTTACACTTATCAGTGACACTGCCTACAACATCACACTCGCAGGCGTCGCAACCTTGGCCACTAGCAATTCGCCAGTGATTCTCCTCGCAAGCGTCACAAAGTTGTCCTACCACATGTGGCAGACATGGACACTGTCCAGTTCGATGTTGACAGGGTCCAGCATTCCTATCTGTACCCAGGGCATTACAGCGACAATCCTGACAATCTTGACTCAATGCATCTCCATAGAAACCAGGTTTGCAGACTTGACAGCTTTGTCCATCCGTATTGTATAGACACTGTAGACAGCGTCCTGTATGAGGGTCACAGTTTCCTGGTCTGTTAAGATCTGTATTTCCACTACAGTCACATGTTTGACACTCTCCTTCAGGTACCTCAGGATTACCATAGAAATTCTCAGCGCAGGTGTCACAGCGTGGTCCAGCGTAGCCTTCGTAGCATTCGCAAATTACGTCATGAGTTTCTGGATCCAATGAGCAACTGTCAGCATAGGAATGACCAGAGTCTATTGTTCCCGGGCAAGGACATGCTCTGCAGGGTATATCGACTCCAATACGTGGATCGCCATAGAAGGTCTCGTTACAACGGTCGCAGTTATGACCAGTTGTAAAGTCACGGCAATTTATACAGGCACCGGTGCGCGAATCGCAGATGTCCGCGTGACCGTTACATTCGCAGCGTTGACAATGAGGAAAATTCCAGAACCCAGGTTCGCATTCGCCGCAAGTTCGACTGTAGGTGTTTGGTCTGCATTTACAGCGACCTGTTTCTACGTCACAGAAATTGTCCAGTGCTCCAACACCATCACAGTCACAGGGAATACAGCCTTCTGGGCCAAAACCATAAGTTCCTGGGGCGCAACGATCACAACGGCGACCTACCACGTTTGGCTTACATGGACACACACCGCCGTATTGTTCGCATAGTAAACTGTGAGATCCGGTCGGATTACATTCGCAGGCTAGAATCGGACAGAAAATTTGTTAAATTCTTTCAAGAATTATTTGTGCCTAGGAACTTTAGAAACTTACAGTGAGCTCCGTCATAGGCATAGTATCCAATGCTGTTATGATATTTGCCACAGATCTCAATGATATCGGCTCTATAATCACCAACATTGTTGAAGAATTCGTTACAACGATAACGTTCGTATTCCTGACGCCGTAATTCACCCAGTGGAGAGCCGCTAAAGAAGGGTATAGCTTCGATTCTTGGTCTCAGGATAATCTATAAGTAAAATAAGATTACTCAGTGCTAATGAATATAATCATCAAATAATTTCAATTTAATTACCGAATCCACAAGAATAGAGGCTGTAGGTGTGCTGACGTAATTGCTGAACTTTCGGAATTGTAATATGACTTTGTATTTTTTTCTGGCTTCAAAACAAACAGCAGGTATAGCTACGGCGCTGCGAGAATTCTGGGGTAGCTGAACCCACAGTTTGTCATCTTCTGGTACCCAGTTTGCACAGGGACCATCAGGTTCTACAGGGCCATCCCTTTCAATTATAATTTGTACCTCATCCCAAATTCCTGGTTGCACTGGTTCATATCTAACTACAATATCGTAGTACATTGACTTCCTAATGTCTCCAACAGTGAAGTTAAGGGTTGAACCTTCTAGAGCCCGCATGAACCCTGTTCCAGTCCAGGTGTTGTTTCGTCCGTCACGATATGGTTCTCTGATGACCACTTGGCAATTCTGCGATAGAAATGATCATTGACTTAATCATATAAATTGAATTTGCTACATCCTTGAAGAATGTACATGAAGACGTACATCTGAGGCACGAGCCAGTTCACCCTCGTAGATGAGGAAATCCAGGGAACCAGTGTAGTAACTTTGTTCCGGTTGATTACAAGTCCTGCCACTGACATGGGGCCGACAACGACATTGCCCAGTAATCACGTCACAAGAATTTTCATAAGAACCACCAAGATCACAATCGCAAGGTTTACAACCATCTTGATCATCAGACAGACCCCAGTACTCGGGAAGACACTGATTACAGTCACGTGTAGTTACATAGCGCTTGCACGTACATTCGCCAGTGACCATGTTACAACCCTGATTGCCAATGGTACCCAAAGTGTTACAGGTACAGGCTAGAATTCATAAGAAAATTAAGAATAGCTATAAACATTGAATTTTCCATTCTTATAAGAAAAAGGAAAATTAATTACCTTGACAACCATCAGGATTTTCTATATCAAAGTTCCAGTATCCATTCTTGCATCGATCACATCTACGACCTTCAACATTTGTCTTGCAATGGCAACGACCGGATTCGTCACCACTAAGAGGGTCAGTTCTGGAGTCACAAATACCATCATCCAGAGAACCGCTTGGATCACAATCACAAGCTGAAATTATTGGACAGATCACAATAATTACATTGCTGCTATGTAGGTACAGCAATAATATGAAATAATGAAAATCACTTACGTTGACAAGCATCATGATCTGATATGTCTTTAGTAACATCATGATAAAAGAACGGTTTACATTGTTCACAATTCTGTCCTCTTGTATTATGCTGACAGTCATCACAAACTCCTCCTGAGACTCTACCTGATCTTTCATAGACAGCCTCGTCGAAGTGACAAGAATTTGTGTGATTATTACAATTGCATATTCTACAGGCATTTGTTTGTTTTCCCACAGCAGGTTTCCAGGGTACGTCATTGTAGAAGTCCTCGCAATTCTCACAGTTAAGACCTTTGGTATTATGGGTGCACTCGCATCTACCATGGACCATGTCTTCCTCATGGAGAACTCCCGGAAGCGGAAGACAACGGGACGCGTGGCCATAACAGGAACAGGAACCGCGAACAATCATATCCTTAATAGCGTAATAATATTTTTCACGGATTTCAGCCCGATCATCCAATAAATCATCACCAAGTGTATGCAACCTCGTGAAGTTGATCCTGAGATTCGTCATCTTCAGCAGATTCTGTACCTCCTTGGAGTAAGGATTAGCTATTTGCAATTGGGGTGGAAGAACCCTGAAGATTATTTCACCATTTGTAGAGGGCGCCACGTTCGAGTAACGCTTCTCGCAGATGACATCAGTCAATGTCTCTGGTTCTGTCGTCTTCACCCCAGGAAATGACTGTTCACAATTGTGTGCAAAGTATCGATATACCTGCCAGGTTTTCCCAAAGTCATAAGAACGTTCAATCAACATAGCAGCTGGTCGGAATGTCTGGAAGCGAATAATGATGTGGGTGAAATGGAACTCGGCTTCCAGGTCCAATTGCAGGGACACATTTTCTACGCCGTTCTCAGCCTGCCACCAGGACTCGTGACGCGTTCTGGAAACGTTATATAAAAATGTAATGATTGTCTGTTAGGATTTTAATAAAAGCTACACGGTTACAAAACCTGTTTGATTCATGCTTATAGACTTCTAATTAAAATATTACAACCTAGTTACCCAGGCATATATTTTGTGATGATATTTTCCACATTGTGTTGCTGAGTTGGGTGCGACGCATCACAGAAGAAACATTTCTTGCGTTCTTTCAGATGAGATACGATACAATATCTTTCTGGTCCACGAAGACCACAGGTAGAAGATGCCGAAAGTCTATCTTTTCGTCCAATCAGTAAATTTCCTGTTGCCGGGTAGCACGAACTCTGCTCGCAAGGATGTGCGCGTTTGGGATATGAACCTGTTAGTAATTAAAGACTCATTAATTTACGAATAATCACATCTGCTACATAAACCATTATTATTTTATACCTGATCACCATATGAATGAACCATGAATCACTTGTAATTCTATTAATTGGCAATTTTAGTTAACAAGTGTTAAACCCTAATTCCTAACAAGTATCAATACCAACCCAACTACCAGAACACCACAGTCATTAGTTGTGCTCAAGTATATTTAGTGCCGTGTGACAACCTGTTCTTTTTAAACATCTATGTTAATGAGTGTAAGTCCATTTGCTTATCCTGGAGTTTTTTGGCATATTTTCTTCTCTTTTTTTTTTTTATTATATCTTCACTAATATAATTATTTTCTATAGAAGCGTTTCTAGATGATGTACAAAAATAACATATAACAGCTACAAGTGCGAGGTGGACTATGTTAGCGATAATCAGAAATATTTAATTGTAAGTTATTGTCGTGGTGCTCGTGTCCGACATGGAATAGTCATTAAAAAAAGCCAACTGAGCTACCTCGAAGTTTCGGATAGATCATCGGTATCCGTTGAGGACGTTCAGTCATTACCTCCAAGGGTGATATGTCGCCTCGTCGCACAGATCCTATAAAACCCTCCAAACTTATCTATTGGCTATTTTTCTTTAACGATAATATATGGTTTTCCTTATTCATTCCGCAGATCCTTAATTTTCTTATTCAGTGATATCCTTATCAGTAGCCGAATTGAAAAAACGCAGTAACAATTAATAACAATGTATAATTGACATTAATTTTTCTCGCCAATTCTTAACAATTAATCCTCAGGAATTAAATGTGAGTGTGAAAAAAGTATCACCTCTGGCTGGAGGTCTGCGGTCCCTGTCTCTGCCATACTGGGCCTCGGCTGGATCTGTAAAAATTGCATAGGTCAGTGTCAGTTGTTATTTATAACTGATTCACAGGTTATAAACTATTAATTTTTCATATACAGAAACCGCGTGGATCTATGCCACAAACTCGTTGGAACACAAGGCAAGCTTATCAGGACACATTCAATTTTAGTGTTACAGACTATTGCGATAAATGGCCGGAAGTTCATGATAGTGATGCATACTGTGTAAAAGACAGGATGATTTTTCATCTCGTTCCCGAGGCAAATAAGTTTACGATAAAATAATATTTTCTCGTTAAGTGCATCGTCAGGAAATATTGTTATTAATGGATTCTATCAATATTGCATTAGCGTCCATGTTTATGAATATAGACTCATTTTATCTCGTCTATTTTGCATCTGTTAAATCTGTACTTCCATAGGCAGTGGAAGAGATATGAAAGATTTAAAATAAATAACGAAGCGTAATTTTTACCATTTTACATGCATAAGGTTTCTTAGACAGACTTTCAGATAGTTTAGATTTCAAGACTAAAATAAACTTGCTGCGCAAGCCGGAATACAGGGTCGGAGGGTCGAACTAGTATCTAATCAAGTTGGATAAGGACTTCGACATGTCGCGAGGGGAATGAATGAAAACTAGGGTACGTTACTTGGAGAATACTGATTTTGTAAGTATCGTCTTTCTTTATACCCCAGATGAATTTTCCTGGACGATATTTTATTTCCATCTACTCGTTATCTGTTACCTATTGACGAATATCAATAATCCTCTTATTCGTGGCGAGAGACGATCATTAGTGAATACGATATAAATTATAGCTACAATATTCCATGCATCTATTCTTAATTAAAAAATTGTACTTCAAAGAATTCACTCACCTGTAAGATAAATAACGAGAAAGCCGAGGACGAGAGCGGCTATGTAATAGTGACTAGAGGGGACCATCCTGAACTTCCACTTCTTTTTTCTACCTCCGGTCCCTTCGCAACGATCTTAACACACCGGCTCCATTTACCTATTTTTGAGAGAGAAAAAAACGACTATAGACACACCAGGCATATCTTACAGACATATCTGCCATTAGAATAGTTTAAATGTCTTAAAAATATATTATAATTACTAAACACAGTGATTATTGAACTGAACTATCAGTTAAATATTAACAATAATAAAATAATATCATGTCTAGAATGCTCTCATATATGCATTTTATATATTTTCATTCCAGCCTTCCATTTCGACTGAAACATCTTTCTCGAATGTAGTTCCTTCCTTCCTTTCCCTGTGGCTTTATTTCCAATGGGATATATGCTAGTCTAATGTAATTCACTCAGCTACACTCATCTTTACCATAGGATACAAGAAATATTATAGGTACGTACCTGGGTGGCGATCAGGTCGCTCGATCCGGTTCCTTGAGGGTTTTGGATGTGTCTAATAGGTGACGTATGAATAGCGTTTGGTGAGGGAGTCGAGAATAGTGCACGACTATGAAACACGAAAGGAATATTGTAGAGAAAAGGCGAAAAAGAAAAAGTAGAGCCGGTGACGCGTCTTGCCGTGCTTCCAGAGCAGCTGTAGCACTCGGCACTGCCGTCGAGTTGAGTGCAGTGGTTCGGGGACCGAGGAGATGTGGGAGGGATCGGCTCTTAGGATGGAAACTTGCCTGGAAGTTACTGCCATGGTGGTAATATTACCCGCTTGCTTTTGCCAAACAACATTACCGGTAAAGTACCTACAGCAAGGCACGACGCTTCCCCAATAAGTATGGAGTAAATCGCACAAAGACTGAACGGATTAGTCAGCCATTTTTAACCTAGCCTATGAGACTGTTTAAGGCTCTTACTATACCTGTACTTCGTACTTACTGCACGCCACCATTCGCTTACGTCCTTTTCAGTAAGTACTTTTGAATCAGGTAAAGTTTTCCCGGAAGGGAATACTCGAGGGATAAACTTTTTTGGAAAGGTTCTCTCGTGTCTTTTAAATATCTCAGAATACCAGATGTTTCCTTCGTTTTCCCAGTCCTTCCTGCGTTTTCTGGTTTATACTTATTCCGTGACAAGATACAAGGTCTGAATTACTTGTAGCTGCTAAATGGTTATGGTTAAACATCTCATTCTTACATTGTATCACACTGGCTATGCACTTTGTGATTTTTGAATGTTCAAATGCTTCACTCGTGGAATCTCGAGTATTTTCGATACTGCTCGGCTCGACGACCATTAAATCAACAAACATTCCAAAATGCCTGTTGAATGGGAAACTGTGCATTCTATGTGTAAGACTTAAGAATTAGGTAAATAGTATATAATCATTTTGGAGTATATAAACGTTAAATGATTAAATCGTCAGCGTCCTTAGGTCCAATTTATCGTTTGAACATTTTACGCAGAAACATTAACCTCCTTGCTTGTAGTCGAACTTACACATTGCCAGCTCTGAATGCTTTAAAAGATGAGGATGTGAGAGATATGTGTTTGTATACGATCCTAAAGCAGCATTCATACCGAACTGCACTCCAGTCATTGCTTGTACTATAACACTGTCTGTTTATGATTATATAAAACCCAACAATGTTCAAATACAACGCTTAAAGATTTTCATTGAGATACAACAAAATATAAATTCGCATTGAATATTCATTCGCGTAGAAGTGTATATTTTAAATTTGAAATGAATGAAGGACTGAATTTTATTCAAGTGATTTCATTAGTACCTCCAGGCTATGACGACTACCAAAAGTCATGTGTTCCAGCCCTTTCCTTTCCTGATCGTGTCAAGTACCAACTACTCCCCTGTACTTAAAGTCGCTGTCAGGACTCAGTACTACGGTAATAATTGCAGTGATTATAAAAAATATATTTATCCGAGATTAACAAGAAGTATGAAATCTTCAGATTTCACAGTACCGAATCATCAACAGTGATTATCTTTAAGATTTTTATAATTTAATAAAATTCTATGTAGTCTGTCATTTGATACAGTCTCGTCTCGTTGCCTTGTCATTTGGCGCACACTTACCGAACGAAATCGAGTCTGGCTTGAAGTCGATAAGGATTCTCAGTAAAGCTAAAGTCACATTACTCTGTCTGTTTTTATTCTTATCACACCGATATCGTTTACAAGTACCATCTTCATACAATAAAAATCAGTTCTGAATTCTACTGTTACAATGAGTCAATAATACATATGAATGATACTTTTTATAGCACAATATTATATAACGTGGTACATTTACTATGAATCCAAAATAATCAAGTAATGATGTAACTTTGAAAAATTATTTCAGATCTTACTCTCATGTGAATAACCCTTAACGCCGGTCGTTGCCGTTCTACGAAGTTGCCTAACCTCAACTGTACTTGCCAAATAGGGACGCCAGAAGGATGAAGCGCTGTGCATAGGGAACGTTGATTTTTTTAAAGTACAATAATGACTTGCGACAATGATTAATATTACTTTATATTTTATAGATAATTAATTATAAATATCCCAGACTTAAAGTCGTACAAGGAATTATTGATGGCAAGGATTAAGGAATCAATGATAATCTTCTTAGTACCAGGTAAATTTTGAAAAATCATTGTAACTCCTATGCCCAATGCATTAGGAGAATATTGTGAGTAGCTTCTAAGGGAATTCATGACTATTTTTAGAACACCCTGTATATACTCAGTCGGTCGGTGGCTTCAGCTTCACACGTGCGGCCCACTTGCATTGCTCGTTCTGCTCTTTGTGTCTCACCAACGCACAATTAGACTCTGCTTTACGGGTATACACGTACAATTGACTATCTTTTAATTTTCATTTTTTAATTTTCAATAATTTCGCTTAGATTTTTATTCTTCAATTAGTATATATAGATATGCGTCTCTACTGGGTTTATCAATTCGTCTCATTTTAAGTGACCTTTATTACATAGGCTACTCTATTTTCTCATCGCCAGTTACCTTATCAACTAAATATCATTGAAACGAAAAAGACACTATGAAATTGGGTCTACGAAATCCTATCTTCTGCGTGACGTGGTATAACTAAGGAATTCTATGTTTTGTCAAGAGTTATAAGTACGATAATACATTCTCTCTACGTCGTGGATTACGTAGCATTGTATAAATAAGATTTAGCTCCTTTTATATTCTACTTTTTCTTCTCTTCTTTTTTAACTTCAATATTCATTTTAAACGTGCCGCGTTCTAGACGACCTGAAAGGAAGCGTGGGTCGTTATCTGTATGTAATGTCGGTTATGATACCCAAGAGCCATTGCCTCCTCTTCCTGATCTCCTTCACTCTCTTCTTCTCTTTCTCCCGTTGCCACGTCCTTCTCTTGCACATATACTAATACCATATTACTTGAAAAATCCGTGAAGAGCGAACAAGAAGCATAAAGAACGACGTCGTGAAATGGACATAAATAGTAAATTGAAAATACGCTCTTATACATTCGAACGGAAATATTTTGTACTTTAGATATTAATTAGTTTTTAACTTAAAAGTGATTGTGTCTTCTCTTTATCTTCGCACGGGTATCTATGCAAATAAAAATGCAAATGGCGAATCACTGGGTGAGCAGAAAGTCGTGTCAGTTTGCGCATTTATATATTCTTATGAGTACGTAAATGATAACGACGATTTCTTATTTATCGATTAGGGTCCATACAAGAATCTTTATATTAATTCATAACTATTTGATGTCACGTAGATACAATATCCTTATTGTTAATCCAATTGATATACTGGCAATTCAGGAAGGACGCGATAACATCTTGGATCTTACTAGCAATCACATAAAATCTACGTTAAGCATGCGATTTTCATTCGCATTTCGCATTATATTTTTTTTTGTAGATTCGTTATTCTTCGTGTCAAGAACTTCAAGGTACTTCTTAATAACGAATCCATAATGTATATCCGTTGCGTACGTCTCATCGAGATGACTGTTGATACATTTTTATCTTTTTTGACAATTGTGAGCACTTTTTTTGTTATTGTAACTTTTTTTCACTAATCACGTTTTACGTATGTATAAATGTTTTCACGCTCTACGATAATATACACTGTTTGGAATAAACATTAATTTAGAAGAAGTCGACAGAGTCTGAAGTCGATTAGTAATATTCTTGTTTTTGACATTTTTCATTTTTCTACAGGCAATTAGCCTACAGATTACGATTTGATCTTTTCATTTGTATTGTTACGTGTACGCTCGCGTGGTAGTTTGAAAACTCGCGTATTCAATTTATGCCTAAAGATATTTTGAAAATAGCAAATCTTTCCAATTTTTCTGACACTTAACAGATACTATTTTTTTTTAATTAGTCTAATTACTACGCTGTGAGGTAAACCAAGAGCGAAAATAAATTCTCATTGACAATTCGCCTGAAAGCAATGGACGATTAATCATTAATCGTCGTACCATTTCGAGTTCAATCAATCTCTAAGCACCTCGATAATAATACTTAATCAACCGTGCATAATTAATTATATTCTAAATTATTTGGCGTCATATCGATACACGTCACATGACTCGTTCCGCGCATGTAATACAAGATACTTCGAACGCAGAATCATCTCTATCAAAATGCCTCCGCGAGCGATTTGAGTGAACGAGGTGGGCGGAATTCGCGCACGACACAATTTAAAAATAAGAATTAAGAAAAATCAGAAACTATCAATATAAATCGAAAAATTGTCAACGAAAAGAAAAAAGTCTCAAGTATCTTAAAGAATGCACCAACAGACCCATTAGCACCATCAGTCACTTGATTAGCCACTTCCGGCTTCAATGGTACCAATTCCAGATCTATGATCCATCCAACAAAAAAAAATTCCCTAGATGCACCTCAAAATGCACTGTCCATAAACGAGCGAGCGTACAAGCATTTCTGCCAAAAGACATTTAGTATTAATCAACGTCCCATCATGATTGATCAATAAAAAGCAATGCGCATCACGCATCGAATAAATTCCTGATCTCGATCATCAACCTCATGGTGTACTTGATCCTCCCTCTAATCATGTGATATAATCCTGGTATAATTCTTCTTTTAGATATACTCAGCAAACATAATCCAATAGGTGACATTGAGGACAGCGAAGAGGAAAGGAAAGAAGACACGGGAGACCCTGTCGATGTTCAACGCGCGCATGCGTGCCTTCTGCGCTGGTGTCGGTCCTGGTGGAGGTCCGGTGTTTGACTTCTGCGATCGGCCGGACAGCAACATGGCGTTTTCCTGCGTGTGAACGATCTCAACTTGAACGCCGGCAGGACTAGTCCCATCCGTGCCTCGCAAGGTCGTCCTTTCCACAGCCTTCGAGGCACGGAAGTCACTCTCCTGCTTTGGAGCGCCATCCAGGCGTGTTACCTTGGTGGCGATATCAAATATTTTGTCAAGTTTCGTCGTATCTGCTCCAGTGGATGACGATGGTGGTGGTGGTGGTGGTGGAGGTTTAGCCGGTGGTGCATCATTATCACCAAGTACAATATTAACGAGGCAATATTCCATCAGGGCCATGAAGACAAATATGGTGCAGACGGACATGAAGGCGTCCACTGCTTTCAAATAGGACACTGGTGGTAAAGATGCTTGACTCTTGGCATGTTGAGTGGATAATGTTAGTAAGGACGTGACTCCCAGGGTTACGCGTGCTGGAGCAGCTTCCGGTTTTATCCAGAAGGAAACCCACTGAAAGAAATTTTGGTAATTTTTAATTTTTTTTTTTACTCTCATTTGACTCTTCTTTTACTGACTTACCGACATTATTACTATCAGACAGGTTGGAACGTAGGTGTGGAAGAGGTAATATCCAAGACGACGCTTTAGCACAAAGACAACTTCCAGACAGGTGAAGTTACCTGGGTGTAAATGACGGAATTAATAAAATTGTCCAGGATATCTTTTGTGGGAAGACATTGGTCTGAAAACCCACCGGTGGAGTAAACCTGCGTGCAATCGGCTGTGTAATTTTTCACCAGCTGCAACTGGGGCAGCTCAATGTTCTCGTCGACGACTAGGGGAACATCGGGGTCCCACTGGAAGATCATTTCATCCGTCGTGTGCGACACTGTTGACCGAGTTGTTTTGTCTTTATCAATTTGTAAGGATTTTTACGTGCGTCACTACATTTACCTTTTGTGGTTCATTTAAACGCTACTGAGAGTTCTCTTTACCAAAGCTTATGTCATTGAGACTAACTCAATCCTAGTGTCAAACTAATCTTTCATTTTAACTATCGACCTTGCTTCTTTGTCTTTCCGTACCCATGTTCTCTTTGTGAACCAGCGGTGATTGTGAATTTTCGAGCTAGCTTTGTTTCACTTTTTAGTTCGCTGCGTTCTTATTTACAAAAATTGATGCATCTCTTCTAGACTAGTTTTATTATAAGAATAGACAATCGACTACTCACGGCTTTCCATCTGTAATTTACACTCTTGCGTGTCGTGTGGATAAATCAGAAAGTTCATGGCGCAGGATAATTTGAGGGTTAGTCTGAAACGGTGACAAATTACCAATTTTTCTATACAAGGTGAATGGCATGTAAGGGATAATTGATCTTGAGCTAATGTAAAATTTGGTACACGCACTTCACCATGTAGAGGATAGTTTTGTCTTTGTAGAGCCATAAATAGTGATTCGGTATCGTCATAGTCTGGAAGGTGACAGATTTGGCATTCTTGAAGAAGGAATCCGGTCTCCACATATTCTTGAGCCAATCGACTTCTAGCAATCTTAACAAGTATGATTTAAATTTAAGAAATATAAAATCCAAATTATGTAAATCTTGTCATTAGTTAATCCGACTGATAGCAAGATCATTTTATACTGTCGAATGGCATTGATTTGTCCTGTACCTGTACTCAGACGTCATGTTCTCCGGAAGTCGTAGTCTGTTATCCTTCCAGGTTTGCGCAAAGAAGATGTCCGCCGCGTAGGTCTGAAATGCAGGCAATCGAATTCAAGTAATGGGTCCGTGAAATCTTTTAATTCTGATATCCATTTGAGGATTCTTCTTGTATGAAGATATTTCTCTACCATTGAATTTTCGTCGATGGAATCGAGACCCATCACTGTCACATGGAAATACACGACTGTAGCTTGGCCATCTTTCTTAGGCGGTCTCATCTTGTCGTAGAGCTTTGGATCTTCTGGGAGAAGATCGAAGAATTCCAAACTTCTCCTGAAATGACCATGGGAATTCGATTGCTGTGCGATTGGACTAGCTACTGTGTGGAAGCCATTTTGTTGCGAACGATTGAGAAATTTTGTTAAGCAAATTCAACAAGAAAATCCATAGAGAAGAGTAATACAAATATTTTCTGCCAATCGTTCACCATAGAATCTTAACATTCCTCGTATGACTAGATCACGCTTAAGAGTTGTATAGCACAATTAAAAATTGAAGCCTGTCAATAAGAATTAAAATGGTCGCTTCTGCTTTTTTCAAAGGTATTAACATATTACAAAAGGTATTAGCCCAAGTAGGGCTACTCAGTGATCCAATTCGGTCCAGGCAATTATCTGATCTAGATTAACAATTAAGTAGATTAAAAAAATTGTATATATTTTCCATAAAAATATCTTACTGTGCTTCGGCGCTCGTGGTAAAAAAGAATATGAGAAAGAGAGAAGAAACAAAAGCGGAATACATTCCGCCACCAGCGCGTGCCTCGTCCATATTTGCACTTTAGCGCATCTTCGTTTATCGCCAGTAGAAAAATTAAGAACAACGAAAAAATATCCGTAAAAAAAGATGATATCCAACACGGCCTAAAAAACCAGTTTCCTGAGAAAACAATCCGCGTCGCAACTCGTTCACCAAGATTCGTCGAAGCTTCTCGTGAGGACGCGTACCGACCGACTGACTTCTTGCAGAGATTTTGCAGAAGTTGCAAAATCGTTGCCCGGGTGGAGGAGCAAGAGGAGTCTATCAGGAGGTAGAGGAGAAGGTACATGAGGTAGAGAAGTCAGAGGAGCACAGTAGGTGGACCCTAGAGGTACCACCCACCCCTAAAGAAGAGGGGTAACATCGTGACGTTGTCAGGGGGACGATTCGATGGAAGGGTGGATCAAAGTATTGTAGGATGCTGCGACGAGCTTAAAGAAAGAAGTGGTGGTAATCCCTCTGGACTCCATCACGGTTTCCAATTCAGCCCCCCTTTGTACCCCAATGCGGTATCTGACGACTTCTCCCCCAAGTGTTACCACTTCAGCCTGATGCCAACTGCCTGGTTGCGCAAGGACCATCTTCCTGTTCAACAGTAAGTGAAGATACTTACCCAAAAATCTCAAATCATCAGCAGGTCAAGTTTCACGTAACCTCAAACAGTATAAACAACAACAAAAAAAGTCATATAATTAGCGTCCACAATTTTTCAGGATGACTTTTGACAGCTACTAAAAGATGGCGCATAATCATACCACGGTAGAGGCCGACGAGGCACCCTGGAGTTAAAGTATTACCGATAACCTATAACGATGTCTAGGTACCTTCATGGACTAGTTAAAATCTGGTTAAAATGCCAGTGCCTAAACAGCAACACTTTAAGTGGAAGTCGTGAATACCAAGAGCCGTTCCGCTCTCACATCCAGGTAACTGTCGCTATTTGAAGACCGCAAGAGCGGCCGAAGCGAGAAGCGAGTGAGCGGCCGACACGCTAGTCGATATATCGATCGTCGAAATTGTGCCGCGAATAGAAAGCGTCGTTCCCTGGAGTGGCCACTCTTGAAGGAGGAGGCTCAAGCCCGTGGGACCAAGCCAGGGTGTAGAGCAGAGTGTGTTAGGGTGCCTACTGCACGAAGTCAGTACCTAGGCAATACGAAGGGGTTGAGGAAGATAAGTATCTCTCAGCTATATGCGCGTCGCGTTACAATGTCCGCAATTACGATCGTTAGAAGTCGCTATGAGGTAAGAAAAGGAGTTCACGAATATCTCGATTTCAGTCCATAAATAGAAATATATTTATTTTTCACAGATATTTCTTCATTAGAGTTTACAATATTACCAATAGCCGCAAAGAATTTTTAGGCGAATCTAACGCGAAGGCTGGTGGCATGCTTTACCAAGAATGGCTGATATGGCTAAAGTGGCGTCGCCTAGTGTCCAACCTGCGTATTAATTGAGTATCGCCACATCGGTCCCTTACCGAGTGGCAAGCTTGGCGCCACTTTATTCCCAGAATCTGATGAAACCTTGGAGACGTAATATACCGGTAACGAGACATTGAGCACTGTTTCCGTCGCAATCAGGTCATCGAGTCTATACTGAGAAGAGTACTGTCAGGTACTTTCATACTCCTTCACAGATCCATCTCACTCCGCATTCTGCCCCAGTAACGACCGCAGTCAATGCGTCAGTACATCTACTGACGTCATTTCCAAGAGGCTGACGACTTCGTCACCGATTTAATATCTTTTAACGAATACTACAATAATATCAATCTCCAATAATTTATCAAAAAGCTGATACCGTTCGTGATCGAACCAATGTAATATCTAAAGCTATTTTTTGGTTCCCACAGACAAAAGATACACAAGAATCCTAATAAGGTTAATTCCCATACACACATGACCCTCATCTCTCTCTATACTAAGTCCCTAAGTACCATTTGACGTATCTTATAAATGTCTGTCTCATAAAATAGTCTCACCTCAAGTCAAACCGGATCTCCTTACTTTTTACGTCTTTCCGTAAATTAGATTCCTGAAACCGCTGTCAGATAGCACTTATACACAGAGGCAGTTTTTCGCATACGTCAGCTGGGCTCTGTTACGTATATAGGTAGGTACTGGCTGTCTGGTAGTTATGTAGTCAATACCTAGGTGGAAAGGTAGGTAGGCCAGAAACGTAGCCGTAGCAGCCGAGACTTGCTGAGGAGCATTTGAGATGGTTGAAGACGATGCACGATAAGCACGCTTCGTCTCTCTTTCTTCTGACCTCATACCATCTCTGTGCCTTATCCTTCCTTCCTCCCAGTCCTCATCCTCGACTCCCTGCATGACGACGCAACCTTAACCTCTCTTTCTCTCTCCCGACTTAACAGAAACATTTCCTAGCGACAGCCAATTGTCGTGCGACGGCCGACATAGGTGCTTAACAACGTCACAACGTCTAGCATCAGTATCGCCTTACTTTGCAGTATTAAAAAAATAATGTTTTCTTATTCGCCTTGCGATTTTATTATACCACATAATATTGCTTGCCACAAGCTTCTCGGTTGTCGACTAATGAATAAATATAATTTATACTTTACGTACCGTCGGTCAGCTGCGGTTGATGTCTGCGAATTCTCGACGGACGAATTTCCTTCCAACATGGCGGCTGCTACTCGATGCGAATTCAGTTCGAGATTGACGAGAGGTAGCGCATAAGTGTGATCGTTAATTAAAAGGAAGCAGTCAAAGTCAGTGTCGGTAGGATAGATGACATTTATTTAATTATTCATAATTATTGTTTACGCTACTGATACTATATTTATATATAGTTTACCTACAATTATGTCAATAATTATGCACGAATTCAAAGGATGAGTGAGTGTCGCGTTTATAGCCTGTGTCGGTTTTACAATCTTTTTAATACGTAATGGAGATGATGCCGTGCCGGTTTCTTTTTCTTTAATATCGACCAACCGCCCTAATGATCGGTCATCGACGTTATTCCAAGTGTCTCACGAGATTCTGACTGTGCACGTATGAACGGTCGTAAATGCAATAGACAATGTTTCTTTCTCAATGCATTTGCGACATATTTTCATAATTATCTTACGACTGTCTCGATGGTGATTGCGAGTAAAATTTTCAAGAGATTTATCGATTAAATTCCGTCAATCATTTACTGTTACGGCCTGCACGCCTGGGACATTTGCCAATTACAACGTGGGCGAGACGCACGCATTCTTTTGGTGACGTGGCTTTTTTTTTTCCTTTTATTTTATCAAAATTAAACCAGGCTACTGCGCACGACCGATCGGTCGTACAGTCGTGTAATGAAAACGATCGATCGAGCCGTAACGATCAATTGGACTCGACCAAATTTTACGGTAATAGCAAAATGTAAAATTTCTCCAATTTTCTCATCTTCCAAAAGTTCCGGTACGATCGAAAGCTCTTCGCTGTAGATTTTTATTTTTGATAACGCCTCAAGAGTCTGACGAATAAAAACAAGGGCTACTAGTACTTGCGTCAAGTGTACCTCGAGCAACCGCAAAGTACTTGACAAGAAAATAAAAGTGGTAACCGTCCGAACAGAGTGAAGTAAGAAAATCGGAAATTCAGATACCACCGCGTTTTAACATACAGAGAATAAGAGTCGCAGCTAGCACAATTTCACGAAGGATCCCGTGAAACTGCACGCAGAGTCTCGTAAGGCGACTCGCAACGACAAAACAAAGAAACAATTACCACTGTCTTCTTTCTACGAATTTCAACACATAATTGACAGTCGCAGGTGAAAGTTCAGAGTAAACAAGAAAATAATAATCAAAATATAGGTCGTCCGTCCCGCAGTATAAAATGACTTGACGCGTCAACCGTCCTTGATCGCGAATCAATAAAAGATACAAATCTCTGAGACGAAAGCGCAAGCCGCAAAAAGAGAAGATAACACGCAAGCGAAAAATAGATCGATCGACATTCGCACGGTCATAAATAATTTAAAAAGTAAAATCTCTCCACAATATACGTATATATACATATATATGTATATATATATATATATATATATATATATATATATATATATATATATATAAACCAAATATAACATGAGAGCATCTTTCCACAGAGTTCATCGCGGCACGGCAAGAGGCTCATCTCGGATTGGACACAATCCGGCACAGGATATTTTATCACCCGGATGGATAACGACAAAAATACAAGAAAACAGAGACTCACAGCGAACAAAGATCGTCTATTTAGAGAGGAAGAGAGTGACGAGTCTGCTGGAAAAGAATGGACGACAGGGGGACGGATTTACGGGAGATACTTTAAAAGGGTAGACGGGCAAGGACCCGGGGAGCTGGAGCGAACACGTGGTCAAACAATGTAAGAGCATGGAATCATGGCAGCAATGGGAATGATATCTTGTGCATTATTTTTTCCTTCTTTCCTTGTTCTCGATGATCGTCGAGGAAGACGCGAAACGTTTCTCTTACCAGGATTCGCATAAAGCACTGGCCACGTTTCGAGGTGAATCGAGGATATTTCAGGAGTGCGTGTATCGTGGGTTGGGTAGGTAAATATGTGATGTTGGGTGGGGGGGTCGAGAGGTGGGTGGGTGGGGTGGTCGGCGGTCGCTTTGGAGATTAAAATTAGGGACGTAAAACTGTTCGTTTCTCAATAGTTAAAGTTTTGGTCTCGCGGGACACACGAACGGTGTTCGTGGAAGGGAAAAAAAAAAAGAAAAATTATTGCATGAAATATTCTGGGTGATCTGAATCCTTCTCAAACCTCTTGGCCTCCTCTTGCATGCTCTCCTTGATCTTGAGGATGGCTGCTGACTCGGTCTGATCCTGCGAACCAACCAACACCAGGCCGGTTACACGTAAGGTTAGGCAAACCCGGGAGGGATACCTTACCAAGTATGCGCACAGCGTTCCACCAAGATCCGTTTGGCCCGAACGAACAATTCGACAGACAAGACTCGAGTGACGAGCGAAACAAATAATATTGGGATAGAAAGAAAGAGGAAAGAGAAAAAAAAAACCAACGATAGAGAGACAAATGAAAAATAATAATGAAAAGTGACGAGATAAACGAAGAGACAAAAAAAAATGGAACAAAAAAAGAAAGTCGGATAAATTTCATTCGAAAAATATCGAGGCGGTAACGCGAGAGTTGTGCGTATGTGTTTTTCGTGTGTAATTTAAAGAAAAAAAAAAAAATATATATATATATATATATACACACACATATATGCGACACGTATCAGATGCGCCAATTGGTGTGTGCATTTGAATGCGCGTTCTCTCTTTCTTTTTCTCTTTTATATTATCCTCCTTCCTCTTTTGTATTAATGTATTTTTTTTCTTTCTTTTTCTCTTTTGCTCAATACATCAGGGCTCCACGCGATCTCGGGGAATAATGCTGTCCGGCATACGCGTAGCGCAGTGCGGTGGTGCGTTGGTGGGGCTAGGCTCAAAACAAGCTGGTACGAAGAAAATGAGGAGTTTTCTTGGGAAGTATTCTTATTTTCTTTCTTTTTTTTTTTTTAGGGTGCTCTGACCCACAACACATGGACGTTAGTTTTGATAATGAAATTCCAAAGAGAAAGAAAAAAGATCAGAATAAGAGAGGTGTGTGTGTATATATATACACACATATGGACATATATATGTATACATATAACCAAGTATCGCGTTCTCTCGTTTCTTCTTTTTACTTTTTTTTTCTTCTTTACTCTTACAAAATACAGCTAGCAATCTCACCTACCCCCAAGACGCACACCTCACCGCGATCGGGCCACCCCCATTTATTGCGCTCTCACTAGCCGCTTTCGAGTTTCGCCAAGTCGTAAAAGTAATCTACCTCGCATTTTTGCTTTTTCACGCATCCATGTGCTACAGGTCAGTACAGGCTAGTACTATATAGCTACCAACATTATGTTACACGAGTATTACGGATCCTGTGTTTCACGCCGAGACTGGATTACGGTTTAAAAAATTGTTCAAACAAAAAATTAGAAAACAAAGAAAGAAGAAAATTTGACTCCAAGACCTGGGAAACGTGTGAGAGTTGGAAGAGAGGATGAGTGAGAGGGAGTGAGGAGGGGGGGGGGGGGGCGCAGAAGAGGTGGACTAAAATGTACGTGATGAAGAATGAAAGACGTGAATTTTTCTACGAGACATTTGGACCCATTCTCTCTCTCTCTCTCTCCCCTCTCCCTGACGCCCCTCCCACCCTCTTTCTTACAAAGGGAAATTTATCTTCACTTTCAGTCTCTTGGTGCGATTATGTAAATTGGACATTTTATCTTTTTTTTTTTTTTTTTGGAACAACAGTAATATCGACCTGGAGGAGATTTCGATCGAGGATGAACTCGATTTAAGAACGTTTCGACATGAAACACCTGATCTGTGAATATAAAAGGAAATGAAAAGAAAAGAAAAAAAAAAAAAAAGAGAATATCGTGAGACGATATAGAGATAGATATACATATACCAGCAGCCAGCACCCTGCGGGTAACAACAAATAAAAACAAAACGCAGTATCTCAGTGTAACAGGATTACATTTATTGTCACGATCTCCCTGGCGTAGGCATATTATTATGTAATCAGGCGTATATAGCTTACAACGTGGGAGTAATGGAGTAATCAGTATTAAAAGTACCAAGGTGCGTTTACACTTCAAGATCTCTCTCTTTCTCTCTCATCAATCTCTCCTGCGTTCTCTCTCGCTCGCTCGTTACCATCTCATCGTAAAACACGAGGGAAAAAAAAGAACCCCCCCTCCCCAAAAAAAACAAAAACTACAAAAATTCCCAAAAACGAGAATCCCGGAATTCTCGGTCAATTTTTTTTTTTTTTAATTTATTACATTTTTCCCATTAACCCTTATCACACATTGTGTACAATTACAAAATTCCTGAGCTTGTGCTTTGCCGCTATTTGAGAGAATAAAATAGAAAAAAAAAAAAAAAAACCCCGAGCATAGTCTTTCGCGCGCGTCCTCATTCGCGAACCGATAACAAAAGTTCGTCTCCGTCATTTGTTCTATCGATCAACCCTGTTTTCAAGTAATCAATCAACGAATAACACAAAGTACGACTGAAGTCAAAAGTACGTTAATTTTTCACTCGTCGAGTCGAATATAAAATCAATTGCGAAGTTCGATGAAAGAAAAAGTCACTGATTTCCCTCCTCTCACTTTGTTACTCTCCTTACTCACTCTCTCGCTCGCTCTCTCTCTCTCTCTCTCTCTCTCTCGCTCTTGTCGAAGTGCACGCTCGTCGGCCAGTACGGACGTTCGGTCGAGCAGCGTAGCGGC
Source organism: Syrista parreyssii (assembly GCA_030142615.1). Taxonomy (NCBI): domain Eukaryota; kingdom Metazoa; phylum Arthropoda; class Insecta; order Hymenoptera; family Cephidae; genus Syrista; species Syrista parreyssii. The sequence continues at coordinate 1,066,535 of JARQTG010000132.1, read as the reverse complement.
AGCGCACAAATTCACGTGCCACGTGTCACCAATCAATCCATACAAGTGATCCTCGTATCTCTACAGGGAAAATGCCTGGCGCACGTCGTCGTCTCATGCGAAGATGAAGGATTCGCAAAATCAAGCAGAATCAAGGAAAGCAAATTATCCCCCCCCACCCACCCACCCCACCCCCACCCGCGATCATGAAGAGTAGAGGGAGGTCAGAAGGATGTCAAAAATATCAGCGAGATACTGGCGTGTCTGGTTTGACGAATTAATCAACAAAAAGAAAAAAAAGGCTGCAACAATCGACAAACATTCAACAAGTCAACCGACGGACATGAACGGATGCAAAGGTGACGTGGTCACACGTGAAACTGACTGAGTGAATCAAAACTAAAAATGGCCAACGACAAAGTAGCGATTCGAGTGTGACAAAAGCTCCTGCAGCAAGAACGTTAAACAGTATGAGCGACAGTAGTACAGAAAACAAAAAAAAAGCAAGAAAATATATCCACGGATCACTCGTTAACGATCCACTCGCGACACGATCATATATATATATATACATAAAAAGGCATTTCGCAAAAGACCCATTCATTGCCGCAAGCTCCGAACGGCTGCACCCGGCAAACGAAAACGGCACCCTTCGCTTCGTCTCGTTACATGAGTAGTCGCCACTACGATTTAAGTATTGTAAGTTTTTAAAGTAACTAAATAGCAGCACAGCAATAGTCTTGTACTGACCTATAAACACTTGCGGACGGACGTATAATAATTCCACCTTCCATCAATTAATAAATCCTTATCCGTAATCCGCTCCAATACTTTTATATATATATATATATATATAAATATATATATATATAATCCCACGTCAATGCATATCCTCCTCTCTTTCTCCTCTTATACCTCTCTCATTCTCTCTCTCTCTCTCACACACACACTCCCTTACTTTCACACACTTCCTCCTTATATAGCTTTCATCATATAGCTCTTACTTGCTTCACTCCTCCGTCATAGGTCCAGTACTCGCAACTGCCTACGTCTCTTATATCCATACAAAAATAGTAACGCTTCTGTTTTTTCATTTTTCTATTTTTTTTTCTTCTTTAAATAACATTCCTTTTGCATTTCCTTAAAGTGTATCGGCATAATGTACGCGTGTGTCTGGTTGCGTTAAGGGGGGAAGTGGGGGCGGGGGGTGTCTCTTCTTCGCCGTGTCACTGTCTGATTGTACGTGTACGGTAATCGTCGCGTGTCTCTGTCGCTCGGTGCGAGTCTTCACCGGATGTGCCAATGAAATTTGCTTCGCAAGTGCCTGGTGTAATGGTGTGGCGTGAGACGTTCGTATGCGTGATCGTAATTGTTAAAATCGTTAAAGATACGCAGCAAAGCCGGGCTGCTATCGACGCGACGATCGAGGCTCGCTCGTCTGTCGTACGTTAATCCGTCGTTTCTTTCCTTTAACGAGGCTCTCGATGAGATTCCCGTAGAAAATCTCGATTGTCCATAATTATTAACCGAATGACGAACGTATATATATATATATGTACTACTACGAGCGTCACGTGTAATTCGTATATATCGTGTGTGTTTCGATCAGTGTGCGATCACGCTTTACATATATATATGCAGTCTTTAGATTACACGTTGTCACGAAAACCTATGAAAAAACAACTAGTAAAGAAACGAAGAAGCAGCGAAGAGACGCGAGAATGAAACAACAGCCTGGCTCCCTCCCTCCCTCTCTCGGATTTAATAAATTCATTTCTCTCGTGAATTGCAGTCAGCGCTGTCGCCGCGAACGATATTTATTTACAAGATCAACAATAGAGACGCGAATGAGAGAAAAAAGTGAGTGAAAAATTCATAGGAAAGAATATCGTAGACAATACGTGTGACGTGTTTCATATTATATGTTTCAATATTATAATAATTATCATCGTACGTCGTAATAAATGCGTGACGATTATCGGTTGTAACGCGAGTAAAATTCAATTGAGCAATGTCAGCTGCTTCAGCTCCCCCGTTCGGTCTGTTGCGTGTGCGTGTTTTTTTTTTTCCTTACGTATATATACGTGCGTGCGTGAGTCGTTGCGTAATACGTAAGTGATAGAGTGCGTAGTGTATTAGGTACGCATCAGGCATTGCGCCGCAAATGACCCGAGTCGCCGTGTCCGCGTACCTTGTGTCGTACTAGTATACCTAACATGCATATATAGGTATATGAGCAAATAGTGGAGGGACTCGGTTGTCAGTTTTACCGTCCGACCTGACTCACTCGTCGTCCCATTCGAGAGAGTCTGCGCATGCGCGCGCCAGCCCTCGCGTCACGTAGACAAAACAGTGGATGAGCGTCGCGCGGGAACAATGTAATATTTAATGGCGAGGTGCGCGAAGAGGGTAAAAGAAAACAAGTGCATCCAATCGTTTGTACGACGTGAGACGTAAAAAAGAAAAAGAACAAGGTGGGGAAAGAACTCTAATGCTAAACAATAAATAGCGAGCAAGGATTTTTTCGTTAATCTTTTGGCAAGAAAAGGCGGCAAGAGCGAGCAGGACGCGGTGGTGACGACCAAGTAGTTGACGCTGAGGATGCTGGAGATTTTATGTGAAAATTTCAAAGTCATAAATTATTGTACGTCTACGCGTCTATGCACATGTATATATGTATATACGTGGAAACGTAGTTTCCGTTGATTGTCCCGTTCAGGCATTTTTCGTCAGAGTCCTTGACGAGCCTCCGGAATGGGAGGACGAGGTGGGCTTCGGCGGTTTACTGGAGGGGGGTCTTTCTTTCTTTCTTTTTCAGTCCAGTATCACAAAAACGTATTAAAAAGAACAAAAAAAAAAAAGAGGAATTCAATTGGCGATTATGCGACGAAAATCACAGTAATGGACAGTAACGAATTAACAGCCTTTTTACTCGTATTCCTTAGGCACCCTTCGCTTACGAGCTAATGTCAAATAAATATAAATAAAGTGTAATGACAAAAGCGCTAACTAAGAGACGATAAAAAATCTTGACAATTAAAGGTATGGCAGTATAACCATAATAAAAAAATATATACGTATATATACCCACATATATATGCGTACGGGCGTGCCCCTCCTCTCTCTCTCTCTCTCTCTCTCTCTCTCTCTCGCTTTCAGCACGCATAGAAAACGTACGTACGCACATATATACTATATATGGTTTTTTTTTCGTTTTTTTTGTTTTTTTTTTGTTTTTTTCGTTTTGCAACCTTGTGAGTATTAGCGAAGCATATACATAGTGTATGGCGGGAGGTGGCAACTAAGTATCATTTTAATAATTATCATCGTAATTGTTCCTTAAATGCTAATCTAACGGAGCAGCGTGGACTGACAAAAAGAAAAGACATGTATAACGAGATGCATTGCCGCAATCGTGTTTCATGTTTCTTTTTTTTTTCTCTCTTTTCTTTTCTTTTTTATTTTTCCGCACAACTTGCCACGAAGTGGAGAACGACTTGTGTGTTATTCATTGACGAACCCGTTCCCGTACACAGTTATGTATATGAGCTCGTCAGTCATTTGTATCATCTTCTTGCATTACGCAATTAACTGGGAGACTTTCGACGTGTACGAACTTCGAGAGCTGGGTCCGAGGCGTGTACCGAGATTTAAAAAAACTGTCGGGAATAGAAAAAAAAAACGAGCACGAAACCATTATTTTTCGAGGTCCAGACTGAGGGATACTCTTGATTGTAGGGGGGCGGGAGGGGGTGGGGGCAGAGGGTGTGTCGTGATAATGATAATCGAAATCGTAATCGCGTGGAACTCTCTTGTATGTAAGCCTTCAGGAATCATTGGCCACGTGGCATATTCGTCGGTTACTATTGTTATTATTGCTCGAGCACGTATCAAACGCGAAGTAGGAATGCACGTTATGTTTTATTTTTAAGGTGGAGAACAGAAGAAAAAAAGGGAGAAAAAATTTAAAAGAAAAAAAAAAATACTAGAAAATGATGTCAATAATAGGAAATATGTATGTCGAATCTACAAAATCGTCGTTAATTAGAATTGCCGATTCGATGCATTCCGTTTTTTGATCTCGAAGGAACCGTTCTGACTTTATTTATCGTTGTCACTCGACTGTTGACTATTCCAAAGGCTGACGTCACTGGGGTGACGCTGTTACGCGTACGTGTTATAGGATGAACAGTTTGAAGTGAATGATTGGAGAAACTAAAATTGTTCAGCGAACGTGTTGACAACTGATTGTAATTTCATACAGTGCGACCGATGGATTGGAATTTAAATGTAGCACTGAAAGCTAATTGAACCAAGCACGAGGTCTATGCGACTGTACGAAATATCGAATGCGGGCTAATTGTGAACTTCGTTTGAGATAAATTTGATCGTCAGGGTAAGAATGTATTTTTCGTAAAAGTAATCAATGAAATTCTGATTTACGGAACGATAATTATTCGTGTAGATTCTAACTGAATTTTCGACTCTAACCGTGTAGATCAAAAGTGTATTTTTAGGGATTCGTCGCACTGTTGCCCATTGTTAAGCCAGATATCATTGAACGCGCGTACCGATTATTTATATATAGGTCCAGGATTATGCTAAGTGACTACTAGAGGGAATCGTTAAAGAACCTGCTGATACTTACGTTCTCGCCACCGCCGAAACCACCCAGATTATAATCACCCATGCCGCTGCCACTGTCTTCCCGTGGAGTACCGGGACCACCGTTGGCCGGACTGTTCTTCATCCCATCTAACCCGTCGCCATTTAGTACCTGACCCATCGTGTTGGGGCCCATTGGACCCATGGGACCACCTTCCGGTCCACCACCCATTGGAAAGTCCTAAAATAATTGTATAAATTATTAAGAGAATTACTAAGAAATACTAAGTTTCAAGATTTTGGAGCTTCTGATTTGGATTTCAGTAAAGATTTTTTTTATTTATCAAGTGCTTACTCCAGGCATGTTTCCTCCAGGAACTGGTTTCATCATAGTGTACATATTCTCGCCGCCGCTGTTACTGCTATCCTGTGGGCTGGGCATGATCGGTGTGCCTGGTCCGGGTGGACCAGTGGAACCTGGTGGTCCGCCATAATTGCCTGGTGACGACGACGAATAGTTCATGGGCTGTGGGGTAAAATGAAATTGAAAATGATTAGCATATAGGAAAATGCGACAATATTTATTTCTTTGTACTGTCATAATTTACCGTCGATGTGTTTGGTTGCCACTGTGGTCTTCCAGGTCCTGCCATGCTCATAGGTGGCATGCCAGGTCCACCTGGACCGCCGGGACCTAAACTACTATTTGGAGGTGGTCCTCGCATCCCTGGTGCATAATTTCCTGGACCCATAGGACCCATCCCGGGCCCTCGTGGTGGATTCATTCGTGGATTCATTGGATTCATCCCTGGTGGACCTAGGGGAAAATAATTTAATAATTTTCATACACCCCGACGCCAAGCTACACTTCTATTCTAATATAGGTTAATGCTAAACCGCTAATCGCTAATACGCTGATTGCGAGCGAAGAGCTACTTCAATCCTCACAAACAATTGGCTTCCTATATACGATTGCTTTTTGTTATAAGCGCACTGCAATAGCCCTGTGTAGCATTCGCGTAGATTCTTGTCACTCTTTGCCAGAAATCAGCAACAAAGTAAAGCGAATAATGGGGTGACATGCTAATGTAGCAAAAGTATCCACACAGATTAACACAGTAGAAGGCTCATGCTCAAGACAGAAACAAAACTGCAGTATTATCGATAACCTTCTATTATTTGTACGCGCAGAAACCATAGTTTTACATTGTATTAATAATCGGTGCTCCAATTAGATAGCACGAGGTAATAACGTGAATTAACATAGTCTCTGTCTTATTTTGTGCCTTTTACATTAGCGCTGCTATATCAGAGAAGCATGTCGGATTAATTTACAACAGCTGGTTTAATTTACACACAAGGTAGGATTAATCTTTCTTTTTCTATGTACGGTTAAAGTGACTTGGAATTATCATCAGCAGATCATCGAATTTTCTCACTCGAGTGTAACGTCGGATACAAGATAATGAATAAGATTATTAACTTCAACGATTGTGACCTCTTGCGAGTCTCTCACTAGTCAAATGAGTCTTATGAGGTTATGTAAAATTTGGAAACGAGCGTAATATCGCGTTAAACAATAAATAAAATCACATTTGGCTTTTGCTAGAATAGTCATTGCGATTGTTCATGCTAGATGCAAGAATGTCTGGAGGAGGAAACGTTTGCGGTAAAACAAAGCTAGTGCGATTGTCTGTGAAGGAGAAACAAAAATTAGAATGGAAAGTATAAAAAAGACGTAAGGCTTGACTAAGTCATGTGAGTATGATTCGGTTGCTGGGTTGCTTCCTACCTTGCCACCCTACAAACTCTCCAGCTTCGCCTGAGGAACACAAGAGCACACATTAGTACGCCAGGTAGGTAAGGTCAGGTTGATGGTGGTAAGCCTAGTTATTTCGCAGTGGTATAGTGAAATCTCTTTCTTTCCCTCTCTCTTTCTTTTAATGCTTTTGTAATGCTAACTGCGTAGCCATGAAGTCATGAATATATAATGCACAAGCCCTTTGCATGACTTCTGACCTCTTGTGAACTTGTGAACACTTCAAATATATTATCAAATTATATAGTGATACTGTAGGGTGATTGGTAGGTGTTGCCTTTGACAATTTTGTGAAATGTAATCAGAGTATAATAACTTTTAGATTGCTCTCATTGATCATGACAATATTCTTGTTGCTTTAAGTAGTGACATTACTTGAATCTATCTCGATGGATGTGACCTGTTGTAAGTCTGTCAATTAATGTAAGTCTAGTTTGTTTTCAGTGATGATACTGGTCAAAGTGTGCTTATTTATTTGAGCATGAATATCTCTTATTCGTAGAGATTCGATACATGAACAATACCACTGCTCGTAACTAGACAGTTCAAAAACCAATCCACTCCACATCACAGCAATCCAATCCAATTTAAAAGTTACTTCTTTGTTTATTGCTGTGTGGTTTTTGATACGCATGCTTATATGCCATTCTCCTCTCGCAACGCTCATCAATGCCAAAAAAAAGTAAAGAAAACTCCTATGACCATCAGGAACACTCACCTTGTCTGGTGGGGTCCATACTGTTTGGCATCATCGGTTGCCCTGGTGGCTGAGGGACAAAGAAAAAATGATAAAATTAAATTAATTTCTCAAGCTTTCATTTACATACGTTAATTCTCACCAATTTATAATGTCATCAAAGTTTCAATCACATCGATGCACTTACCCCATTGAAATCATTTCCCATTTGTGGCATGCGTACTCCAGGTCGTGGTCCAGCAGGATACCTTGGTCCCATAAACTGCAACAAATGCCAGTTTGCTTAGTCAAAAACTTTCATAGCAAGATTAAATATGATTCTTTTTACTTTGTGCTTTCTCTCTCTTCAGTTTCCAAAGATTCGATAACAGTCCAATTAGTATAAGCTACATAGTTAGCCACATAGATACCAGAAGACAAGCACAGTTAAGCACTTGATAACATGATAGACCATATAATATATGAGCTTCAATAAAGATCATTTCTAAGATATTTTCATTGTTCGGTGTAGTACAACACCTGTCAACTGTACATGTAAAAAACATGCAACTGCACCTTCGTTTTACATAAAATAAATAGTGCATTTTAAAATAACTATCAGAACCTGTTGCATGTGGCAGGACGAAACAAGTATGTCGTATTAATTAAGAAGCAACGCACATAAGAGTAATGCTGCGAGCAATGCACGTTGAAGAAAAAAAATATAACCTTACCTTTGTATCACGTGGAACCAGTGCCATAATAAACTTAAAACTAGCATTACATCACAAACTCCCATAGAATCATCATACATTGTTTCCCATTGTTTTCACCCACTTTTATCTCCTGAATCATACAGACATATTCTAATCTTACCTCAAAGAATCGATGCTGTACTGATAAAAAATTGTACAAAAGTCGATTCATGCCCTCACCGCATACAAACCTAATAAGACTTTCAAAAGTGATATCCAAGGAATGTAAAAAAAAAAACAGTTAAAAAACATGAATCGACTTCAGTATCAATAAACGACCGTATCAAACCTCGACGCCGTGAAATTCGATTTGACAAAGGACCAAATTCAAAAAGCCAAAAAACCAAGTAACAATAATGTACAGCCAAAATGAAAACCTAACAATAGGACGAATCTCTCTCGTCTGCTTAACCCAGAAAAAGAAAAAGAAATCAAGACAACCCGACCGTTAAACATACAAGACAATAGAGGCAATTATTATGATTAATTGAAAACAGGAAGTGAAGCAAGAACAAGAAAGACAGAATATTCCAGTGTATGATGATGCGGCGTGTCATGATAGCGGAACAAGTGATTTTCCATGAGTGAGAGAGTGTACGTGTCGAATGACGCTTACCTGGGTGGACATCATCTGCGAGTGTGGGGGCGGGGGTGGCTGGGGGTGCTGGGGGGATGGCTGTGATGAGGGGTGTGTGGGCGGAGATGGTCGCATTGTCGAGTTGTTCTGCAACAAGCAATGCAAACGACAGACATGTAGCAACACTGCGATCCAGGCAACAGCTAGACTAGAAGGCTCAGGGTGGCTGCATTAGGATGTCAAGATCCGTATAGGTTATACAGTGGCGGTACGCAAGATTATTTGTCTCCTTCATAAAATGATCCATTGTACAGAATCCTTATTGCATTGAATATCATTTTGTTTCTTTTATTCGACATTTTTTGTCTACAGCCACTGTATGACATTCTGGGAATGATCGCAAGATCCACCATCGACTAGTGAATTCTTGGTGGTGAGGAAGGTACATATGAGAGACGCCACATTGTATGTACAGTCTGTACATATGTATATATATAACAGTAATGTATAATCATAAAAATAATAATGGTATGCGATCATTCTTATCTCGCATGGGCACCTTACTCTAGCGTTATGCCACGTAACATAGAGAACTGAGCAAGCAACATACGCACGATCAAATTTCTCTTGTATGCTAGTACCTTTTTTTTGCTTTTCTATTATCTTCAAGATTTATTTTTCTTTTTGCCAATGCAATCATTTGCAAGATGACAATCTATCGTTACTCAAAAGATGCTATATACATTAATGAATTTGTGACTTTATGCGAAATTATTGATATTAGAAAAACATCAAAAACTGCTTACATCAAAGTTTGTGACATAATTGCACAAAAATTTGAAATTAATGGCAGATCTTTTTCCTAATGGAATTTATCAACGTGTCGAGATTTTCTTCAAATTTTTAGTTTAAAGAGAATCTCATCATCAGATCTTTGTTACTGTCTATTCTATGGTGTTTAATGACTATCGCTAATCTAGTACATCTAGATAATTCTTCTCTGTTTGTTAATTCTATGACTGTCTTGGCGTAGCAAGGAAATAAAACAGTAAAAGTGATACATGAACGCACATATAAGAGTTAAATACATAGCAGAGTAAAATTAAGTACATAAATACAATAGTAGACAAGCATTGCAGTAGTTTTAAGATATTTTTCGTCTAAAAACGTTAGCCCATTTCTTGAGACGTACTTTGGCATCGTGAAATTACACGGATGACAATGCAATACCAGAATTCGTCGATTGGACATTGAATAACAAAATTTTGATCAATGAGAAATTTACTGATCACCGTATACTGTTGCTTACGAAAACCAATCTTATTCTTTTCGTTTGCACAATTCTACGACATTTTCGCTCTTTGCTCAGAGTTTCGTTTTACAGTTAATTCTCCTTGTTCGACGTGGTATATAACATGGTGCCTCCTACCTTTTTCTGGAATACTGTTACAGTTACTGTTAGAATTTACCGTTATAATTTTATACTTTATTGCTATATTGGGTGTACATAACAAAGCAACCGGCTTATTTTCACTGAAACAATATAAAACGTCCAACTGAGTTTACATTCACTTAAATCGTATCCAAACGATGAAAAGTTGCCAGTGTGTAGAAAGAAAACGTAGATTTAACATTTGACATAATAGACAGTAAATATTGTGCACTAAAATCAAGTAAGTTGATGATTTTACTACCCGATCCGTTATTACAATAACACTGGACACTGGCTGGGTGATCAAATTGAAATTACCTTCCAATCATATTGTACAAATTATTATTTTCACCTCAGTTGTCTTACGTATAATCTTGTACATGTTTAACTAAAGCATTTGGATGCTTGTTGTTAAAAGAAGCTGCTATTCTCGAGTTTGAAAATCTTCATAGAAAAATAAGCCGCGTGCTTGTCATTAAAGAATCGTTTGACACCCCATAAAACGTATGTTATATTAACACCGTGCAAAGTGACTATATTAAGAAAATGGATGACCATGCACCCTTAGGACGAAATGTGCATACATTTAATTATATGAACGTAATATCGTAAAATTTCATGAATCCCATCACGGACAGAAACACAGGTTTAAACCACAGGAATATGAAAAAGAACAAGAGTGCATCGTATTTAGGGTATAAATTAGATCAATAAAATGTATCGTTGGATATAAATTATCTAATGAGATTTCTCCATCGATCCTTCATCCGTCTCGTTTACAATGATCAGACGAAAATCAGAGAGCGTGTGTCATCGACATAAACGTAAAGGACGTGGACAAGGAGTAAGAGAGTGTTAATTATGTAAAAAATAAGTAAAAAAAAAAACTTACTGGAAAGAATCCTGGGGGCATCGGACCACCAGGCATGCCATCGTTTGGCGGCATCTGTCCGAGTGGCGATGGAGCCGGTCCAGCATTCTGCAATCATTCTTCAATTATATAACAGCTATTGGCAAAAAAAATGTCAAACTACCAGCGCGAGTCGTCCCCGTTTTGTAAATACTCGACCGTATCGTAATAGACATTACAGAGTATGTGAAAGTTCATTCGCTATTTTTTCCTAGTCTAGAGGTCAAGAAGAGCTAAGAAAATAGCTTTTCGTTAACTAGTTGAGTTAATGTAGGAATGATATCGATGCCGATTAGATGTGTAACGTTTGAGAGGCAATGTTTAATAATAATAATAATAAATAGTACGTGACTTTATATTATGTGGCCAGCAACATATCAGTGGTTTTAATACCAGCAAAAAAAAATTTAACGAATTATCATTGGGTAGCTTATAGGGTAGCGCCGGGTTACTAGCGAAACGTTAATTGTTAACGCATCTTTATGTTTACTTACATGAGCAATCCCGTTCACCCCATATCCGCTATTTACGAATCCCTAGAAACATTTGATATACCATTAGAGACTAGTATCTATTGAATGAATAATCCTATGCTGGTTTCAATTGTGGCTCTGTAATACTCACATAATCATGGAAAGCTTTGGCCTCACTGCTGTGTTCGCATGTGTCGCGACGTTCTGGTGCCGCGCAATAGAGATCCCAGAATACACTGAAACAGCACAAGGTTTCGTATGATTTTTCACGCAGGACGGAAACTTGTCAGACTAGAATATTACGAATTCCAGTATTGAACTTACCACCACCATGAATGTAAAAATCCAGGTGGCTCTCCGAGCGTTATGTTCTTTTCCCATCGAATCTGTAAAGGAACAGGGAAATAAGAATGAAATGCGACTGTAAAACGTATACATTATTCTCGCATAAACGTGTAGTGCGAGAAGCATTGATTTTGTGTAAAAACAAAAAAGAATAATTTACCACCATACCTCGGACAGAAATGTTTGCGCAGCTTTTTGTGCGCCTACGTGAAGCAGGTATTCGTATACATATAGTGCCAACCTGAAACAAAAAATATAATAGATATATAACACGGTAATCAATAAGCATGATTTAATTAGTATTAATACAATATATGAATATCTATGAAATTATAATCGCACTGCGTACTACGATTTTACTGTTTTTATTAGTTCACTGGGTTTTAGACAGATGGCAAAATTCTCATGGGATACGGTATTCGCATATGACTGTTATAAGTTTCTCGAAAGTCTTGATTTTTATGCTCGCCAACTTTATGGATTGGCGTTGGCTTCGACCGAACGGCAAGGAAGACGTGACGACGCTGTACGACGATAGTATCCGATATCTTGAGTCTAAACAGTGCCACTTCATAATATAAAGTCATCGAGTATGTGCCGATGGTGTCAAACAATAAAGCGTAACAGCGACTGGGAAGGAAGTTTACTTAGTAAATCTAATCAGTTTCAGTAAGTCAAGAAAATTACTGTGAAAATTTCCATGAGCAACAGTGACTGAACGATTCAGGAATAACCGTGGCATGGCACGCACTTAGTTCAGGTAATACCAAATCAAATTGTAATTTCCTCTAAATCAATTGAATTGAATAAAACAAGGCAGACAAAGGACGGAAATGTATCTCTGCTATAGAACGGTAATATCGCGTCACCTCAATTCTTACCCAGCAGTACATTTACCTCTGTCAATCATATCTCTGTTAATGAATGAATTATATATTTATGTAATATGATATAAGGGAAAAGTTAATATAACTAATACATACTTTTCTCTTGCTTGAGCATCCGAGGGTACAGTAGACCCCTTACCCTTGGCGTACATTACAGCGGCTTGTCAATCTTTCCACTGTAAACACAAAAGTCGGTCTCGTGCCAGTGGTGATAGTACACCTGGTTACGAGGACAGTAAGAAGTAAGAGGGGCGAACGTGAAGGAGAAAGCGGATAGGGAGAAAAGGAAGGGAGGGAAAAAAAGAAGGAAGAACTCGAAGGACGCCTCCTGGTGTTCTGCAAAACGTTCGAAAATCCAGACAACACGTAGTCTAATGTATGACTACCAACTCGAACTCGAAATATAAAGATATCCTCGCGTCTTAAACACTTCTGTTATATTACACCTTTGTAAATGAATGTCAAAACACGCCGAAAACTTCAGTCTAGAGCAACGCCGCTCCTCGTGTCTCCGATTGCGGGCTTCCGTCCGCAGGGCAAACGTGCGACCTCATCGCTCTCGACGGCTGCGCGACGACGATTTCGTAGAGTTCACTGATACCAATTGAACCACCTTTCTCCACTTTTCTTTGCCTCTCTACTGTCTCACTGTCTTATTACAAGCAGAACTTTGTTCTTTAAGTATTCACTGATTCTCAGTCTACTCCGTATACGTGTCTCTCTCCCTCTCCCTCTCTCTCTCTCTCTGAAAACCACGATGGCAAAATTATATACCAGTCTTCAGGAAATACCTAGCGTCACTGTACATATATATATTCACACAGCACTGTAGCGTCACACTCCACAGCACCTTATAGCTTCGTACCATAAGCACTGTTTCTGCCTTTAGTTTATATTCTCTGTTTGACTGACTTCAGTCCTCCATACGTCGTTCCTTCTTGTTACCGTCCTTATACCGCGTCGTTCTGTCGTCCTGTTGTATCTCTTTTCATAGGATTGCTCTCACACGCACGGGATCCGTATGACGCGCATCACACCGGTTTAATGTATTGGAGGTGGAGTAGCTCTGGCACATACAACAAACGACGCCTGCGTCTCTCTCTTCGCTATTCACGTAGCCACGACGTCGTTCCGGGGCGGTGCATGCTCTTGCACGCGCCGTTCAACGCCGTTCGGATATACAGTCACGTAGCGATTCAGGTAGAGAAACTCATGGATATTGACGATGCGCGCGCAACTTTATTCTTTAGGACAGACACGTATCTAGACGACAATGTGCCCTGTAACAACATTGATTTTATTTTTTCGTCTTGTTTCGAAGTACAATACCGAAAGTTTTCTTTGAGGGGATTTTCTTGATTAATTTTGCGGGTTGGTAAGAATTCTTTTGATTATCCTGGGATTGTAAGCTCTGTATTTTGTAGGTATTAACTGATTGTCAGACGTGATTGAGCGTTTGAATAATTTGACCTTGGACTTGTGCCAATCAATTTTCGCTGATACGGTACTCTATGAGTTTATGTAAAGTGACTTTATGTAAAGTTTGTATCGTATTTTAGATTACGAATGAATTACTTTATACACTAATTGCTTTTAAATGTATCACAAAGAGAATTAGTTATCTTTTTAGTATGAAATTAACTGTATTAGTTATAAAACATTAAAGTGAATTTCTCACACTGGAAAGTAAGGAAAGTAATACTTCAGTATGTTATTTTTCATGGCTACGAGTGGTACAATTATGAATTATTCGATTCGATGCATTGTTTCTGGAAAAAGGATAAATTCATATTTGTGTCCTTGCGATTTTTGATGTACATAAAAAACGTCTAAATGAATATAGTTTTTTTGTAATATACATATATATATAACGCCTACTGATAAGGGCACAATGCTACTCTTAATATCTACGTTCCTGATTGTAATATGCACGCGATTGGCCAGTTGGTCTAACGCACACTAAAGAATTCCCATTTGCGCACACGCTCTCAGGAGGAATTGGTATGCGTTAAATGGGGTGGGGATTCGATTACAGCCGAGTACGTCCGGACATAGCCGAAGCGAAGGAGTCAGGAATTGACGAGGCGATGAGTGTCTGGGAAAGGGAGACACTGGGCTCTTCTCTTTGGTGCACAGCTTCCCCATTTTCAATTTTATTTTTACATCGACGTATCGTGGTGCGCGAACAAAGACTTCCTTCCGCGCAATGGAGACGCCATTCATTCATAAGGAATTTTCAGGACTATTTCTATAAGACTCAGCGTCGTAAAATAGGAAATTTTTATTGGTTACGATCAATTCAAATATGAATGTTTCTAGTGGTAATAACGAATTTTCAAACAATGACATTTTTTTTATGTAGGATTGTCTAACAATATGGATGGTCCTGGTACTGTTACGTGGGAAGAATTCGTCAAGGATGCCAAAGACTTAGTTCGGAAATCCAATGAAATTTCAGATAATTGGGAATTTCAGGGAGATAAGGTAACTTTTTCTCTTTCTTATTTATACATATTTAAGCAGGCTAGGTACATGTTTGTTTCCGCTATACGCACTGCTGGGTAAACTTCATTGGACGTGACTCATGAATTAGTCTTCTTACTGTATAACTTGTAGTACGAATCTCATCTAGATTATCTACTGCCATAAAAACTCTCAAACGTGATATTATCACGTAATGGAATCTCATCGACGAATAATTTTCAGTATTTGAATTCAGCTTTAATTTTAATGATGCCTGTATTTTTATTTATTATTATGAATATTTTCTTCTGTAAGGCAGAACCTGGACAGGCGTATCTCGTTCGTCGTGCGAGACTCTTCATACCTCAAGATCATCCCTTAAGAGATAACGACGAGACTATGGAAAATGACAAAAGGGATGAACTCTTCACAACTCTTCGCGAAGATCCTTTCGAAGCTCTCAGCGAAACGGAGACTCCTTTGATTACAGAGCATCATATTCTATGGTCCATAAGTTACAGCGTACCGGTGCTCTTCTTTAATGCCTGGAAATCTGGCAAGTGAAGATCCCGGGAAGGCCTACATAGAAACTTACCTTTAGGTAGCAGGACGAGGGAACGAAAATAAAATACTAGTCAAATGTAATAGAATCAAATGATATGACTGATAAACTAGATCATTCCAATTCAGATTATATCTAGAATTAGTGACTTGATCTCCACTAGACACTAATCTGTACGAGTGGCAAGTTCTCCTGTCGTTCTAATATGAACTGTTCGTTCGATTGTGGACGGCCTTAAACTGGGCTAAGAGGATGTTAACGTAGAACTTAACGTACAAGGCTTGAGGAGGGAAAGAAAGAAAATGGGTGAGCAGGAGACTGTGGGTGGAGGGGGTGTATGATAGACAATAGGAATAATGTAGGAATTAGAACCTAGTGATTCTCCGGTGTATGAAATTTCATTTGAGTAGTTTCTAAATTCATTTTGCTGATCACTGGACACATTTCTTTGATATCTGTCAAATTATAAATTATGTTCAATCGTTTTGTAGATTTTCCTGGAGTCAATCCGATCACCGTGGAAATAGCCAGGAAACTCGTATCTCATGAAGAATTGAACTACTCAGAATTATCTCAAGCGATACATCCTATTCTTGGGACACCATTTTTACAACTACATCCATGCATGACACGAGAATTACTTCATAATACTGCAAAGAGGTAAAATATATAATTTTTCAAAAATTTTAATACACAATATTTGTCGTTCTTTTTTGTCTTTGTTTTAGCAAAAATAAATTAGTCAGTTGGTTAAGCTTCGTGGGTCCCGTTGCTCTAAATTTACATTTACCACTGGAATACTATGAACTAACCTTTACTGAGGACAGAAAAATGGCGGACGTCATTTTTGAATCCGACGAAGAACATTCTGAGAATCTTGACGCAGCGATTTGTAAAATGAATGAAAAGTGTCAATAAAACTGTTGCAAATGTCCTTGCTTTATCGTTTATATATATTTATGTAAAACGTATCTAATATGCATATATAAGTGAACAGTGGCATTTGGCAATAATGTTTTATACGGTACAAATAAATGTAAAGAATTTCTAGAGAGAGAAAAATTGTAAATGTCAATGTAACGGAATAAAAATACGATAATCAATTTGACAATTACATTTTGTAGGTCGTCATTCAAAATCTTTGTATTTGACTCGAAACGTTAAAAGAATACGACCAACAGTTGCTGATTTGATTTCGAAATTCTTGAAATCCCTTCAAGTCATAGGTTATAAACGTGAAACGGGTCAATTGTGAAACGTCATAAATTAAACAGCCTAATTTTCTAAGCGCGATAAAAATAACGTTTCTATATCTAGTCCACGATTTAACATATTTGTAACCAGCTACGAAAAGCTCGATGGACGTGAAGTTGCTCAAGTAGTCAAGATGATTCCTAGGGTCGCCGGTTGCCATGGATACCTAGCTATCTTTCTTCTCTTACTACACATTTAGTAATTTGATTCACTCTTTCGAGAGTCTTCTAGTTCCGTGTATTACGTAGATTGATTTCATATTTCATTGAGAACCATCGATCAAATGACACAAGTAACCCTAGTCGCATAATCAATTAGTACAAAGTTGAACACGAGCTTCCACATCGTCACGGGTTCAGTAATTCTATTAATTTTTATACGTTATTACTTCCAAGCAAAATAACGTAGCATATTATCGTAAATGCGTGACAAATCGACCGGCCTTTACTACATCTATTTCTATGTCAGTGCAAATGGCTAGCCATCCATTTTATCAACGGTTGCGTGCAACAATGACTGCGCCAGCGAATAAAGACTATTTTCCCCTTGTTTTTTAACAGACTTTTTATTAAATTTTTATCTCAGTCCTCAGCCGTCGACATACCAACTGCTCTACCAGAAAATGACATTAATAATCTACGAGCCCATATATTACGTATAGTACGCAACAGAGCAATGATAACCTGATAACGTTGGAACAATACAGTCTTTGTGCAATGGAAAATCATATAAGCAACAATCGATAATAGATTCTTACTTTAACAACTATCAATAGACAAAGAATCTTCCGTTAAATATTCAGTAAAAAGATTCGAAATTATAAATACTCACCTCAGTATTAGTACCAATCATTACTACGATTGGTTATGTAAAACAATACTGTAACAAGAGAAAATGGTATAAAAAGATCTATTTGATTTATAAAATTTTACTGTAATAATACATATATATGAATTCCAAAATCGATTACTGCAAGCATCAGCCTCCACTCAATTGGTTCAATTCCGTTCGTTCGTTATTCTATAATTGTCCAATACAACGACTGTACGTAGGTTATATCGCTTGCAGTAGGTATGAACGAAATGGACCATGCCAGTCCAATTCCATTTCGAACTCTGTATCCGAGCACACAACATGACAGAAACCATAGCAGACTACAGTATGCTGTGCTTCGGCCTGTGCTTAGGAGACGGGCACGACGCGACTCCTGGGTCTGTCGTCTCGCGATGATCTCGTGCCACAAGTGTTCGTGGTGTTGTCGCGCGAGGATCCTCCGGATTTCAAAGTAGAGAAGATTGATGGGAAACGAATTTATGATTGCTTCGAATCTCTTATTGGAATAATTCATCAGTTTTGTTTCTGAGTGAAGCACAAGGAAAAACGATTTAAACAGTTTCACGACTGCTTTTTGAATTAATCAATTACAGGTGGTTTAATTTAAGATATACATATATAACTTTGTGAAGAATCTGGGAATCTTTGAAGATTACGAAAACCGGTAGGTTCCTTAATGGTGTAGAATTATTATGAAAAATTAATTTTGATTATGTGACTTACTACGAGCATTGTATTATTTTATTTTGGTGTTTCTCGAGTACTTTGACTTTAATCTGTAAGATCAGATTTCTCACATGCTTCTTTGATCATGTGGTGAACTTTATGTGGTTTTTAAGTGTTCGATTTTAATAAATATATTATCTGTGAGATGTATAAGAATATTGTATGCTGTGTGAATATCGTCAAAGGACATGAAAAGTGCAATTGAAATATCAAGTGCGATGAATTGTTATAGACGAAACTTAAAGGCGTCAGTGTGACGATTTACATTTGATTATTTATGACATCAAATTAGCTTTTCTTATGCATTCATTATATTATAGTGAATTTAATCGGGACAAATAATTGTGACTGGATTTTGAAGTAAGGTTTTATTATCGTCTGTTACACTCTGTCATAGGAATTCCTTATTTACCGGCAGTCACTGTTATAGAGGAAAGCTCGTTTAAGCTTACAAATGGGGCGGTGAATGTCGTAATTGCCATGTTAACGATACCTACTATAATACGACAGGATAATCACGGTATATTCTCTAATAGAGATTAATTTTCGAAAGCGGAAGTCAATTGACTTTTAAAATGAGTCCAACGATTTTCAAGTATCGTATCACGTGGTTGGAATGAAATAAATACAATTATTTCATTAATCATAATTATCGATTGCAGATCGACAAATCTCATGGTAACTTTTTTCAAAAAATAAAAAAAATTTTGAAAATCCTTCTGATCTACTATCACAGTCGAATAATTTAGAGTCAACAGAAGTACAGTTATATGTTACAAGTAATTTACATTCTTACTACAAGACAACAAATGGACTTCCGATAAATACATAGATCAACGTCCAATTGTTTTTTGAATAAAATCTCAAAAAATAAAATCTTAATAATATCATCTCCTGTTACCGATCACTGAAAACCAGTTGCCTAATGAAACAATCCTGAATTTCAGGTTTCGTAGTGATAACCCAGATTGCCCTTGGGGCAATTTTTCAATCCAAGAGGAAAAGAGGTCAAGGAGTGGGAGTAGAAGAAGAACAAGTTGAAGCCACTGCAAGAACGCAATCAAACAGCCAATTGTAATAAGTGTTGACGGAGTAGCTAAAAAAAAAACAGAAGAGGAAGTTGAAGAGGAAGCAGAGTATTCGCCATCATCAGAGAAGCAATCCCGTTTCTCGACGCAGTATCGTTATTAGTATCTATTGAGAATCCCACATAAACAATAGCGGTTCTCGGTAGTAGGTGCATAGTGCGAGAATTTATTATTGGCCTGCACGGCAGGAAGGGATCGTAGGGGAGATCGCAGTATCGCTATACCTAATCGTACCACCCAAGGTGGCATAGATTGGAAGTCCCATCAACATACATCCTCTGTCAAGCCAGGAGTACAGCAGAGGAGCGTTTGCCGACTGCTGGCCCATTTTGTTGGGGCTGCTTTGCCATCATTCATCTGCATTAGGCGCGCCGCACGGTTCTTCCGCTCTACCGGAAGTGTCCATGTGAACGACCATTGCTTGGTACTTTTGCAATAACATTACCCGGCAGCCATCAACTGGGATCTACAATGGAAGTAGCATCTGAATTGTATGTATTTATCATATTTGAATAATTTATATACATATTATTTTAATTATATCGCTTTACCATTAATATTGTTAAACGATTATTAATCAACGCTTTATCGTTATACAGTGTCACTAATAATAGCTTAAACTCATGCTCAACTGTATGTATGGAACATACATAAATTCTGAATGTGAATTGAACAATTATATAATAATAGATTGATGAAGGAAGCATCTTTAATATGCATGTGCAATATTGAGAGAGAGACCAAGTCTTATGACAGAGATGTAGCAGGGGGTAAACAATGAGGAAGAAGAATCAGCATGTCTGAATATTAATTAGATGATCTTTAAGTGGCAATGATGAATCTTTGTACTTTGTTCATGGACAGGTGGTACTGTTTTGTTTTTATTACTGTAGTTATCAATTATTATTGTCACTGATTGACTGTTAGAAAATTATGTCCTGGTATATAATGTCAGTCACAAGTGTTAAGAAATTCAGTATTTTCTTTGATTTCAATAAAAATATGATTTAAGTTACTGCCAAGTGTAATGGCAATGCATTATCAAACTGCACATGCATTTATTATAGTAGAATTCATTGGCCAACATATGTCATTTCAAACAAGATGCATCCTTAGAGTTCCAATTGATTTTTATCACAATGGATTTTATCACATTGCGTTGTATTCGCATAATTGGAATTCTTGTAGCTGCAAAGTGCATCTGTTGTTTTATTGGATTTCCAAAATACGGCATAGAGAAATAGTAATATACTTTGAATCAATTAATTACATGATCCATCGGTACAATATTGATGCCATTGCTTAAAAATTACAGAGAATTGTATTAGCGTTTCAGTATGAGTTAATAAAATTAAACGTCATAGATCCTGTAGCTTAATGATGTAATTTACGGAAATGATAAGTCTCCTGACAAAGTCATTAGTACTAACAGAGCACGAAAAAAACCAAATGCAATTCGATCCCCTGGTTAAGCTTAAATATCATAAGGCACAAATGTTCCAAGTCATTCAGCCGTTCAATTACTTGCAACGTCTCGAGTCATCATTGTCGTCTACAGCACTGCATTCAAATAATGCAAGTATCGGCTGAAGTCCAAATATTGATACGAGCGTGAAATTTCCTAACAATTTTGATTACCATCCACATTGAACTATACAATAATCTCTATTAAACATTCTTTACACCCATAAACTTCTGTTTAATTCACAAAGATAATTCACTACAAAATTCTCTAAGTTGCAGAAAGACAATGAAGAATCCAAAAGGTATGAATATTTATAGACTTCAGTACGCATGAGGACAGGCAGACAAGATACACATGTGTCCCACTATAAACCTTGTAATTTTTCATGGAAAATCATTTCTAATGCTAAGTCCTTGGCTCTAAAATATACCATTGTTAAAATTACCCATCGATATAGATTAAGGATAGAAATAAGAAACGCAATGATTTTGACAAAAGCATAAAGAAAGATCAATTTGTCATTGGACTGGATCGACTGAAAATACTAAACAGGAAGTCTAGTAAAATTTTACGTAAATTCATTAGCTGAGCAACTTCCGTTTCTCTAATTAACTCGTTACGTGAAGGTATGCCAGAAGCCATGGACACAAGTATCCATGGGATCTACGACTAAGGTCGACCGGTTAATTCTCACACTGTCGTCTCATCTATTACGGCTGTTAAGCGATTACACCGAAGTCCAGTCTTTTTATTACTAGTATGCAGCAATATATATGTATACGTGTACATATAGATATAGTAAGCATATATCATACAGATGATAACGTTTATACTCCTACAGCTGTATCAAAGTTTCTCTTTGATTTTTGAACGTGAACTAATTATCTTGAACCGTATTAAAGACATGTTATGCTCTCTTGGCTTCTTGCAGCTAGACTGAATTCCAAAATGTTACTTCATCTACCAAATACATTTACTAGTTTTTATGCGTTGCAGCAGAGAAGAATCTAATTTTTATATGCAAGAATCGTGCGTGCAAGCCACGACACTGATGCCATTTAACAAAGATAAATCATTTACGTATTCATAAGTCATGATTTCAGGAAATTAAAAGTATTGGATATAGTAGATTATATACTTATATACATCCTACATCCATAACCTTGGATGGACTCTTACTGATTACTTAAATTCTAATTATCAATAGTGATCACGTAATCAAACAGGTTTGATATTTACATACAAGCATGGAAAGGCTATTTGGATCACGCAATAGATATATCAATAGGTGAGGTGAAGCATTTGAATCAGTATGATTTCATAGCACTACTGACGTTCTTGCTCTTTTTCTAATCACCATAATGATTTTATATTCTAATTCATTGTTTTCGAATTGTTATGGTACTGGTGCTATTGTAGTATGTATAATAAGTATACAGTACTGATCCATACATGAGATTTTAGAATTTTTAGACATAGTTACTCCAAGGAGTAGGAGTAGATGATCTTATGTTGAATTAATTTCGAGAAGGTTAAATGAACTTGAATGAGTCTTATGTGAACGTTATAGGACAGTATAAAATAATATTCGTCACGTGACCACGAGATATAGTAGCAGCGCCGTAATACGATGAGTAGCACGTGTGAGGGAAAACGTATCCTTCCTTTTGAGGAATTCTAATGGTCTGCCTTGTGCAGGGTCAATTAATGCAGAATCCTTGTAGAAAAATCCAGATGTTCTCTGAATAAGATATTTTCTATCTGGTTTACCTGTTTATAGAAAAACAATGTTATTCTCTTTTATTGGTGGTATAGTGAAATAATGTTATTTTACCTACTTCTTGTTCTAGGTCTCCTCTGTCGAATACGGAAAAGCAGGGTCGCTTGGTAGAGCGCACGTCTTATTATCCTCAGCAGCCAAATAAGAAACCTCGTACTCGTGGTCCGAGGGTGAAAAAATGCGTGCAGCACAATGCCTTGACAATGCTGACGGTAGGAGGTGTCGTAGGAGGCATCATCCTGGGTTTGATTCTGAGAAGTGCTAGGGAGGAAAGTTGGCGACCACGTGAAATTATGTACGTTAATTACGTGGGTGAGCTCTTTTTAAGGATGCTGAAGAGTCTTATTTTACCATTGATTATGGCCAGTCTCATCTCGGCTATTGGTTCTCTTGATCTTTCATTGAGTGGCAAGATCGGTGCTCGTGCCATCACGTATTACAT
Source organism: Syrista parreyssii (assembly GCA_030142615.1). Taxonomy (NCBI): domain Eukaryota; kingdom Metazoa; phylum Arthropoda; class Insecta; order Hymenoptera; family Cephidae; genus Syrista; species Syrista parreyssii. The sequence goes on along the minus strand of JARQTG010000132.1, from coordinate 1,043,463 downwards.
GGTTACTACTATCAGTGCTGTTATTTTAGGTTAGTATAATATTGTCTGTTTTTGATATATTTTTTTATGAAATATATCTAATATCTTTATTATATTTCAGGAATTATTCTTGTGGTATCGATACGTCCTGGATATTCGAGCGATGCGGAACAAGAGGCAAAACCTTCCACTGTACGAAATGTAACGACCATAGACACACTTATGGATCTGATTAGAAATATGTTTCCACCGAATTTGGTACAGGCATGCATTACACAGTACCGTACAATACTGAAGCCTCCAAACGATAATATGAAATGTAAGTTTTGGAGTTGTGAAATAAGAAGATGCAACGGTAATGCAGTTATTGAAATTCTTCCTGGCATAATGCATGCAGCGCTTAGTCTTCTCCTAGCGGCGGCTAGAGGAACGTCTCTTGCACGGATGATAATGACGGTATTCGATAGTTTGAAAATGTACAGTTTGCAATGATAGTGCTTTTTTAATACAAGAGGAAGAATAATTGATTTAATATCTTAAATATAGTTCAATAAATAATATTGTCCGTGTCTACAGCTCATATTCTTGAATGGAACATAAGTCACGAGTATACCAGTGGTACTAATATTCTTGGCCTGGTAGTATTTTCAACGGTCCTTGGAATTACTCTTGGAAAAATGGGATCTGAAGGTAGACCATTGTTAGCATTTTTTGCAGCTCTGTCATCGGCAATGATGATAATTACTAATTGGGTAATCTGGTGAGCAGTTGATCTTTTTTGTAAGAACGTAAATAAAAATAATTTTTCTTTCTTAATCATTCCTTATTCAATGTAGGTTCTCACCCTTGGGAGTGCTCTTCCTTGTATCATCAAAGATTCTGGAAATGGAATCCTTCAATGTGATAATTGGTCAACTGGGCATGTACTTTATGACAGTACTACTTGGTTTATGCATTCATGGTTTTATAGTGCTACCATTAATTTTCTTTTTACTGACAAAGAGGAATCCAGTATTATATGTCTCAAATATGGCACAAGCACTAGCAACAGCATTTGGAACAAGTTCAAGCTCAGCCACATTACCAGTTGCGATTGGTTGTCTCGAAGAAAGAAATAATATCGATCCACGTGTCTCTAGATTCGTAATGCCTATAGGTGCTACAATTAATATGGACGGTACAGCCCTGTACGAAGCTGTGGCTGCCATTTTTATCGCTCAAGTTCGCAACGTCAGTCTCTCTTTTGGACAGTTGGTTGCTGTAAGGTAAAAAGAACGATAAAAAAAAAACATTCACCAATTTAACTTTATCAACAAAAAGTAAATTTTTTAAACTTGTTAGTATAACTGCGACAGCGGCTAGTATCGGCGCAGCTGGAATTCCACAAGCTGGATTAGTCACAATGGTCATGGTCCTGGATACAGTTGGTCTTCCAGCAAAAGATGTCACACTTATTATCGCAGTCGACTGGCTACTGTAAGTTGGAATAATTGTATAATAAAACCCTATGAATATTTGTATTATGAGATGTCAAAAATTTCATACTCTCAATTCTTCAAAGGGATCGTTTCCGGACCACAATAAACGTAATGGGCGATTCTCTGGGTGCTGGTATCGTTAATTATCTCAGCCGGAATGAACTGGTCTCACTTCCGCAAGGGCCTCAAGCGCAAAACGAAGCCGACCATCACACAACATCAATATGAACATCCATAGGATAGAGGATCGATATTAAGAGCCCCGTGCACGTGACGACGCAAGCATGTAACACAGACTAGTCATATATGGAGCTGTCGAACAATAAATTGATCCGACAAGGTTCAAAGGTTGTTGAGTTTGTTCCACTATTTATGATAGAGTCTGCACGCTGTCACGTTAGCATGATTTCTCGTTCAATCGTTTTACGCACTTCGCGTTCAGTCAATTCAACAGACTGGTTCATGAATTATTATTTAAATAATATATTGATCAACATGGAAGAGCAAAATGATAGCAGACCTATTGATAACATTGCATATACTAAATATAACATTAAGGGATACAAAAATGTGACGTTTATAGAATTGTCCATATAATGTATCCAAAATTGGCCTACGAAGTGTTCTTGTGTACTATAAGTACCTATGCATAATTTTCATTTCAATCAATCTCGTTTATCATCTAATTGATTAAAATACCTAATGAGACTGTGGGTCGATGCGGTATTTGCAAATAAAATTCTTTGAAAAGTTATATACTCAGAATAGGACTTGTACGAATATCAAAGATAAGAGAACAAGAAATATATGTAAATACAAGCAGAATCAAATCTGAAATTTCTTGATAGTTCATAATTGTATTCTCTCTTGTGTAACTATAGCAACGCAGTAGAATAATGGAATAGCTAGAGTAAAAATTACACATTATTTCTAAGCTAAGATACACTTTATGATTGTTTAATGGATTTTGCATTATCCTTCTATCATTAATATCCGTTAACAAAATGGCAATATTATAAGTCTGCTTATGAGGATCTGAATTATTTAAGCATAATTATCGCTGTTACTCTGTTCCCTTTCGTGAAGTACAAAAAGTTTCATAGATTTAAAAATGAATTTACAAAGATGGAAGACTTTGCAAAACTGATTATTAGGAGGAGTCTCGTTACGTTCGAGTAGTGTAACTAATTAAAAATTAACAAAATATTCTATTATCTAGAAAAAAACTATAAGTATACGTTATCGAGTGATTGGTATATTCTATTTATAAAATAAGATAGTTTTTGAAGCAAAATTAAAAATAAAATTGAATCTTTCAATGGTTTCACGTATATTTAAGGCGTTTGCACATATGTATATGTATATGTAATTATAGCATTAGGCAAGTGATAGATTATTAATTGATACATTAATATTGTTAACATGCGAAAAACTGCCGGTACGTGGCGCCGGCGTCGCGAGGTAAACTTTAATATGTTTGATTATTGTAAAACTGTTTTGCCGTGAAAGAAAGAAAGATAAAAATAACAATGCTAATTACACTATAAAGATAACGTGACAATTTATCACCATCCAAATAAATGCATTTAACTAGAAGTCTATAAGAAAGAAATAACGATTGTGCCAGGTAAGAAAATTCCAATTCTAAATCAATAATATCAAACAATTAATTATCATTGAATCAAAATTCATTCATCTAACTATAATACGTTCAAATGATTTCTATTCAGGATTCACTGTTCATTGATCAGCTTAAGAAATTCGTAGCTATTCGTATTACATGAAATACGATATACGCATTCAAGTATAAATTGTCGTTCCGTTATGCAAAATCGCTGATGCATATTTTGCACGAAATGCATTCAAAGTGCATCCCAGCCAATCATATTCATTGAGCCGAACAGGTAATGCTCTGATAATTTTGAAGAGCTACCATCACAGTGGTTGTACCATGAGGTGGTAAGAAAAAAAGTAGACAAGTTGGATACTGCAGCAAGAGGAATAAATAGCCAATCAGAGTGCATAGTAGGAACAATGCAATTACTCTCTGCCAAAATACCGCAACTCTGCAAGCTGCATTGTGCTACTTTTTCATTCTGGTAATGATTGGTGCAATATGCTATTTTAAATATCTTATATTATTATAGCTAATATATCAGAGTTCATTGTAGTCTGGATAATTTGATGAATTATGCACTTTTTTACAGTGCAGTATAATAAATTACATTTTTATAAACAGGATGCATCGCTGCCACACTTAAGGAGGAAACTACGCATACGTGAAGTGAAACTGATTAAGCAATCTAATCAAGAAAATGGACACTTTGCGAGCACCACATTTAGGTTTACATTTTCGCTCGGTCAGCTGCAGAGCGGTTAATTGAAGTTTTGTAATAACGAAAGACCTATTCTTCTATTAAATGATTTCATGGAAAGTGTTAATTATTCATTGAGAATGTTTGGTGTTCCTATTATCTATACATTTTATTGGAATTAAGATAATTTGATTGTGCTGTAACGGAAACAATGTTTTTAGTACTAAAATAATTTGGCCTAATCTCAAATCAGATTTCCTCATACGATTCCGGCACTTTATTCGACGGTGAAATAGCCAATTTCATTTTCTGTAGTAGCCCAGTATCCAACACCAGTGTCCTAAGCCCAGTCACTTCCCTATAGACACCATTTCACCCTTTCACATGCCAAGAGAAAAGCCAGAGAGCTACTCAAGGGTGCTTAAGTCAGTATTGTTTCAGGATCTCTTACACAGGAAGTTTTACCAGTGTATACCCATGCAAAAGCATTTGCATAACCACGTGGAATATTTTATTCCCAGAAACCACAAGAAATGGCGCATTTCAAGTCTGTACAAAAATATTCACAATACATGAAGGTCGAGCTCATACATTTTTTAGTCATTTTCCTACATAATTATTTATTGTATCGTTATATCGCACTTTACCTTTAGCTTCCACTTGTATTAACGTGACCCAATTGATTCTGTCAGACAATAAGCCGATATCGATAGGTAGTAACCAGTCAACGTGATAATTCATCCATCTCCATTCTGAAGCTTTGTAAACATTTGCGTGTTCCTATTCCATTTTAGCCAAATAAATATCCAAGTACAATAGCACTTAGATATTAAAATTAGTATGAAAATTCTTCGTGATACTTCATCAAGACATCTTTGAAAGAGTCAGCTCAAGTAAATTATTAGAATCCTCCATTGGCACGATGAGCATCAATTTTCATCAGTATAACTCAGACGTCTGTTAATAAAAAAAGAATGAATTTTAATAAAATTCTTTTATTTCATTTTCTTAATACTATATGTATTCACGTTAATTGCTTCACCCTAAAGACCTACCCTTTGTTTATACAATATCTATACCTTCTGAAACTCTCAACCTCTGGAATACTTCAGTTCCTTAGCATAATCCCCAGGGTCCACTACTTCACTAAAGCTCTAATGACCATGATAGTAGTACCAGCAGCGCATCAGAAGTTGTAGAGCAAAAGCTTACTAGCCTGAACCTGTAGTTCCTGCCGCACCCTTGCCAACGGCTTCGCGCCCTCGGCATTTGGCCTCCGGGGTCTCGCATTGATTTTCCGGACACCCTCTAGCTGCCGTGCGAATCCCGGCAGCCTTCCTGGCACCAAGTACCTAGTTACCAGTCACAGTATGATAGTATGTTCATGGTATCTGTTTATGCAGTCAATTTTATGTCAGGAATCATAATGCATAACAAGATGCCATTTTTTCCATTATAAAAATCAATGTTACCAGTACATATTGTGCCGCTTGCCATGTTATTTGAAAATAATTACCTTGGAAACCTTCGTGGACAAAAATGTTATTTATAACGGAGACACTGATACTCCGATAAGCACGAATAGTTTGCACTTTGATAAGAGAGATAACTGAACTGCCGTAGTTGGTAAAATCGATATTTTATGTAATACTGAAAAAATTATTTCCTTGCAAACTTTTTGGATTCGTCTCTCAGACAAATGATTATTGATCATATTTGATTCTGATGTAACAATACATCAGTTGAAAATCCTTGTTACAAAAGGAATATCTCGTTACAAAACAGAAATGTCAATGCCAGATCAATGACCCGTCTTGACAACGATTTTTCGTATGCTTATACTCTTGACGTATATATTATACGAGTTGTGAACTCCATTGATAACATATCCAGTCTGTTGTACTATCAGTCAGTATAGTCATGCCAGAGGGTTGGCATTGATGAAGAAAGATGTCCGCTTCATTCATTGGATATGGATATGGATATTTAAATTGGATGAATTCATCTATAAACCCATAAATAATGTTAGAATAGGATATAAAAATGTATTATTTATTTCTACAAGGAATAGCTGTTATCAGTTACCTAGTGAATGGTAAGTTCGCCATTATATTAGAAAGCACGTGTGCCAGTATAGAATTGACCCAGGTCAGATCAATAGAGAGACCGGTTTAGTTATAGCGGCTCATCTTGGGTCAGCATAAGATGTATAATGCACAGTTCCTTCATATGCAAATCTTAAGAATCGTATTGGACGTCATGAATATAAGAAGAATGGCGATACCGAATGGGCAGCCATAAAGGAAGCTAGCAAAAGGACTGAATTTTAAAATGTATACGTACGAAATGCAATTGGGTTTAGATTATGCAGCTGTGAATCATAAATGATTGCGAGCTATTATGATATTATAGCGACACATGTAGACATTGCTGCTGGATCAATATCTACCACGAGTTGGGATGGTGGCAAGCAGGGTCATGGTGGGAGAAAATGAGAAAAAGAGGAATGGATGGGGTGAATGACGCCATTGGAAAAAGTTGAAAACCACATGGTGTCTGGCACACTTGTCTACTGATACCGGATGCATGGGTGTTGAAAAAGCTTATAAGATTCGTGAAAAGTTCTTATTCAACGTTTTTCTCGGTGCCGTTCTGATTTTAAAAATTTTAACGGTTATTCGTTAAACAAACGTCATTACTTGTAACACTAATAATCGAAATATCCGCTGTAAATATCTATTTACATTTTCTGATACATCACTCGTATAAAAGATCGAAATATTCATGAGAATGACGACACGGTTATTGTAGTCTAGTTAGACAATACTGACAATATGATGTATACCTAAGATAGAATCACATCTGTCATACGTTCACTGTCTCACGACAACACTGGATCATATTTTCTACACAGACTTTAATATAACAAAAAATTGTATTCTTCTGCACCAAATTTGTACCTATGTTCTGAGTGACAGCAAAATCGGGGGACAAAAATTTTCTGCTGAATCCGTGTACCTTGCTGTTTTACTTCACATTGGGTGATCAGTTTCTACAAAGCTCCTTCTAGGACGTCCTGAATTTGGATGGAAGTCTTCCTGGGCTAACACTCCTTCGGAACTTCCCTTATGTGGGAGGAAACACGTGACTGTATCATGTGACTCAGAGGAGTACATGGCCGTTGGTCGTTCCGCAGAGTCCCGCACTGTTGCCATTGCGCTTTCGTTAGTAGCATAGTAGTGGCTAGAAACCGGTAGGTGGGGATAACGCGGAACATAGCGGAAAACATAGAAGCACGACCGCAACCCGGCTCAGTACCGAATGAACCTCATTCTCGTTTGTGTAGAGTTATCGCCGTTTTGTGTCAGAGTCATTTAACGTTTTTTCCCTTTTTCAAGAAAGAGAACTACAGAGAGAGAGAGAGAGGCAAAAAGTACGTGTAACTAAAGAGTCTGCGGTGTTATTACAAAGAAAAATGTTTAGTCGAAAAGGGAGTAATTTAAGAAAAAATAAAATGCAGTTTCTCGTCTAATTCATTTTTTGAGAGGATAAAGAGAAAAAGAAAGAAAATACAGAGGAGACAAATTTAATTATTCATCTTTAAATCATGAACGCAATGTTATACTGAAATCAGCTGTTCCGGATTTTCGATGGTAAAATAAAATTACTGAAGTGATACTAAAAATATCCTCACTGGATATAAACACTAGGTGAATAGTTGCAGAAATAGATTTTTCAATGTGTTGCTCTTAGATCTGCCACGAAAATTAATAACCTCACAGTTTGTGTCCTTTTCTGAGTGCACGTTTTTATTGTGATCTCATTCATTACCAAGAGGATGAAATGCAAGTGAATCAATAAAAGGAGTTTGCCACGAGGAGCCGAAAAACGTGATTAGACGAAAAAGAATATAATCAATATAGCTGGCAGACTTTTACAACGATTAACATGAGTTTTTTACCCGACACTTACGTTTCCATTACTGCTGCAGTGGTGTCGTATGGAGCGACAGAATTATCGCGATGACAGTTGAAGTGCAATGACTTCGTTTGTGAAACAAGACTAAGGAGAAAGAAGCAAATGGGAGTATCTTTTCTTTTAATGACATTAATTGCACGAAGCATGACAGCTATCGTTACTATCGATAAAATCAAGAACAGTCTTGCTCCAGTATTTATCAGGTAAATCATAATCAGAATTTAATTGAATATTTTTATCCGAAATATCACAGCAGAAGAGACTGGTGTCGGTTGAAACATAAACGAACTATATCTTAGTTAACGTCGATGACCCTTATGGAATTTTCTTGTGAAATTTTGGTCACGTTTTCTTAAAACAACATTACAGCTGATCAGACAATTATAATTTTTTTCACTACCAGTAGATGGCAGATTGAATAATTTTATTTCATTCGACACTATGTTTCAACTGATACCAGTATCCTCTACTAATATACTACAAAGATACAAGAATATACTTCACGTATGTATATTGTAATTGTTTTGCATGATTATCATTACCAGTCTAAATAAAACTTAACGTAATGGAGTATTAAAAAAACCATTATTGATTGTTCTAATCAAACATTTGAGAAGGCAGTCGAAACAATGCACGTGCTATACATATATGTTTGATAGTAGAAGGGGTAATTTTGCGAATGAGTCAAACAATATTATCAGGTATTTTTTGCTGATAATAATACCACTGATATATATATATATAATCTATATTCTATAATTATATATATATACCATATATATAATTCATTCAAAATAAATAAGATTGGTGGATAACAAAAAAATGTTGAAAAATTGGTGAAAATTCATGAAACTAAATTATTATTAATATATCCAATCGCACGATAGCCATTGTTCACTTGTTCCGCGTCGTTAATTTTTTACTCGACATTATAAGCTCCGATCAATCATCCAGGGGTAACGGCAGACAATGACGTCAGTACTATAAAAATTTTATCAATTTTAAACAACAACAATTTTATGAGTTTTCGTTCTTTACAAACAATTTTCATTGCTCCTACCATTCCAGGCTAACGCAAGTAGTATTACAGTGTTATTGATTGAAGTCAATAATGTCCATACAGTTGTTGAATAATTTGAACATTTAAATTTCTAACGTTAAAAGCCTTAAAGGCCATTGCTTTTGAAAATATCTTTATTATCATTTTCATATGTAGTACAGATAATTATTCCAGGCAGTGAATGTACTTCCGTTAACTTATCTTGTGGTACCATAATATCTAACAAAGAGTTAAAATTATTAAAAATTTCTTTATTAATCAGTTCGCTATAATTTTTTAAAATATTTACCAGACTATTCTGCATTTTGGATTTATTGTATGTAACAACAAATTTACGAATCCTTTCACGTGCACAGGGTAAAAGACAAGCTGGAACTTGGATTCGAGGAGAAAATTAAAAATACGAAAGTCACATACGTATAACATTCAAATAAATTGCAAACTTGGTAGCACGAAATTTTTCTTTTTATTCCTTCTTCCTTTTAACGTCACAATGCTTCCTCTTTAGGGTGGCGCTGCTGTAACGTATCTTTTGAAAACGTCGTATCTGCCACGTTTACTTTTCTTTCTCTTTGAATATACCAAAGCAGTGAAATCCGACGTGCAAGACGTTCTCTGTGAAATGTTTTATGATGAAAAAAAGCGTATAAAGCATCTGGGCATGCTGGAGTATAAAATAATTTTTGTATAATGTGTTCAGTTCACTTTTGCTTTTGTTAAAGCAATTATGGTCTACTTAACCTAACTGTGAATAAATTTCATGGAATTGCGTTGAAGTACAGTGAATATACGTGACACAATCCCTGTCCTTGAACGAAGGAACGTGGAATATCTTTTCTAACCTAAGTTTATATTCACAAGGTGCACGTATGTGCATTGTACGATTTTTCACATGTTCTACAATACGTATTATCGCTACAATTTTTAGTAGTCCATATCTGTTTTGGTGTATATCGTCATCGTATATGCCAATCGTATATCAACTGTAAATTCCGATTAGGTGTACAAAAATACAAGGACTCAATCATATTTTCAACACTGTTATCTGAAGCAATTTTTTTACATTCTACAAATGAATGTTAAAATCGAAACGCGTTCAGTTGGTTTTCCATTACACAAATGGCTTCCCCATTCAGATTTCACTAGATCGGCTCGCTTGGAATTTACTGAATTTAATTTATCGGTTATTGAAATTCCTGGACTGATATAAAAATTAGCTAAAGCCAAAGCATCCATTGTTTAGCTATGGTTGATCTATGATTACCTCGTACGCACTTCCTGGAAGATAAATATAAATTGTGTGTCAAGTGAAAAATGTTCTTTACATATTCTCGTCGACGTGATTGCGTCTGATCTATTTTTAACGTATGAATTGATAGGCGTTGACATTAGCTGTTATCAGCACGTTTTTTCGTCGAAAGTTATCCAAATAATCATACCTGACATTGTGGCGTCACTAAAAGTAACATTACATGAGTTAAGAGACGTAACAGTCACAAGTATACATTTTGCCATGAATTACTTAAACAAGAAAAGGGGAAAAAAATGGCACTAATGGTTTCACGCGTATCATAACGTACAATTAAATATTGATGAATAATTTTATAGCAGAAATATTACCCAATCTATATTTATTGAAAATTCATCCTTTCAGGCTCTAGGCAATGTGTTATATTTTCTATTCACACTAGGAACAAGTGACGTATAGGGGTAGCCTAAGGGTTGCCCCTAAAAAAAGTAGAGCAATCAATATCAATACTTCATGCACGCTTTGCTAATGCCATTATACTTGATACCTGTAGTGTACCACTGGATTAGATGAAAATCATAAGACTACATAGGTAGGAACAAGAGGGCCAATAGAAATAAGAACTACAAGAAATAGAGTGTCTCAGAACAAAGGAGATAAAAGGGGTTTCAAATGAATGGGCAGACGTTTGATGAAAGCACTTTGTGATACTCTAGAGTGTTTAGAGGCTTAACTGCACAATACCTACATTTAAAAAAAATGCTATTATGACATTTGACTCGTGCTATTGATTCCATTTGTTTCTTATATGTATAAACTTAAGTTGAATGTATTCTTTGAGAATTTGTTAAGATAATTAATAAAAATATGGAACAGCTTTTTCACCTGTGTGCATGATTTGCAATGTCCTCTTGGAGTATGTGGTACAAAAATATTTGGTCAGGTGAATAGACGTGTACTTGAATATCAGTAATATTGTGATGTTGCAAAATCTTGAGAATAAACTGCCTTTACGTAATTTCAATTAAACTCGCTTGTTTTGTAAGCAGTTACAATATTGACATCTTATAAATACAGGAATCTCGTTAATGTCAGTACTGATCACTCCTGCTTTTAAAACTTCTAGCATGTCTGGTGCAAGAAATATTGGTTCTTGAAAAAATGGAAAAGCTATTACGTGACATGGAATGTTTGGCTATGAGTAAATCTTGAAGAAAGCTAGTGGCGCGTGACGGCGTTACGGTTCTACACAGTACTATATCTATTATCAACAGTTACCACATTTGTATATTGATTAGCACACGTGTGCTGATACTAAAAATTAAACTTGGAAAGAAGGAATAGAATCATATTTTGTAAAAATGCAAAATTTAAGAATTTCGATATCTACGTTTGATGTACATATTATTTTTAAAGTATTATAAATGTCTGATTTAAACTATTATCTATACCTAGAATTCGCATTTAATTAATTGATTAACGTTGAAACGATGGTTGAATTTATCATGATCGATGAAGCGCATAGTCTCTTTAATTTACAAAATCTAGTAGAGGGACTTTGTTTGCGTCCAAAAGAAAATGAATGAATCTGCGCTAAAGTTCAGCCTATATAATCAGTTGAGCTTATACGTTATCAAAAAAGTAGCTTCTGTATAATTTTCTATAAATTTTAGCGAGATTACCTAATATACGTTATTATGAGTTTATATGAAATTGCATACATGCTTCTGAACTTGCAAATAGAGTAGTACGATATGGATTATGCATAAATATTGTTCGTGCGAATAAGATACGTCCCAATGAATTATTAGTGACGCGTGTAATTCCACGATATCTTATTTGCAAATCATTCATAAGGAAATACCTTGTTAGAATCATCAAGTAATTTTTAAATGCACGTCACTCCTTTCTTTTTGTTTCAGTTACTACGCTCGTTGCCTCCAATGACAATTTGCACTTTAAAGAATTGCAAAACAAGGGCTGCACAACTAGATGAATATCAAGGAGTCAAAGCTGTGTCTATTCAGATAGCGGTATCATGAAGCCTTCCATGAAGATGGGAGTGATAGCCTTGTTGGGTATTTGTGTAATATTTTATCAGTATCATCTATCAACTGGTATAAGATTGGATCAGATATCCAACTTCAATGAAGCCGCCCCAGCTGAAGGTGCTGAGAATTTGCCAGTAGTCAACGACATAGATGGGTACATTGGGCCATCAAAAATATCTGAGGATGCAGTAAGTGAATTAGAAAATGTTGAGCACAGTTATAATTTGTTAACAGAGGTCAAATTCATACCTGAGAAATTTTATTACAGATTCGAGCAGCGGTGCATGGAGTCCAACAAGCCTATGGTCTCAGTCCAGAGCTGGGTAATGTCTTAAGTCAAGAAATCCTGACTCGTTTGAAGAGAAATGACGTGAACCTGGTCCAGGGAGAGATCTTGATAAATGATCCACGTGACGTACGTTCAGCATCGACGATATCATCCAATGCGGATAGTAATGCAGCAATCTGTGGGACAGGAGGAGACAGCGAGTCAAATAATGAAAAATTGGATCCCCTTTATATAATCACTCCAACGTACAGAAGGCCGGAGCAAATTCCTGAACTGACGAGGATGTCGCACACGTTGATGCTCGTCAGGAATGTGCATTGGCTCGTTATTGAAGATGCCTTGGTACCGACGAAACAGGTCACTGAACTCCTCAAGAAGACAGAACTGAAATTTGAACACTTGATTGGTAGGTAGAAGCAATTAGATGCTGCTTTATAATTACAATTAATAAATAATTAAAGCACGTCGTCAAGTAGTGATTAATCATTTTCGTTTTGTATTAATTAATCATTAAGATTCTTCCTTGTTTTTTAGCACCGATGCCTGAGAAGTATAAGTCGAAAAAGGGTGCCAAACCACGAGGTGTTTCAAACCGAAATCGTGGTTTACAATGGATCCGATCGAATGCGACTAATGGCGTCTTCTATTTTGCGGATGACGATAATACTTATGATATTGCACTGTTTGATGAGGTTTGTATATATTATTACTGGGAACTAAATTATATCCCAGCTTATCGATCAGTTACTGTGTTAGTGTTCAAGGTTCTCTTTTATAACGCCTGTTGTAAGTGCTAAAGGCCATTAGTCAGTGAGACGTAACACCGCCATATTTCTTTTGTCTTTTGATACATTTCAAAGGATTCTCAATCTTATAAGAAAGCCTGTTTCTAGGCAGATGATTAGTAATAAAATAGAACGAGACAGTCAAGTATATTCGTGAAGAACTTCAACACGTTGGGTGCGGAATCAATTTTCGTATGCTTTCCGTTCAGCCGGTGTAAAGAGTTGACACCTAAAGAGTGTACAGTGTCAATCACTATGGACTGACGCCACATCCAACGTGTTAAACAAATTTCTTTTTTAATTAAAAAATCACTTTACTTAATGATAAACGTAATGATTATTCAGTCTGCTTCAAGGCCTACTAGAAAAATTTACTACTGACACTGAACATATTTCACTTTATATGTATATAACTTGAATGAAGCACGTGACAATAATGTCTAGTAGACACGACATCGTTACTGTGGAAAATAAATAATAGCTATCAGGCATTTCGTTTTAAGTCACGCCATTCCTGTTGATACTAACATTATATTGTGGTATTATTGTTCTATCAGAGATATTCTGCTAATAGATCTCTTCTCTGTTTCTTTCTCCAGATCCGCAAAACAAAAAAGGTCTCCATGTTTCCGGTGGGTCTTTGTACAAAGTTCGGACTTAGTTCGCCGATAGTCAAAAGTGGAAAGTTTACCGGTTTCTATGATGGTTGGATTGCCGGAAGAAAGTTTCCAGTGGACATGGCAGGTTTCGCAGTGAGCGTCAAGTTTCTTTTGGAGAGACCAGGCGCCACAATGCCCTTTCGGGCTGGGTACGAAGAAGATGGCTTCCTCAGAAGTCTTGCGCCATTTGAACCACGCGATATTGAGCTTCTTGCTGATAATTGCACGAAGATACTCGCCTGGCATACACAAACGAAGAAAAATGAGCCCAGTGCTCCGCTGGACACGAAGCTGTATGCCTCAACGAATCTGGTCCTATTGAAAAAACAGATAGTATGATGTGGCCATTTTCGTTATATGCTTATGGACTCAAATTATAGCCGTCGTTCAGTTATGACTTTGAGGTTAATTCAGATCGACGACTGCTGGCAAATTATTTATAATATAATCAGGAGGATTTTATTATCTGTGCAAAGAACAGTGTTGCCTAACGCCCAATACGACTTCTTCCAGTGAAACTTGAAAGAGACGTTTATCCAGTATTAACTACATCTTGTATGTAAATTGGACTAACTCTTGCCATGACAGAGTGATCGGTTGTTTCCTCTGGAAACACAATAGACAAATAATAAAGATTGGCCTTTCGGTTCTGATCTCTCTCTGTGTTAGTAGGAAGATTGGTAAATAGATTTTCAATTTTGGCCAAGTCTCAGGCTTTATGCTTTCAAAAATGACGATTCACGAATGAATATTTAATAATAGACTATTGATTATCTTTTTTTTATTAGTTTACTGCGCTTGATTATGTCAGGTTTCTGTTATCGGTTCAAGAAAATTATGGACGCGTATGCAGTACTTAATCGCTATGGCGTTCAGCGTGTTAAAAGTGTCATAGTTTTTGACACTGACAACACAAATATTAGTGCTCGTCAAACTGTCACTCATTACATATCATTGCAGTAAAAAATAATCATTTTTTATTCAATCATTTTTTTTCTTCAAATCGTCTCCAGGACACTTTCGACCATCTACGTGCATCCTTTTGTGCAATCGATTAGCTGTTATCTAATGCACGTATAAATTAATTCAATTTTCATTCATCGATTGTCAACAGGCTTTATTTATAAATGATAGTACCGATAGTTACGGCGCTTCCGCATATGACTTAAGGAGAAGATTGATAAAATGCATGGGTTTGATATGCATTGCATAATTTTCTCTTGTTCTTTTAATTATTTGATCTGAACGTCGTAAACTTCAGTATTACCACAGTTACCATTTGTCCTTAATTGTTCCTCTTGCGCATAGCTCAAAAGTTACTATCGTAAGCAACCCGGTACTGGTTTGATGCTATAGTTTTATTTATATTTAAATAATTATTGTATATCTCTTATGGTTTACCTACTACAACGTACCGTTGATACGGTTTAAGTATAACGCATTATACTTTAGGTGATATCAAGCAATAAAATGGTTAGTGCAACGATAAAAGAGAGTAATTTAAAGCCGCTATAAAGTTACCAATGATTAACGTATAAAAACCTGAAATACCTTATAAAATTCGCAAATTTCGTTATTGCAAAATCTATGCAGGGCGATATAATGAATCATGGATTTTGACTATATATAAAAGTAGAGAAAACGAGTATGAATATTGCAAAGAAAAACCGTCGGGCATTAAGTGACGACTTCTTGTACTTTGTTCTTCTTGGCGATGCCGATTAGCCAAATTAGAAAGATACTCGTCGGTATGAGAAATAATGAAATCTACATGAAAATATATTTTTTCCTAATAAATAGACATTATAGTAACAGTGATAAACTTTTCAGATTACATACTACTACTATTACTACTTCTACTCCTACTATTTGTATTAAATACGTTAAATTCTTCTCTCTAATAACGATCCAAGATATAAAATTGACTATGAACAACACGTTCTTTGCAAACTATTAGGGAAATCGTGAAGTTCGAATAATCGCATCAACTGCTATCCTCTGTTACCTTATTAAACTTACACTCTGTATATCGTACAAGTATAATATGGACTTAATCATGTCTGTGACGTAGGTGCGTATATACGTGGCTGATTCTTAAAAATGTGATAAAACAAAAATTATCCTCCATTTCCTTATTACGTTGAATCATGCTAAATTTAAAAAACAGTCTTTCTGCGGAATAGCCAGTAAATATATTTATTTTCATAGTTCTTCTTGGTGTACTTTATACAATGAGTTATGCAACAAGTACCTTAAACTTCATAGTGAGTTTTGTAAGGAAGAAATGAAAGCCCCGTATACATAGTGGTGCGCCTAAAATAATATGGACTTAATTTACTCTGTTCTGTAAATTCTGATATATTTTTTAAAGCATGAAAATTATTAAAGACAAAGATACTGTGGCTAGAGATTATTCGACAGTTAAATGATTGTATTTGCTCTTTTGGTATGCGTACTTGATGTATAGTGTTATACATTGTATAATGAGTATGCATTTAAAATTGTATTCATTTTTTAAGGGATGATACTTCAATCAAGGCACGAACGTGCGCACACGAAAAAACTAATAAGTGCATCCTGTGAGACTGGGTCATAGTTATTAAAGTGATGGCTCGCGAAATATGAAATTGTAATAATGGCTAATGTTGCTTATACTTGCTGTATATGCGAATGGTCTATTCTTTAAAAAAATTGAAATGTATTATTATAAATTTTAAGGATCTACGCGTTTCACAAATTGCGAGATGGGCCTTTAATGAAATAAGACAATGTACGGCCAGTTTTTTTGTCTCGACTTGGCTGCAAGTACACTTGGATGACTGTATAAGATTATGTATAAAAACGAATGAAGTGCGTAAGAGTATTGATTACGAGAACTACGCGGAAGAAATAAAAATCAGTTTATTCACATAGAAACATTAATTTATTTATTTAACCAATCGATTATTTATATGTTATTTGGTATATTGCTGAATAAATCTTTTTTTTTCTTATTTTATACTTAAGTCTCTTTATATGGCGATTATTCATTGTTACCTACTTTCTTCTTTGCTAGTTTTATTACCAAGAGATCCTTTGGGGATGCTCTTGATCGTCCCAGTAAAAGGTTTTGTTAATGAAAATGAAAAATTGCAAAAAATTTATTATTAGGGCGGTAAGCAATTCTGCTATTATTTGCCATTTCTTGATTCCCTGTATATTCAAACGGAAAATAATATATGGAATAATATAGTAGCGCGGTTCTAACAATAATTGCGGTATTAATACCATAGATACGCCTGTAATATACGTAATTTGCGATGCGAATCGTAAATGGTTGATACAAGATAAAAATGAATATATTGTAAAACCATATATCGGTATCAGTAAGTATCGTAGTAGTTTATAACGGCCGATAAATTTATTCCACACGTAAAAAGTGTAATGTCTGTTGTCCGCCAATACGTAAGGATGAACTAAAGTATTAAAATGAATTGTTACCATCATTAAGAAACAAATTGAACATGCTACCATCCAGTGGTTCCTTAGCCATTTCAAATATTCCTTCCAGCGCACAAGCATATAAGGCCATGCGAAACAGAAAGTGAAAACAGAGAAATAAAAAATTTGTGGAATGTGAATTGTCGGTATATGAGCAGTATGATCCCCCACTACGATTCCTTTGTTCCATATAAGAAATGCAACAAATCCTAAACCGATAAATATATATGGAAATATAGAAATACATATCCGAAAAATAAATTTTGAAAAACACCATGGCCCTTGTTGTACTTGTTTTACAAGATTCCTCCAAAGTATCTGAAAGCATTTAATGTATTACAACTATTAATAATGTTGAGTAAAAAAATCAGCTGCACGTATTTTGCTATGATTAAAAGACATTGATTACTTACAATTACAGAACTTGGAGTGTTCTTAACGTGAACTGGAATAGGATTCCCAGCTTCTAAAATATCTAAGATACGTTCAATGCCAAGGAATGCTACCCAGATAACATTTGTTTGTCTCATAAGTATGGCCAGTGCTCCTGAACAAAAAGTCTCATTGTTATCATGATTTTATGTAAATTTATGTTTTAGCAATGTTAAGTACACTTAATAACTACTTGCCAAAAAACACTGATATTGAGATATATCCTTGCGCGTGGAACAGCATCATTAATAGGACCATATTAACAGATACAACATCTGTGTAAAATAAGAAGAACCAGAAAAACAGTGGAGGAAACAATCCTATTGAATAAGCAGATGTAAGCTGCATCCATGGTTTTTTCATACTGCTTTTGCTTTTAGTCTTATTAGTTGTGTGAATAATCTCAAACAATAAATAAACATTGATAATAGTAGTTACAAGATTTATGCATCGTATGCATATTATATTGCATAGACCAAAAGGTGCCAATATTGCAGTTGCCACTAAGTACAATCCAGGCAGAGTCGTAATCTTGGAATCCCACTGCAACAATGAATTATTAATTTAGCCTTTCAGAAGTAAACAGTTCAGAATGTTAATACTTACTTCAAAAAATTTGCCATTGCAGTATTTTAATGTTTGTGGAATATGAAAAACTTCATCAATAAAATAATAAGGTTGTATTCGATTGAGGTATAGAAATAGTATCCCAACAATTATAAAAAATATTATAAATGTGGTACGTGCTAGTATTATTGGGTTTTTCTGCAGCAATGAAATTATGCTCAAAGTACGCATTCTTATAGTTATTTCTAGTTTCACTCAGTCACAAAATGCCACATATGACAAAATTAGTATATTGAAAAATTGTCTACGTTAATCCACCCAATTTATCGCACTCTTCCAAATTTGAATATGTCAATTATTGTATAATAATGTAAATAAATAATGACGTGTGCGCCAGTATCATCTCTTGTCGCACGATTGTTGTGAATTATTGTCGATTCTCTTTTCTTTCAGCAAATTATTCAAACAGTCGATTTATTTACCCGGCATCAAGAAATATAACCTTACTAATGTTAAGCGAGTCCTAAGAACTACTAACAGATGGGAGTAGTATGTACAAATTTTGACTCCCCGATCTTCGTTAACTTGAAAAATTCAAACTATTGATTGGAATAGGTTTGGTATATTGTTAACAAGTTCTAACATTTGTATACATTTTGTAACATTCGTACAATATAATCATTTGACAAGAAGTATTAATGTGTAATAAAAAAATATCTCTGAGACTACACTTCAAAGAATGGTCCATCAGTAAGATATATTATACACTTACTACTGCATAAAAGTAGTCACAAATATAAATTAAATTTTATTACCCTTGGTACCTTTGTTGTCAAACTATTTATACTGCTATATTTTCAATAAATGATCCATAGTTATTAAATGTTGTACAACAATTCATTGATCATAGCACCCGTTGAATTCTGCATGACGATTGGTTTAATATTGACCAGTCACACTTCAGTAATATCCCTTCAAAAAGAAACCTTTATACACATTTTATAATGGATTATTTTCAAAAATATATTTTTCTGAAATTTTGACAAGATTTAAATTAATCTATCGATGTGCATTTGATTGACAAAGCAGCAAGAAATAAACGATATTAAAATGACTGCAGTTGGTCATATTTTTGGGACTCAATGAATAAGCCAATCGAATTATTCCTTTTGTTACGATGCGCTACCAATGATAAAATTTTAACAAAATACTAATTTGTTTCATGAAATACCTTTATAATGCTATCATTAAGAAAGTTCTAGAAGCGCGTACATAGCAAAGGTGGAACGTATTTCCAGTATCAAACAATTGAGCATGTCAGTTGAATACCATGAGGGGTTGGTTTCAATCTCTTGATGAATTACGTGTACCTATAAAAGAGCAATGAAAGTAAGCAGAAGTAAATGGCTGGGTCGTAAAATGAAAAACATACTGCTAAGAAAGTAGGGTGGTTCAGAATTCCTGAGGAACAGCTACAGCGATAAGCAAAGAGAAATAATTGTGTTCCGGAGGGAAAGAAAAGTTGAAAGGTGGCGTCGTACATCCGGGGGTGGGGATATCCCAAGGTGCGCGTGTCTGTAACGCACCGGGGGTGGTTGGTCGGTGGTCCGGTATCTGAACTCGGAAATTGCGATCGGTGACTTTTCATCTCCAATCAGAGTGGCATTTCGCGATATTGTGCTCGTGGATATCCTATTTTTTTTACTGGAACTCCAAGAACTCCGGACGTGCTCCGGAGTGTGAACAGAGGGAAAGATAGAAGAGCGCGTAAGGATATTGAGGCGCGCAAAAACGCACGCGGTGTCTAAAAATGGCGAAGGCATTTCGCGCGGTGACAGTATCGACTTTGTCAAACAATGGACTGTCGACACCGAAATACGATAAGCCGGTTACTCTCAATATCAACTATGACCCTCAAGGCCTCAGCATCGAGCTCGTCTCAGGTATTACCTCATTAACGAGTAGGATTTGATCGATTCTTTATTATCAATACCGTCTCCCAGACGCGACCTAACCACACTTTACCGGACGCTTGCTTCGTCCGCCTTTGTAGTGTCCGCCACCAAATTTTTTCATGCATATTCGATTTGGACGATCAATTGGATTATTTTAAAATTATTACAATTTTGTGGGCGTCTATCTTAATGAATGCAATGTTTTTTTTTTTTTCTTATTGGAATGAGATTTCATATTGCTTCTATGAATGCACGTTTCTTTTCATCTTTTTATTTTAATTATTTTTTTTGATAATCATGAAGGTGGAAATTTTATAGAAAAGGATCTTGAGCTATTATTTTTGACCATAAAAATATGAAGCATCCTGGGCATAGAAAATAAAAAAGAAAGATTATTTTGTTTCAGTTGATGTATAAACATGTTTTTTTTTAAGCTTATTCATATAATATTTGTAGATATACCTAACAAAATTATTTTTCATAGTGTATTTTACGTTATTGACATGAACACAATGTCCATTAGAGTAGGGTATAACATTAAGTGACAATTTCATAATTTTGTAATTACTATGACCTTAATTATGTTATTCATTGTATAGGGGAATCTACTGAGAGTGATAAGACTTCGTTACTGGAATTCCCAGTAACTCACACCACAGAATGTTCTCGAGTAGCATCGCAGAGTTATGTATTTACATTGGATACAGACAGTTTGTTAATAACATTTGCAAATGAATCAGGTGAGATTATATATGTAATAACAATACATTGTAAACAGGAATATGCCAATGGAATGCTTATAAAAAAATTCTATCCAAAAAGTGAAACGATCTAAGACAATGAAATCTGTTGACTGATTGGCAAACAAATAAATATTTAGACAATTAATACTATTAAAATTAATATAAAGAAAGGTTTAGATGAATATTGTTTTCTGTATAGACTTTCGAAACTTCCACTCGCAAATATTAAAACTTAAAAATGGAAGAGGCATCTCTGCATTCAACGACAGAACAGAGGAATCTTCAGCTATGCAGTATTTCCAGTTTTATGGCTACCTCTCTCAACAACAGAACATGATGCAAGATTATATAAGAACGAGCACGTATCAGAGAGCAATATTGGGAAATCTATCAGACTTCAAGGATAAAGTAGTGTTAGATGTGGGTGCTGGTTCTGGTATATTATCGTTTTTCGCGGTTCAAGCTGGCGCAAAGAAAGTTTACGCCGTTGAAGCTAGTAATATGGCAAATCACGCCGAATTGCTAGTAGCAGCAAATAATTTATCCGATAAGATTATCGTTATTGCTGGTAAAATAGAAGAAATCGACCTTCCTGAACGTGTCGATTGTATAGTGAGTGAGCCAATGGGATACATGTTGTATAACGAGAGGATGCTAGAAACTTATCTGCACGCCAAAAAGTGGCTTCTTCCAGGTAACATTATAATATATAATTTACAAATGAATGAAAAAGTTGCTGTGATAAAAAATACAAAAATTAATTTTCCTATATTCCAGGTGGAAGAATGTTTCCCTCTAGGGGTGATCTTCATATAGCACCATTTTCCGATGAAAATCTTTATATGGAACAATTTAACAAAGCCAATTTCTGGTACCAAACTTGTTTCCATGGTGTAGATCTCTCCGCGATGCGGAACAATGCGATTAAAGAATACTTTAGGCAACCAATCGTAGACACGTTTGATATTCGCATTTGTATGGCTAAATCAGTGAGGCACATAGTTGACTTCCAAACAGCTGATGAGACTGATTTACATAAAATAGGTAAAGACCACATTTTTCGTCCGTGTGTTTAACAAGAATTTACTCAACTCATCCTTATTCAATTTATTACTCTAGAAATAGATGTTGACTTTCACATATTGGAAAGTGGTACCTGTCACGGACTTGCTTTTTGGTTTGATGTTGCATTTATTGGTTCCACACAACAAGTATGGCTAAGTACAGCACCCACAGAACCGTTGACACATTGGTACCAAGTGAGGTGTCTTCTAGAAAGTCCACTTTTCTGTAAAAGTGGACAACTGCTCTCAGGAAAAGTAATCCTTGTTGCCAACAAAAGGTGAGATCAATTTTCATGGTTATAATAGTTTCCAAGTATTCTTATATTATAAATATCTATTTTTCCAAAAGAAAAATAATCTAAAATGTTGACTCTTCATTTCAGACAATCTTACGACGTTACGATAGATTTAAAATTGGAAGGCACGAATATGGAGAGTAGCAGTAATACGTTGGATTTGAAGAACCCGTACTTTAGGTATACTGGTGCAGCAGCACAGCCACCACCTGGCCTAAACAATACTTCACCCAGCGAGTCATATTGGACGACGCTTGATGCGCAGGGTGCTCGCCAAGCAGTAAATATGGTCAACGGGATGTCTGTTAACGGTCTCGGCGAAGTGTCTATGGACACGAGTGGATCTGTCAATCCTACTAATTTACTTGCAATAGGTAAGGTTTGGTTTGATTCCACATTATACAATTACTCATTCTAAACCAGTAATAAACCTATAGCTTAATCTTACTCTGTTCACCTGTATTGTCATTGGTCCAGTGTACTAAAAGCAAAATAGTTTGTCGAAACATGTCCTTTAGATATTAGTTAATGGATGTCATTCATTTTCAAGTATACTCCCATAAAACCTGCTGATCATAGATTGTCATTTATTTATTTCGAGCTGTAGTTTATGTTACTGAACACATTAAATACTTAGTCCATACTGTGGCTGTTGCGTAAAATGTAGTTGAGCTGTGATTAGATAACGGAGAACACTAAGTTCTTCTTGTGTTTTATCTCTTCTAAACACGACAATTGCTCAATATTCATATTTTTATTTGGAAAGCAGGACAGGAAAGATTATTGATATCTTATTTTTGAAGTTGTATCTGATAAAGTAGTAACAGAAAAGCATCGTTCAGTACGCACAAAATTTTTACAATTTTGATTTGATTTATCATTGTATCAAATACTTTTTTATAACTGAATTTCATTTTGATTTTCTCTACTATAAGTCATTTTGTTAAGTAGCGATGCTACAACGGATGCAGCTACATGAGTGTCATCCAGTGATAATCATTGTTTGTAAATTTTGTAAAATAGAACCCGTGTCAATAAACAACTCTTTTCAAGATATAGACTGAAGACACCGTTAATTTCATCCATTTTGCAACTTGCCTCATCTCTGCGTCCCATGTATTATCACTTCGTGTTGCCACCTGAGTTTATCTATCTCCAGATAAAATTTATCAATCGAACACTGCATGTCATCATTAACATTCCCACTCCTTCGATCGGTACAATGTACATCCCATCCATAATGTTTTGCCTGTAACTATAATTTGAACTCTGAATTATTTTATGAGAAATCCAAATCCTCCAAATATACATACATATCTACAATCATTGACATTCCTTAACGAATGTACAATTGATTTAAAATATTTGTGTGCAATAGGAGGTCAACCTAACATACATCCTGGCTCGATTTCAAGTACAGGACGCGGACGAGTCGGTGGGACAGCAACTAGTACGCAAGCAGCTCAACTTATAGGAGGTGGAATTACGCCAAACATGTTTACTTCGCCCGCAACTGTAAGTACCTATACATTATTTCCAGCAAGCTACTCCCAGTAACCGGTAAACCGTGGCCGGGGAGACTTCGGTAACTCTGGTCGTCCTCTCGCTTTATTCATCACATGTGACATCGATGACATCGGTGACATCGACTCACTCGTTTTATCCTAATGCTAATAATACACAGTGCACAACACTTGCTATTAATATCGCGTGGAGGTAGTTTATTACTATTATTGCTATTAGTATTAAGTATTATATTATACCGTAGACATTGTACGAACATAAGAATGACGAAGGTCGAGCTACTACGGTTTACAGGGAAATTAGGGTAGCAGCTAGCTCAAACCGAATAATTTTACCGCATTCCAAAAGGGATACTAAAGCGTGCGCCTGCCTGCGTGACTTTCGCGCTACAGCTTGGTGTTACTTTCCAGCAATCGCTGGTTCTCGGCAACACCTCGCATTATCCGGTGAATCCGAGTTTGATGATCGGTGACTACGTGACACCCGGAAATGGCATATCACCTCAAGCATATCGACAATGATGCACGGGGAAGCCCTTTCGTACGGCGTTCTCCCGCAAAGCAAAGCAATTACAGAACGATCATCATCAGCATCACCATCATCACCATCACCACTACCCACACCATCATCATCAGAGCAGTAACAACGGCAAGCAAAGTCGCAGACTCGTGTTCAGCTCACCCACCAGTAAGCTTCGTCTTGCCTCAGCCGTGCGAATCCTACATGCTGTCAACCTCGCCAGCCTTGATCCTGACCTGACGAGCCTCGACGAGAAGAACGTCAACCGTATCACCGAGAACAATACCTACTCTGGTATAGGATTCGGATGGGGTGCTAACAGAAACAAATCCCTCCTGGAGGCGCGCTGGAGAAGACTCAGAGCTGTCCTCTCGTAGCCGTCGATCACGTCCTCATTATTACTCTACCTAGAAGATTCGCTCTTCCAGACTCACAGAGCACGCTCGCCATAAGTTCTTCAGGAGTATGACGATATTTTTCATGACAATACCAGTTTATAGCGTGCCCGTGGAAGAAGCGCTCCTTGCGTAACGTTCAGACACGTTTTGAAAAGAGAAAAAAAAATATGTACACTGTTTTTGCTCTCCAGCTCGATCTCAAGTGGTTATAATACTTGTGCGACATCCTCGGTATATTTAATTCAAGATGATGCAACTGGTTTGTATTGGATCTTAAGATTTCTATGTGATCAATGCGGTGACGTCATTGTAACGAAGCATCCTGTACCGTTTGTCATTGCAATAATGACTAGTATTCTCCTGGCAAAGTCTTAAGTGGTACGTCAAGAGATTTAGTTGTCTCACCTCTGCTGTGAGTAATTACCAAATACCAGGACTTCAATATTTATTGATATTCGTTAACATAATTGGTATCAATCAGTGCAATGACTAGCGGCACAAATTGATATGAATCAATTTTGATTAACTTATGACATCAGTTACACATTCGTACGACGTTCAGTCGATTACCTTACCTAGAAGACGCGTGAAAGGGCCTACAAAAGACAAGCCATTATGAGACGATGAGAACATCGATTTAAACCAACAGAGTAATAGAAGATGAAAAGTAGAGGTGGAAGAAATTGTTTGAAATCAAATCAGTATACGAACTACAATTTATTTTTATGTGAAGCTCCAATGCGAGTCCAATCGCGCCAGTTTGATAGGCTTTAAGAAATCAACGAAACAAACTCGCTATACCAGGCCTGCGTTACGCGGTGTTAAGAATTGATCTCAAATGAGAATTAAGATTGCGAAAGAAGAGAGAGTGGGAGGAAAGAACAAGAAAAATGCATGTAACAAAGATAAAGTGATGTACTACCCATGATCGTGCAATGTTAGTTTTTCATTCACAAAATACCGCAGGGTCTTGCGAGTTAGTAGCTGCGATGTAAAATGACGCTATGATTCACGTAAGATGATTCGTATTTTCTTTTCGACAAAAATAAAAAAGATTAAGCTCGAGTACAAGGCGCGATGACTTTTAAGTGACAGGCACTGCTGTATCTCGTGCCAAACGTTGTCTGCGTGGTCCGCCGTTCTATATGTATACTCGCATCTTCTGTATCTATTTCACTTTTTCTTTTTCATTCTCTATATATATTTTTTTTATACGACCGACGACTGAAATTTTACATTGTATACCTCAGAAGTAAACCCGGTTGTTTCAAGCCTAACGAGGGTAAGCGTCACTCTCCTAATTGTTAAGTAATTAAAAGCACTTGTCATTAAAGCATCACGAGTGTAGTTCAACGACGCCGCGCATCGTCACCTTAAATGACAATGACGCTAATGAATATTTTATTGCATTCAAGAAAGAAACCGAATGCCAATAATGCTATTACTATTCAATTCTTTCGTTAAGCTGGCTTTCTTTCTTTTCTTCCTTCCTTCCTTTCTCTTCAATTTCGTTTTCGCGTAGACCTCGACGCTCGCTCGTCGCAGATCTTTTACTTTGAATTCCACTTGTTTTTCTTTTACGTTCTGCGCCTATGAGATTTTGACATGGAGAGAGGTATATATATATATATATATATACACACATATATATATAATCCTACAGAAAAATGAAAACGCTTCAGTCAGTATTTTAAGTCATTACGAGTGACCATTCGACCGAACGACTCTAGTTTTTAGTCCTTGTAGCATATATATAGCACGGAAGTAATGCGTACGATATTTCAATGTGTTACGTATAATTCTACGCTAATGTAATTGTGTTGTAACGATTTAACGAATCATTATCGTAGCTGATAAGACGCCTATCCGATTATACATATTCTCTCGTACTCGTGCGAATAAGATGATGAAGAGACGATAGAGAAATCAAGAAACTGTGCAAAGGAATACAAAGGTGAATCCTACGTCCCAGAAATACCCATTACATTAATGCGGTTTTTTTTTTAATTGTCTCATCGCTGCGTCGCTGGACGTCTGTCGAATCGCCCCGGCGACATCGCGAACATTGAGAACCGCACTTTAACATCCTGGATAACAGAACTAATACTTAGTACCTGCGTCGAATAATGATTGACGGATTATCATCATAATTAGTCCAGCAAGCGACAGGCTGGATTCGATCTATATACTTGATGATAGCGTTTTATTTGACGTTGAAGCATCTTATCGTGGGTTTCTTTTTGTAACTTTTTTTACATTTATTTTTTAGCATATTTTTGTCATTAACGACTGTTTCGAATGATCCGCCCGGTTTGACAGGTCGAATGTTAGTTGTATAAACTCTAGTCCTCTTCACTACTCCACATCACAGCGAGTCGCATATACATTTAGTCCTCTTGGCCTGAGATTGTTTCTCATGATTATTTATAATTGCGAGGGAAAAAAAAGAAACAAGAAATAGAAATTGAATAACAAACGCTGTGCCAACCGGTGCGATCCGACCCGAGGCCAGTCCGACGTTACGCTCATAATTTTTCTCCTCTTCCTCGTTCCAGCTGCAGCATCCGACGTGCTCTTTTTTATACTGAATATACTCGGGACTTTATTACGTTCCGCGGATCCATTCTACTATTATAAGATATACTATAATACCTAAGCTATATTAATAATTGAATTAAAATAAATTAAGTTGAAATTTTACCTCACTGGTTTATTTATTCTTGCTCAATGGCTCAGGCTGACGGAATTGACGAGTGATTGCGAGTGAACTGTGCACCAGCTGGTATCCTGGAGGTTTGATTGCGATTACGTAAATTCGGCAGGGCGTATGAAATGTAGTTTTTGAATATTGTACTTTATGATGTATGTCTATGTCATTAGCACTGTATGTTTTATCCATGTCGATTTTTCATTCTGTCATTCCAATAGAATCAGCTGGTGCTTATAGATATATAAACATACTGTCTCGGGGTCAGGAGGTCACGCACATTACTATTTACCTGCTGACCTCAGCTTCCATGTAGTACTCGTAGATGATTAACTGCTAGGTAGGTAATTTTAATGCGTGTACGCTAGGTATGTATAATGCACGATCATGTGACTATAGTGCCATTTCGGCCAATAAAACATCGTTCTCATCAATCAGTTGGTTATTTCTTATTTATTATAGTTTCTCCTTATATATTTATCCGAGGAATATTATTGCACGCTTGGGAAATGTACCGGAAGTACGTCGTAGTCATGAACTCGGCACACGGATTATAACAGAAAATATATATATTTTTTCTTTAAATAGTTACACGTTAACGCACAGACAACAAAACGAATCTCAAATAATTCCATGACTGTCCTCTTGATAAATACATTACATACACTGTCCCGTATCTTGTAATAAGACTAACTTCATAAAACGCTTGGTTCATTAAAAAAGAAAAACTTGCTATATCTCTTGTTACTCGGAATACATTGCACCACGTTGTTTCTATTACAGCATTGTGCTATTGGCTGTAAAGTCCCATCCACAAGTGGAAACAACAAGCGTTTACAAAGCCCTCGACCAGGTGGTACACATCATTCACTGTAAAGGGGGAACTCAACACTTCGGCAGGTTTTCTATAGACAGCATACAAATCCTGAAAGATATGAATAAAAAACATATGTGAACAATTATACCATGGCTTTTAGATCCTTCAAATTTATCTAAGCTCCCGTTGCATTAGTGATTTTTACCTATTCATATAATATTACTTACACCTCTGGACGTGTGAAGATCAATCGTCAGCATCATGAATGCTTGCAAGTAACTGGATGGTAGTACCAAATGATGGGTGACATTTCCATCAGGTGCATTAAATTGTTTGTGGTGCTCTTGATATTTATTTTGTAAAACTTTGGATAGTGTCTGATACCAGGCCACAGGTTGATTTAACAATGGACTTAATCTTGAATCCAATACAGATAATGGCTCGACACGAGCCAATGATCGAAGTTCCATAAACTCTGCATAACTCATAGTTGATTTGTTTTCCAAGAGTTTGTTCCAGAGTAGATGTGTTCTACAGTGCAAAGCACCACGCTCTACCATACTCATAATATGCTCGCGTGCAGCTTGAGCTTGCGACATAATCATCTGTTGCATGAGTTGCTCGTGCGAGGAATAATAGCCTAGATAGTTAATAGATTCCTGGCGAATCTGTACAAGTTGTGACGAGGAAGATTCCATGTTTGGGATACTTGAAGTTTGAGTTAATGGTGAACTTGGAACTGGTGGTGGAGTTGGTGCCAAAGTATTGTTCACATCGTTACCATTGTCAGGCTTAGTATCGAGATCCTTAGAAGAAACGGGTAACTCTTGATTGTCGCGAGATTCGCTTGAACTCAAAACTGAATCTAATTTCGCATTTTTTGGAGAAAGTGATGACATGGGTGATATTGGACTAGAGCCTGTGGAACTGTCAGCGTGTGAGCTTGTTGATTTTACTACACTGTAAACTGTACGGAATTTACCCAGCTTATTATTCTCCACTTCTCTCTTGGGATACAGTTCTCTCTTGCTTGTTAACATTAGGTAATATTTTAGTGTGATTTCTGTTTTTTCCGTCTGCGGTGGTTGCTCTAATCGTGTCACAATTAATGTCACATCGAAGTCATCTGTGTGTTTCATATCTTGAGCGTCGCAGTAGCTTATCAGGGGAGTGCTTTGCAATCGGACCAGGGCGAATTCACTGTCCTTGTTATCGTAGGAGTCTCCAGACATACCAAACACCTGCATGCCGTATGCTTTGTCATGGGAAAGTAAGTACTGATACAAGGTACGAGCTGGTGTTGCAAGGTTCGTTAAAGTTACTACATCTGAAATGATTGATGACATTAATTGATATCTGTCTTAATAATTGACAGTGTTGATACTTACCACTGTAGACAAGATTTCTAGCATAGTTAGGTGCCTTTGAGTAATATTTGTTAAAATCGTCAAGGAAGTGTGTCAGATGATAGCCTTGTCGCAGGGACCAATGTCCACTTCCGGCGATGTATGAATGGATGCAGCGTAAATGAAAGTCATAAGTGAACGAATGAAGATGCATGTTAATCTTGATCTTATCGCAGGCATCCACAAAGCTCAACATAAACTGTAGATATCATGAATTTATTAATTTCGAATACTACTATGATAGTACGACGAATTTCATGTATTATTTACCTGATTGACTAGGGCACTGCTTGTTTTAGTTTGAAGTCGACTGCATTCTACTATATGTAGTTTGACAATGAAAAATGGCTGTGCCAAATTTATCTCAAACAATAGAATACCGCCGAGCATCGACTTTTGCAGATAACAGGAACGTTCTTTGTTTGAACCTCCATCCCTAAAAGTTCCAGGAAAAATTGTAGTAATATGATCAAGTATTAATTCATTTACACAACATACGTTTTACGATGTGATTCCACTTGAACTGGATTGAATCCCAGTACTTCTTCCAAATACTGTTTATATTCGGATAACATTGAATCACATAATTCTTGATGCCATTCAGTAACAACACTATCATTTGAATGACCATTGCCACTTTTCCCATACTGACTGTTCGATGGGGATTGTGGCTGCAGATTGACATTCGATAAGACATTTGGTGGTGGTGTCAGCGAATGATCTCTGGTGGCAGCTGATTGCAATCTCCAATTTGGGAGAAATAATAAAGGACTATGGCAATAATGAATGAGTCTGGAGTGTTGCTTAAAAGTATTTAAGGTAGTTAATGATATTGGGATGTTCGGTGTAGCTCCACGGCTCTGCCACAGTGTACTCAATCTTTTGAGATCCTCTGAAAAAAGATACTTCATATAAAAGGAATAAATTATGTTTGATGAGATTCATGAAATAGATTGACCCTTACCCTTAGATTTTTTCTCGTGGTGTCTCAATTCTTGAAAATCATTAGCTGCTTTTATAACTGGATCTATAACACTACCAGAATGGTGTAGACTTGGTTTGGCATCTCTCAGTACTTGAGAAACTGAATTATTAAAAAATAAATTGGTATTTTTTCCTGACTGTCCACGACCTGCTGGTTTTGACCATTCTTTGCTATCGTTATGTAAAGCGTGGGAAAACTTTGTGAGAGTGTCCATATCCGTTATTTGACAGTACTGAAAGCTCCCTCTATCATCCTGTTGATAATTTTGCATAGGCTGGTGATGAAACACTCCTAATTTTTGCATTATTATGTTTGAGAATAAACTGGATCTTGATGTCAGCCATGTACCCAGCTTCGTTGCCTGCTTTATTAATATCTCAGATCTCTCCTTGGACCAGTTGTACATGTATAAGATAATCTGCAAAAAAACAAAATAGTGACACCCATTGCTTTTTATCATTATATCTAATTTACTGTATCTTTTTTTAATTGAACAACCGTACATTGTCACTTTGTACTCTGGCCAAGAGAAATCGTTGCCGCGGTACAAATTTTGAATCCAGTATCAAAGGATTAAACTTCTGAACGAGTTTTTGATCTAAAAAAGAATATTCGTTACAAAATAAATTATCCATTGGATGATATAGATTATAAATATCTATTAAATCTTACCTTTCGGACCCAGCAGGTCCGGTTCTACAGTTTTTCCAAAAGAGGCTTTCCATTGATAAAAATTTCTTGCTACTAAAATGCACTTGGTAAATGTACTATGATCATCCCTGGACAAATCACAAAGAATATACACTACAGGACTGTCATTAACTTCCATCTTTAAAGATCTTGATAACCATCCTATATTAATGCTTTCCATGCTTTCAGATGCCTTAAAAGGTTTACTATTAAGTAGATCCTCTTGATTAACTGTATTAGTATTTAAAAATGGTTGCCGATCTCGAAGAACAAATGTTTTAGTTGTTGTATCCGGTGCATTGCTACGTATAAGGTTTTGCAGTTCCTTTACAACAACCGGAAGTGGATGTCGTCGTTGAATGACAACCACGTGTTTCTTAATAGCAGGTACACCAATTTCTAATGCAAACTGAAACCAGTAAGCCAAAGTCGTATGATAAACTTCATGTAATTTTCCTTCTTCTCCATATTCATAGTGATTAATCTCAATATGCTCATGAAGTTTGCCCTTGTTGGTTTTTATTTTAATGGGTGTTTGAGTTTCCTTATTAACTGTGGGTCGCATTTGGATGTTATCATATGATAATGCTTCTGTGAGAACAGTAGGTAGAAGATTATATTCTGTAACCAGATCCCACGTCGCGTGTTTTACAGCAGCACGTAATTTTTGTATTAAAGATTCGAGATTTACACGGCCCTGTTTCCAGATCCTAAATTCGATCAAAGCTTCTGGTTCAGTATTGGACTTAGCTTTTGAATTCTTGTTGCCTTGATAAACAGAAGTGGATACTATCTCCTCAAAGTCTTCAACCTTTAGTGAGTTAGGTAAATTGAAATCTGTAACTGGAGCTTTCTCGGTGTGTATTAAATCGCCATTAGAATTGACAATTGCTAGTGCAATACAAGCAATTCCTCTACTGCCACTGGATTGGCTTTGATTGTATAAAAATATATCAGATTCAGACACTCCATTGTCAGATCCTTCCGGTTGAAAGTAATCTTGAAAATGATAATTCGATCTAGGATCCGTGTACTTGGGTATATGTAAAAATTGAAGTATATTCTGTCTAAGATAATAACCCAAAGCGTCCATTCTAGATAAACAATGTGGTTGCACGGATAATTGTACGATGCTTTCCGTTGACTTGAATGGTCTCTGTATAAAATGCACATCGGCTGGTGTCAATTTGCACATAGGATTCCTGGCAAGCAATCCAGACAATACTTCCAGTACAGCATCATCCAGCCTATTCTGAAGTACTTGCACGAGCTCACACTTGACTTGCGGACCAGCTTCCGATATCCCATGTACCATAAGTACAATAGAGTCACCAGACTTGCTCAGAACATCACATTCCTTTTCTCCAAAGGATCGCACCCTGGGTCTGGAATCATCGGTTGATGTTTGATCATTGGATAAACCAAGGCACCTGGATTGTGACAATGATGCTACACTACTACTTCTTGAAACGACTAGTCTTTCATCACTTTCTGACAATTTGTTTTGGAAACACTTGGCTTCACTGGTTTGTTCGTGAAGCCGCAGATAAAAAACATTTCCATTTGGTTCCTGGTAAACGAACATGTTGTTCCTGTTGTTCACCGAGAAGCGGTTTAGTACGCCATGCAGTGCCTTGATACCACGTGACAATCCGGATTTCCCAGGGCCGGTTTTTAGTCGTGGATGCAGACAGAAAGGAACTTCCCATATAACGGGACATCGGAAGAGTCCTGGAGTGACGTTTGATATTGGATTGTGATTCTGAAGTGAGCTTCCTGATTCGCTTCCTGTTTCTCCTCTCCAGGTATTGTGATCTTCTGTTGACTCAGGTTCCAGGAGGGGATCACAGATGCGAGTATCGTGAAGATTTTGCAGAAGGAGGTACTGATTCACTCGACGACATATAGCCTTTATGTGTGAGACTACCATCTTCTGAATCTGACGGTAACGGTCTACTTCCGGTGAAGCTAGCTCTAGAAATCTGCAATGTTCCAATGATTAAATTTCATCCATACAAGAGGATGGCATTACTTTAAATACCTGCAATGGAAGTAAACGTCCACGTGACTGAGCTGGACTTTTAAAATCAACCAAAAGTTTGGTAGCAAAATTCGACGTTTGTCCAAGTCAGCCAGCCAGTGACAATCATCTTCGGAATTACTACTATCACCCTCGTATCCATCATCTGTTCCTATCGGCCCTTCACCTAGACTAGATATTTCTGAATGACAACCAGATGGATCACCAGAATCTTGTCGACTAGTACGATTATTGGTATTGGTTTCGTCGTGCTCCTTATTATCCGGTAGTGCATCGTCTACGAGTGTACACAATCCTAATTAGATTTTGCAATTATATTTATTTTTTTGTATTAGTATAATTAACAATTTACCTTCCTCAAATATATGATCTTCCGAATCTTTGATATCTGCAGATATCCGTTCCGTGACGCTTGATTTTTGCTCAGGATTTTTTGCAAAATAAAATAAATCACCTTCCGGCCTTATACAGTAACGATCTATCTCAAGTTTCTTTAATTCTGCCAAGAATTTTGGAACGCTACGCTCAGCCGGAAATACAAAATGTAGTGGGACTTTATCTGTATGGCAACTGGAACGTTCATTCGATTCAGAAACATGCCGAGCGACAAAGTTTAAAGTTTCTTCAGAAGGTGTAGACTGATCAAGAAGAGCAGTAGTGGTTTCATCTTGTAACAGCCATTCGATCTCATCCGTTAAATTTGCAATGGCGTTGTGCTGGTAAAGCGGAAGATTAGGAATTCTTTCTTGCAGTGGTTCCTCCGCTTCGGATAGTTGCGTATTACCAGGACTACTTTCACTGTCAGTACGTGTACTACTTAAAGGAGAACCACTACAGTAAGATGTTGTTCTAAGACCAGGACTACGTTCTAAACTGACTTCAAGCACTTCCTTAGGAAGATTCAAACAGATGATATCAAGAGTGATTTTCATATTTGACGGATCCCGATCCTCATAATCGTCAAGTCTCTGTACTATTTCAGTGAAGCAAGTTGGCAGAAGCTTCACGGATACCGAGGATAAGCTAGACTTTGAATGAATTGAGCAACTCAATTGCAAGAAAAGAGGATGCTCCTTGTTGAAATTGTCATCTTCACGAAAGTCACAGCTAAGAGATCCTGTTGAAGCACGGCTGGATAGTTTTACAGCATCTTGAAGATTGCTTGCTGGCCACGTAGCATTCATAGTTTGATTAACTAAAAGAAGATGCCTTATGAAGTAATTATTATATCAAGATATACTCTTTTAGATATTAATTAATAATCACCCTTTGCGACATTATTATCAGCCTTGCAATCCATACTCTCTGAGTGAAAGGTAAAACCTTCCAATTCATCATCGCTGTCTGTTCTATTAGAATTCAATCTCTCCTGCAAGTATTTGTTCACTTCAATATATCATACAGAGTTTAAATAATAAAATATTCAGATTCATTTATCCGTAACCATAACAACCTACCACTCTCTCCAGAGTCCAAGATGGCGAACAATAGTAAAACTCTGGATGAGCTGGCACGGTCCTAAACGCTACAGTCATTATCCTCTCAAATTTATCTTTAATTAAATTATGCAAAGGTTGCACGTCATTGCACGCAGCAGTTTTCAAGCGACTTTGCAAATCAGTGTCTGAGGAAGAACTAAGATGACGACAGACGGATCGAAAGTACTTTGTAACATTGATTTCAATCAGATGCTCTTCGCATTGTTCAACTGCAGCTTCCATATCTTCGTAGCTTAACGGGTACTGAAGAGCAAGTGATTTGTAAACAGCCACCACATAACAGTTGCAATGAGCTAAGCTCAAAAGCTTGCAGTGTTCTGTTAAGCTTCGTTGATCTGTAAGAGTGAGAAGGATTTTTAATCATTCCTAAAATGGACCTTAGTTTATACAAATTAATTCAATTGATTATTACCATTCAATATATTATCAGAATCTTCGCTCTTCGGTTCAGGCGATGAAGGTTTCGTGTCACAACCGGATTTCAGATTCACAAAATCCTCCTCGAGCTGCTCTCCTATCTTGAACGTGTGATCTTGATAAATATCTTTGGCGCGTGGTGATTGAAGTTTCTCAACAAGAGCATTAATTAGTACAGCTAACGAACAATCATAAACGTAAATCGGTAAGATCAATTCCTGCTTAGGAGTCTCTTTTGACCCTCTGGAAGGATTAGCTTTTGGTGTACTATGCGGTGTGGTACATTGACTTGAACCATTAGAATCTGTTTCACCAATTGGTAAATTTCTGGATGATTCAGATCTCTTAGTTTTTCTTATACTCAAGGCTGGACTCGAATCCTTCTTTTCTAAATTATGAGAGCTCATGTTAAATTCCTCTTGGCCAGTACTATGACTATGAATATCATAGTTTTTATTATCATTGTCTCCAGCAGTACTGATAATCAGACGTACATCCCTCGCAGATGCTGGTAACATTGTAACGATTACGTGAGTTACACTTATCCCTTTTACAAAGCATCTCCATTGCGGTTTGGCTGCTGAATTTTCTAAAAAAGATGAATGATATAAACACAATGATACGACTATAAACTTATGATTCAAAACAACATGTCTGCCATTACCCGTCTTAATAGAGAAGGGAAAAGGCGGTCCGTTCTCTCGTGATCTGTTTAACAGCATCTCTGTAAAATTCTCTGAATCCTCAGGGCTGAGTAATAATTCTTTATTATGAAGACGCTTAACATGCTCAAGAAATCCTTCCATAAGAATTCCATTAGCACCATAGCCATTCTCATCTATGCATATTGAGTCTGTAACAATTCAAGATAGGAACAAAATCAAGTATAATTTCACGAATTGCAACCTCAGGACTTTTGCTACAGGAAAAAGATGCCAACCGTCATTGAACATAGAGAAGAGAAGTTCAGCCTGTTGACATTTTGGCAAAACGTTAAGTATTTCAAAAGTGAATGGCACCAAGTGAATTCGTTCATCGGTATTCGGTGGACCCTCATGAAATGTAGCAGGTGCACCACGTCTATTAGATTTTCCAAGTGTCCCAGTGCTTCCTGCAGTTGCATGACTTCCTTGGCACTGTTGTCCCGATGAAGGACCATTTAATTTTTCACTGGAGATAACCTGACTTAGTAGACTCAAATGCTCCAACGTCAGTAAGGAATTAACGCACTCCTCATCAATCTGAGCAATCTGAAATTGATAAGAAAAAAACCCAGAAACATGAACAACATGAAAACGTCCAAGAAGAATGATCGATCGTTTATCGATGAAAATAAAATTTTCTATAAACCTCGCCACGCAAGTTAGGCGTGTCTCTCGACTGTCACGTGTTCAAATAAACTGATATCATTGTAGTGAGTCATTGAACCAGGACAAAAATAACGTACATTAATTTTAGAAGTCTCCAATAAATCATGACATTAGCTCCATCTATGTTCTTATTACTTATTTTAGCCGAATCAAGCAAACACTTGTAAGAAGCCAGATTTCATGTAACACTTTGTCATTACATTGTGGCATATGAAAATCTGTAGTCATGACGCTTAGAAACAAGACTTATTACAGAAAGACATATGCAAGGATTCATGTTAAATTAGTCAAGTGTAGACTTAATATAGACGTAAGTATAGATATAGGAATTACATAAAAATATATATCTGAAGTATAGATAATAAAGGCTATTGCATAGCGTTCTAGAGCTGGGATTTTAACTAAAATGGCAGCAGACTAAGATTGTGCAGTAATACTTGATATATGATAATTAGAAGAAAATGAACAGAAAAAATAGTATATTGTGTTTATTACAAACAATAATAATACAATGCCATACGAATTTTTGCATCAGTCAGCAATAATTTTGTTTCAATTAATTACAATTTCTTTAATGTAACAATTTATTGGACATGACAGCTGGACGGGATAGAGGTATAGCTTTATTTGGTACAAAATAAAATCTAAAAAGAAATACAAAAATAAATATGTAACGTGTATCAATAAAATAATGTTCCTTGGAACAGAGTATATATATATATATATAAATATTTGAAGTTTTCTAATAACAACATGCGACCAATTTGCTTCCAAATTTTTCCATCGGTTCCATGAAACAAATTACAAGCTAAATTTGCCCTAATACATCCATCAGTCAGTCGTACGAGATCTGCGAAATGGCCGAGGACATTCGAGCAGCCAGGAATAAGTTGGAGGAGTTGAATCTCACTTTAACGCAAAGAGAAGAGACCACTTCTCCACTTGAACCATGACGCTCTAACGATTGATTCGTTTCAGAAAATATAGCCCATTCGAAACGTATTGATCGTTGATAAAATCAGCGATAATGCACGCAAGAATAGATGACGATATTCCGCGAGACCTTGAGCTGGAAGAGTTAGATCTGGCAAATTCCCAGAGCAAAATAGCTCACTGCCTAGATCCCCACTTCCAACTAAAGATATGGCAGATCGCGATCCGTAGTCCTAGAACGTAGGAGACTCGTAGGAAACGGCGAAGACATCGTAAACGAAGAAACAAAGATCCCAGGACGAATTCTGCTCCGTGTTCGATTGAGGTGAGACGAGAAGAAATTAAAACGTTTTTAACGGATCGTTCGAAAAAATCGATTACTGTTCGTTAAATCACAATCGATGTGGATAGGAGTTACGTGACGAGTGATCGATTGGCGAGCCGATAAGATCATCCGCACGTACGTGACACCAGAGTATTAAAAAGAAATTGTTTAATCCATTAAAATTACAGCTCCCGTTCGATTAATAATTTTTATATTATTATATACATAGACGAAATAATGTATCTAGTATTTTTTATGGTCACACGTGATATTCTGTACTTTTTTTTATAGCCAAGCAACTCGCGCCGTCGTCACGCCCGTTGGGATCGCGATTATCCGAGGACAAGCAAGCGGTGACACTTTGGGCAGATATCATTCGTGAAATTAAAATAATAAAAGACCGAAGGCCACGTTCGCTCTAAGGAGGAAAACGCACGAAAAGCTAATCGGTAGAGGTAATCCGATCACTAGCGGGCCCAGAACACGCCCTGGGCCCTATATATACCTGAGGAGACTGATAGGAAAACCCCGTTCTAGCTCCCTCATCGATATCGGAGCCCCACCCCGATAACGATAACGATACCTCGCGATAGATGGTCACATCTTTTCAACATACGACACAAATATAGTTTTCAACAATCGAACTACCGTCCTCTTTATGTATCGAGTTATTGCACCATCGATACTCTTAATCGAAATCACCCCAAAAGACAGAGCAGTATTTCAGAAATTGGGAATTTGAACGAGAATGAGCAGGGGACCAAAATCGTATGTTAATTTTTGTCTCTAAAAAGAAATAAACAGAAAGAACCAGTGTCCGTCGAATCAAAGAGCCACAATGTAAAGAGTCGCGGATGAACTCTGAACGTGTAATAAAGGAAGATACGAGACTGAAGAAGTCACAATGAAAAATGTACTAGCATGCTAGATATTTATGTCACGGCTCACGATTGCAACTATTGGATAAGTGTATCTGCAGATAAAGTGGATTCAGTTGTACTATAGATAATAAATATAATATAAACAGCACCGATGAGATTTCTCGACCGAATCAACGAAAAAAGATCTGTTTTGATTGTTTTATATGAAACTGACTGATTTTTTATGAAAATTGTCTTGAATACCTTTGGGCCATAGATGATTTCCTAAAGCTGTGAATTATTACTTGAATTTGCTGTGTGACTATGACTAGACAATGTTTGAGTGAATTTTTCAGGGAACGTCGTTGCTCGC
Organism: Syrista parreyssii; assembly: GCA_030142615.1. NCBI lineage: Eukaryota > Metazoa > Arthropoda > Insecta > Hymenoptera > Cephidae > Syrista > Syrista parreyssii. Next base: position 1,004,219 of record JARQTG010000132.1, on the reverse strand, counting down.
TTGAAATGACGCGTTTGTTGTTCAAATAGGTTCGACAGTTTTCCCTGCTCTTGGGATGGTCATGTTTGCAAATGCTGTGTGATTCGAGTGTGTCGTATTTTTGAGGTGGTGATAATTTTTTGTCATAAAACTTTATGACAAAAAGAAAACGGTCATTAGTTTCCAACCAAGTGTGAGAAACTTCGGAAGAAGAATAATGATAAACGAGCGATGTTTAGGGAAATTTCATTGACTGTGATGGTCTTTGAAAATGCTGTGTTTATCACAGGTATATTTTCTGAATGAATCTCTGATATAATATATCTTAATAGGCTTGGCGATTCTTTCCTTTCAGATATTGTAGATATTATGGATTTTGATGGACCGTGGAGAAATATTCAGCAACGTGTCTTAGTGTGCATAGGCTAGTGGATATACGTTCCTCTCTGACGGAGATGCTTGCACAGAGATAGACTTTACTGACAAAATAAACCTCTTCAGAAAGCCACCAGCCCGTAGAACTTTTTATATTATTGATTACGGACATTATCATGTCGGCTTAAGATAAGGATACCTCCAGGAACTGGAGAAATACTTTCAAAGTTATTGTATTCCCTAATACGTTGACTCTTGGTATAGGTGAATAATTGGAATTCAAAATGCACACGATGACCAAATGAAAAACTATTACAGGTTTGAAGCTGGTGGAGATAAGTGAAAATTAATATGGATATTGCTTCAGATAATTTGAGGATTCAGGGTCAATAAGAATTGTAGTTTCTCAGGATTGGTATTGTTAATCAGTTGTAGAGTTTCAATTATTATATGGATGTTTTATATAAAACTGAAATTAATTTGACCGAATCCGTATCAAGTTGATTAGACCTGGTATTCCTCAAGAATCGAATGTAATCAGGAGAATTGTAAGGTATTGAATCTAGATATCATATCGTCATTGAGACTAATTCCCACAAGCAAGCAGTCTTATCATTCTAGTCACGTTAACCAGTAGAATATTGCAACGAAGAACATGACTAGATGTTTTATATTTGACTAATAAATTTATATGATGAAAGACACATTTAATTATGTGTGAAATTAGACTCACCGCATCTGGTATCTGGTGGTAATAAAGTGGATGCATGTACTCAGCTGTCTGATGAATCGGTAGCTGAACTCGACCGCATTGGGGCTCAACCCAGACTTCAGTTACAATTTGAAAATCACCACAAGATTCATTGTCCTCAGTACCACCATCTCCATCGCCAGTTCCTAAGTAAAATATCATTACTTAGAAGATCTAAAGCACTATACAGAAATTCTTTCAATATTTAACTAATTTGATATCTGTTTACCTTCATCGGTATCTTCCTCTGACCCACTTTCCTGTTCCGTCGATGGATTAACAGTTTTGTGAGGTGGGAACAAAACGTATTGTATAATACATGGATGCGACACATCTTCCACGCCAGGACCTTGCATTTGTACTTCTAAAACCATGTTTATAATACCCGCAGCCGAGTAAGCAAAGCTAAAACCTTCGGCCAAGCGTATTCTGTAAGAGAGCAAATATTTTTTGTTTAATCATTCATATTCGATGTAATAAAAATGTATTATTATTCTCACTTTGTGATCGTGGAAAGTATCCTAGCAATGGCTGTCGTGTTAAGTGCAGGTAAAACGATGTCAGGAATTGTATGAATAAGTGGTTTTTTAACAAGCCAAAGCCAACGACTGTGATATAAATATCTTGACAATGTTGTTGTCAAGCTACCACCAGGAATTAGGGTATTTTTCATGACAGTTGGTTGTGTTCCATCTGGAAATACTACGGTGCTCAAATCAGTAGGCATACGTTCATACCGAATAAGAATTCTTTCTAAAGCTTTGTGAACAATTGTACAACATGGAAGCTCTCGTTGTTCCGTAGGTCTGTTTGGTAATGTTAGTTTAGACAATCTATCCACGAGGTCTACGACTACGTTGTGTCTGACAACCCCTTCTGTACCACCAGCAAAAGCCACGTTCAATACAACACAGAGTGCTTTCGAGCTTACGCGAATGAGCGAGAATGATACTGGTGGTTTATCCATTTCACGATATATAAATTGAACATAAGTATGATTTTCAACTAGGACAAATGTAGCCCAGTTTTTCAACATGGCGTACAGAGCTGCAGCTGCTTGTCTGCATTGAACACATTGAAACCGTCCACTCTGATTAGCTTGATGAAGATGCCTTGGTAGGGGTCTATCATGTGATAACACCAAGGTAACTCTTTGAGAATGCATCCATCTAGCCCACTGAAGTGGATCCAGGGATACAACTGGTTGCCAAATTTGACCAAACTGAGGGCAGGCAGCATCACTGAAAAGATAAACGTATTTTGGCCTTCTCCAGGAAATGATTCACCTCGCGTTATACGTACCTAAGCAATATTGTGTTGACTGAAGGATACGTTGGCAAATAGAAAACTGGCATACCACTCTTGATGGTGTCTGGTACGCTGTACCAAGGCCAACCTGATCCAGGAAACCAACTGAAATGTGAGAGCATGTTATCGCTCTCCGTTAACGCTGCTAATGCTATCCAAAATCGAGAGACGACGCTCTGACGGTACTGCGATTTCAATGGTTTTTTAGATAAACACGTGATATCATGCAGGAATTCATAAGGAGCTGTAAAGAGGTATAAAACTTGCCGACTTCTTAAACAGTTTCAGGAACATCAGACGATTGTATATACTCACCCTCGATTGTGATTGTATATTGAATAGTGTTTGATCCAGCCAATGATTTTGGGGGCCATTGACACGTTACCAAATATTCCAAAAATACATGTGTTTTCCATGGTAACACAAAATATAATTCAAGATAGCCGTCCCGTAATGTAACCCTTTTTATTAAATAACCTTCTCGCAAACGACAGCACAGTAGACTACTCAGTGTGCAAGTAACTTTGTCATCGATTTGCTTTTTCCTCAAAAGCTGAGGAGATTTTTGACTATGAAACAAAGTATTTTCTGTATACCAGGCTCTCATATCATCCGTTGTAGTTGAACTGTCGCGATACAAGTGCCAGCACAGAAAGTTTTTCTGGTATAGATTCATATTAGCGTCATACATTGGTATCTGGTGAGGATTCATTATTTTCCACGTTAGGCTAGTTTTCTACATCTTAGGATATATCAATTAAAAGGGTCTTACTGTTTGTGGAATGAAAGTCATATAAGATCCTAATGTGGCTCTTGCTAGAAACCGTAACAAGTCTGGATATGGAACAAGAGCATCTGCACAGTGCGGATGGTATGTACTTCCCACATGTATAAAAGTGCATGCGACTGTGGATGCTCGTAGTTGTTGTAGTACTGAATCTAATACATGTACATCGGCTACACCCACTATGCCATCAGATACCACTACAAGATCTGGAGAAAAAGTAGTTTTGAATATTAGTATGATAAATTGCTTTTTAATTTGGTTAATAATTTAAGGGAAACCTACGGGCACAACTGTGCTCTGGAAGAAGAGCAAGTGCTAGAATTCCATATCGGAGCATATTAATAAAACTAGCCTCTGGTGACACCATGGAAATATTCGCTACGTTGTTACTGCTACTTTGACCTATGCAAGTGCCACCCTCTTCAAAAAGTCCTCCTACCAATCTTTCACTTTCAGCTCTTAATGTTTCTAGTTGCTGGTTAGCTATGCCTGTGACTGATGCTACTTTTTCTTCCAAATATTTTAATTGCTGCTCTATGTATTGTGTCAGATATTTAATGTTTTCCACAGTAAGAAGCCAACCCTGTACAAGAACTTGTTGAGCAGGACTTGTGAAGAATGGAGTATGAGCTATTATTGTGATGTAAATTTCAGGCTGTATTATACGCTCACTTCCTGGGACAACTAACTATAACAGAAAATTTATTTTATATATTTTCCATAATAGATTACGTACTATGATCTTATGTTTTAAAATACATACAGGTTTAACTATACATTCCAGACACTGCTTCATTGCCAAATAAACCTCATCTATTACAATTTCCCCATGTTGGATGTCCTAATATAATAAAATTAGATGTTAGATATTCATCTTTATGAGTTTGCCCATCATTGTGAATTATAATATCACTCACAACAGTGGCAAGAGATGGACTGAGGTCTAAACTGAAAGCCATCCTGTACTTGTGAGCCAGAAACACTAAGGAAGTTGTAGTAGTTATCTTATATTGGTACAAATAACTATTATCTGCCCTCCAAGAAGCTGGAACGTCTCTTGGAAGGACGGAAACAATTTCCAGTTCTGGAGCTTCTTCATTTTGTATATTTGGATACTGTATTGTTATAATGCTTTCCAAATGCTCTAGCATCCACTGAGCTCTGACATTTCGTGAGATTGGAAAACCTTTCTTCATTAACAAATAAACTGTGTCTGCTTCCAAAAGTGTTCGTTCCTGAATAAAAAACAAGTAAAGAATAAGATATCAATCCTGCTATCAAATCAACCAAGAAAATAATTTTTGCAAAATAACAAATTTTATTCACCTCATTGTCTATGACAAAATCCATGGCACTATTGTTATTAACTAATAACATGATCCATTTATCATCTTTGAGATCTTTAAATATCTCTGTCAGAATTGTATCAAAGTAGAATTCCAATCATTGCTGCAGCACGGTGCAAGTACCAAAGTATTATTAATTTAGATGATTGACGAAAGGTCATATCATTTTTTATTTATTCCAAAAGAAATTTTGTCTTTAAAATTAATAATAAGTGGAACATAACCTAAGAAAATCATATGACTGATCGTATGCTGACGGTACTTAAAATTACAGTCACATTCCTCTGACAGATAGAAGTAACTAATTTTTTCACAAGTTTAGATCACGATGCTACGATTATATTTGTCAAATCGTACTTCAACTCGTTCGTAAATGTATAAATGCTTTCGCCGATGGAAGTACTATTCAGAACGACCATCTCTACACTCATATGGATGAACACTGAGCGCGCGACACTTGTATTCTATAGTAGTAGCAGAAAATATTGAATGCGACGCAGAAATTAGTGGTCATCCCACAATCACAAATTCATGATCTATGCACCAAAGAAAAAAATTCTTTTACAGTCAATACGAAATGCAAGGCTCGTAATAAAATAAGAATGTATATTACATCACAACCCTTTATTTATTATTAATGAAGAAACATTGAGTACTCGCTTTACTTGCAATTGTGTAGTATACAGGAAATTCATTTAGTCTTTAAAATGAAAGAATTCCAAAAACTTAAGGTTGATCAATGTAATAAATCAAGGCATTTATAAGAAATACAACATTCAGTTTATTTCAGCGATTCCTAAGCAATAATTCCCTAACAAGTTTGAAAGGAGTCTCTGATATATAATGATATATTGTGTGTATAACATTGATATTGCCCGCTCAATGTCTTTTGGAGTAATGCCGGTTCAACTGTAAACTTTATTTTGTTAGATTTCAAGAAAAAATTACATTTCTGTAACATCACATTTCGAATGATTAGTATTAAAATGATAATAATTAAAAAGCATTACTAATAATTAAAAATTATCTCTAATTATTAATAATAGTGTACAACCATACATTTCTTAGGGGACAAGACTGTGTTTATAATTATAGCGGTTCAGTTAATTAGGCTGGCGCTTCAATGTAACACCCCATACACGCATACCCTCTTCACATGCACACACATATAATATCGCCCATCTTTCTTCCTTATCTTTCTCACTCACGATTTTACTTATCATCATCGTTATCACTTTATCATTCAAACCTTTCATTTTCTCCGTTGCGCTTTTGTTCGCTGTCTGTCTAAACACTGGCATTTCATCATTGTCCCCGTAGTACTATTCAAACTATCGAACCGGTTACAACATATCGCTGATCACTTTAAAGTGCAGTATATTACAATTTTCTCCCTATTTATCCCGTAAAACATACTCAGAGTCCTATCTAGCAATACACTTACATATAAATCTTATCATAGCCTTATCAATTAGCCTTAATTAAACGCCCCAATCTCGCTTTGTTGGGAATTAAGCTTAAGCTCTGCGTCTTCATCAAGATCCTTCTGAACAAAATAAACTCTAACTTGGGTAGCATCGAAGGTTACTCTCCGTAATTACACGATAATTAGGTATATGTATATACATATGCGTGTATTTATATGTATATATCGAATCAATCGGTAGTAATAAGATCTTGAGCGAAGATCAAGCAAATGTTACCAGGTTCTTTTCTCTCTCTATGATTGGACAGTGCAAAAACGAATAGTTCCTTTTCTTTTTCTTTTTTTTTTTTACAAACGATTGTATCCAGAACATCGTCCAGACAGACAGAACAATACATTTAAGAGACAGATACCTTAAACACGTGGCAGCGTCGATAGGTTTTCTTTTTCCATTCACGGTATGACTTACGCAAATCCAAATCCTTCGCTGCACTCGTGAATTGCCTTTAGCAGATTGCTACGGAGTTTGTCGTATGTTTCATAGACCGGCAAGTCCAACTGATTGAAGCTGTAATAATAAACGTTGTGCGCGCACGTTTAATTCGATGCGATTGAATCAATTTAACAGACGACACAATGCGCAAGAAAGTTATTGCTTGAATTAAAAGTATCATTCGACACTAAACTCACCACGTGTGGGCTGAGGGTAATCTATCAGTTGAGCGGTCATCTCGATGAATTTGGAATTTCTGTACACCGTTCATACCTTCCAAGGCACCGAAGCCTTGCAAAGGTACTTTTGACGTGCCAGTAACAAATTGCAAGAACTTTGCTCTGTCCGCCTGATCGAATCCTCTCAATGCACGCCAAAACCATTGGATCTATAAGACGCACAATTATTAATAAGACATTAGGAATATCGTAGACTTAGACAATTTCGATAATTTAATAATTACCTGCAATGATGTGGGACTGTACTTGTGGTATTCGGTATTAGTCTTAAGATCTTCAATGTCGACATTAGGCAAGCCACTAATTAGTAATTCCAACTCTTGCTCGTTGAAGATGGATATCAGTCGTTTTGGGATAATGTCGTAAAAGCCCTCCAAAAATGCGTTGAGTCTGAAAGCGCAACGAAAACAAAAAAAGCGTTAAATTATTACTCATTGAAATTGAAATTAGCAATGCCAGTGACCTGACTTAAAGAAATATAAAGAGATACACACTGTTTACGAATTGCTCCAGTCATCTTCATCTGACATACCAACCGGATGTACTCCAGCTTCGTTTCTTCCGTGACGACTATATTGCGACCATTTGGAATCAAGTCTCGAACATCGTTGACACCAAATTCGTTTACCTAAAAATAGTAGATTCAATTTATCAGGTCCGACTAAAATTGAAAATTATTTAAGAAGCGAAAGGGAGAACACGTTTATCATTACCTCTGCCGAAAATGTCAGTTCGTATCCGAGATCAGAGATGTTGTGTTCTGTTAGATACACGAGGCCTTTATAGAAGCTGTAATCTTCACTTTCCATGTCAGTATGCTTCACGAGTATTCCGAGTATGTGTTTGTAGAAGCTACGTGTGAAATAGCATTCCAACAATTTGTTGTCATAGATGGCCTTGGCTGTTGAAAACAATTTATTATTATCAACAGCGTCAAACGGTGAAGAGACTTCTTCAATAGTTATGAAAAGCTTCAATATCTAACAGCAACTTACCTATTACCCGACCCACGAATTTGTAGTAACATAAGTGATTAGGGTTGCAGTGAGAAGATGAATTAATCATGTATGTAACCCGATCCCCGGGACTGACTGTGAATAGTGCATACATCGGATTGAAAATCTCCCTCGAAATTATGACGTACCATTCCCTGAGTAAACCACCAGCGTCCTGACCCTCTTCACCTGAAATTAACAAATATAAATGACTATTCCAAAACTGATAGTTATCTTAAAATGCTAAAAAGAGAAGGTACTATGAGGATAAAGTACCTTCGAACACTATATAGAAACGATTCTTCCATTCATCTGCATTCCTACGGTGAAGTTCCCTGAATGAATCTTCGAACACGTGACTCCTTCGTACGTGTACGGCCAGTTCTTCTCTTCTAATGCCTTCATCCATCCGTTCGAGTTCTGTCCTAAAGTATCTCCTCTTTACGTCGAAATCAAGAACCCGCGTATGATCCACCAGCACGGAGAATGGTCCGTCAGCCAAATGAGTTGTCGTTTGCCTCAAGATTTGATTCAGAACTGTTCTGTGTGTTTCTGGAGTAAAGGAACAAAAAAGATTAGTTAATTAGGAATAATTTGCTCTAGCATTTTTATTTGTTCGTATAAGAATATATTGTATGAATACATACCAGCGAATTTGAGGAACTTCAATTGGTCAGGAGGTAGTGTTTTCTGCGGTGTTGGAGTTATATCCCACGAGGTGTTAATTGCTGGTTCCGATTGAGATGTGCCTTCGTTATCTGAATATATTGGCGACACTGGTGCTAGATCTGGTACCACTTCTCGGGATTCTGTGTTTATTGTTATTGTATCGCTATTACGTTCTCGGGTTGAACTGGACGACGAGTGCACCAAGAAGAATGCTTCGACCGCAGGCTGAAATTATTAGACAGAATAAGCATATGATAAGGATTAATAGAAGGAACAAATAAATGTTAGAATTAAGTAAACTGACCTGTAGGACTAGGACGGCGTGATGATCAGGAGTATGCTCCAATTCGAGTAGACATGCACTCAGTGTTTCCCAAAGGCTATCTAACACTAGGCTTTCGCTTAGTAATGGTAGTGTGGATTTCTCTTCATCTATAATTAATTAAAAATATAGATCACGAACATAATTTATTACATCCCTATAATACAAGACTTACCACTTTTCGAGAAGGTGGGTTTGAAATTATCAGAATTTGAAGAGTTCGCTTGTGTTGTATCCATAGCGACGCTATCACCTTCTGTATTATCTTCTGCTACAGAAATATAATGTAATTATTGAATGTGTTTCGATTGCCAGTATGTATGAAGAAAAATAGTAATATACGATTAATTACCTGAAGTCTGTGGTTGACTGGATGCCCCTGTGTCCATGGCAGTTTCTGAGGGTTGGTTTGTTTCTAAGCAAGTTACGTTATTGTAATGGTTATAAAGAGAAATATTATACTTACGATGATTGCGTTAAAAAAAAAAAAATGAGAAAAACTTACCAGCTTTCTTTCTGTTAGCCAAGCGCACAGCTTCTCTAATCTGTACAATGACCTTAAGTATTCGAAGGAAAAAGGCCTGACTAGAAGTCTTGCTGACCAGAGCACCCATGGACGGCAACTGGAGATCAGTTCCTGCTTTAACTTTACTTGGAGCTGTTACTACCACGTTTTCATTTGTAAATCTGAAAGGACCAAAAAGAAATCATGTAACATTTTGCAAGACGATTATCATTTCAATAATTGTTACGAAAGACAGTCAAAGGAAAGAAATCATTACAAAGAAAACAAACCTGTCTAAAAGAGTCCCTCGGCCAACTCCACCGGCACTGCTAGATGGTTGCTCTTCAATGGAGATTCTACGATTCAGTTCACGGTTGAGAACTTTAAGCTCCATCATCAAGTCATTAATATGTTCACAAACCATAGTGGCTAGTTCCATTGCTCCTTCCAAAAGTAATTTCAAAATCTAGAAAGAGAAGTCAGTAAGAGATATAAAATGTTAATTAAAGAAGTTTATTATAAACTGCATAGTATATTTGTCCATCGTGTAACGCGTACCAATTGTCTAGTTGGATCAGGACAATGTGAAAGATTAAGGAGAAGTGCTGTCGCATCCTCAAGTCCTTCCTCCGAACAACTCTTGCTGGTAAGTACTTGTACAGCCAGCCTAAGATGACCTTCCGGTGCAGCAACACTCTGTTCCTTATTCGAGTCCACTTTTTTATTCTTGGCTCCATCTTGTCGACGATAGAGATTCACTTCCGTCAAGCCAATTGATATAAGAGACAAGAGTCGCAATAGTTTGTCCGTTAACTGACTACTGCGTTTTATAACAGACCAGTTGAGCATTGATATTAGTTGGCCAAATGCCGAAGCTTCGAAAGATGTCATGCTCTGCTCTGGTTCGCAACCCAAATTCGAACTCGAGTGAGTTCGTGCAACGGATTTTCCCTTTTTGGAAGCGCAGGAGTCCAACCTCAGAAGCATGTCCCAGAAATCTGGAAAATCACTCTTGCCTGGTTTGGAATTGGACTTTGTTTTTCCAATATTTTCTTCCTTATTCGCGCTCGTGTCTTTATCTTTGTCCTCAGATTCCTTAGACTTAAGCGGTACGAAATATCCAGGAAAGCCCTTGGCTAAGGAAATCAGCAGTTCTAGCGTGTGCCTAAAAATATTAGTGTGTAAGTAAATGTGTCTGTAGTAATGAATGGTATATAATTTCTATTATTTTATTTTTATCGTGCAACTAACCGGCATACTGTAGGCGCAGCTTGAGGATGAATGGCAATGACATTGCCTTGACGTTCAGACTTCTTTCCTCCATGCCTAACAACATGGAATACATTGGCTCTACAGCCAAGAGCTGCATCGATGCTGATATTAAGCCAGGATTGGGCATTGTTCCTTGTTTCAGCAACTTTTGGGAAACTAATGTAAACGAGCGAAAAGAAGACATTCAAATACTGTATAACCTGTTAATTGTTATGGAACATTATTCTTTCTAAATAAAATACTCACCAATAGTCCATAGATGAATGCAGTCCTTTTCTCTTGAACTTTCCACTGAAATCAGCTATCATCTCTCTATTCTCATCATTGCTCCTCTCCATTATGTTAAGAAGAGCCTTGACGACCCATTCTCTTGTACTACCATGATAGCACAAATTTCGAATGACCCTGTGTAATCTGAGAGTGTTAATTTTTGGCTCATCCACGAACAGCAAAACTAAAAGGCAAGCCATTGATTCGTGATCAAGTAATTGCCTTCCTCTCAATCGCAAACCAGCGCCCTGATGGGCCATACTGGTTTCACCACGTGGACTCCAAGAATTCCATTGTGCTCGTTGAGGTACAGTATGGATAGCATAACGCGTACCGCCACCTCGTGCTGTAATTACATAATCAATTATTGACCAAAGACTTAATTTCATCTAAGAATAAAAACTTTTGGAATGGATTACTTACCTCTTCCGGAATTTCTCAATATGCTAGACAGAGCCGTATTACTTTGACTGACATGATTGAGAAACCTTTCCTGCATCATATGTCTGTTACGTGCTTCCCATTCCCGTCTTAGATTTTGTGCTTCCTGTGCCAAGTCAGGTGGTAACACGGATATTTGAGACTCTTCCATATCCGTCAGAATCTATTTCACAAGGTGGAAATACGCTTCAGTGAGATATGTTGTCAAATTTATTTAATTCATTTCACGGAATACTTGGCAGTGCTTACGGCTTGACGTAGGGACGGTTGCAAGTTTTGGAAGAAGGCAGCTGCGTCAACGGGATCTTCAGGATTTGCTGAAGCAGCTGCGTGACGTTGTTGCTCCAATCGTTGTTGGGCAAGAACCTCTTCTTGAATAGCTGGTGGTAGAGCAGCCAAAAATTCTGGATTCACTTCCACAGGACCAGTCGGTTCTTCAACTACAGTTGCTTGAGCTCGTTGTCTAATTCTTTGCAATCTTTAAAACAATGATGTAATTATCAATTAGTTACAAAACATCGCAATACGCGCGTCACAAACATTTTTACAAACCTCAGTTGTTCAGCAATAACTTCATCCCGCATTTCTTCAGGTAATGCAGCTAAGAAGGACGGATCTACTCCGTCAGGTAGCTGTTGCTCCTGTGATGGTTGCTGCGGCTGTTGGGCTTGCGGCTGTTGTTGCTGTTGAGGTTGAGGTTGTGTTTGTGGCTGCTCCAAAGATTCTTGATTACTTCTCTCAGAAGTAGAGGAACCAGCACCTTGTCCGACGACATTTGCACTACACATAAGAAAAGTTTATAAGAAATACTTTAAAAGTTAATCAACATCTGTCACTGTATATTTACTTACTTTCTTTCAATACTTGATTGATTATCGTCAGTAAGTAGTCTTCTGATCCAACCTGTTGGATCACTACTGCTTTCTACATCTCTCGACAAATCATCATTGACATCTTCATTGAAATTTACTGGTATTGGCGTTGAATGAACCGGAATTTGATCATCTGCACTCCTCTCGGGTTGTCCTGCGTTCAAATAATTAAAGACTCCATTCCATGTCTAGAAAAATATTACAAAATAAATTTCTTACTTTGCAGTGCTATAGCATCTGTAACAGCAGGTGCCAAGGCTACAATATTTTCAATAAGTTCGACTGCAGTGCTGCGTGAGGCTGTGCGAGGATCTCTGCCTTCTGTAGGCTGGTCCTCTGGTGGTGGTGGAGGTGATCGTTCCTCATCTTCTTGTACAGTGACCTCCATTTCCCCAGTAACTTCTAAAGGGAGTGAACGAATCAGCGTTACTTGAGACTTTGAATATCCCAGTCATTGATAATCAGAATCAATGATTCATTTGACGGTGAACTGATAGTTATGTTGTAGTTCTAAATTCTTACCGATTATGTCATCGTCCGGATTTCGATCTTGTCTTGCAGCTGCAACTGCTGCCTCTACCACTGCGACTAATTCCCTCATGTCTTCCCTTTGCGGATTTGGAGCTACAAGTCTTTGTTCTTCAGAGGGTACTGGAACTGATGTTCCCGCTACGAAGAGAACAATGGCGTATGATATAAGTGGAACTTGATATTTCTCCACTATCTAACAAATAGAAGGAACTAAGACCTACATTCTGTGTTACTAGTTTGTTCTTTAGCTTCCTTGTTGTCTTTCTCAGGTTCCTTTTCAGTACCATGTTGCTTCTTGCGTTTCTCTTTGCGCTCTGCTAACTCAGCATTTCTATACTTCTCAAGTCCAGGTATTAATTTCTGTACGACTCCTGCTTATGGATTGAAGTCAAAATGCATTATTATTATAGTCTACATCAAAAAACAGGATTAAATCAAGACATGTTTTACTCACCTACACAGCAGTCTGGTTGAGAATCCCCATCGAGCAACTTACTTTCTTCGATCCACCAATGCAAGGCTGTTGGGATATTGTTCAATGTGGCTGCAAGACTTGGACCGAACAAGTAACCAGATTGATCCTATGAATAAAAAATGAAATGTCAATACTTATAATTCTTATTGAATCAAATATTTTATATTATAAACATGTACCACAAAATCGATCTGCTCTTCTTCTTGATTTGTGAAAATTCCAAGGCCATTGTCCATAACCAGAACACGAGTATCTCTGAAGCTAGATGTCAAAACTGGACTAGCTGAGATAGGAAGAGTCTGTGCAGCTGGACCAAATAGTCTAAAAAAAATCACATAAATGAAAAATTAAACATCACGTTCATAATAATTAATGCTAAATACCACGAATGCTAACCTTTGTAAAATTACTGGCGGATTAGGGCTACGTATATTCGACAGCTGAAGATACTGATATCTGCGTTGACGCAAAAGTCGTTGGGCTCTCGAGGTCGGTAAAGATGCAGCATCAAGATTGTTACGAGCCATTAACAACGGATGCGAGCTGATGCCATTGCCCTCGGATACCGGAGGGGGATCTTCAAATAGTCCAAGATGCAATGGTGAACTTGTATTCCAAGGAAGACCAGGAGCTGTGAAGACAGGAGTAGAAGAAGCGTTGTCTTGGTTTTCAATATTATGTTGTATCATAACAACATTGCTGCCATCTCGTTCGGCAGCTGGTAGCATCCGGAAGACGCCTTCCCCAACATCTTCGTAAAATTCCATACCATCCTCTTCGTAATTTGAAGAGCCCTCTTCTTCCTCCTCTTCCTCTTCTTCATTTTCTTCGCCTGAACCGAATTTATAATTTACACACCTCATGTAGGTTTAATTACATCTGATTTATATATTCTCATAATTACCATCATCTTCTTCCTCCTCTTCTTCATCTTCGTCATCTTGGACCTCGTCCTCGTTATCGTCGGATGGATTGCTATCAGAGTCTGAATCTGAACTCATTAGGTCTTCCTGTATACACAAATTTTATTTTATTACCTTACTGTGAAGCTGATTAAAATCTTTAAAAGAAGAATATTAAAAAGCGATGTTACTCTTACTGTGGTGTCACGGGCTGGGTCAAAGTCGCCCTCGTTATCGCGCATAGCTAAACTTTCATCATCTATGTCCATTGGCCTGTGCGGACGGGAACTAGGCTCCTCCGTCACGGCCGAGCCGTCCCTGGAATAGAGTACACTGCTTGATTATAAAAACTGTATCTCAGGTAATAATTGAATAATATGAATTATATCAGCTATAGAATAATTGAAGTTCATCTGAGTGAGCAGTGTTACCTCTCCAGTAATTGATCCATAATATCTTCAAGAGCAGCTTCATCACCCTCTTCGTGAACCTGACTCTCCGAAGTTGGCTCCAGACTCTCAGCAGTGACTGAAATGTCGTGCTCGGTATTTTCGGCATCCTCATTCGCCTCTTCACCAACTGCATGAGTTGCCTCTGAGGTAGTTGTGCCAGTTTGCTCGCCAATTGGTTCTTCTTGCACGGTGCGATTTTTAGGTTTAGGAAATTTATTATTCACGGCTCCTGGCATAGGTTGATTAATGATTCTTGATAAAGTTTCCAATGGTTTTAGAGCAGCATTAATGGTACCAGCCATGTTAGGACTTGAAAGATCAAGACTATGAGGTATCTTGGCCAGATCAGTGATTATTCCTTTTCTCAACATTATTCTAACAATATAATTGACGTTGCTGTACTGGTGCACTTTTAACGAAGTTCTCAGATGAGCGTGAGAAGTCGGCGGGCAACTATCAATCATTGTTGAAATGAGACCAATAAGAAGTTGTAGTTGAGTATGTTTTTCTGAGCTTTCGGGCAACGCTAGGGTTCGTATAAGCGCACCCTTCACTTCGGTTACTAAAGCTGTTTGTGCATCAGGTGAATGATTGCATGAAGCAATGGCGGATATCAACATCCTAGCCATACTACTGCACTGTCGATCACCAGAATTTTCTGGCAGCATTGGCAATATTTTATCGAGCAAGAAAGTTAAAGCAGTTGTGTCCTCAGTCACCATCTCACTTTGCCCAGCCCTGTAGGTATGTTCCGTTATTAGATTAGCTACAGCGCTATAAGAGCGAACTGCCTCTGCCAACATCTTCAGGATCGCTGATTTTGGTAACAGTGGTTTCTTCGCTTCTTCCGGTTCAACCTTGGCGTTATTACCAATATCCGTATACATCTTCAAAGGAATAATTTGGGAAACTTGATCGTCATCATCCAACGCATCAGTACTGGCAGTTCCGTTATTCCTAAGGCCGTCTCGTCTAGATGATGAAGCTGTGGCTGCACTGTTATTCGTGACAGTGGTGGTCGGTTGGGTAATTTTCTTCTCAGGACTTCCTGCTGGCGACGCAGAAGCGTCATCAGGTAACACAGGCGTTGGTTTTATTAGAGCATTAAGTAAATCATGAATGACACCAATTGAGACTTCCTCCACCATTGGAAGAGCTGAAGAATGGTTTGGTGGCAGAGCTTTAACTAATAGCCTGTTATCCACGTCGTCGCGTTTCAGTACACCTATATCGACTCTGAGAATATTTTCGCAAACTTCTCTGTACACTTCCGGGTTACGACAGACTGCACTGCTGATCTGTCTCGTCATAAAGAGAATCTCTTTGTATGCTGGTGGAATATTAGGCTGAGTACGTGTTCTCACAACCTTCTCCATAGCAAGACGAAGAGTGCGTGGTTCCTCCAGTGTATGTCGTATCAATAGAGTACTTAGGCTAATACATCCAATGAAGCTACTAGCCTGAGTCATATCAAGAAGAAGACGTACTCCGCCTTCTCTCGCGAATACTTCAGCATTTTTATAATCTCGCGTTAAACGCAGACACACCTTCATAAGGGCATGCAAAGCATCCCGGTCTACTGGAATAGCCAAAAGCTTCACGCAAGCGCGTACAATGCTTGGGGCTATGCTAGGATTCAAACCTTGTACCACAGCGTTTCGTTTATCCTCAGCTGGACTCTCCTCGGTATCCATATTTGAATCAGAACGAGAATTTGTATCATCTGAATTACTGCCATTCAATTTGAATCCCATAGTAATGGGTCTTCTGTTGTCAGTGTCTTCGTTAACTTGGGTCATACAAGAGAACGTGATGAGGTAACGTCTCCTGGTACAGGTGATTCTAACTGTTGGTTCTCCGGCCCAATAGGCATTATTTATTATACGATTATTTAGTGGAGAATAAAGAGTCCACTTTCCAGAACTAAGATCAAACCACTTCCAAACCCTGGTTGTAACTTTGTGCATGAGCTGTTTGCGCTGCGTGAGCACAGCTACCTTTTCCAGACGATCTATGAGAAGTAATAAAGGTGCCAGCCATTTTGGTGTCTTTGTAGTGGCAACTCCATCCTTACCATCCTTCACTGTTTTATTTTTATTAGCTGTTAATGGACTCTCACTCACTATCAATAGGCGTACGAGTTTGTCGAGCATGCCGCATTCTTCCACTCTCTGTGCACAAGGTACACGCATTTCTTGAAAGGTACCCTCGAAGAAGAGGGTGTAGAGATAGATACGTCCAGCTACTTTACTGGCTTCCTCGCATTCGACCAATTTTACGCCAGCATTCTCATCCTGACTCTCGGCTATGCCGATCAGATAATCCACCAGGTCACCAATTTCACGAATCAGCTGTCTTAACATAGAGTCTCGCCAGTCGTCACCATTTCTCTTTGTTATAGTAACCAGGAGGTCGCAGATCCTGTAGACAGTGTCTGGCATCAGGTCCAGAAGATTGAGACACTGTTCTAGTGCACTGTAAGTGAACTCATCAATGGTTTCTGTGGTTGGAGCTTCCCGCAGAGGCTCCTCAGTTATTGAGAATCTTCGAGAATCTGAATCACCTAATGACATGGCGATGGCATGCATTATTTGATCATCGTCCACTAGTTCCAAGTCCATTATGAGACCCTGACCACTGGCATCCCCGGCAGGTGCATCAGGTCTGCGTGAAGTTGCAGGATTTGTTAGAAGATAATCAGTTGCTTGTTCTACGGTAAGAGTATGGAGTAACGCTTCAATGCAGTGTGTCCTACTGAAGCCCATATCCATTAGCTGTCTCAAGTGTTCAGCATTGATATCTGCCTCAGGCTCTTCTCTACGATCTGGTGCTGGCCCAGTTCTGCTCACGGAAGTAGTGGCAGTTCCTGTTCCAGTACCAGCTGTAGTTCCACTTCCACTTGCCGCTGGTGTTTCTCCAGTCTTTTCCTTTTCAATGCGTTCTTTGATTATCTTTTCGCCACGCAAAATATGTCGTAAAATCGACAGAATGGATTCGGTCATTCGTGCTCCATAATTCTTCAATGGCTTTTTGCCCCACATCAGCATCACTGCTCCAAACGCTTTTTTGTGAATATCTATGAGATACTTAATAGGGTCAAAGGTTTCGTATACCTTATAAACGCCAGTACATTTAGATGAAACAACGTGCGGTGAATCTAATATGGCTTTGGGATTAACCATTTTTTCTAGAAGCATAAGCCAGGCATCCAGGAATTCACCAGTGCCGTCAGGTAGATTTGGATGTTCCAATCCTTCAGAAAGTGGAAACTGTCCACCACCAGATAAAGCCCATCGGAACGTTGCAAAGAATGCATTCTGTCCTCCCAGTTGAACAAATCTCTGAAGCATGAGATGATAAGGATGGCGCTTTTCATCGAAGAGCATCGGTGAAGTAAAGCCCACTGAGCATATGAGGAAAGTGAGTCTGAATTTTGGTATTGGTGAAGGTGGCAATCTATCCCAAGAAAGACCACGAGTCAATAAATAATTGAGTGCAGTAGCTACGCTTTGAGCTGCTTGCGAAGGTAAAGCTGGTGTCATTGGAATTTGTTGGCCACGTCGTTGCCTAATTGGAGATCCCATGCACAGTTTGACAAGTAGACCAAACAGTTCTGCTAATGCTCTTCCTAATCTCGATGATGCACCCAATAAAGGTTTTATATATTTCAGTTGATGAGTGCTTGGTGATGTTCTTCCTGTACTAGTACTAGGTTTATCGTCTACTTCCATTGACACTGGTGGGGGATCAGTGCTCAGGGCTTCCATGGCTGTCGTCATTCCATTACTTCCCATATCGGATGAAGCAGCGCCGGACCACGAAGATAATTCGCCATCACTTCTTAATTCAGGTGGTATAAGCTTGTCCATGTCATCTTTACCGAAGTCACAACCTGCTGGGATGATGTCATCGCTGCAGAGTGCAAGAAGCAAGGTACTTTCCCACACGAGAGACATATAGAGTTCAGATAGTCCTTTTAAGACAGCCATACCCAGGTCAGAACCCCAGTGATTCATGGAAAGATTTCGAATTTCACTTTGACTTGTACGACAGACGTGTACAAACATCACAACATATCCATGAGCTGCGTTCATAGCGTGAAGTAAAGGAGTCGCTGTATCACTGGTGAATGCTGTTTCCAGATTTGGTGCAGAAGCAAGTTCGTGTAACAAAACTGAACCGCCAGGAGCCTCCATATGACTATGAAGAGGTTTCAGTAAATTCAAAACTTCGTTTAGCTGAGACAATCCTGTTTTCAGAACCAATGGTTCGTGAGCAAGATTGAGTATACTCTTACATACGGAAGCCACAGCTTGAGCAGCTTGTGCCACAGGATAGTCTACTGGTAAATTGGGTAAACCAAGTATAGAAAGTAGTGGAACAAGTCCTTTCTGAGCAACGAATTCTCTGCAGTGATCATCCGTTGAATTGTTGCTAAGGATAGCATCGACAAATTTCATCACATTGTGAATATAGTCTACTAAAGCAATTGGAGTCTTTTCACGTGGTTGAGGTGGTGGTCCAGGTTGAGCTGGCGAAGGTGACGGTTGTTCTTCTCGCTGAGGGTGGGAACTAGTACTAGCTTCCTCCTCGTCTTCCTCTTCTTCGTCACTGCTACTTCCACCGCCTCCTCCTCCTCCTCCTCCACCGTCCCCCACGCCAACGCCCACAGACTGTCCAGAGGATTGACGACCACCTGAACTTGAATTTGACGGAGAATTTTCAGATTTGCTTGCAGCACGCCAGCATATGTATCGTGGGTCACATCCTAGAATGCACAATTCTTCTAACAGCTTGATGATGGCAGATGTTGCATCGACTTTAAGAGTTGGCTGATGTCTCATGAGTTCGTCCATTGCATTTCCTAAGTTAGATGCTGTATCACCAAGAGGATCAGCACTGCGACGTCTGCGCATTGCTGATAAATAAACAGGTGAAAGGAGAACTTTGAAAAGGCGCTCGAAGGGTCGGCATTTGACAAAGGACTCAAGACCACGTTGATTCAGACACAGAGCGCTGAACACATTGGGCAGAGAGCCTAATACTTCTCTAGTAGCAGGGACATCTTTAATGAGCAGCGCATGCAGCACGACATCTGTCAGTCCGTTATCTTGTAAAGAAGACAGTAAGGACGGTTCTTGAAACACATATACAGTGACTACGTCGGTTGCAAGGAGAAACAAGGATGGTCCATAATATTCAGAGTTGCTAATGATGTGCTTTAAAGAGGACGGTAAAGTTCCCTCCATTACATGTCGTATACTGTCCGAAAATGCCGGATCCTGAATAGCCTTCTTCAAGAAATTCAACATAGACTTGAGCAGTGCTGCCCGCTGAGGTAAGCATGTTTTTCCCGTCCTTGCAGCAGAATAATCGGGTAATCGTTCCTGCTTTCCTTCTGATTTGGAATTAGTATTCTCGTCCTCGTAGAAATCCATAGGATTAAAGGATTCTTCTCGTTCATCGAAAGCATCGTTTGATCGTCGTGATGATCTCGATTCATCATCAGGATCCGCTGGCCTTTCCGGTGGGAGCTGCAGAATCTCTTTGGTAGAATGCTGCTGAGGTTCTATTTCAAATGGCTGTTCTTTCTTGCACACGTTCACTTCCATATCGAGTCTATTTATAAAGCTAGATAGACCTCCGTGCGCTTGAAATCCTTGCATATCTATATTTGTTATTAAGTCTATCACGCGAACAGCACGCGTCACGAACTGCAAGAGTCAAACAAGAAAGTAACGGTTAGTTTCCGATAAAAAGAAAAGGGGCATTGTTAAGTTTAAGAAATCGATCCTTTACCGTAATGTGTTCTAATTCGCTTCCTGGCCAGTTAATGACCTTGAGAAGACTCTCCATCATGCCACAACTAACAAGTGCTTCGCCACCAGCTTCATAGCTGGCGAGATGATATAGAAAACTGAATAGGGCCGTAGCCAGTGGCAAGGGAAAGTGTTGTCCGTCAGGATGAGGGGATGTCAGAGTTGTTATACAAGTTCGTACGAGTACAGGCAAAAATCCGTGGTATGAACTAGCTCCGGTTACATCAATTATCATGTTCAACCGAGAGCCTGGTTTCCTGGATAAATGAATCACAATATTTAGCATATGATGACTAATCGGGCCTGTGCTATAGCATAGGTATTGATGTGGTAGGACTCACTTTGGGAAGTGTGGATTGCGATCCAAGTGTATGATACTTGTGAGAGTACGTAATGCCGCTGCTCGAATCTCAACAAGGTGAGGGTGTGGAAGCTCAAGTAACTCAACCAGCTCCTCGAGCAATCCAGCGTGTAACAAACTATGCGCATTCTCCTGTAGTGCATTGCTGTATACAAGAACGGAGAGTGCCTGAAGACGAGCTTGCACGCATTGTAACCGCCTTCTGTAGTCCGAGAAACTGTGAGCCAGTCTGATGTGAGTCAAAAGAGCCATCTGCAAATAGGAAGTAACGTGATACGTTAAGTTACATTATTTTGAAAGTAAACAAAATAAACTGTGATTAAGATGTTAAAAGTACCTGTCGCTCTTGCGGTACGTTGTAAACTTTCAGTAAATCGTTCATAATCTGTGCTGGGGTCTTCCCAAGTTTATCTACTTCTTCAATATGAATGTAAGTCACAAGATTAGTAAGGCCGGATTTCTTTGCAATCGCGTTTCCTGCAGTACTACTTGAGGATGCTTCCGTCGCCATTGGATTTTCAGCGTAGAATTCGAAGTGGAGTGTCGTGGCACTTGCAGGAAATGGCTGCACAAGTGAATATAAAACCAGTGATTACAAATGACAGTAGTTTTATTAATTTGCTGCCCTTTTTAGTATTGCGATTTGTCGCTTACCTTGTCTGGATGTTCTTTACAACAGTCTGCAAGACCAAAGCCATTTTCTTTGCCACCCCAACTCTGTAACCCATAAAATTCAGAAATTATATTTGATGCTTACGTATCAATGTTAAAGTAAATTTTACTTTCTGCTATCATGTATTTTTACAAACCTCAGCCAAATGATTAAGTCTCGTAAGCAGAGATTGGCGCTTGTCACTGTTTAAACGCGTGATAAAGTTACTGCGTTTGCTGAACATGTACAAAAGGTTCAAAACGCCAAGAACCACATGCATGTCACAGCTTGATAGCAATGTAACTAAATGTTCCATGCTGTTGTATAAATGCCGTGAAAACGAATGCTCGATCAACAGTGTCGTGAAATGAAGAACCCAGAGAAGCAGTTCTTTTGCCTGTAACAAATTGCAAGATATGATGTAACATATTTATTATTTTTGATATTGGTAGTTTCTGAGATTAATTTATCGTACGGACCTCTCTGTTCTGTGGAAGATCACATGCTAATTCCCATTGATTTTCTGGACTTCGTGCAGCAGCTTCCTCGAGAATACTGTCACTAAGATCCAAAACATCAATCCAATGGAATAGTTCACATTTTCCAAAGGTCCATGCGTCTATTTGTTTTAACTCCTCAAGCAATTCTGCATGAGAGCAGGAACGCAGTTTGCTGATCAGCACCTGACATTCTACAGGCTAAAAATGGATTTAAGAATAGAATACTTATAAATATTTATATATCTTTACTATTTGTAGCATAAGAAATATGATATTGGTAACTTAAACTATCATGATAATTCTCTTGGTATTTATATTTATAATTATATAGGTTAAAGACAACTAATTCTGCATTGTATTTTTCTTTTAACAGAAGTTACAAAGTTATCTCACCACTTCTGATGTGCACTTCTTTAATCTGCTTCGGTCTATCTTCATTTTGATGATTTGAAAATTTCTATAGGTGAAACTATAGCCTGTAATTAAAGAGTAAGAAGAGCTTTAGAGATGGTTTGCACATGGAATTGGTTAGTCAGCACAGAATTTCAGCAGACTCATACAATACTATTATATTTATCTTTTCTTAATATATCAAAATTGTATGATCTGAGAACATTCTAGAAGCACATGTCTTTTCAGTCTTCTTAACAGTTAATATGAATTTACAAGTATTTTTATGTATACTTCATGTAGTCACAAGGGTTTAAAATATTAAAAGGGCAAATAAAGATCTAGTAGTAGATTTTTCAATCTGTCCATTTGACAAAAAAGAATGAAACAAAGGAATTACATATAAAATGATAAAATAAAGAGTGATATGTTTAATGATCATCGAGGGAGATAAAATGATTGTTAATGATTAGTAATTACTATAACCTATATGTAACATTTATCCATCTAAAGATTGTATCGAACAGAATATTCTTAAAAGGAACAGGTATTTTGGACCAGCTGACTTCTCAACATTGCTCCTTCTAATCAAGGTCTCGCGTGTCAATATGAATCTTTGGTTGCAAATATCACAAGGAATGGGGATAAACAAATTCTATTTATTTTACAGTATCGATTTCGGAAGAGAGGGTCATCTTAAAATGCACAGTCATTGGTTACCATGGTCTAACCTATCGTAATGAAAGATACAAACAATAACAGTGAAAGAAATGTCTTCAGAATATCACAATGATATATAGACGATCATCCAAGTGAAGGTAAGACGTTCGCAAAATCTACCAGATAAGAACGGAAGCGAATGAGGATAAAACGAGAAATGATTCGTATAAGAAGAGACAGAACGTGCTTGGCACGATGCGCGAAAAATTCTTGAGCAATTAAGCTCCCTCACCTGTCGGCGACCTGGTCGATGGATGCGATTGTTGCTCGCGACGACTCCCGACTTAACGTGGCGAATGTGATCTCGCCTCTTCCCTTACTTTTGTTCTCCTTCTCGATTCCGTTCTTTTTCCCGATGCAATTGTCAGGATTATAGCAATGCGTCGCAGGCATCGCGGCCGTCACCGCGCGGAAAAAATTACGACCACCACCGGCGGTCCTCCTCGCCCTTATCAAAGTTTCTCTAGGACGATCCGACGATCTTCTTTCGATTACAATTCGAAAGTGTACTCTATAATATAGCCCCTCGTGGCTAATCCGTAAAATTCCAGAACCAAGAGTCCACGAAAACCAAAACAAGACGAAGCGTGGACCAAGCACGACCTCCGTCTAGCGCTCAGCGCCAATCACATCGCCGATCACCGCCATTTTATTCAGCCACTCCGAGAGGAATCACCGTTTTACCACTTGTATCCAACACCGTCTTCTATGCGATACTCGAATGTTCCTGCAATAGAAATCTGTCCTTTAAAACCGTCAAACGCTGGAAAATTGGCCCGCGAGATTACTGCGCCGAGTGCACTGCACTGGCTACACTGGCCCACACTACGTACACACTACGGATACACGTCCCCGCACGC
Source organism: Syrista parreyssii (assembly GCA_030142615.1). NCBI lineage: Eukaryota > Metazoa > Arthropoda > Insecta > Hymenoptera > Cephidae > Syrista > Syrista parreyssii. Next base: position 980,507 of record JARQTG010000132.1, on the reverse strand, counting down.
CTGGCCTCGCATGTATATATATTCACATAAGATCTAACATTTGTAATATGTCGCACACATTACTCGAATAAGAGCGTGAACGCATGCGCAATGATTCAGAGACTTTACGCGGTTGCGCACTAGCATATGCCTACACAAGCCCGCGCATATGGCTCCTCTCCAGTATTTCCGTCAGGAGGTTACGCTCCTAACACAGAAAATAAGCTCGCACAACGAGATCAACGGGACACCGTGATCAACGCACCATGTCTACTACCTTATATCTTCACGAGATTGTACAAGGCTACCGAACGATTATCCATTTCGTAGATACGCTTAGATACTTCAGTCTTCTTCACGAGGAACACATCATTTCAGCATCTTTTCGATGCCTTGAACAATGCTTGATTGTATTTAGTTCACTGAGAATAACGCGTTATGCCACATCGATGTCAACCGCTTATGCTCAGTTTACTTCTGCGCAGTGACTCTCGTAAAAATGTCTTGCTGCCTGCCAATCGGAACGGATGCTTCTCTCTATACCTTCGAGCACGTCCCTGATGTGAAGCAATAATTTTTCTAGGCGAACGAAAAACCTGAAAAAGCCTCTTAACGGGATTTACCATTTTATAATTTCTTTTATGTTAAATCTTTGTTATAAGGACCATCTTCTTGTGACTCGACATAAAACAGTCATCGAAACCTTACGTTTTAGTAATAGATGTTACTAGGAACTAATCAGTACCTTTGAAGGATTGTTACACTTCTTTGTTAAACTTATCTTTCTCTGAATTATAAGATACGTACGATACTCTTCATTCGAAAAACGCTGTCGTACTGTACTTATATGAGACGAATATTGCGACTCTGTAAATTCAAAGATTCTTCTTTGTTGTTGCTGTACTGTTATTTTAAGACGATACGTTTCATAACATATAGGTATAAAGATACCTTGATTGCGACATTATCATCCAATGCCTTTGTTTAGTGGCATTAATAATTTATAAACACATTTTAATACTTGGTCTAATTTGATATGCTGAATCTTATTGTCTTACGGAAGATACTTTCATTTTAAGATGTGTACTGTCTCGACGGTAGCATTTCCGTATTTGGAGTACCGCTATTAACGGAGGTCAATGATTTTTCAACGAGATATGGCAGGTCATAATACGGCAGCGCTGTGCTGCAATTTCTTGAAGTAGTGGGTAAAAGGTTTAACCGTAGAACTCTGACGTATCTGAAGAGCTTGACAAACTAAACTCAAACGAAAAAAAAGGGAGTCTAATTAGCGAGAGAGATTAATCAGAAGAGGTTAAAATAAAGAAATAAACCATGTTATTTTTGGAAATAATTACCAATGAGTAGCAGTCATAAAAGTCCAGTAAATACTGCAACAGTTTCTTCTTATTTTGTTTCAAAACTTATTGTTAGACTTATTAAAATATAATTGCCTATGAAACATGGTGCATGTGTATTTACCAATACTAGTATTATATACTGTTAAAAATATAAATGTTATTTTCTTATTAGTGATACTGTTGTACAGAATCGAGGACAATATCAACCACTGAAAATTCATCACCAAGAGCGTATCGCGTCTTCGTCTTGTTCAATATGGCTTTTAGCTTGGATTTGTTTTTGACATGTAAAAGCTGATGAATTGTTTCCAAATTAGAATCTATCTGATTCGCATAAAGCGGCCCATTGCTTTCGTATTTTAATAGATTAGCATTCGTGATCTCAATTAATCGATTCATATAACGAGCTATGTTGACTTCACCGACGATCTCGTGCATCCTAGGAAGTTGCATTACAGGGTCGATGCCCACAGACTTCCAAATTAATACTATAGATACGTCGGCATTTCCGTTAGGCTTTGTGTATTCAGAACAGAAGTTTGCCAATGCAGGCGGAAACTTTTCAACTGATGAGTGAACGTGAATGGAGAGATTTACCATAAGACAACGTGTCAGAAAACTAAGTAGTGTTTCCAACGATCGGATTGGCCATTGCGGATCACAAAAGATAGTAAGGTTCTGTTTTACAATTACTTTTGTATGATCATTTAACTCTTGCGTGACTTTGTTCAGATCCATTTGTATGTTTTGCAAATCCTCTAGAATATTATCCCATCTTTTTTTTAATGATTCTACCATGTCCTTTGTTACTGGAGTTTTTCTTGTGGTTCTGTCAAGAATAATCAGTATTATTTATTCAGTATTCCAAAATGTAGACTATGCTTTGGAAAAACAAGGACAAAGAATTGTTTTTTATTCTACAATAGGAAAATTAGTAAACTTGGATTTTTTATATTTATTTATGCACTTCGATTCAACATAAATACCTTGCAATTATGTAAAAGTATATTTACTTTTGTAGACGACACAATGGATTGTCGTGCACCATTTGTAAGTCCACCTTTGGTCCAACTAGATCACGTATGTTATTTATACCGTATTTAATCATCGTTGGTCTAAAATGTTAACAGACAGTATCATATTATGATCTCACACTTAAAAATTTATAGTATGGTGACATGTACCTTTCCAATGATAAACCCCAAGCAATTACGTTAACATTTTCAGGGATACCCATAGGTCGTAACATTTCAGGTCTAAATAATCCGCTATTACCGATTTCTATCCATTTTCCAAGACCATTGTGGAAACAAAAGATTTCCATACTAGGCTCAGTGTATGGATTATAGGCAGGTTTAAATTCCAATTGTGTAATACCAAGTTTTTTGAAAAATTCGTACAAAGTACCAATTAAATCTCCAAGTGTCAAGTTGTAGTCAGCTACTACACCTTCGACTTGATGAAATTCTGCCAGATGAGTTGCATCTAAAGTCTCATTTCTGAAAACGCGGTCGATGCTAAAGTATCTTACTGGCTTGAATTCACCCTGAAACAAAAAATGCAGCCATAAGTAAAATTGTAAAAATAAGTATAATTGATTTTGTAAAACTCTTTTTACCTGCTGCATGAGTTTATACAACATACGTGCGCTGACAGCTGTTGTGTGAGTGCGGAGTAAATTTTTCTGCGCTTCCTCTATTTTCCAATCATATCCATAACCTTGTGATCCATATCCTCCCTCACTGTGTACTTGCTTAACTTTCTCTAGGTATTCTTTAGGAAAGTTTGAACTAATCTTGGGTTCTGCAATTATATATGAATAATGTTTTGAATAAAAATTTCAATATTTAAAATATATAGAGCCAGATATGTATTCAAGGTACCAGAGATAAAGAAAGTGTCATGCGCATCCCTTGCAGGATGTTGCTGTGGCTGGTACAATGCATCAAAGTTCCAGAATGAACTTTCAACATAATTATTTGTTGCCATTTCAACAAATCTAAAACCAAACAACAACAAACATTAATACTGTAATATGTGTACTAAATAAGTCTTAGTAAAAATGTTCACATGAAAGCACTTACCCCATCTCTAAAAATATCTTTCTGAACTCACTTCTGACTTTAAGTAAAGGATGAAGGTGTCCCACTTCAAGGGCAGAACCAAGAGCATCGAAATTGTATGGTTTGAATTTCTTTTCCTTCCATGCACCATTCATCAATAAATCAGCAGTAAGATCAGCTTCTTGCTTTTCTATTTTTGTTGAAAAATTGCTACCCTTACGAATATTCATGCTCTTTATAACGCTAATGACAAACAAATGATATTGTATTGAATGTAAAATCTCATCAACACAATATATTCTGTTCATAGAACATACATCTCTTGCAAGAGTTTCCTTTTCCTGTAATCTCCTTTCGCATTGTCAGAAAGATTTGACAAATCCTTTAGATGATTTTGTATAGTATCAACAATTGATGGTACAACCTTTGTTACAATGACTGAATTTTTACTTTTATCTATCTTAATCCATCCAGCTGCAAGAGCTTTAGAAAAACCTATCTTCGCATATGGCACAGATTTCATAATATCAGTTTGTGATATTCCATTTTCTGGAATTGCATTGTAAACTGCTGCTTCATGACTGCCATGCTCAACTACATGTTGACCCTCAGCTGTGAGTTCCCAATTTTTCCTGCTTGTTTGCTGAACAGTGATCATCTGTCAAAAAACCAATGACGCTACTTTATGTAATGAAAATTACAATATTAGTATCACTGAACAATTTATAACTGGCATAATTATAAAGTATTGCTTTCCTTTACAAATTACTTACATCACCAATTGACTCCAGACTTTTAATAGCACCAATGATTTTTTGATGATCCTGATTAAAGGTATCAGCCAAATCAAGTGAATTAGCTTCCTCATGCTTTGCCAGGTATTCCAAAATTTTCTCAACTAATTCGCTTGCCATCTTGTTCGAGGTTACATATATTATTATCTAATCAAAACGGTATTATAAAAAAAGTCCAGGTTCAAAGCTGCGTGGTTTGGTTATCCTATAGGTTAACACGGTACCATACCACTGTCTAGGTTACCTCACTTAATCTAAAAATTAGAAGAAAAATCGGGCAGACCTCTGTCAGTGGCAACATGCGCACTATGGTTTTAAGAACCATCCAACAGGAAAATGTGCTGAATGATGTAATTCAAGACAATTTTACAATCTAACAAGTTTGCAATAATCATTTCCAATTTTTTGTTCGAGTTATTCATACAATTATATAAATACAGATCAATATTTAAAAATCCCGTTCAAGTAATTAAATTGTCACATGGAGCAAGTATGAAGTACATGCTCCAAAAAATTATCACGATTACATAAAATCGTTTGATGTGCTTACTGTCGTTAAGTAAATTTTAAAGCACATTGAAAGTGATAGGTTACTCAGTCATATTATAATTTTCACATTGGCGCGTTTGGCAACTTTATTTTATATCTGCTTCACAGAGCACTCTCAAACCATATGTAACGCTTACACAAATATATTATGCACACTATATAAAACGTATTCCGAAAATGTTTTTTAAAAGCAAAAAACTATTAACTACTTAATAAACTTTGTTTTTTACGGTAAAATTATTTTCGCCTTTGGAACCATATCACGCCATTCAATCAAATAAATAATAAAAAAGCTGTTCTTAATGTCTCAATTGCTAAATATCATTACATCACGTTATTGTATAACTGCAGTGATATCTCGTGTACAAAAAACTTAATGAGTAACCAATTTCCACATAATTTTCGGCTCTACAAAAAAACGTCCATATACAATTTCGTCTAATGCAATAAATATTTAAAGATCTAGGCTGAGCAAACAATGAGACGCATTAGAAAATAAATTAGATCAACGACTCGCACTTTTTTTTAAATTTTCTTCTTTTCATTTTCGCCTCATTTATGACTATACGTACGTTGAACAGCTTCTGAATATTGATTATCAATTCTAAAGATAATTTAATGACTGTCGATAATCAAGTCAATCAATTTACTCTGTTTCACAATTTTCAAGACCTCATCACAAAAGACTGTTAAATTACTGACAAAAAAGAAAAAGACGATCAAAGAACAAACAAATATAGTATAATAATATCCACCAGCTCAATCCACAAAAAGCATATACATATAATGATTTTACAAATTTCATTCGGCTTATTCGATACAATTTACAAAATTTCCAATAGATGCCCAAAAATCGTAATATCATTCCTAGTAGCTTAAATATCATAATGATATATCCATGAAGACTTTATCTTATCAGACAGAATTTCAGAAGTGTGATTTCTTCACAAATATTAGAAAACATCAAGTATAAAAGACATTTTCGAGCTATAAGGAATTTTATTCTGTTACGAGATCTGACTGCAAGGAAATATGGTTGCAGGAACGTAACATTAGCTGTAAATTATTATTAAAATAATAATCACAATTATAATGCATTTACTATATACTCAATACCCTCAATTTCCGTATTATTATAAAACGGAAGAAGTCACGAAAAAGAGAATTGCAATCTCGACGCACGTCTAACATTCTCATTACAGGACGTCAAATGATCTAGACTTAGGATAACGATAACCGCTCAAAAATAGGAGAGTACTGCTAATTATTACTACAATAATAACAATTAAAAATAATGGCGATAATAATAGTGACAACAATAAAGATGTATTGATAAAAGCAATAAAATTAATCTTAACAATTGAATGACCGTTGACGAACAAATTATAGTGTGAAACTGTCAAGAATTTAATTCGTTAATTAACTAGCTAAATATAGTCTTTAAATGCATATTAAGTTGTAGGACAGTGTCCAATTATAGTTCAAGTCTCTATATGACTGCTACTGTTCATTATCATTCTCGTTCCTTATTTTATAATTCTGTCCCTTTTCCATTCTTCTATTATTCTTCGCATTCTAGATTCATACCATAATACAAATCGCATAAGTAATTTATCACAGCGTATATTACAAAGTACATTTTTTATTCAGTTAGACAATCTAACTATAACACAGGCCCTTTTGATGGCATACTCTATTGATTATGGAAAAATGGAAAATACTTATAGATGTTTCTATTAAGATGCAATGGTCTACGAAGCAATACTGTCTAACTTTTTAAGTGAAAATAGTTACCTAACTTAACAGACTTAATACCTCCCATAAGTTATTTATTGACAATAATACCATAGAGTAAGAATTGCCAATAATATACAAAAAATGTACAAAAGAGAGAGATGCATTGAATTACTTGTCCTGTTCAAGAAAGAAAATCAGTCAATTTACCCTTCTTTCAATAGCTTACATAAATATAAGAATTATAACCGTCGACGTGATTCATGAGTTACTAAATAATGACAGTATAGTAATTCAATTTGTCTAAAAATGATATAAGTTTGAAGCACAGCAATATAAAAATAGCAATGATGGGCAATATTTCTCAATACAGTTGAGTACTATTATTTTCTATTTTCTTCAATTTTGCCTAATAAAAGGGCCTGAGTCAACGATGCACATTCGCACACACACTTTAGTATCTTGATGATAACTGATACCTTCGAAGTGGACTTTGGGCGTTCTACATTAAAATTAATGTATTTTCCAGCAAGAGAGAACTCATTATTTGAATACATATATTTGATGCAAGATTGAATAACAAATAAAACTTCAAGAACAAATACAATTTCTTAATTGTTTCTAAGAAGTATCAATTATTAATTGATTAATTCGAATGTAATAATTTTTTTAGTATTAACTTTTTTGCATTCGTAATATTAGCAATGTATATTATTTCATTTATCGTGAAATTGTTCTAAGCTCCTCTGGATATGAAATAGACAATTATTCTATTCTCATTGAATTTAGTTTATACAGAGCGGCACTGGCGATTCATAATTTTTCTACAGTTGATGATAACGCACGTGGTACCACGTACTGACAATTATCTTTTTTTTTAGTCACATAGCGATGATACGACGATTATTTGTGTGATGATAAATTTCCATTTCAAAGAACATTGGACAATTTTAAACTCGCTGTAATCGCCTATCCTCGCGAAAGTGAGCACTTATTTTTCTTTGGTAAATAAATAAATTAAAATATACGGAACCGAATGAATACACAGCCGAATAATAACGTGAAATGACAAAAGAAAGGTATATAAACATTTACTATATAAAATTCGGCCTACTGTGTGTTTAACCACTTAGTGGCAGGTTGCCGGGTAGCTGCTTCTTATCTAATATAATTTAATTTAATAACCTATCTATCCTAGAGATATACTATCGTTTAAAACGTCCATTCTTCCAGATTCTTCCTACGAGAGCCGATATTATATTCTTATATGATACTGTCAGCCATATAGAACTCTCAGTAAAATTATATCATACAAGCTTATGTAACATTTAAATAATAAAATGGGAGAAAACATTTTGTAATCGCAGTGATCGTCAGCACACTTTGAATACTTTTAATTCACCCTGTTCCAATGAGAGTGAACTACCAATCAGATCCTCCATCGAGTGGGAAAAAAATTCATACGACAAACATGGCATTCGTGGCCCGATTAATTGAGTCTAAAACAAATATCTATCCGTTTTACATGTCCATTACTGTAGCCATACCATTTGCCTATGAGTACCACGTCAATTAGACTCGAGAATGACATAAACTGTCTTTATAAATAACATGATCCAATTAAAAAATAATAATCCTACTATTTTAAATATACGGAGAGAAATCTGTCGGACTGGTCCACTTATGCATAATGTCCTATAAATTAATAAACGACATACTTCAATACATTTTGCTTGGTATACATTACATATCACACTTTACCACACTACTAGAACCACTTTGGCTGTACTGTGACATTGTTATCATGATTTTATCATCATTCCTTATGTCTAAGCATTCTAGCTAATAAACCTTCTGACTTGATTATTGTTTTATTTACTATAACGAATATAACTTGTGTCTTGCGTCCCTACTTGCGCATGGCTTTTTATATTCCTGTAAATGTACTTGTCCTTCACTTTAAATATTTAACACTAATATCGATAAGCGATTGAGATATTTATGACAGTCTTGACAAACCTGTCGAAACACTTTAATTGGATAAATTTCTCACAAAGTCATGTACGAATATATCTAAGTATATCGACATTTCGCAAAAGTCTCTAGTTTTCGAAAATGTTTTTCTCTAGTTTCAAAGAACGACACTCCGACGGCTGCAAGACTATACCAAGTTAAATTGTCCGATAAAGAAGTATTCTAGCATTAAATTACTGACGAACCACTACTTCAATCAAAAAAGCTTCCTCACCATTTTCTTCAGTCCTGTACTCTTTTTATCCTTTCTTACTACTGTAGGACTTGAACTACCACTCCTGGTCTCATCACTATCCTCCTGGCGTCCATTGTTTGCGTTTCCATTGGGTTCTGTGTTGCTGTCGTTTTCCTTAAGAACACGTAAACTCGTCGTACTTTCCTGACTAGACCTACTGCCCGAATGCTGCGAGTACCATCCCCAGTCAGAGCGTATAAGCGGCACCTCCTCAGGCTGTCCTGATGGACGTCTTTTACTTCTCATCTCCAGAGCCGTCTTCATGAAAGACGGCGAGGATAACCTAGTATTTTTCAAAATTCCGCCAGTCTCTCTGAAGGTCTCCTTGGGGGCAATCCTATCATCTAAACGACATTCAGATATTGTCTGTAAACGATCACACGTAGCTAACGAATTTTTATCGCTGGGATTCATCATTTTCGAATCTTGTCTGCATTCTTGGATATCGTCGGCATGATCAATCTCCGGGGATGAGCTATGATCACGATAAACTACTTCGTCGGGATTATCTTCACTGTAACGATTAAATGTTTTCTCTATTAATGAGGACTCTGTTCTTATGCAACGAGCACTATTTCGTCCACCATCTGATTGCCCTGTTGAACTTGCGTGAGTCATATGATCTCCTGATATAATGTCTTCCACTCTAACTAAAGCATTTGTTCGGATTTCTGGGTTTCTGCGAAGAGGTTCAACTCTTGACGTTCCACATCCACTGGGCGCAATTCTTGACGTTGAATTGACATTGTCGCGCTTACGTTTCCGTTTCCGTTCCTTCTTTCTGTCCATGTCACAGTTCTGACCACGCTCCTCTATCATTAGCTCCTGATAAGAATCGATAATTTTTGAAGCTATTTCACTAGGTCTTCGGGTCCTCTTAGACTTTGACGTGGCAGACGTCGCGCAGGTTGTGTCACCGACGCTTTTCCGTCGACGAATTTCCTTCTCTTCTGAGGATCTATCGTCTTCCATATCCAAGTCACTGGATCTTCGGCAGTACAAAAGAATCAGGACGACTACTGTGATCTCAATACAAATGAGAATTAGGTGCTGACCAATTGTCGAAAATCTATCGCGCCAGCTATCTCGATCATAAAGAAGGGTTTTGACGGACTCTGAAAGACTCGACACCTCTTTCTTTAACGATTCAATTTCTTCAAGCCGTTTCGATTCGCGGTCCTCGGTTTTACGTGATTCTTCACCCATAGCTGCCACGGCACGTTCTAATGACCGTTGCATTTCTTCTACCTGCTTCTTGTAGCGTCGACTAAGTTCCTCAAGGTACTGCCCACTTAGAGACATGTTTCTTTCGAGAGCCTAAAGAAAAACCAAGAGAGAAAACTTTTACTTATAATAGTCAGTAATGAAGAATAAATGCTTGTGTTCCCTTACTCACCTTAATCCTATTAGACAACCTCAGGAACACGGATTCTTTTTGCTGAGGAGTAGAACTTGCAGCCGGTTGTGATACTGAAGCTAAACTCGCTGCAGGGTTATTGTGCAATCCAGCTGAGTCTCCCTCAAAATCTTTAAAATCTGATAAGAGTGTATCAAAGGTTAACTGATCCTTAACATCCTGATCCGTTGCCTCTGCTTTACCAGTAGTTTGCTGTTTACTCTCCTGCTCAGGTGTTTCTATTCGCATTGATTGCGACACAGTATCAGAGGAAGCATCGGCATTATTAATACATGGAGCATTAGCAGTAGCATCGTTCAGAATATCCTGATTTTTATCCGTACTAGATGGCAAAATGGCCGTCATCATTTGCGACACTGTTTCTACAGAGGCATCCAAGATTCCCAAATCCTCAGGAAGAGCCTTCCAGCTACTAGCGGAACCGACGTTTCGTAATGGTGACGGAGTAGTCAGTACATCCGGTTGAGCAATCCCTCCTGGAGGATGCTTACTAGATTCAAGTACAGGCACAGAAGATTCTTTCTTCGGATCCTTCTTGCTCAATGTCCTGGTGGGCTTAATCTGCGAAGCGAGACCTTCCTGAGCCGGTGCTGTTGCCAATGTTTCCTGAGGTTTTTGCGAGCCGTCGACGTCCTCTTGAGAATCATGAGATTTACGACGCGATTCTCCTATTGGCGATGAGGATACCGATGCCGCGTATGAGGGTGTCGGTTGTGTTGTTTGAGTATCACTGGGAGTCGATTGTAAAATAGGCGATGAGTCGGAAATGACAGCTTTGCCTGGAGGAGGCATAGAATTCAGAGAATTCGTAGTACCCTGTGCGGACTGTGCGCCATTTGTACCAGAAATGGTTTCACTTTCACTGACTTCCGGTCGATCTATGCCAATTTCCTTTTTCGGTAGTGTATTATCTGATATATTTTGAAGAGCTTCGTAGCTTACGTTAAGCACGAGTTTTCTTTCGTGTGTTGCTAGAACATTACACAGAGCTACTATACATTCTGGAGGAAAGACAGAACTTAGAAAGCTCGCCTGCAGATTCACGGGGACATTAAGAGAGACTTTGTTTATATTGTTCCTAATGATATCTTCCGATTCCTCAATTCCCGTATCAGCTTTCATATTAACCTTAGAATCTGATGTCGCTCCAACGTTTATACAGATGTTACTATTACGTAAGATCTCTTTAATAGAATTAATTTTTATCAGCGAATCAAGATATTGACCTCTGCAGCTAATTAATTGAAAAACACGTGCAAAACGTTGATCTGTACAGTTGTTGCAGACGATCGTGTATCTGGGCGTTATACAAGCTGCAAAGGAACTTTCTAAAATATTACTCTCAATGTTCTCCTGTATCTTCGTAATATTATTACGGCTAAGATCACCACTTTTCACCAGAACCTCAGCAGCTTTTTTAACGATACTCAATACCGCGTCCCGTGCACTACCAAAAAGATTTCGCGATGGCTCGCCATGTGCTCCATCAAAGTTCTCTTCGTCGTCCTCGTCGTCATCCTCAGTGACTGCATTGGGTTCCCGGACGTGACTGTCAGATTCCGTTTCCGTTTCAAGCACTTCAAACTCACTAGTACCGTACGCCCGAAATAAAGAGATAGGACAAAAGTGTTCTGCACCGTAGTGAGAGTGAAACTCGACCTTAATAAATTTGCCAAAGAGCTGAGGATGAAGCGGAAAGCTCTGTATGTCTCTCTCATCCTTAGCAGTGAACTGACCGACCGGGCTCCAGTCTCTAGTAGGAAAACGATCACTGACAAAGACAGAAAAATCTTTGGGGGATGAACTGAAAAGCTCAAAGTTTGCCAGCTCGATCTTCTTCGCCTGTATCGCCTCACAGAGCTCCACGACGAACCACACTCTAGATGTACACGTATTCAGCATGTACTCATCCCGCGTCGATGCCAACACACTCTTGGCACTTCGTGCTTCCGGATTGACGGCAACAATCTTAGCACCGCAGTCAGGTGATGCGTAGTTCTTCGAGCGAACTTTCATACCACCTACAGTCCTGGTTGGTCCCCCAGGATTCTGCATCGAGGCATTCGGGTGCGCTACAACATAAAAATACAGATATGATTGATGCTATTATCATTCTTGATAGACACTGTTACATGATCAAAAGATCACTGAACCTGTCTGAAGATCTAATCACATTATCTAGGTATGACTGATGCTTACTCTTCTTCTTTTCAGCTTCTTCCAGTCGCCGCTGAGCCCATTCGCTAAAAGATGGAATATCCTCATGAGGATCAGTAGAACCAGAAGTAACAAGTCCGTCCATTATGACAGCTGCTGCTTCGTCGCTACCTTCTCCAACGAGTCTCGCCCTGGCTGCACTATCGTTCAGCTCAGGGGCCGTCGTCAGAGCATCAGCCTCGACCTTCCGGATATTCTTCGTAAGGTCCTCCTCGTCGGAAATTTCAATACTTCCTCCATCCTTTCTGCTATTTTTTCCATCCCTGTCACCCGGAACTACCTCCAGCTCTATCTTTACTTCAGAGCTTCCTAACTCTTCGTTCTGAACTAAGTGATCATTTGATGAGCTACTTCTGTCTTCGTTCCCAGGTTTCTGGTGAGCTCTAACAATAACAACCGCTTCAGAAAGATCCTCAGCAAGGACAGGATCATCCTGATGAATAGTTTTATTCTGTTGATCATCATGCAGAACGGACTTGGACGTTTCAATCAATGCTGGTTGCCCAATCTGTTCTTCTCCCCGGATAGAACTCGCCGACAGAGTCAAATTCGTCGATGGCAATGACCTGCCACGAAACTCTGAGCTGATTCTAGGATCAGCTAGACTCTGAAGTTCAGCTGCTGCTGTATCAACCAATGTAAGTACAACAGCCTGTCCAGTTTCTGATATTCTGTAACAAAAAAAAAATTCTCATTAATCCCACCAACCCTTCAACAATATAAAAACCAAATGAAAAAATTTGAAATAAAATTTTAACGATTTCCTCATGATGATCTAACGTAAAATGACTCCAGGAAGTAGATGAGTTCATACTCTTATTAAATAATCTCACCGACGATACACGCTGCTGGGGATGCACCATAATGCCACTACTATCATGAGATAGAAAACCGCAGCCTGCAGAAGCTGTCTCAGCGATCCAAATTCTCCAGTGGAACTTTCTACCCAGTATATGGGACACGTGTTACCTTTCATTCTCCCTTTAGCCATTGTCATTCAATTTTAGCACCATCAATACTACTAAACAATACTTCCTACTCTCCGAGTTGAAATAGACTCCTTACGCGATAAATAATCACAGCTCTGTGACTTTTATCCAAAAGTTTTCCACTCGCTGATTTCACACGTCATCTTTAAGTCACCTTTTCACTGTACTATTATGTGAGTAGCTGGGACACTTACAGAATCTATAAGACTAAAGAAGCAAACATCAATGCCATTACAAATGATGATAAGTATTCACAACCGAACTCATGTATCACTATTATTTTATATACTAGACAATTTTTCTGAGCCAAATACTGATAACTGATAATCAATTGATATAAAATTGCGTATGGTGTGTATTTGCGAATAACCATTGCGGCTGATAAGACCTTGTCGCTAATTTTGTATGCGAATTCATCAATACATATACGGTATTCGGTCTTAACGTTCTAGAAAAATTATTACAGTTCGAGGTCTACAGATACGACATTCATTTCGTTCGGATCTTTTGAATCCTCCATTTTCTCTTGAGCATTATGGATACGTTTGGAATTAAAAGAATTAAAAATATTTCGAATCCTCTTAACATTTAATGACGATAACCCAGTGCACACATTTTCCACTGGTTATGTGCACGTTAAAGAATTCTTAATGATTTTTTTTATAACAACCGTGCTTTTCTCGGCCCACGTTCAATCTGCTTGCATTAGGCGAATACGGTTGAATGGCATAAAAAGAGGCGCGAAGAGGACGACGTAATTTGACGAATCAGTAGGAATGACACGAGTATAGCATTTGAGCATAATATAGTTCAAGAACATCTAACGAGATGGCGTTGTGGACGATTTTTTAAAAGACTGACGTACTGAACCCTAATACATTTTTACGTGACAGAAATACATAGTTCAAAAGTTCAACGCGTGCGAAGTTAATCATTCTAAAGAGAAAAAAAAAGATGAAAATAAATAGATCATAGATACGGATAAGTATGGTTAGTCAAACAGTGTGACAAAGCGCTTCTATGAAGCTGTAATACATATAAAACATTATTTTAACGTGACTGACGAAGTCAAGTGATGGATTAGCGAACTAAATGATGAAAATTTTACATGAATTATACAATTTTGCATACATATTGTGCGAATATATGTCGGAATCAATAATTGCGCATGTACAAGTAATAATAGCAGCTGGTAATTAATTTTTCAGCATTCACGTGCAATTACACTCTACTATAATTTCGTTTATGGGCGTGCCCATCTGCGAGGCAGAAATACGTGTATCGCGAGAATCAGAATCATATATTGCAATTATGAATGATATGTATATAAGACGAAGGAAGCGAGGAGTTAGTTAAGTCGTCTTAACGAGTCAAACTCAGTCAACTAGAAGTTAACCGAGCGTCGCAACGACCGGTCGAAAGTCGTGCAAGCATTGAAAGGTTCGAAAAAAAATTTGACAAAAAATATCGCAAATTCTAATTAAATCATAACCGTAGCTTAAAACATTCCAAGAAGGTTGGCAATCGTGTAAATTATTCAGCGGCAAAGAAATTGCAATTAAAGATAAACCGTCTTACTCGTTATAAGCGCAAATTGCCCGGATAAAAAAAGGTAACGAAAAATGAGCGAGGACTGCACGAGTCAAAATCTGCCATCGAGATTAAAAAAGTATTTGAAGGAATCGCCATTTTATTGCAAAATCATCGAATTGGTAAGACGTATTTTTTTTTTTTTTTTAATAATCTCACAACGTCATTCGCACTCTTATAAATTTTTCATATAGATGTTATTCGTCATATCTATCGGCCTGATCGTGGATCCCTTGAACAGTGATATGCAAATAAATAAAAATCATGCCGCCATTATCTATACGTCAATTTGCGGTTACATACTGATAAACACTATAATAATATTGTCTTATTTACTGGGCGAGCGCCAGCCTAAGAAAACGGTGAGTGTCGTAAACAAACAAAAAAATGTCTATTTCGAAAACAATAATATTTTTTCTCCCTCTTTTTCAGTCCATCATATTTTCGATAATGGGTGCAGTACTAAGTTGCGTCACCGGACTGATTCTTATTCACGATTGGAATACCTATCAGGATAACATGATCTCGCAATATTCATTCCAGTATTTAAATCAAATGTTGTCGAGTGGAATTTTCGCGATTTTGGCAATTCCGTTTTTTATTCTCGACGCTTATTTCACCAGCAAGTATCAGTGACGTGCTGTCACGCCGCACTGGTTGCAACGATTCTTCGATCGTGCAGGATGTAACGCTTAATAAATGACTCGTACAAGGAAGCGGCTTGCCATTAGAATTAATATATTATTAAAATAATCAATTACAATTAACGTATAAAGGACTATTAACATTTCAAGATTCAACCGTAGATATTTTTTCAGTAAATTGTCAGCATATAAGCTATTACAGCTGAAATATAAATTTCGTTTCATTCAATGACAATTAACCAAACCCTTATCTCGCATGACGCTAATACAAGAACGTCGTCTCGTATAAGACTGATGCCACGTCAGTGTAACGAACTGTTATACGAGGGGCGTGAAACGTGTTAAAAGATAACAAAAGGAAGTCAAACGAAAAGGATAAAAGAAAAACGTGGAAATAGTTACGGATTGGGAATTGAACTGTAGCCAAAAAATTTGTAGTTTGTCACCGTGCCAATGTACAGGGTGATCAGATTATAAATGATGTCTCGAGTTTTGATCAAAAAGTAATTCCAATTAACGATATGCAGCGTGAGCATTCGTAGCCAGTAAAAAATTCGTGCCACCAAAACTACAAATGTGACAACGTATAAGAAAAATGTAGCGAAGACTAAAATTCGAAGCACATGTATCGATCGAGTCATTGAAAAAAATTTTACAAAAATTCTATTCGCACCGTCAACAATCGACTGTACAAGATTACAAAGTTAATTCAGATCCCCGAAGATCGTTTGAGTTTTCACTTTTGTAAAATCTTCAATAAACGTGCAGACACTCGATCAATTCGGATGATACGTATAAGCGAGTTACTTTATCAATTAGGATTTCTGTGTCACGGGAAAGTACACTTATGGTATACACGCGCGATATAGCAAGGCAATTGCAAATATATCCGTATCGGTGAACGTCGGAGTAACGACTGGCGTCGAACATTTACCGACGTCGTCAGGAAGCCGCTGTTCCATATCTGTTCTACCTTCTGCGCCACCATGCAGTTTCCACCTGGTGGCGTGAATTCATTCAAAGCGAAAATGTGTATAATTGACAAGTTCGATATAGGTAAGCAGGTAAACAGCAGATAAGTATTCGACACGGAAACGGAGTGAAAACGCCGGCGTGGAAGAAGCTGAAAGGGATGTCGGCGAGCTGAAAGATTTTTATCTGTGAGAAATTTCCGCGTATTGAATGAACGACATGAAATTTCTACGGGAAGTAAGCATCGCATTAAATACGTTTAACACGAGAGATCAGAGAAACACGGGGCAGTGAGCGCCGTGTTAAATCTCGCCACTCTTCAGGCTCTGCCTGCTTTCCACGGCCATTTTTGTTCATATAATAAAAACGTCTCTCACTGGTTTCACCAGCTCATTCCTAATATATCTACCATATACAAAAACGTATTGCCAGTTAAACTTGCTGTGTGCAGCTACAATGTGAAAAGATGTTGAAATTTCTTAAATTCACGCATCGTCGGTATCGTCGATGCGTCGTTAAAAATGATGGCCTAATTACTGGCTACAATAATATCTGCTCCAACGATAAAGAGACAGTGAAATTAGTTGTAGACAGAAAAATAGTCAGCCGAATGTAAGATCGGTCGAAGTGGATGACTGGTCGAAAACAATCCGAGTAATGACGCAAATGAAATAATTCAAATCTATCCAAGTCATCGGCGCTTATTCCTGCGTTGCTGTGAAAAGTGTCGAGCGACATAAATACACGATACACGCTGAACTAAGTTGAATAGGTTAACACCGGAGTCTGATTCTCAGTATCGAAAAGTTTATAGACTAATCGACCAGGAGGTCTTCGGTGTGGACAAAACTCAGTTGCCAAGTGCATTGCGCGCTTTCTATGTGGAAAACCTTGAGTGAGTCTTCGTATTACTGAGGTCTTGTTCCACCCTATTCCTCTCAACACGTCTTCGCCCAGCGGAGCGACGGCTTTGTCTGGGAGCGTCAAAATATCGTGTTCAGCGTGAAAATAGAATCTTATACGACAACGTGATATTTAGAGGAAAAAATAAAGCGCTTTATTTTATAACAATATAACGTATTGATACTGCGCTTGTTGGATGAGATACAATTTTTATTTTTCCTCGACAAAAATCGATCGACTGATTGGTCGTTTCTTAGGAGTCACGTGGGCAATGCGTTTGTTTTTCCTGGACATTTTGTGGAATTAATACCACGTGTTCAAATTTATAAACTCACTACGTGTGTCAACCACAAAGTGATATGCACGTCGAGTTTGTGACGCTAGAATAACTGGTTCAGTTTATTAGTCATTATGTCGTATATTACTCGTATGGGTATCGTGACTTATGTGCCATTTTGACAGCGTTATACGTACTGAAAATTAGAAGTATTTATCTCGAAGTATATTTAATGGCAATGAAAACGTTAAGCAATGTTCAGCGTGAGTTTATTATATGAATTTATGGTAGGTTCGTTTGATCTTATAAAACGCACACGCTAGATCCGAATGATAAAGATTAGCGACCATGACTGAAGAAATTTTGGTTTATTTGAAGAACCATGAAGAAACTTTAGGCAAGGCTGTGTTCAGTAGAGGTAATCGTGATACAACGGTTAGACAATTGTTAGTTAAACGTAATACTACGTGTGCAATATTTTCCTTTATTAAGTGAGGCACTTTAAAACTGCGTTTGAAGCATCCTGGAAATAATATTGGAACTTTCGTGTTACAGCCATCTCTGCTTAATCGCAAAAGTATACTGACCACTTTACGTTGAGTTTTAGTTTATTATACATTTATTTCTCGTTTAACTTTGTGACCACTTTGGTTGCGATTAGGAAACGCTTGTTATCAAATGTCAGAAATGATCACGTTCTAGGATGATGCAATAGATCTCATTTATTGGTCCTTACTGTATATACTGGCTTACGCCGCTAGGCTTAAACTAATTCTCAAAATGCAACTGTGTTATCGAAAGTAAATATTTCGAAAATACCTGAACGTTATCTCTAAAAGACATGGAGTATTAAAGTCCTGATAGGATGTACAATAAATTTGAGTAATGTCCAGCATTATGAAAACGAACAAACTAGTAACGTATTGGCGAATTTCTTAATAGGTCTACGTAATGTGGTTATATTATGCTATCAGCACTTACCCTTGTGATAAATTAGGCTGCTGTGTAACAATTTCCGCCAGGATATCAAGACCCTGTTCTTTCTTCAAGTTATCGTCGCTGTGTGGGCTTTCGAAATTCGACAAGTCGGAGCCAACGCTATTCTGAAATAGAAACTAATATTACTCTATATAATTCATTCCAAATTACAGGGTACTGGTAATGTAACTATGCATGTTATACATGACGTAGTACGTGGACGCGCAATATATTAACTTTGAGTCGTTATAAATTTAATAAATGAAAAAATTCTTGTATTGTAAAACTCCTTGTGTTAACATTCCAACGTCACTGTATGTAAATCCAGTTCCTTGTAATAAAAATTTTAAGTTCTTAGACTGGTTCAACGTGGCTTGACACCCACTTTAAATGATTATGTAACTACAAAGTCTTTGTTGTAAAAATGTTGACACTTGGCCACTTCTAAATTTTTTTTAAGTATTATGAGACATCCGATACACATTCTTCTAATTTATTTTAAGAACACCCACACAGTTTCTATGTTAATTTAAAGCAAAACACAAATATAGAGTTGCAAATAGAGTATTTTTCAAAGGATTTTATGTGGAGGAAGATCAAAGACTCTTAAAAAAAATAGTAGAGTATAATATTGAGGGTTTTGCTATGTGAGTACAACAAAATATTAATCATATACCACTGCATACAATGTGAGTAAGAGACCACACGTGTTACTTCAATACACAGAGACAGATAGTAATGATGCAAGGACCTGATATGAGGAAAAAAACCTTCCTCCGTACTACCCACTAGATTACTGAGTTATAAGTAGGAAATAGAAGCTGACATGAAATATCACTGAACTGTGAAAGTAAAGGAGGTGTAGCTGGTTCATTATATCAATAATCAGCTTATTATGAATTACAAAACTGAATAATGGATATTGTTGCTTTGTATTCATGCAGTTTACTTATAATAACGATTGTTTTCATTAACGACTTATGAAAATCAATTAAATATTTTAAAAATATCATTTATGTGAAGATTTTTATATTGAGCAAGATATACACTTTATATCTAACATACGAATGAAATATACAGTACCTTTTCTCTGTAATGATCATGGTGATGAGATGTTGCTGTGTGAAGAATATGAGTCTGCAAAGATTCCACTGTACCAGAATCAGTATATTCTTCAAGAGTATCATCTTTGGTAATATTGTCTTGCTCTCCAACATCTTCGCTACTAGTTAAAACAGTAGGCTTATTCGATGGAAGAGTTCCTTCCGAAGTTACAATCAAGAATAAGAGTCCACTAAAATCAGTCAAATAAATACATAATATCATTAGCATAAATGTCGTAAATAGTTATCTATAAATAACATTTGTTGCACTGAACTCTCTCCATTATCTTATATATTTTACATAGTCTAAAATGTTATCCTTAGAAGAAATCTTATGAAACAATTATGCATAATGAACATAAGCTGTAAACTCTAA
Source organism: Syrista parreyssii (assembly GCA_030142615.1). Classification (NCBI taxonomy): domain Eukaryota; kingdom Metazoa; phylum Arthropoda; class Insecta; order Hymenoptera; family Cephidae; genus Syrista; species Syrista parreyssii. The sequence continues at coordinate 960,292 of JARQTG010000132.1, read as the reverse complement.
ATAGTTCATACTATAGTCTTAAATATGCCAAACTACACCATAGGTGCAAGAAAAGTCTCATTGAAATAGTCATCTAAATAACTATTAACAACGTGAAACATGAGAAACAGAGGAAACGAATTTTACACCCATAGTACTGCTTCAAAATGATAAGCAATGTTAAAATGACAAAAACCCGCAAAAAGCAACTAATGGACCATTGCTACTTTATACACAGTCCTTTTTTAAGCATTTATCTAAAGTGTCTGTACAGGCAGAGAGCCGGTGCTCGAAATGCAAGGATAGGAGCTGTCAATTGCATACAAACGTAGTAGACCGTACGTAATAGTCTCACCTCGACCCGAAGAAGACGAAGAGAAGAGTGCAGTAAACACACGACACACAAAACTTCATTTTCTTCGCAAAACTGTCATACTATCAAATATAACAGCAATCCATTAAATTGCACGAATATTTCTCGTAGGTTTTAGCACTTTCGAAAATATTCAGCAGTAATCACTAACGCACGGAAACCTGACGTGGTGTTACTGAAAAGCTTCCGGTCCTTAGAGGTTATGTTGTCTTTCAAATTCTTTGAAGAGATATGCAATTATTCAATAGTCGTAATAGTTCACCCTCCTTATCACGTACATTGTATTTTTGAACGAGAGAACACATTTCACGTAAGACACATGCGTTCCTATGTATAAAAGGAATTACGACTTCACGGCAACATCAGCTGATCGGTTTAGAACATGCGCACTGCCGTCTTCCCCCACGGCCAAATTCTTGCGCTCATTCTTACCTACAGAAAACAACACCGAAACCTTAAAAACTGCAAAAGATTTTGCTAAAATCCTGTTACAGTCTAAGCAACACATATTTAATACGATCAAAGTTAATAAATATTTTAAATCCTATTAAACTTGTCTACTACTCCATTTTTTAGTACTACTAGAGCAACGCGCGTGCTTTCGCGCGCAATTGAAGGACCTACGGCGCTGCACCGCTCTGAACAAATGCATTATTACATTACACAGGCATACTGCACAATATTACATACTTATGACACTCTTTATCAAACGTTGTATATTCACTAACCAATTTACATCAGTTTTTTCTAAACCATTCACAGTTAGATTCTGAAGTAGCAAACTCGATCAGTGAAATTTGACGCAGATTCCAAAACTGGACGAGTTTTTGCGATTAACCCAGCTGTTTTCGCGTAAATGGCCAAAAATTATCCTAAACGAACATTACAACATATGTACCGAGCAAGCAATTTGCACGAACGGTTTCCAATATACTACTCCCTCTCAAAACGGATCTATCATTTTAACATTCATCATCATACGGTAAATTAAATGCCTCTTGTTATCCAGTTGTCCGATCGAAGAACAACAAAATATACTACAGCAAATACAATTTTGAATGGAAAATCGTACCTGATATTGTCGCTTATAACACCGTCAAACATTCCACTTCACGTTCACAACCGATCCTTACGATAAATTCACGAAACAATGTACACACAAATGCAGGATTAGTTAAAGAAATTTCGCCCGTCCATGAATTGAATTCGAAACGGACCACCGGTAACCCCGCAATCTATCAAACTGAGGGTTCGGTTCCATGCCGCTCGGAAAACGGAATTGGAAAGGCGGATTTGTGAGAAGTTAGCCAATCCAGATCGTTCTTTCTCTAATTTGAATACCCTGGGTGGCAATTTCACACCGGTCATTTGAGAACAATTATTCGATAAATTCGAGAAAATCTGGAATGACTTTTAAAAGAGAAAGATTCTAAATCTTAAATTTCGATATTTTTAGCAATATCGTTATTGTTTGCGATAACTGGCCGCATTTACGATAATTCGATAATTATTATATCGTATAGTTATAAGATTTAATTTGAATGTCCTTTTAAACAAAAAGGCAAACCCTCTCCTTTAAAAGCCATATTAGATTTTCTCGAAATTATTAATGACTGGTGGTGAAAATAATATCTGTAGAGTCACATTTGTACAAACTCACCTTCAATTTCAACAAGAGTTATACAATATGAGTTTCACAATTCCAAACGGCGTAAGAAAAGTATGTTGAATCTATTCAAGAGAGCGTACAAGAATTTAAGGTTTAACGGTGGGGGATAAGCCAATGAAATCCAAGGCTAGGAGTGCAATTTAATTGGTGAAAAAGTCAAAAGACTCTAGGCAAATCAAGCATTTGATATCTACTCGTGCCTTGGATCGGACATGATTGGCGTCATGTTGTATCAACTTAATGTATCATTGCTGAGCACAGGTACTTCACTCCAATCTATTTCAAAATTAATATTTTGAATGATAACTAACTATCAACGATCATGTTTCAGGTCCATTATTAATAACAATTCTAACTGTATTATTTTTAATTTTATCATATCAACTACTGACAAATAATCAAAAAAGCCGTCGAAGACGTTTTCTGGAGCTTGCAAGAAAGTTACCAGGTCCAATGCCACTGCCGTTTATTGGTAATGCATTGAAATTCGCGTGTAAATCTAAAGGTAATTAACAAACGTGCACTTCTAATTATATATACAATTTTTAACGATTATATCACGTATTCTTTATTTATATTGATTTGTTATTTTATTTCTCATAGAAATGTTAAATCGCATCGAAACAATTATAGTTTCTTACAGTACGAAACAAGTTCCAATGAAAATATGGATGGGATCGGAATTATACGTGGCAGTAACAGCACCATGTGACATTGAAGTATAACCATGAATTTACATTACTACTGTATATATAATATTTTTTAACATGATATGAATAATGACAGTACTGTAAATTATCTATATATTATCTATAGATAATCCTGAGAATGTTAAACTTGTCCCTGTGGTCCTTATTGTTCATGCGACATATGACGCCTTGAATTTATTTCAAGTTGGTAGTATAATAATTGTGATGCATAACAGGTACTGTATGTACGTCTACCAATGCACTACATTCGTGCAATCGTATAGTCTAGTGGCGCAGGGAATATTAATGTACAACCTTTGAATATTTCATGACCCTCTAGAAGATTGTAGACTGATCACTAGTAATTAATTGGTATTAAATTAATAAGTATTTGACGTCTTGTACATATTGCAGAAAGTTTTGAATAGTCAGCAAGCCAGTTATAAAGGATGGGTGTATCGATTTCTTCATCCATTTATTGGAAAGGGCTTAATAAGCGGAGATGGTATTGATTTTTGTTATATTGAATATTTGATGTCGCAATTTACGTATGCCAAATATTTTTTGGGAAATAGGTAATACTTGGCGTCAACATAGGAAATTATTGACGTACACTATGACGCAAAAGAATCTTCATGGGTATGTCAAAGCTTTTGATAAACACAGTCGCAAGTTAATGGATAAATTAAATTCGCAAGCAGACGCTGGTTGTGATTTTGATATTTTTCCATACATTGAAGCTTGCACTATTGATATTGTTTGCGGTTAGTATTATACATTTTTGCAAAACTAGACTCTTATTACTGATAAATATTTTTGGATTTTCTGTTTCAGAAACTATCATGGGTCGCTTAGATGTGAATGCACAGGAAAATGCAGACCAAGAGATTATTTATTATACTGCCAAGTTAGTACTGTTGTAAATTAATTGTTTTGTATGCAAATATTAACTTGTGCAAAATTGACATTGATTTACAGAATGTACAAAATTATATATGACAGAATGACCAAAGTGTGGCTACAGTCAGATTGGATATTCAATCGTACACGCTATTATAAGGAACAACAAAGAGGACGAGAAGTTATACAAAGTTTTGCATATACCGTAAGATAAACGTAAATTACAATCAGAATTCAAATATAGTTCAACGAAAAAATAAAGTATCTTTTGACTTTTCCAGTGTGTGTCGGCAAAACGAAATGAACAGAACAACACGTCCCTGTTAAGCAGCCATGAGAAATCAATTTTGGAACATCTACTAGAGTCATTGAAAAGCTCATCAATTTCTTTGACTGACTCAGAATTACAGGATGAGATTTACACAGTTTACATTGCCGTACGTATAGCAACAGTGTGAAGTTGAATAGAAAGAAATTCTAATAAAAAATATAATTTAGTCCCAAGACACCATAGCTCTCGTAAGCAGCTTCGCAACTCTTATGCTCGGTATGCACCAGGAAGTACAGGAAAAGGCAAGGCGGGAGATAGAGGAAATATCTCAAAAAGATGAACCCCTTGCCTTTGAATCCTTATCTCAATTGAAATACCTGGAGGCAGTTATTAAGGAGACCATCCGTCTATTTCCAATAGCACCGTTTTTAATACGACATCTGCATGGAGAACTTACCCTGGGTAAATAAATTTCCATTATAAAAAATATAATTCTTAAACAGTTCATTTACATAATTCACAATACTTACACAGATAATTGTATCCTGCCAGAAGATTGTCAAGTGGTAATAGCGGCATACGTTACTCACAGAAGTGCCGATTATTGGAGAGAACCGAAGAAATTTCTACCGGAGAGATTTTCTGCAGAAGAAAGTAGTACACGGCATTCATATGCATTTGTACCATTCAGCGGAGGTCCCATGGCCTGTATAGGACAAAAATTTGCAATGACATGTTTGAAAGTTATACTCGCGAATCTCTTACGGTGCTACAAAATCAATTCCACTTGGCAAATGTCAGATTTGTTACTGAATGCAGACATTTCTGTCCGCTCTATTAATGGTTATCGTGTTTCGTTAAAACGGCACGAGAAAGCAGCTTGAAATAAACGAACTGGAAAATCCAGATTTTCAAAAAACTCTTAGAAGATCGTCGACTCACCGTAACTTAGTAGCATGATCAGTGATCACTGTACGAAACCAAAGCACAATAATTCTCCTTGTTCCATGAATTAAAATTATCATGATGAATCCTTATTTTTGTGTGTCAACGCCAAGTACACCTTCATAGTGAGATGTATGATAACAAGCTGATTGTATGATGTAAGCTGATGTTCCAGATCTTTCTGTAAAATGATCATCTGTTACATCCTTTGATTTTTGAATAAAAAAAAAACTACACGCTATACTCAGGAACAATGACTTAATGCGATAATTATAATTTTGATTTAAATCTATATGCTCATGAAATCGCATCCGGTTGCATGTTGTGATATTTAGAGATTATTTTTTCCCCGTGTTAATTCTAATCCTGAATCGTTTGGCTTGAATCCGAAAAAATGCATATCGCGTGAGGAAATATAATTGACACGCATAACAATATAGACATACGTATTAGGGTATTCCAGGAAGTATAAATACTGTGGCAATTTATGCGAGTAACTAAATGGGTAATATATCCATCAATAACGCAATACTTAGCAAGATGCTGTGCAGTACGTCATTCGTTCTACTTTTTTCAAGCGTGCTAATCGGGTCGTTAACAAGAGCGGATGTAAGTAAATATAATTTTATCATATTACCTAGAGTATAATATTTCCTGAGCTTGACTTTCTTTTAGCAGAATCCATTAATCGTCAATGTAGAGACTATAGAAATTACAAATAAGCCAAATGATTATATGGGCGACTGGTCTGGTGTGATTCATGAAAATGATCCTGAGAATACACTTTCATTGAAGATTAGTATCAAGTCCACTGTACCAGACAATATGATGGTGAGTGCAGCATCTTCCTGACGCAAAAGAATGAAATATAATTACTTTCTCTTGCTACTAGGTAAAATTGACGATGAAAATTGGTGAATCAGACATGCCAGAAAGTGTTACGACTTTGTGTGACGCAATGGGTGACAAAGTAGTTATGGCTGGTATTTTGGAAGAGGGTAAACCAGAGGATATCTTTCCTAAGGAGTGTCCAATCGAGGACGTAAGTCATTTATAGTTAAGTCAATTATACAAGTAATAGTTGAAAGCAAAGATTAATTTGTGTCTTAATTCCATCCAGGGGGAATATGAGGTGATAGAATACCATGTCAAGAAAGACAATATACCGGTCAACGTACCCGATGGAAGACTAATAGGATGCATTGAAATATATATGCCTGAAGAAGAACCAATAGTGAAGATTGATTTCCAAGGAGAAATATATCACAAGCTGATGGGCATGTGATAAATTGCATAACGAATTAATGATAAGAGAAATATGGTTGGGCCGTGACAACAGTAACAGATTGAAGGGCCTTTCTCTTATGGATTAAAATATAGAAGAGTCCTCTGAGAGTAGAGTTGATGTCACGGATCGACCATATGTTAATTAAACATACATAGAAATATGTATATCATTCGGCAAACTGCTCAGGAAAACTCTCTAGAGACATTGAAGTTGACTCTGCACATTTTGTTTCTTTTTATTTCGGCCTGTGTATTCCGAAATGTAATAATAAGGATGTATCAATATTTCGGCCATTCTTATTCGTTCTTGCATTATGATTTGAGTTTGTATGAAACCTCTTCCTCTTCATGTATTCCCCATAACGCTTGTTGATTTTTATTATACTTATGGTACTGGCTATTGGCGAATGTCACCAATCATGCAACTTCCGAATATTTCTCTGAGACCTTGATTTTTCGATAGAGTCAAATTGCAGGACAGAAGGAAATGAAGATACAGAAGTAAAACTGTGAGTTTACTGAAGATCTTGAGGAGCTCGCTTCTCCAGTTGGTAATTCTTCGCATAGTTTTGAAATTGACGTTGTTAAATCGATTTGTCAGCTCTTCTGTGGATAAAAATGTTGCACAGTAGTTATTAGTAAATATTGAAGCAAAACTGAGAATGATGTTCTTACTTGAGCGATTGCGACACACATTTAAACTGGACTCTGATATATTGGGACCTTTTGATTTTGATCTTTTATACATTTTTTTCTTTGTTAATCTCTCGTTTCCCATGGTCTTGCTTATTTCCATGTTTGCCTGTTCAAACAAAACGTAAATAATTATTCGTGCGTTTGAAATTTACTTTGATTCCCACCTTCTTTGATTTTCCTGTTAGTCGTCTGCTCTCCTCTAGAATCAATTGCAATGTAATTCATATTGATCCAACACGAGTGTACTGTTTCCTTTACCTTTTATTCGGCTCTGACGATCGAAGAAGCTTTTTCTGTTCATGGAATTTTGTGAAACAATTTTATCGCAGCACGTGGGATTTATGATAGACCGTTTCAAAATGACTGCTGCATGTGGAACCTGTAATACAACGTGGTACAATCAAACAAAAATTATAATTTGTATTTCGCTCTATATTTATCGAATAAACTTACATCAGAATGTTCTTGAGCAGTACGTAAACACGGCGAATGAATGGTTGCCGTATTCTTTATAAGAGAATGTGCGACTGTTCACAAGTGCACAAACGGTGTGGATAGAAAAAGAAGTAAAACAAGTATATGAATGGCTTTAAATAAAAAAGATTTGTGATCAGAAATAATTACCATGAAAAGGTCGATGAAGGACGTGGCTATCGGAAATCGTTAAAACTCTCTGAGCTTTATTATTGCACTTGTACTTTTGGTCTCGCTTGAAATTCTGCTCAACGATGTGCTGTCAAAATATAAGATGAAGGAGAATTTTATGATATTTGTAGGATAACTACGAATATAATACCTTCGACATAATTTTGGATTTATTATAATTATCGTCAGTAGTCTCATATTCCGTTACCTCCGGAATACCTTGTAATACTTTCTGATCAAGCATTTCTTCTTCCCAAGCAATACGTTATTCCAAGGAATCGCAACGACTTTCTTTTACATAGAAACAAGATTTTCTTGAGCGTTTTTCACCATTGCCTTGGATATAACAAGAAAAACCAGAAAATGTTAGCGATAAAGAATAATACTCGAAACTGGCTTCCTTCATTGAAATGTACTGTAAGCCTCATATTTTTACATTTAGATTCAGACGATCGGAAATTGTCGTGTATGACGGAACTGATGGAAAAGTAGCTTTCAGTTAGATGTACGATTTGGCTTCCCCTTCCAATTATTGAAGACTACACTTCTGCATTAGACTATAAGAATTATTTCATTTTTAATGATTTGTCATCATAATTAATTTTCTGCTATTAAAAATCTACGATATAGATTTAGAAGGTCCAATATGTTCCCTGGCTGCTAATCGTATATGTATTTCATATTAAATTACCGTAAATGCATATATATATATAGTTTGGTTAATGCATTTATCAGTAATGTATGTATTTGAGTTCCTTACAGTTTCCTACGGATGCAATTATGTAGAACTGAATGAATGTTGTATGTTGTATGTACTACGGTTCTGTGTGTTGTATGCTTGTGGTTGTGGAGTAAAGACTGCTGAAGTCCTTGCTCAAGAAAGTACAAGAAATTTAAGGATCAGACTAGCTTGGATATTGACTGCTTGTTATATATATTTCTTAAATAACTGCTTGATGTGGATTAATTTCGTGATAGTTTTACAAGATGCGATAAAGTCTTCGTTGACAGAAATTATAATTTGTGTTTCCTAACCTCCAGAACTTGTATATTTGTAGAATTGACAGGTAGTAAACAATGGCTCATTCATATGACGGGTATTATAGTGAATATCACAAAACTGCGGACATACAGCAAAATCTTAAATATAAGAAGAAATATCAGAAGCTCAAAAGAATTGTAAAAAATACTGTGTTTGTAAGTGATTTTACATATATAATATCTGTTTGTATAGTATTTGTTATCATTTTGTTAGGACTGTGTTAATTCACAAGGCACAACAATATATTTTATTATGATATTGTCTTAGGAAAATGCTGCATTGTGTGATCAAGTTGCACAGATGCAAAGAAATCTTGCCATAGTGAAAGAAGAAAGACTATTTCTGCTGCGGAAGCTATATCAACAACAAGGTGAAATGGATACATCAATGACAATGGGCAAGCCCCAAATTAATAATTCTAATTCACCATCTTTTAATGCTGACAATGCAACACCAAAGAAGAGTGTTAAAAGAAAGAGTATAGTGGATTTATCTGGTAGATAATCATTAAATAAAGTATAAATAAAGCATGCATGAAATAAATGCATTGCAAAAATTAATTATATATTCTTGTTTTCCAGCAGAAATGAAAAACAAGTCCAAGCGCTGTTGTAAAGCAGCACGTAGAGTGGTACAATTGATACCATTAGATGTGCATGGACGACCAATATTTCCTATTGCCTTGGGTGATCTTACAGTTTATTCTCTTGGTGAAGTAGTGTCTGATAGAATTACCTATCACACAGAGGATCTTATTTTTCCTGTGGGCTATTGTAGTACCAGGATGTATGCAAGTTTAAGAAATGCACGAGCCAAAAGTCTTTATACATGTAAAATACTAGATGGAGGGCCAAGACCAAGGTATATCTTTTATACTTTTTTATCTCTCACCCTCTAACTTATATATACAATATCTGTATAAAACAATAAAATTACAGATTTGAAATAGTATCAGATAATGATCTTGATCAGCCACTAGTTGGTATAACTCCTGACGAATGTCATTCTCGATTACTGGCAGCTATATCTCCCACACTTCGTTCGATTGCTCCAAAAGGAGCTGATTTCTTTGGACTCTCTCATCCAACCATTCAAAATCTCATACAAAGTTCACCTGGTACACGAAAATTAGCAGTATACAAACCGCAACGTTTTGAGGTATACTTCGAGTCCAACGAAACTCATACTTTCCTTGTAAAGCAAAATGTTTTACTTCATGAGTCTTAATGTTGGTATTCTATACAGGTGAGCAAAAATCAAATTATACAAGGCGATGTGAGCCCTGCAGGAGATGAGGAAACAGATCCAGGATTAGGTTTTGCTGCACTGCACAAAGCATTCGCATTACATGGAAATTATAAGATCAAAGAGGAACCATCGGACCACGATCTACTGGCCCTCCAGGAACTTCTCGTGTGATCTTATCATGTATATGATGATTTTCCAAATGTATTGAAACGCAATTTTTTAAATCAACGATTACAAGTTAATACAAAGTAGCATACAAAAACATTTATTTTACAATGAAATTGTATGTACAATTGGCTGACTGTAATTATGTTATTATAAATAGTAGTTATCACAAATTGATACGAAGGAAATTGCTATGCATCTTTTACATTTCCATACCTATGTTCCTTAAAATGAGCGTACTACAAGGCGCACAGGATTGCCTGCAATTCCAGAGCACGAATTGCTATGTTAATTATATGCGTATATATAGTAAAGCCTTGCATTTCGAACAATCTCATTACAACTGATAGTTTAAAATTTTGTTGTGGGCGTACATTATGTACGCAATATATTTTGTGTCAGGTGGTTATATTATAGATCATGAAGTACGTGTATTGTGACATATCACAATTTAATGATTTATTTCTAGTACTTTAGTAGCTATTTTGGGAAATAAAGGAGCTTAAAATTACAACATTCCCCCACTAAAGCAAGAAAAGAATCAATGAGACTTTGTAATTCTAACACATCACAATGGCGTTTTAGATGTATGACTCTGTTAAATGTAATAGTACAAATGCTGTCTATACTATTGTACTGCCATTCCTGAGAAAAACAAAACTTAGCATAATTTTCTATTTTTACTCTCTTCTGTATATTATATCAATTATCTCTATTGTATATTCTTGTGTGCCTAGGACTAATGAAGACATGGTTTCTTATATAGCGATCCAATTATATTTTGTCTATGCATTTGCACAATGTGCAATACTTGCTGCATTCATTTACATTTGAGATGTCAATCATAAGCGCTACGAATTTTTTTATCCAATAGATTATACAAAGATAGAAATTATCATAGCTTTAATGGTGATTTCAGGCAACGAGCAGATCATTTATAAAACCGAAGTATACGTATAACTAAGTCAATGAGGGAAATTCGACGCGGTTCGTTAAAATCTTAGAGTGGTGAAGAATAATCATTCTCAATTACGCTATTAATACATAGCATCTCTTACATATAAAAAAAAGAATCAGATATACATTTTCTGTCATGAGGAATATATATAAATATATATTTTTTATGAACTTACGGATAAATAGATTTCTTATGTTGGCTCGTTTACTTTGGAAATTTTTCGCATTTTCAACTGTCACCGTCTATTAGCGGGGCCAATGGTTTTGTTGAAAAGTGTATTCGCAATAGCGATAACTGGTGAAAATAGTTTTAATGGGCAATCGCTGTAAGGAAAAGATAATATGTAAACTTCTGACTAAAGATAATTTATGGAGATATGGTAAAGTTTATGTCAGATTTGTTAAGTAACTCTCATATCGTAATCAGGTAAATACAAACTTTAAATAGCTATAGTAGTACTATGGCAACTGAATTAAAAAGTATGAATATAGCAGACACATACCACACCCCAGTCACAGGTTCAGCTTCATTCCCACTTACAATAAATAATGGGAAAAGAATAGAGAATACACAGCCACTGAAAGTAAAAATTTATACATACATGTAACATATTGTTTACTAATCTATTAGTATGATACGACATTCTAAGGTCATTGATTGTACCTTATAACATATGAATTAGGCAACTGCGTGAGCACAGCTAACGGCATTCCGAATCCAACAAAATATGGCCAATTGGCTTCAATAAAAGTCAGTCGTCTATGAAGCTCCCAGCCCATATTGAACCACTTATATTCAAAGGCATAGAGGGCATACAAAAGGCACATATGGATAAGAGCCAAAAGGTCCCCAATAGGAGGTAATGGCACTTTAGATACTAGCATCCCTTGGCCAAGAAACAAAGCTTGAACCAGCACGCTGAAAAGTGTGTCTGCTACCAGTTTACTCACACTTGAAAGGAGAAGAGGTCTTCCTTGTCTATATCTGTATGCACTATCTGCTATGTCCTATATTGATTAGAAAATATACATTAACCATAAAAAGATATATATTAATGTGTCACAGGACCATACCTGAAACCATAAACTGTTAACTATTCTGCTTAGTAGAAACAAGGGTAATACCCATACTGTCCCAAAGGTAAGAGATAAAAATGGTTTTGTCCAGGACCAGACTGTCGTACTCATACCTGACGAGTGACCAAACACAATGGTCAATAAATATTTTAAAAAAGGAAGCAGGCCACATTCAAAGATGAGAATGCTAGCCCAAAATACACCACCATTAAATGCACAACATTGTATCGTTCTCTTTAGAACCTTTGATTCTCTGTAATTTATAAGTGTCATCATTTTGTGAGTTAGCAAGTAATGCTACTACTAATAATAACGGTACCGTTGTCCCTTTGGTCGTTTTCCTGAAGATCGAGCACCATCATCTCGTCTATGAGAATCCAGTCTCGATGGTGAATTCTGAAATGTTTTCTCGTTGATCTGTTTATCCATATAGAAAAGAACTACAGCACCCTTCAGACTGTCCATGAATCCGCGGCACATAGCACGCAATATTCCCTAAAAATGAAATTTTAAAATCATCAGAGTTCCATCACCAATGACAATCCAATTGATCTATCAAAGTATGAATAAAAAAACAAAGTAATCAAGTGTCAAAACTCTAACATGAATCATAACAACTAAAGCAACAGCTTTATTAATTTTCTAAAGAAAATAATTGTAAACCAGAAGAAATTATAATAATAGGACATGACAGTTTTATGTGGTCATCCATACACTAACCACTGTTATCTTCAACAGCAGCTACTAATCACAGACAAGGTTATGTACGTAGTGCAAACAAATATTTGGCATATATTAATAGGAATTTACACTCACCGTTATGTTGTCCATATTTTTAATGCTACATTGACATACTTATATCAACACGCATCCCATATATTTTCTTCACCCTGACAATGGAGACATTTACAACTCGTATCGTGGGTTCAAAGTACGAAAACTACGAATCAGACGCTTTAACTATTCAGCAAAGGCGCTCAAACGTATAAGAGATGAAAGATGAGAATTTGACATAAACGATATATTATCTAAAAACGTAGAAATTCCCGGGAACACTGTCTATTTTCGAGGACCCACGTCAAGTCCCCGATATCTTATTCCTTTTCAATATAAGCTGCAGTAGAGAGCGCGTTGTCTATCATTTTATAACTCCGTAACTGTAGTTGATGATGCCAAATCTTGCGACAGAGATAGCTCTTATAACTTAAGAAAGCTTGATGATACAACGAGTCCTAAGCATTTAGCTATGCAAATCATTTTTCAAGATTACAACAAGGTTGATATTAACTGCTGTCCGAAATGAAAATTCCCAGTCAAGAATTAAACCTCACGATTTTATATGGTTAAGATTTTATACGAAAGCTTCAGTTTTCTTTTAATAAATAATGAATTACTATTACTGCGCAGCATTCTTGACATTTACTTGATTTCCAAAAATAAATTTCGATGAGTCTCAAATGAGCATACGGTTTCCTATATAAGCACAAAGAACGGATTAGTATTGTCCGCGTGTAGAAACAACAATCTCTTACACCATATGTAATATAGTGGACACGTATTGCACACTATTGTATTGTACAATATACTGTGCTTTTAAGAATTAATTAAAAAATAGATATCTAATATTTTTAATAATAGTATATAATCATAAAAATAATTTCTAAAAAATACTAATAATTAATCATTGTTCAGAGTTTCATTCGTATAACGAATGAACAAAGGTATCCAGCCGCAACTCAGGGTCATGGGTATGTGTATCTTTCTCTTACTCACGCGATTGCTCGCACGTCTGTCTCTCTCGTACTCTTGATGTCAGGTAAATTCAACATCTTCAAAATGGCCAGTAGAAAATTTCTCTCACATTAGATTATTTATTACGAATAAATTATGCTTAATTAAATCACTTCACTGGTAACTGATAAATATACGGATTCACTTGGTTCGAATAGCCGTGTTTAATTTGTAACGGTTAATTGTGAGTAACAATAAGTATCTATCACTTATCGACATGAGTGATTAAATTATCGATTGTGAATCTCGAACAAAGAAACATCTCGAAGTTCGAGGAAGGAATGTCGATAATTCTCTAATGACAACTTCGCACATTGCACATGGCCTGTCATGGCGAGGGTGCATGGCAGAAGTATAGATCTGTGATATACTGACTTCGCAACGCGCAAAGTAAACAAATAAAAAAATCGGTAGTATTGCTGTCACGCGAACGTGGTAATCATTGGATTTTACGTAGCGCGAAAGAGCCTAGTAGTTACATTTCGACAACGTATAGGCAAATGCGCCATGAAGCGCTATGCCTTCATAAGTTTGGCGAGTTTGGACGTGGCGCAGGTGTGACAGTTTATCGTGGGTGCTTCAAAAAATCACGTACTGTGGTGCGCTAAAGTGCTTTCGTTACCTTGAAAGATGTTGTTCTGGAAAATGGTGCCTTTCACGATGCACCGGTATACATAACAGCGATCGAGATTCATACTTGCTTAGGAATCTAATACGCTTCGCGTGAAATACTAAAATTTGCTGTCCCTTTAACGTTTATTTTTCTTCCTGAACATTAAATATTTATTATGTGTGATTTATTAGCTCTGTGGTGAACATAATATATTAACTCTGTATTACGATATACGGATGTTTGGAGCACAGTGCTTTCTAAGGATTTTTGAGAAACAGAATACTTGGCTCTTGCTGGTTCTGGAAATTTTTGAATATCAATATTTTCTTTAACGGGAAGTGTATGGATTGGAAACACGTGCAGCGTACACGGACAGACATGTCGCCAAGTCCTGTAACTCATGGTGCTACGACAAGGATAGCTGGAGATATCTATCATGATATGACTGGCCAAATAAATCCAATTGGTTGTATACCACCACCATCGTATCATAATATTAATCTTCCACTTAGCCATCCATCTGTATTGGCCAGTGACCGTGGAGCACCACCATCTTATGAAGAAGCCATAGATCCAAATGGTACAAAAAGTTTTTATAAGACTGAAGATACAGATTAAAAGGAAGTTTGTATATTCTAATATTGTTACAGCTCCACCACCATCTTATGACTCTCTATTTGGTCGAATGAGAGAAGCGCATAAAGCATCCAAAGGTGTATTCAATTTTTTAAAGAACATCATTGTCCTTTTGTTAGGTACAAGTGAGTACTTAATAAATATATGAAAATGACACTTTACTCATCTAGCTGGGCATTAATTAAACTTCTATTTATATTTTTAGTTGGCTGCAGTATTATTCTTGGAGTTTCTATAGTACTTCCAATATCTATGATGATCATTGGAGGACTCTACTTATACGATTGTCCTCAGGGCGAATATATTCCTGTTTACCTCCTAGTAGGTGGTGGATTCAGTGTGCTGAAACAATTACTTCATCTCTCAGCTAGAGTACGTCAGCGTCAAGAAGAAAGGGATGAAGAAAGGATAAGACAGTCACCAACACAGACTCTCATTAATTGTTTTATGCTTGGCTGGTTTATTATTGGTAAGTTAATGAGCTATGTGAGTTTAATGTTAATTGTTAATTGGCTAACACAACCAATACAAGGACACGTTTTTATTATCCTCATCAGGTTCCATGTGGGTGTATAAGGAATACCAACCAAACTATGACCCAAGTCAGGGCAAGTATTGTAACAAGACATTGTATTTGTTCGCATTCTGGTTAATAACCTCGGTATACATTTTACTTGGAGTAGTGACTGCTGCACTGTGCATTATTTCTGTGGCTAGTATCGCGTTTCAAAGACCACCGCCTGATCTAATGTGA
The DNA here is from genome assembly GCA_030142615.1 of Syrista parreyssii. Taxonomy (NCBI): domain Eukaryota; kingdom Metazoa; phylum Arthropoda; class Insecta; order Hymenoptera; family Cephidae; genus Syrista; species Syrista parreyssii. The sequence continues at coordinate 944,555 of JARQTG010000132.1, read as the reverse complement.
GGTATTCCTGGTTAATGCACGCGGCAGAATGAACTGCGTTCAATCGTACAAGTGCTGTCGGTGCCAGAAGAACCACAGCCATTGTGGAATGATATAGTAAATATATCATAAGTGCTGCGAATGAGAAAAGAAAAAATAATACGCTATATTCCGTGATAGATTGTGAAAAAAATCGTCCATCACACATCGTCCGTACGCATTCGCATTCGCCTATATGCTACTGCTATTCTAAGGATACTCAAAAAATAACAAATATATACTCGAATTATGAATCTCGAGTTCAAATTACGGACCATGTCTGGTGACAAACACCGAAAGGCAATGGCTACTCAAGCCAAAAGTAAGGAGTGGAGGCAAATATGTGATTGGATTTGCTTGAATTCCATTTTTCGTGTTCAGGGTTGGTGAAATTGGTATTCTTTCTTTATAAAACCTGAGTATTATGTTTGACTATCTTCAGCATGACACAAACAAACGTGAAATAACTGGCTAACTCATATTTTACTTTACTATATATTCGAAATCGGATAAACCGGTTTTTATAACGCAGTTGAGGCCAAACCTCAATAAATTCTTATAATAATTTGTAAATATTATTCGTAAGTACAATCGTAAGTACAAAATAAGAATTCCTTTTTCTACTCTTTACAACGTCTCTGAGTATATCTGGTTTTCGACCGCGTGTATAAGTAATCGGCACTCGTTAAAAAGTATTGGGAAGCATGAGTCATAGGTAATCGATACTGGTCGTATAAAACAAAAATATATAAATAAAAAGATACCGCTTTGTATCTCTAAACATAAAGAATAGAGATTTCTTCATAATTAATTAATATATAGCACAGCGTTATTCACAGCTATCGTGCCAGCTGAAGTTTGCTTTTTATTTAACGTCTATCAATTCCTACGATAGAATCATTTGTAGCTGGCACAATAGTTCTGAATAACATTATCTTAAATTCATATTTTGCCAACTCTGATCATACTCGTGATAGTTTTCAATAGCAATAGACTAAGAGCGGTGCTCGAATTCGAAGGAGGCTGTGGATATATTTCGCATCGCGTGCGAAAGTTGTACTACTTTTGTGCCAAGAGAGGTTTTCGTGTGAACGGAGAGAATCCATAACTAACAGAGAAGCACGAAGAACAAATTAATGAAGAGTTAAAACGAAATCCCCCGTATAAAGGAAGAAAATTAAAAAAAGAAAACATATTTTGCTATTGCAAAATTCGCACCACGCCGATACAATAAATGAACCATAGACATGCACGAAAGTCAGAGAACCATAAGCGCCATTGACATGCACGTATGCATGCCTGGAAAAAGAGAAGTATGGACTGGCTGTTTAAGAACGGCATTGAGACTTTTATGTTTTTGACTCACCTAAAGTAAGCTACTTATGTGCGTGCGTGTTTTGACAGTGAGGAAGAAGGAAGCGTGTGTGCGTTACGAAGCGAAAGAGAAAAAGAAAAAAAATACATCACGGCGTCGTGACTTGCTTCTTAATGATATCTCTATCCATGGACGTTGCGACAATATAACTATTGTGCGTAATTGCTAACGCGCCATGCGCCGTGTGCGTTGACATTTCTCTATTATTATACAGGTATGAGAGAGCACGTATTAATATGAGGTAGCACGAGTGCGAGAGTCCGTGAAAGAATTTTTCGTCATGCAATTTCCCGATAGGTATGGCTGCTACCTTGATCTAATCTAATCGATGACGATCGAGTACGATTTCGGGCTTTACGTAAGAGAAAGAGATAATAGTATTAATTTAAATGCGTAAGATGTAAATAATAATAACAGGCACCAATGCTTGCGTCCAACATTGTAGACGAGTGCTCGCATCAATCTGATTATTGCAAATAAGATCGAGTGTCGACAACTTTTCAAGAACGCCAAAGGTTCCCTTTTTGTACGCGTCAATTTTGCAAATTGACAAATTAAAGGCGCATGTAATAATTCACGTGTATTTGATACGATGTGCGAATGTAAGAATGGTAATGACAGCTTTCAATATACAAGGATGACACGAGGGAAGAATATTTACTACTAAAAATTGCAAATATTCGACACTTGGAAGAGGAGGATGCATCTACGTATATCAAGCACAATGATTTATAATGGAAGCTTTCAAATGAATGGATTATCTATCTAAGTACAATATTTATTGCTGCAATTGTAAGGACCTGTAATAGCGACAAATATATATTCTGATAAGACTGCAGGTGGCATCTACAAGAGAATCTCAAAAGATGACTTTGAAGCTGAAAGAAGCGTTCATCCAGATACAATCTTTCCTCTTCTAACAAGTCAAAAAAACCAAATGATTTATGTAAGCGTAACAAGGAATTGGCGGATAATAATTAAATCATACATTGAACGTTGAAGAGGTTGCTTAGGAAGGTACAAGGATCGTTCGTTTGTATACAGCATTTACAGCTAACACTACGTATACAATGATCATATTATTACAATGTAATCGCGTGAAAGAGAGAAAGGAAATACATGTTTTAAAGATAATCTACGAAACGTACAAATATGTACGTATCTGTTATTATAATTTCTTAAATAAACGGCTTAAAGTCTCATATTCTATCTCGATTAAGATTTCTTTACGTACCATGATAAAATAAAACTGTCACCACTAAAGGTATAAGTTAAATGGATATTCATTATGGTGTTATTCAAATCTGACTCTAAAGACGATTACATTACTTATATAGGACGTGGGGTTATATCCTCTTCGTCTTCCTGATGCTCGTACTCGCCATATCCACCACTGTACTCAAATTCTGAATATTGCAAATATTCAAGCTTTTCTAGATCGTCCTGTACTGCATTGAAGTCATCGTTGCATTTGTCCGAAATTGAATCAACGGATGCCTAAATTATTAATTATTCATTAATCTTTTGACATAACAGTATTAATAAAACGCATACCTCTTCTTGCAGCGGAATTGGTTCCGGTGGTAATAAATCAGGATTGTATCGAGTTACGTGACGAACTCGCCAAAGAGATAAGATACCATTTTTCAAAGGCGGTGGAGACTCGACATTATTTTTCATTTCTGCTGCTTTATTTATATCCTCTTCAATATTCATATCCTCGGTACCTTTGCTTGTCCTCTAGTCAATGAAATATTTCGTTAAACATTAATTAAAGAACAATTCTTGGATGACGCACATCGAATTCATCTATTTCTTGATTTTCTATTTTATCGTATTCAGGATCACGAATATGAATATAGTATCCGTGCAACATACAGTCATTTTCAAAGGTAAAGCATCCACGTCCATAAGGCTGTCGTCATTTCCGGATTCAATGAGCACGTAAAAGACATTAATTAAAAATCAAATTTAGTACAAATTATATGAGGCAACTATACACGCTACCAGTAGTCACCACTTGACAACGTAAGTTATACAAGAGACAAAAATATTAACAAAGATAATATTAATTGCCAATTAAACAATTGGTACCAAATTAAGTTGCCAAAATCCATGGTAACGATGACGTGGATGAACAAGCTGGCCAAAACCTTGCATACGGTCCTTGATCCAGGTACCCATAAACTTAGTGCCAGTTGATGCATAGAAATAGGTACCTAGTCCATGTCGATAATTCTTTTTCCAGGATCCTTCATAGAGATCTTGATTGGAATAGTAATATAATCCAAATCCATACTTGGTATCCCTTTTGAATTCTCCTAAAAGATTTTTCCAAAACTAGACTCAGTATTTTTATATCTCTTAGAATGTACCTTCATAACGAGTTCCATCAGGGTACCAAAAGGTACCTTGACCATGTTTAACATTTAGTCTCCATTCACCATCGTATCGCGCACCATTTCTAAAGACGTAGAGTCCCTTTCCATGCCGAAGACCTTTACAATAGTTTCCTATGTAAAAATCGCCATTGGGTAATGCAGCTTTTCCCTGTCCATGTCTTTCACCTTGTTCATTACGTTCACCTTCGTACTCCTAAACAAATGATATATTTCTAATATGCATTTAGATCTAATAGCAACTGATTCAGTTTCACTACAGGTAATGATCATTTAGCAAATGTCAAATGACTGAAATTTATTAACAATTGAAAAAAATTCGTGGCATACTTTGACGTTTGAGTAAATGCTTACCCCAAGAGGGTTACCCTTATCTTCACCATCCTCACCAGGATCACCAATCATTATACTATTGTATGTTGTAGAGATTTCTTAATATTTAATAACCGGATTTTGCTCTGCCTCTGTTTTTTCTGTATAATAAGGAACAAAAATCGATCATGCGATTCCAATTCATGGCGTTCTTGATTCACTTTTTCTTTCAGCATGTGGACTTATTCTTATGATGTGGATGTCTGCATTCACAAAATCTTTCAATGCAAAGATTATAATATAAATAGACACAATATGCAATGTCACAATATTTTATCCATTCTCGTCATGACAATCGACTCGCCTACATCCAGTAGCTGAAAGTATATGCTTGCCCTGAAGAATTCAATATCAGTGAGAAAAAAGAAGTATGAAGACTGTTATAAAAGTATTAATGTTTCCTTTATTCGTCTGTGCAACATACGTAAAAAGAATTGAATTTCAAAGTACAAATCTTTTTCAGAATTTTTTAAAAAGTATACTGATATCCATTGGATTTAAGAAAGCAAATAAAAACAGAAATAAGGAATTCGACAAGAAATACAATTAACACGTACAATACAATTTATTTTTGTAGCATTGCACAATACTACGCTTCACCTTTATAAGTTTTTCCTTGTAGTGCTTGATGCAGGATCGATCACTCGTCCCCACATTTATCTTCTGCAGCATCCTAGTCGTCCTTAGATTAAATTCACAAGATCTTTATGATATCCTCCAGTATTTTTATCCCGTGGATCTTTGATTGCTCTTCATTTTATTAAGACAACCCAAAGACGTGTTACTCGAGAATTGGAGGATCCAGATGATCTTACAGAGGACATCGCATTCGATACCTAATATTTCATGTATCCAGCTCTATGCCCTAAGAATATATAAATAACGATTGAGGAGTTAAAAAGTTTCTAAGAGAATTTACACCGACATAACTAAGGATGCTGAGGCATATAAGAACTCTTCAAAATTTCCACAGGATAATTCGATACTATCGATCTACACCTTTGTCAAGCTTTTCTTCTAGTTTCATCCTGGTCCGTTAATCGATGGAGCATATTCCTGGTGTTAGAATGTATCCCAAGGGAAACTCTTTGTATTTTTTACTAATCTCATCGTCCTGTCAGAAGTCCAATCAATGCCTGCTTCTCCTTTTCCTTCTTACGTACGGTTTCCAGGTTCCTTTGCTTCCATGAGCTTTTGCGCAATTTTATGGGTCGTGATCCTACGTACCTTCCTGCAACACAATGAAAGGAAAAAGCCATGAGTGATAGGTTTGAGAAACTTATGGAATTTATGTAAAATACATAATGCTACACCTGTAAGAAAGAAACCAATAAAGAGCGAAAGAAAAGAAGTTGCTGATTTGTTTACGTCAGTAACTTCCCTGGGCAACAGGTGATCGCAATCCGTAGACGTTTCACGATCGCATAACATCCAACATAGATACCCTAAATTTATCTTGAGCCTTTTGATTTTATTTAAACCTTTAGTAGCCTCCAGTTGAATAGAAATACAGGAGTCATGAAATATTTAATTTTATCTCGGTCCATTTATACCTAAGTAAATCATTCCTTTAGCGTGTCATTGTTCGTACGAATCTTTTTAACGAGAAATACCTATGTTATACATTCTCACAGAAGTCCCATCTTTTTTCTTAATATTGCAACGATATTTCATAGAAGTTTAAAGTTAATCCCAGCCGTTTTTTTCATTTCGCGCTGAGGTGAAGCGCTGAAGGGTAACATCTGAATAAATGGCGAAAACTAAAAGAATCTACCCTTTTTTCTGTCTTATAATAATATTCCCTCTTACTCTGAATTTATGATTTAATCACTACAGTACTCGAGCATAAAGTCTGGCTGATACGACGTTCAACTAATAATGAACTTGATCTTTTTTGATAATTATTAAAATACGTTAATCTGTATCAAGTAACCTAATCCTAGATGCTTTGATAAATAAATTTAGGAAAACATAGTAGCATGAGTTGACAGGGTCATGGATCAGCAATGTAATTTTGATCAAAGCTACGCAAGGTTACACCAGGAGACAGTTGTAAATCGCTACTTGACCCTGGTACCTCAAACGCTGCTCATATATCCGTTCGATAGTTCATCATTTCCGTGACCCAGTCGCGCTTTTGATTTATAAACCAGATAATCAAAGAGGCTGAAACATAGCGAGTGTGTTAATGAAAATATATGCATATCAGAGGATCCAGATACTATGAGCAAGAAGGATATCCCATAAAATTCAGTTATTGTCATCTTCCTGGATATTGAATGAAGTTCGATGAAAATTAATCTTAAGGATCCCTTCGACAAGTCGAACGTATCATGGATGGGGAATCCAATAACAATAGGTACACTGGTGTAAGGATATAAAAGCATGTTTTCGTCTACACTTGACAAACACGCTAACTATTCTTGGAAGCAGAAAGAAGGAAATGAAACTTAAAGATTTATGTAATAGTTGAAAATTCATCCAGCAAATAAAGATGGGATTCCCTGCGGTTCCTCCTACAACACATGATAACTACTTGTTGCGTCTGTCTACTCTGTCTCTGCCTTTACTGTACGTACATTTTGGCTTTCGTTTGACAAAACGTTCGTAATTACGGATTAGATTAGATAAGTAGATGTTAACTAAAGGAATTAATATGTTACGGATATAATAAAAAGATACTAGCAAATTTCTGAAACCCACGATAAAATTGGGTTCAGCCACTCAAGGCTTCCGCCTACCAGGACAAAGAGCAATGTGGCTTTTGAAAATGTGTGCCACAATTCATTTTTAATCTGCAGGCAGTATCTTCAGAGTATTACGAGGGTATTAATCTATCAAGTATCAAGAACTATTTGGTATTTCATCCCGACGCCCACGGGGATGTTTCTGCAGTATGCACGTCTGATTCACGTGGTGGAAAAAGTTGAGGATTGGTTCGTGATATCCGAAAATCCGATTGGCCTGTTTCCGAAGGGTGGGGTCTTACGGATCGGGTAGGGGTTGTTGAATGAGTACCGAGACGCCCGTCGACGCAACGCATTCCGTCGTAGTCACCCTGACGATCAACGGAAAGAACACCGAGATCCGCGTGACTTCCTCTTCTACGGGGAAACCAGTCATCCTCTTCAGTAACTTCATTTTTGTCCATCAAGGATACTTTTCTTTAATCCATTTTTTTCTTTTCACTGCATCCCCTTTTCTATCTTTTCCCTGCAATAAATCCTGTGCAACCACGAAGAAGGAGTATCCATCCTCTAACTTCAATACAATCACTGGAGCGCCAGATCACTGGGGATAAAAAGAAGAGAACAGATAAAAAAAAATTAAAAGAAATAAATCACCAAGCCAGGAAATTCATACTTGGATAATCTGCAGCGGGTAAGTGTAGCAGTCTGTTTTTTTTTTTAATTTGTACGCTGCTTATTTCCACGCATATCAGTGGCTAGGAAGCACCAATCGAATGTCACGAATATGCAGATGGGTGAAGAAACAAACAAATTTAAACACTTTCGTGTCACTGCTCTACATGTCCCACTGGTAATAGGTTCGAAATCACCCGCTGAACGTATAGTGCAACCCTTGCGGTGGTAAACAGCAACTCTTGTTGATAAGATATGACAGCCACAAAAAAATAAAATAATTCATTAGCTTGACTAGCTTCATTAACTTTTTATAATTCATTTGATCTAATAATTAAAAAATTATTGATACGCTCTTCCGGTATCTTGACTTCCGTCTACCTGTTGCTTGTGAACATAACTATATCTCCCACGCGCCATTTATTTAAACTTTCAATAAACTTTGACCTTCGATTTGTAGAACTTTCAAAGTCTTGGGAAAGATCAAAGTTAAAATGGAGAGCAAACATTTTTTTACCTAGGCTGTCGCGAGGACACTGAAACAATTATTTTATATATAAAAACTGGGTGAGAGAGAGATAGATAGATAGAGAGAGAGAAAGAAAGAAAGAGAGAGTGAGAAAGAACGGTAAAGTTAGAAGATCGGCGAGATACGATGAGAGCAGAGAACAAGAGGGACAGTATTGTAATGAAAAACTGTTTTAATTTTGCATGACCTATTAATCTCACGTCAGCTCACCATCAGACTTTCGATTGACGTGCATACAATTATCTGAGAGCTTTATCGATATTCAATTCATTCAAGGTAATCCTTGATTAAGAGGAGATCAGTGCTAAGGGCACGATTAACCATGATTTTTAGACCATCTTTTGTAAAGCGTGAGATTTCCTATTCTATATGTGTGTGTGTGTTCAGCGTATCACATAGAAATGTTTGATCCTATAACAGAGACAGACCAATGAATTGGAAAGGACTAAAAATAAGAATATACGTAAAACTCCATACAATCAGAATAATATAACGTCGACTTTCGAGAGAGATGAATTCACTGAACGTAGAATAATTGTAAACTTTGCAAGCCTCTTTTCCATTCTTTACGACCCCCTTACATGTTTGTTACACGATGACAATAACCATCTCGGTATGGATTCTCGTGATTCCGTTCAAACGTTTCAGCTATATATAATGCTCTTGAACAGAGATATATATCCGGTAGCAACATTCAATGTTTTTTTTATGATTGTCGATGGGCGTTGTCGCTCTTGTATGCACGCAAACGATACACTGTTTCGTAATGCATACAGTGATGCATTTTAATAAGATAAATTACGTATTCTTCATACAAAATAGATGGTCACTGAAATGCACTTGTTGCTGCTCCTTCTAAGGCATTGAAGAGATACCATACTACAATTGCACTTGAATTGCCACAGTCATAGGGATACCACCGATAGGACATCTGTGCTTAATTAAACCTGGCTTGATTAGCTCTGTAATGTGACAAGTTCTATGATAATTAAAAATTCACATGATTCAAGAGGAGTTTGATTAGTCCCTCCCTATTTAGGTCTCAAGTTTTAATCGAAAATCTAGAATCTTTGTCCTATTGAAGAACCAGGGAATGGTGTTTACGACACTTCAATTGTCTGGCAAGGATAATTCACAACGGGTTTCCCATCAATAGCCTTCTAGTTCTCCATAACAAGGTTCGGTATTGTCTGGTATGCTTGGATGAAACTGCCATGACTTTCTTGAAGATTGGCATTCTGTATATTTACCAAAGAAATACGAGAGCAGCATGGTAATCGAAATTTCTTAAGAGTTCAGCGTCCAAATGAGCTGAATGCCACTCGTCCAGATATAGGGATGTGTGTTGGACACACGTCTTTATTCGTGGCAGCGTACGCAGACAAAAACGTAAGAACGTCGGCACGCAGGCACGCACGAATTATCAGTTTTTCTACGGTGGTTGCTCCTCTCCTCTTCGCCTTAGACATCCCGATCACAAGCACATAGCAGTTCTAAATATATCAGGAATGTCTTACAAATAGACTCACGCATTGCAGAAATTCCCTGAAACGTAAACAGCATGCCCGCTTACCTATACACTGCCATTTTATATGTTCAAGAGCCACATGTGCATATTCACAACTCGGTAATGACTTTACATATATGTATCCACATTAGCTGGTGACACTTATGCGGATATGAGTGGAAACTCGAAAATAAACTATTTGTCTGATATAGAAATGTACCATGAATGAAGAATGGTTGTTCCAATCGAGACGGCGTGAAATATTAATTAAGATTGCCCACGCAACTGTAAATTAACGTTAACTGGTCCAGAAAATTTGATGTTCTCGTACAGAGTAAATATCCGCATGGATAATTAATATTGTACGGGATACGTAAACAAGAAGCTGTAAGGACCAATATAGAGAATCTGTTTTTTCAATTTTGTTGTCCTTTGCGATTGTACGTTGACCCGTTAATGCTAATACCCGCCTAAAACTACATAGTTATATTTCACCGTATTGCACTACTATACTTATATCTCTACAGTATAAATTCGGCTAGAAGCACGTCGAAAGTATTGAAGGAATACTTGGATTATCAAAGAACAAAGAAGTGAAGTGGATACTGCAGAGGAAGACATAATAATGAAATGGACAACCTGGTCAACGCGGATGACGAGAACAATGACTACGACTACGACGACATCTAAATTGGCCACGACTTTAGTCCTGATCGTAGGGTTGAATGCAATGTTGGTGCTACCAAGTCAAGCAGCGTCTGTTTTGGACCGTAGAGCAACTTGGGAGAAAAATGATCTTCCTGATTCTCTGTCTTCGTCGACTTGGAAAGCACGCTACTGGGAATGGCTTGTATCATTGGCCAAAGACTGCGACAAGGAGTACGTACAGCACCCTAATGAATATTCAAAGATTATAAGTATTAGAATTGTCTGGACACGAGTACCTCTATAGACATGAAGTCTGTTTTTACCCATTGTAAAGGATCCATCATGTGAAAGAGTCCGTCTCTGTATACTCAATCCATCAATCAGTATGCCACCCTCTTACTTGTCCAAATAGCACTGTCTGGCACCACGTGTCTCACTATTCTGATCGTCTTGAATTTCCTTAAGTCTTATTAACCAGTTTTTTCTTATCCCTTAAGAATGCAGGTAGATGAGAAATTGGATTCTGAGATAGATCCATGGAGAGAAGGTAGCAGAAGCTTTGATATGGAATTAAAATCAACTTCCCCGTCGGTCAGACAAGTTGCTAGTAGACTCTCCAAGAAGGATGTATTCGTATCACGTGGCTGGGGTGCTGGTGGTATGCCATTTTCTGTACTTTATATGAGTCCACATAACACACGGAATAATGGACCAAGTATTGGCGTACCAGGTAAATAATATAGATTTCCTTTTTACGATCAAAGAGGTAACTGATATTGATAATGAGGTGCTCTTTTTTAGAAAGCGGTTTAATGGAGTCTGCACGAGCTCTTCCTTTGGAACATTCCCTAACACCGGAAACGGTATCCAGGCAGCCACCGAATTATCGGCTGGCGCCTAGAAATGGAGCTTCCGGTCAACCAAGGAGGCAGTATTCAATAATACCTCAACTCTTCGTATCTTATGGTTGGGGACCGCTTGGCAGATAGAGATGTTATTCAGGGTACATGCCTGCTTGCCACCTATATGCTTCATTGTCTTTGAAATTTCACTGCGGTTGTCATTGTTGCAGCACTTACTAGTCGAGAATATTGTTAAAATTATGAGAAGATTCTAGAAGCTATCGCTGTGTATAAATACCAAACGGTATTTCTCGTTAATAAGTGGCAACCTTAGAGATTCTCAATTTAAAAAATGCGAAACGGATCAATTACAAGAGTCCTTTCGCTGCACATCTAATTATTATCGCTTGGCTATTTTAGAATCATTAGAAACAATGCAATATATCTCTATCTTTTAGAAAATATTGCATTCACCATACAAATATTCACGATAGGTGTACGCTTAGTAAACTGAATGATGTTTGCCAAAGGCAATTTAGTTAGGATGCTTTCCATGAATAGGGGTTGATTAATTTCCTAGTCTCAATCCTTAATGTCCTAATTGTAACACTGATATGTTCCCATCAAATATTCAAACGCGAATGTTTCATAAATAGTATTATAAAGAATATTCAATGGGGCTTACCATTCATCTCCTTCATAGCTTTAATGAAGTCTTGTGGATCCTTGAAAGAGACAAATCCAAAACCCTTGGTTTTATTTGTTCGCTTGTCCCTGACGACTTTTGCTCTTTGGAAGCTGGGATATTTCCCAAAGACCCTTACTAGCATTTCATCGGTGACGTCGTTTCCCAGATCGCCGCAAAATATCCTAAAGTCATCTGTCAATTGTACGAAACAAAGAAAAAAATTAAATATTAGAATAGTGATGCATTAAAAATCTTTTTCAATAAAAAATACATACCATCATCCCATTCAAGTAGGGATGGGTCCTCCCAAGTTTGCCCACCAGCCATTCGGATTATCTTCTTGTTTTTCTTTCCTTTTCCTTTTGGATGACTTTCCTCTGCACTAGCATTAGCCATGATCGAACTGGCTTTACCTTGGCTGATTGCTAATTCAGCAGCAGTACTAACACCTTTTACCTTTGGTTTCCGTTTCCCATCATCTTCTGGTATTTTTGTATTGATAATCTGTTCAATGATTTCTGGATGTATAATTGGTGCTGATGGTGATTCATATGTTTTCGGAGTGGCACTCAAACAAGGATCCACCATATTTGGTAAGTAAGGATTGCTTATTTGTGCAGGTGATGAATAAGTTGTAATAGATACAGAACCTATATAAAAACATAACTAACTAAGTAATTTATACAATATTAATTAACAATTATGATTTTTCTTTGTAAAAATGTACCTTGTCTAGAAACTTGGGGTGGTATAAGAATTGGTGGTGGAGGTGGTGGTGGTGGCGGTGGTGGTGGAGGAAAACCAATCATTGGTGGAAATGCCAGTGTAGCTGCAGCTGCAGCAACTACTGGTGTTGGTAACTCGTGCTGTTCCAATTGTCGAGCAACCTGACTATATGTATTGGCTCCGATAACTGTCCTAACCATTGGAGCAACCATCTGACCCCCAATTTCCGCCTCAAATCTGAATTAATATCAGAGAAATTGTAATAGCTTAAAAATAAGCCCCTGTTGAAATACTGTGAAGTCATTCATGGCAAGTAAAATTTAATATAGTATAAATATAATCCCAATGTTAATATGATTGAAAGTAGTTACTACTCTAAATTACTGACAAAAATTAGTAGAAAAACAATCACAAGAATGATTAGTACCACGTATTAAAATTATCAATTCAACAAAGAGAAAAAATTGAGAAAGCTCCAGAGCCTAGAGGGTAAAATCGTGTTACTTGCAATTACCTGTTCATTTCGTCTTCCATCTGTCGCAATTTTTCCTCCATTTCGACAATTTCTATATGGATTTCTTCTAGCTATGTATATTGCTCAAAACGTTACAAATACGATGTTTTACTGAAAATTAACTATTGTAAGTACACGATAACTTAACAGTTAGTTCACTGAAACGTATACTACAGCGACTTGAGACCTATTGCAACCATTGGCAATGCAGTTGTACATATAAGCGTCCTCACAGTGCTGTTAATAACGGTATATTATAGTACGTAGCCGTATAACACTCATAATAAATGATAATACCAAAACTGTACTTCTTTATTACTCCTATTACTGTTATTTTTTCTTATAAAAATATAACGGAATTTATTAAAATTTATTTTATCATAATGGAAAGTATTTCATTTTATCTAGCGTGAAAATCCAAAACAGCCATGAGTGTGACTTCTTACGTACAAAGAGTTTGTGGTGTAAGAAAGAAGACATTTATCGTATTTTTCTACCAATTGTATTATATGTAGTGAATTGAGAATACGCATTAAATTATTGTACTAAACAGTATAACAGTTGAAAAATGACTTTCATTAGAGGAAAAATTTATTCGTTAATGTTCTTTCTATCTTGTCTCATATTCGTATTAGCTGATGTGAGCGTGACAAATCGTATGGTCACTGATAATGATGAAGATTCTTCAAGTGATCTCTACGTTATTGAAGGCAAGGTATTTCCTTGGGAAAATGCAGCGTCAAGTGGATGGCAACTTATGACGCATGTAATGGTTAATGGTGGAGAGCATTATGGCTTTTTAAGGTAGGTTTTATATAAGAGAACATTGTGCATTCATGAAATAATAAAATAACTTTGTCAATTTACTATCAGATGATCTAATGATGTTATTTATTTATAGGGAAGATGGCACATTTGTCATTTCAAATGTGCCTTCCGGCTCTTATGTTGTTGAAGTTGTGAATCCTAATTATGCTTATGAACCCGTGAGAGTAGAAATCAATTCCAAGGGAAAATTCAGAGCCAGAAAAGTTAACTTGGTTCAAACCTCACAAGTGATTCAAGTGCCATATCCTCTTAAGATGAGACCGTTTACTCCATACCGATATTTCCAGCTTAGAGAACAATGGAGAGTAACAGATTTTCTTTTTAATCCAATGGTATGTAGCTCTAATTTTCTTTTTATTTTCCTATTATACTTAGTTATCTAATCACCAATGTTTTATTTTATATTTGTTCAGGTTCTCATGATGATTCTCCCCTTGATATTAATCATGATTTTACCAAAAATTATGAACGAACCAGAGACTAGAAAGGTTTGCAATTTGTTTTATGCTTATGCAATTTTATATATATTTATGACAATTACTAATACCATGTAATTATTTTACAGGATATGGAACAGTTAAATAATTTGACAATTTACAACATGCCAGAAATGTCAGAAGTAATTACATCATTCTTTGGTGGTGGTGAAAAGCCAAAGACAAAAGCAGTAAAGGCAACAAAAAAGAGACAGTAATTGCCAAAGTATTAGACTATTGTTTTCTTGTTTACTGAAAAAACTCCTATTTCCTTTGAATATTTTCTATTAATTGACATAAAAGTCAAATACTGAATGATAAACGTTCCCTAATGCAATGTGGTATTATTACAAGCCATATTACATTTTTTCAGTTTGATATTTCTAATACAGTTTACACAAATGTATAATGCACTCTGTCTAGTCTGCATTTATAAGTATAATTTATTAATACTTTTAGCATGTACAATTGCAATACGTTGTAACTAAAGATGATGTCATATCACCTAGACTCATTTTCTTATTAAGAATAAATGATGCTCTAATATAAAAGATATGAAGTTTAAGTTTTAATAATAACAATTATTAAGAAACCATAAACCTGGCACACCTTTATATAACTGTTATATCTATTAGCTTTATGAAACCATTTAAAAAATAGAAATTTAGGATATTTATTCTATTTAAGACCTTCATCTTTGCAATTTATGATTTATTTTTTATTGGGCTCCGATACCTTACCTCAATAAATACTCGTATCTAGTTCATCAATTACTTTCAATCTTAGTACACTTGTCCTGAAAAGAATTAAGTGTGTATTGCACGTCATTCAATGTAACTGTACTCCATTGCATAAATATGTAATCGACTGACTCTTCAAAGGAAATTCGCAATCATATTAACCTCTCTAATCTCAATTTTCGGATTAGTCTTATTACTCTTTTCGGCGTTCATACAACCATATTATTTTTCTAAATAACGCAAAATATTCGTTTTGTCGTTAGTATTACTTCATGTTCTCAAACGTTGACAAATCAAACAAATGACAAATTTATAATTATCGACTTATTAAATCAACCATAGTTATCATCACCCGTCAACGTCTTTACGTAGAAATATTTTTTACCAACTAATGGCAAACTTCAAAGTAACAACCAATTTATAAAAATTGATAACTCAATCGCATTAATAAACCTAAATCAGCACATAATAATAGTAGTCCACAGAATTAGTCTCACAATAATATATATAATGTGAACGATTATATTTTCCTATAAAATTGTCTGTGTTTTTGGTAAGTTATTATGCACAGTTGGTACATTGTTAAAGCGTCGATCGTGTTGATAATATTTTCATAAATACCTGTCTGAAATTCTCTGCTGAGAATTTTTCGTATTCGAAGCTTTCGATTTATACCGTCACAAGGAATCGTACGACGTTCAGAAGCCGAAGGTTGCCTGACGAAATAACAGAATAACTATTATTCACTAAAAAATAATAGATCTGTCAAATATAAATAGGATATACTTATCAATTTTTAAGTGGATAACGAAGAAAAGGAACTGTAGACCCTTTTCACATAGTATTTTCATATATCAACGTGTATACGTAAGAACTATTATCTTTTTCTCTTTATAATTGTGCTGTCAACAAGGGAGTTGACAGAATTATGTAGTTGAAATGGTGAAGAGTGCTGCAATTGATATGACTGGTTCTATATATCATGAGCGTCAGGTAATTATAAAATGTATGACGTTATTTAATTTTGTCATAGAGTCAAGCTTAATTATTGACATTCATTATACAATTGAAATGTTAGTTATACTTAGTTGTGATGTGATTAGATGGAAATAAATGTCTAATGACTGATTGTTTACTTATTATGGTAATCAGAATTAGTCATCATTCCACTATAAGTATTTCTCTGAGAGAAATTTTATAAAAGACTAATATCTTTATATATCAAATAGTTGCTGCATATATATATTTTTTAGAGTAATGTATGTTACTGTAGAGAGGAGTGTGTGAAAAGTTAAGTGTGTAAGACTATGATATGGGTATATCAGAATTGGCATATCAATCATGGAAAAAAAGAGTTTGATTTACATACAAGTTTGGTCAGCAATTTTTAATTGTTATGTTGTTTCCTTTTTAAAATAGATTCTTACATGTTATTTACAGGTGAAAGAGCTATGTGCTTTACATGCTCTGAACAATTTATTTCAAGAACGAGGTTTTAGCAAACAAGAACTAGATCAGATTTGCTATAGCTTGAGTCCTGATGTATGGATCAATCCTCATAAGTCATTACTTGGGCTTGGGAACTACGATATTAATGTTATTATGGCTGCACTACAGCATAAAGGTCGTGAAGCAGTTTGGTTTGATAAACGCAGGTTAGCATGTTGAGTTGATCAATTGAATAATATATAACTGAATCTTCTGAACAATTTGACTTATCATTGATCCTTCCAGAGACCCAAACTGTTTGTGCCTCGAAAACATCGAAGGCTTTATATTAAATGTTCCAACTGAGTACAAATTAGGTTTTGTCCTTTTGCCTTTAAAAAGACGTCATTGGGTTGCATTACGCAAAATTCATGGTGCCTTTTATAATCTTGATTCTAAGTTGGATACTCCACAACTTATTGGAAAGGTTGGTAAACTTCTGTAGTGTTATCATTCATTATGAATCATGTAATTTGCATTTTATAATGATTCTATTCTGTTAGGACAACGAGTTACTAGCGTACCTGAAAGAGCAAATAGATAGCAAGGAGAAGGAACTATTTCTTGTCGTATCTAGAGAAGTGGACAGTACACAGGGATGGTTAATGGACAAATATGAGAATCAAATTCAGAATGATATTGATTATGATTCCATGAAATATATTGAAGATAGTTTATCTGTGGATTTAAATTCAAAGAAGTCTACAGAGGCGGATGAAACTAATAAAAACGAGCAACTACAGAATAATCACAATTCCAGGTAATTAACATAAAATCAAACTACTGTGGTTTGTATGTCCCTTTAATAAATTTTAAGCAAAAAATCACCCTAAAGTAGTAGATTACTGATGACAATAGTGTTGGAAACGAACAAGAAACAAATGAATAGCATTAATGATAAAGTCTAATGTTGAAGGAAAAAATTTCTCTGTCAAGGTTCTCAAGTTACCATACGCAAATGATATTCCAAACGCTTGTTATTTATTTACAGCTAATTATACTGAAATATATATGAAAATAATTTAATATTCAGCACATTGAGCACCTTCGATAATCATGTAGAGTATATTTTACTTCATACTCAAAGTACGAACTATGATGGAGAGATTGCATATTTTTTTAATACCATTACTGTACATGATATGCAACATGAATTCGTATGCTAGTCGCATGTAGTACGAACAATTGCATTTATAACAAATTGAACGTTAAAAAATTTTATATGGACGTACAAAAGTAACATTTAATAATGTATTTGCTGATTTTGTAAATAATCGCGTCGCCCATGATTTATTTATAATAGTTTCCTTTTTATTTACATTGATACTAATAGATGATAATGTCAATGGGTTTATGAGAACACTTGATTATAAAGTAAAAAAGTAGAATGACTTATTGCAGTTGTATTTTAAGTACCCCTTTTCTTTATCAAAGTTACTTTTCATATTTTGCATAATACAAAGGGTAAGGTTGTGTCAAATAATTCCTAACAAAGGTTACTTTTGTTTAGTCAGTAGAAAAATCTTGTAAAAAATAATGTCGAGTTAAATATTTTTTCAATGATCATTTGCGAACTTTTGTGTCGACTTCTTTTTTGCATACTTTTAAGGCAGCTATAAGCTTCACGTACCTTATATTTAAGATGTTAATGAACATACGGCAACGATAAGATTTAGCTATGATTACTTCTATGTATTAGAATAAATTTCTCTCAGATTATAGTAACACAAATTCCTTCGTGTAAAACCCAAACAAAAAATAGGCCTAAACAAAGAGGCACTGGATATATATCTATTGTAGTAAATATTAATATTTTTAGTGGACTTCTGCAACATATTTTACTTATTAAAGAGTATCGTTCATTGTCGAATTATTCCTGCTGATGTTCAAACTTGATTACGTCATTGAGAGTTGATTATTTGGGATGCTAATGTACCTTTACTTCTTACCTTGCAAAACAATAAATTGATATTATCGACGTTATACAATCGAGTAATAAAATATGTAAATGATCCAATATGGCATTAGTTAAAACGAATGATCTTTACAAGAAACAGTGTCAATCCAATTCGTATATAGTCAATTATATTTTTATTTTTTATTTAAGAAATTAGCAAGTTCTTTTGTACTATTATATTATTATTTTTTTCATCTCATTACAATTTTTATATTGGTGAAGATTTCTATGGTTGCGATTTAGTTAGGCAATATTTCCAAATCTATGGTACTATTGTTCGATGTTATGTGGTGTAACTTAAAACAATTGTGTGTTTATGCAAAGTATATCATTTCAGTACATGTTGAAACACTGTTTTCTGAAAGTGAACTACCAGATTTTGTAAACGATGTATGTATCCAGCCCAAGTGCAATTTAGCTTATTTTTAATAAACGTATTTGACAACACTTTCATAATTCTTACTGAACAAGGTGTTTCTTCTGGAACTGGAATTTTTATAATACTTAACCTACATTTATTTGTCAATTCATAATCTGACTACAATTTACAGTGTTACATCTAAACATCTTATGAACGTTAGTCACATATTTTCAAGAATTTCATCTGCAGCTCATGATTTGATGATAAAGTTAAAAAAAAACTTCGATCAGATCGTAAGTTCTCTATTAAACTGATGTGTTCAGTAGAAATCTATACAACTGTTGTTGAAACAGTTATGGATATTATAGTGTAATTGATAGATGTATTTTATTATTGTAATAAATGTATGTTACATTAGCGTAAAACAGTTGATTTGTAAATATTTTTAAAATACCAATAATACAGTAATATATTCTGCTCACATACGCTTTTCTGCAACTTAAATATCAATTGTATTTCATAACAATCTTGCAATATTTGCATCACCAACTTCCTGTCACCACTTAATAGCTAGTGCAGTGTTCATTTTTTCAATTTCATGATACTGAGTTTGAAGGTACGCAGTAGATTTATCAGTATGTTCACCACCAAGCCACACTTTATATAAATTTATCATAGTAGAATTTTCTTCTGGATTACTTTTAGGAAGTTTATGATATTTCATTTCCAATCTCTGTGCTAATTCGCGTGGCTGGGATCCGTCTTGTGGCCTAATTTGGGCTCCTCCATTCAAACAGCCTAAATCAAAAGTGGAAGATGAATGTTAATAAAATATCAGGGTTGTGGACC
This sequence comes from Syrista parreyssii, assembly GCA_030142615.1. Classification (NCBI taxonomy): domain Eukaryota; kingdom Metazoa; phylum Arthropoda; class Insecta; order Hymenoptera; family Cephidae; genus Syrista; species Syrista parreyssii. The sequence goes on along the minus strand of JARQTG010000132.1, from coordinate 924,876 downwards.
GAATCGTATTGGCATTATGCCGTAATTTTATTCAAAGACGAAATGAACTCACCAGATGGACATGCCATTACTTCTACGTAATGATAGACACTCTTTCCCCTCTTAAGCTTTTGTACAAGATTTTGAATGTTCCGAAAGCCATTAGCAATGGCGAATCTCAATAGAATCTTTCCGTCCTTCTCGTAGATTGCTTCTTGGAAGTCGGGATTTCTTAGATTTCGAAATTCTAATTTTGCATTGGGTTCTTGAAAGAGATGCTTTGCTGCATAGTGAAAAATTAAATCTGCATAGCCACCAGAACCCGAACCACAATGTCCCAATAAGGATTTATTAGATTGTTCACTGTACGAACTAAAAGGTTTCTCGATTATGCCTATTTCTAATTCACCTAATGATGTTCCTTGGCTACTCAACATTTGTTCCAGTTCAACTGAAATATGTATAAGTTATAGTTTATATATTTTGTAAAGCAGATAACTTCCCAATAAGTTACGTACTTGATGTTATTACGCAATCAACGTCTCGTGTTTGCTTCAGATCATTGTAAAAATCTTCTCTAGATGCTTCAAGTTTCTTGTCATAACAAGGCATCAGTGTAACATGATATACTTGTTCTGGCGAAAGTCCCTTCGACTCTGCTAAATGAAACTTAACCAATGATCCCATAATCTGCTGAGGTGATTTAGTAACACTTATGTATGGTAATATAAAGTTGCCATGTGTTTTCTCAGCATAACAAACCCAGCCTGTTGAAAAATGTTACAGCATATTTTATTATTTTGAATTTAATATCCTCTTTGCTATCTATTATATAAATAAGTTACCAGGACATGATGATGCTAGCATGGGCAATTGGTTTTTCACACCATCCTCAGCAGATTTGTATCTTTCGACAAATTCTTTGGCAGATTGTGTAAGTGCAAAATCATCTGCTACTGTCATATCCAGAACAATATCAGCACCCAGTCGTTGGAAATATCCAGCTAATTTAAGTGCTGCTTCTTCTGGTTCTAAATTATACCTCTCAGCCAATGATAATACTGGCTGAACTGATAAACTCACTACTATATATTTGGAATCCTCTGACTGACCATTCTATAAGAAGAAAGGAAAATTTGACATAAAGACATTCCAAAGTAAAATATATAATAGAATTATATGCCATATTAATTTACGTGTTCTTTAGTTTTCTTTGCTTCAAACACTCTCAATAATTCTTCTTGACTTTGTTGTGAAACAAGAACACTTTCTGCTGAAGTAATACAGCCCGAACAAGCCAGACAGTCAGCTAAAGTAATTTCTACCTTTTCTAATTTTTCAGCAGCACCCCTCTGTCAATAGTTACAATGCTCATTTAATTTCATACAAAGAAATTCGAAGAGACAACTGTACCTCATTCAATTCCACATAAGCACCGTCTTCCTGAATTTTGATCTTAGCTCCAGTTTTGCTTTTGGATTTTTGAATTTCAATAGGCTTGATGCATTCCTAAACATTCAAATTTTTCTCTGTGACGTAACAATAGTAGCAGAAGATCTAACCTATACTTACTTGAGATGGTGTAATAAAGTCATCCAAGTCGGTAATTTGCAACGCCCCACTAAATCGTGAAGCCATTTTACCTGTGTCTAATTACTATTACCTCAAAGATTTAATATTCTTGTTCATTAAAATGTCTAGTAGTCATACAGCTTAGAATTTCCCAGTGACAATTGTCTCGTCGTCTATTATAGCAAGTCAATGTTAGATCTGTTTTACCAATGGAAACTGTTGACAGACTTGCGTTCTTCTTCACATATTCCCGAATTGCTGTTGTGTTAAGGGTGGAAACCATATTCCAGGCGTCCTGAATTAGGGTGGGAATCGTCCCCACGTAGTCTCATCCCTTCTGTGAGTCACTATTCAGAGTCCATTTACGCCTTGACTTCTGCAACCATTGCGCTCTTTAAGATCGTCGGATAAAATAAATCCGGCGTTGTAATAATTTTCTCGCAATAATCAAACATGACTGAAGTGAAGAAGGACGATGTTGTCAAAATCCTTCATACTTATCCTCTCTGTCGAGTAAGTAAAAAAATCTGAGTATAATACAGTAAAGAAATTTATTGGATCAATAAACAGATCCGTAGAATTCCTAACGGATAAAACATACGTTCATTGTTTATTTTTATTTCATCACTAAAAACTGCAATATAATTACTTCACTTTAATTATAACAATAAACAGACATTGTCTATAATAAATTTTAAACTAAACTTCATATTTTCTATGTATCATATACTTTATATTATATACATACATATAAGGATAGAAAAGGTCAGAGAATTATTATAATGTGAGAAACTCAACGAAATTTATTCTCTTTTAGAAATGTGACATGAGCGACGAGATGAAACAGGAAGCAATGGAATTGTGTGTGACGGCCGCTGAGAAATATGCTGACAATTACGAAAGCGTGTCGCGTATGATTAAGGAGACAATGGATAAAAAATTCGGAGCGTCCTGGCATACAGTCGTCGGCGAGGGATATGGATTTGAGATTACGTACCAGCTTAAACATTTACTTTATATGTACTGCGCCGGAAATCTTGCCATTTGCATATGGAAATCTGCATAGCATATGTTTTGGTTGGATATGAAAATTTAATATACAAAGTTACTAATGATTTAAACACATATGACACATTGGTAGAAGCTATCTAACAAGAACGCATCTATAACACTGACAGTTGTTATATTCAGAAATCATCAACGCGTACATATCTATGGAATAATCGAATAATTATCTATAGATAAAAATTTGTTACCACGTCCGGATTGACATACATAGTTTCTCTGAACGCAACTTTGCAATGCACAAGTTCCTGGTATACATATAGTATGTAGTGTCGGAGAAAACATCGCCGATATTTTTCACTTTTACACACAAAAGTCACGATGATACAGTATTATGGAAAAGTTAACTATTTTGTCACGATACAGTACAATAGAAAGTCTCGGTAAATATATTCTAATAAGAATAATACAATACAATAAGAGTAACTTGTTGAATTTTTAAGAAAACAAAATTGCGTTTCTTCGATACACTATAGTCTCACCTTATAAAAGCATTTTAAATGATGTCTGAGCGTAATGTAATGTGAATTTGTACAGTTAAGTATTGTGCAGTGAGATATTTATTAAATGCATGTCGTCATTTACTGTTTAATATATTTATAAATTGTACGAAGTGTTTTTCTTATCCGAAAATTTAACCCTGAAGACGAAACATTCACTAAGAATAGAATGGAAAGATTTATTGGAAATTTTACTAGTTAAAAGGATAGTAGAAAGACACTCATATCAGTGACAATGACTATCAGAAACCGGAAACTGTTCTCCATATAAGAGCTGCTATGTTTCCGCCTGTATACATATAGAGCAATGACTTTTCTTGATAAATTATAGAAAAAGCATAAGCTTCTCCTACGATCACTTGGAACGGCGGACTGAATTTCTTATCCAGACTGTCCTTGATCATTCTTGCAGCATGTTCATAATTATCAGCATATTTCTCCACAGCCGTTACACATAATTCCATAGCTTCTTGTTTCATCTCTTCAGGCATATCGGTATGCTGAAAAACTTATAGATTTTATTAAAATATAGTTCAAAGTTTAAGAATACCACATATTCTGTTACGGAAGGCTGAGTATGAAAATTATTGCAAATACTTGATACAAAGTTTTGTGCATACCTTGCATAAGGGATAAGTATGCATGATCAGTTGCGGAACCTCTTTTATTATTTCCTTGGCTGCCATAATTTTTACCACAAAACAATATACTTTTTTCAAAGTACAATCACAGTGCTGATGATAAAAATGATTTTCCAGAATTCTACATAGAAATATAGATCCGTCCAACTTAACATTAGGTTGAGATATTGAAACAATTGAATTCTGTAATATCACATAGAAATGTAGGGATTCAGGTGTTTTTATGTTTCATACTTTAGTTTCGTACTGATCGAAGAATAATGGATGGAGCACAAAATGAAGTTGAATGTGTATGATTGTTAATAATACCCAATATATTTATATAATTTATCTGATTTAAAACTTCAATGAATATAAATATATATAACTTTACACATCGTAAATACTTACAATGAATACAATATAGGAGTATAGTCCAAAAGTAGGTATACATTCGTTAAATCTTTCTTGATAAAAGTAATATGATTACATTTAACAATAATCGTTAAAATACTAACGCTCTAAATAATATATATTTTAACGCGTCCAAGAATTACAAATTATAGACAACCGATAAATTTACTTTCTGTTATTGTTTCATTAGAATGGAGGACTCCTTATTAGGTCTGTTTGTAGCCTAAAGTATTGATTTAGTGAACATTCATCGAGCACCAAAGAATTTATTAGAAAGAATGATAAGAGCTTTTGGGCACAAAGAACATTTTTGCATCAAAAAGCTGAAAAGAATTTAGTTAACTTCAGTGCTAAGAAGCTCATTGAATATTAAAATTCTCATAGTGTAAAAAAATAACGAGTGTCGATATAATTTTAAAGAATATAATCAATGCCAAATTGTTTTGTATGACAAATACTAATATTGCACTCGATATAATAAACAATAATTTCTGCGGATTCTCATGAATTTACTTATTTGACAAAGTTATATTAAAATATACATTATAATTGAGCCATGCAATGTGACGTAGCGTTTAGTATAGTATAATTCAGCTCTTGCCACATATGACAAGCAATTAACAATTCGATCAAAGATTCGATAAAACCTAGTAAAATACTTGCAATTAACGCGCAACAATTATTTTCGAAAAATTTCGAAAAGCTCAGTGTACGATAATAGGTTCGATTGAAAGATCAATTTCAATCTAAACAACCATAAAAATCTTGATATATATAGAAATCAATTCTGACTAATGAAATATTATAATGCACAACGCGCATTATAGTAACGTGTGACGCGTGAACCGCTTATTCATAGTAGAGCAGTCATTGATATATATGGCTATTCAGTCTTTATCGTATTTTGGGGAAGTGAAGTAATGCGCATCTTTTTTCAATGTCATGTTAAATGAATTAAGAGCAGCTTACTATTTGTCGGAATTTCATATTTTGTTCCGACGTACAATATTAAGCCGGATCTAGATTAAGATTTGCATATTGATTAATTAACGATAAACGTAGGTAGTCGATTGCCACTGATGTTTTTACCTTCCTAAAGGATAACGATGCTTTTTAGAAGAAAAAAATCTCAATCTCTGATCCCGAGCCTCTAAGAAAATATACAGATATTTACACATACCGCAATAATCCTTAGGGTCTTCCTAAATACAATAGATACGTCATTTATGTCACTAGGTCGTCTGGAATTGAGTGACGAGAAGTTTTGTGGCTTTGGCGATGTCATATGCACATGAGCGTACTTGCTGAAGGCATCTGTCCATGTGATCAGTATCGCTAGTGCATCGTTGAAGACCAGCGCACTCAGCTTGCAGTCTTCCAGTATTACCGTTTAGTTGGCGCAAGGCAGATCTGATATTCTCGTCAATTGGATTCTAAAACATAATAGACAAATTTTTAACGAATGCATGATTAAGAGCTACGAACTTGGAGATTTATTCTCATTTCTATTAACCTGAGGAAAAATGGCTGTCAGCTCAGCTACTGCAACGCGAATTCTTTCTGCACATGGTACGAAAGCTTCTCTGCGACTGGGATCTTGCATAGCCATCCACAATTCCTGTATACGTCTTGTAACTTGTTCTGTTCGTCTGGTAACTTCTTCGCTTGGCGGAAGAGTGGGTGCACCATATTCCCAAAGACTTTGAGTAGTGTTGGGTCTGGAGTGTGCCTCTGTTTCACGTTTTGCCTGTCATGTAATCAACGAGCAAAATGAATCGTTGCTGCAGAATTTTGATGTTTATTATTAATTTAGAGAGTATAATATATTCGTTTACCTGACCAATGGCTGTCGACCAGGAAGAGGGTTTACGTAGACCTTCCCTTGTCTCGTACATCGACGCTGGCCTTTGGTTTCTTCCTAGAGATGATTTAATATCCAACACAGGTTCTAATTCGGGTTCCTGCTCTCCAGCTACGTGGCCATTTATTGCCCCATCAGTTGTAATTTGACTCTTTCTTGGAATCTGCATTATAATAGACGTTAAACATTTATGATCTATGGTTTAGTATCGTTTTTGGTGTTATTTTTACCTGAATCATGCTTTTTAGCTCACAATTTTCTTGAGTAAGCCGCTCCACTGTAGCCTGAAGAGCACGAATTTCATCTCGCAATTCTTTTATCGTCGATTCGGAAAGTGTCAATTGTCTTTTCAAAACTTCGACGACAGATGGGAGACCCTTAGCCATTGGAGCAAATGCTTTCTGAAGAAAAAATGCAGGAAGATACATTGACAATGGATCTCATGATTGATTGTATAACAACAAGATAATTAATAATTGATTCGACGTAGATAACTGATGCTTGAGGGAGTTAAGGACATACGAATCCTAGCAGGCGATTCGAGCTAAATATTATTGGGTGAGAGTGCTTATCCGTCCAATTAGAAATTATTTAAATTATTTGGGAGTAAACAATTTTGGCGATGGCTGCGCATGCACAAACACAGATCTGTGCACTTGCCTAGTAGCACCGTCTACAGAAGAGCCACGTGCTTAGTCGATTCCTTATTCGTCGTTTTCCTACTAGTGCAGGTACCTTCAATAATTTACCACACAATAATTCAATCACGTGGATGTTGGCATTGAATTAGACCACGATACATAATAACAACTTTATACAGCTTTACCAAAACTACTATCCCATCCCCCAATAATTCGTGACAATAGAAACGCAATATTGTTCTAATTATTTTCTATGTCATAGAAGTAACGAATAGTAAAGAAATACTTTAGTTAAATAAAAGAAGATATTATTACAGTTAGCCTAGTGATCTAATCAGTCTACTAAATACTAAGCAAATAAGAATATGTTACCTCGTCATCTAATTTCAATTCCGATGATAGTTGAACAGCAACGTTATCTGTTGATGTCAGTGCTGCATAATCATCATCAGACGCCACGCTGTCATACAATGGTTCGTCATCAGACATTTGTGAACCGTGTTTTCCCAGTAGTTGTTCCTTACGTAACATGGATATTGCTGGATCTGTAAATATAATAGTAACTGGTACCAACTGGTCCGAACCAAGCTGATACTACAAGAAGCTAGATGTGTAAAATTAACAAACCTTGTAGCGGTGCACTATTTGCCAAGATATGCCTTTGTCTCGCTTCCGTCAAAAGATCAATGATAAGAGTAGCAAACTCTTTTGGCGTGAATCTTGCAAGTTTTTGTCTTCCTTGATTCCTCGTAGAAGATAATTGGGGATTAACTGGTAAAAATGGTACTGTGCATCGTTCCAGGAGGGATGATGTGGATAACCAAACTGTTAAAGAAATAGAAAAATTTATTATAGCTAAATAGAAAAGTGTTTTACGGGTCAAAGTGCATTTTTGATACGCAAACAAGATCTTTTCCAACATCATATTAATTTCCATATATCTTTATAAATGTAGAAATACTACAGTAGAATCGCACATACCTTGTGCATTATTTGAAAATATTTGTATTCTTCGACATTGAATGTAACGTATATATATCGACAGATAACATAAATATCATGCAAAATATTCGAAAAATATAATTGATGATAATTCTACTAGGAGCTTGTTTAAATACATATTTGATTTTCATTATGTACATGTGGTATTTAAGTTGAATTGTTCTAGCAAATTTCGTACTACATTTCTACACTTAACAAAAACTAATTCGGTTGCTGTGATGAGTGATCCTGTGAATGTATGCGATGGTGTTCTGAATAAAAGTATTGAAAAACCCAAAATGCAAGTAGAACTATAGTGGATCGAATACAAGTATCACTGAAATATAACATACTAACATGCCAGTCAGTAAATTCGATATTCTCTTACTTACCCTTCCTCTATACACGGCGCAATGGAAAGATCATGCAAGTTAAATGACAATTAGAATAAGGATAACGGATGTACACACTTAGAGTATTATTCTATAACAATATATAATAAACGTAATATCTAACGGGAAATGAAATTCACATATGACGATGAATAACTATATGCGGGGAGTAATTTCCGGTAACAACGTCCACGAATTATTAGCTATTCCAAATTGTAGAATTCAAATAAGAAGATTGTCCTAACTTCTAAACTGTTTATATAATTTAGCAGAATACAATTTATCTTACCAGCTTCGGTTTCTCGTCGATCTACTTCGTCATAAACGTCCATTGCTAATTCTTCTAATAAATGATTAGGTAGCTAAAAAATAGTAAGGATCTTTACTACCTTATTCTGTACCACCCGCGGAATTCTTATCAGTACCAGGACATTTATTGCACTTACCATTTGCAATTTGTTTCGGGCCTCAAATGCCAGTTCACTTCTTTCCAATGTTGCAGCCCAATCAGGAATAATTAAATGCTCACCGGTACGATGATCAGGCTTTCGAGAACATACATAGTATGTTAATCTATCTGTCACTTCATACATACATTCGATTAAACGTTCAGATAAATCTAAATGCCCTGCCATCCTGTAATCGAGGAATGATTAGTAAGAGTCTAGATGATGCAGAAAATAAAAAAGAATAATCACTTTGCAATCTCAGCAGGTGTCTGTCCATTTGTATCTATTATACTTGGATTTCCACCATTAGCTATTAGAAGTTCTAACTGAAGAGCTTGACCTGCTCGAGCTGCAACATGTAAAGGAGTTGTTCCCTTTTCCTATAATTTATAGAAAAATTATATACATGAAATTACGTTGCATACTAAATTGTGCATTACCTATAGCTAATCCCATTAAGGTAATATACTCCAATAATGTGCAAGTACCTTGTAGAAATAATTAGGGTTGGCTCCTTGTGCCAATAATCGAAGTGACGTTTCCAAATTGCCAGTACGTACACTGCTATGCAACTGCCTACTCAGCTCCTCCTCAGTACAAAATTCCTCTTTGCTAGGGCGTAATACAAAAGCTAACTGCTGATGTTTAGCTTTAATGAAATCTGCCTTTATAGGACTGCAAAAAGATATTACATGTTTATTTTTCAGGAAAAAAGAAATAAAAAATTTGTGGAACATGCATCGAAAACTTGAGCTTGGTACTTACTGTAAAGGATCCTTAGGCTGTGGTTTTCTTCTACTTATCTTTGAGTTACTAGGATCTAAGAGGGAATGTTCCCAAATACTGTTGGCTCCATTATCATTTAATGTACGCACCATCTAAAAGATGTTAATTGGTATGTCTTTCATAATACAAGGAAAGATAGAGTCATACTTATAAGTCTTATGACTCATTGTAACTTCTTAATGTAATAATCAGCATTTGTAATTATTATTATATACATAATACTAACAGAGAGCAAATATGTGCTCCAAATGCCTTTGTGAAGAGACTTTATATGTGATATATGACGACCAAGACTACGGTGTATGCTGCAACATTCATCGCATAATAAAACAGCTCTATTCAAAGAAGCCCATCCTGGTTCTGAAACAAATATGATTCCATTTCCATTTAAACGTTATAAACACAAAAACCTTTATTTTGCGATCTCACTGAAAATATTAGTCAATGATACGTATACTTCATGATGTTATATCATCATTTTTGACATTTATTTAACATCATGTCTTAATTGACATTTTAAAATATCCCTATAAAATTGTATAAAAACACAAATACTATATATGGTAATTTAAGATATTACCAATGTCAATTATCTCAACTCCAAATACAAATATTTAAACTTCTGCATCACTAATGTAGTTACTCTATAGTTATCCATAGTGCAATTCAAACATGTATACAAACAATACGACTGTCAACCTCAATAATTGTATGGTATTTCAGCAAGAACTATGCTTTCTACGTGTGACAGGAGAGCTCATGTATTCCTTAGGATGTCTGACGGAAACGTACAATCAAATGAGGAATAATTAGTCCCAGAGCGAGGATATAAATAAAAATGATGCACTTACCAAGGACCCCACAATCAGCGCATATATCGACATTGATTCTATGCTTGGGACGCGCCATTGCATTCCTATAAGATTTCGCAATAGCTTCCCAATCAAGGATAGTACAGTGCTCCGAAACAGCTTCACATAATTACAAACCAATTAGACGAACGGCAACTATCAACAAGTTTAATTAGAAATAAAAACACTTCACGTCGTCGCCATTAAACTTATTAATAATTCCGGCGTGAACCAACTATCATTGACTACAAAGCCGTCGCCATTAATAAGTTTGTATTCTAGAAAGCTGTAGACTTCCGCAGACTTCCCTTCCTTTTGTTTTATCTGAACGCAGTATCGAATGTCAATTAATCTGTTGCTGATTGTGTTTAAATGCGACAATAAGCTTGAAACCTCTTCGTGGCTTTCTTTTTTCTTTTCAGTAACTAACAGGAATGCCGGTGTCTGATGCACCGGAAACCGAGCTTCTTTCAAAACGTATGACTTTATTCATAAGAATTTTATTTATTGATATTTCGTGCACGTAGGGATTTAGTCATATCTTGTAGATCTCTTTCAAGTATTACTTCCTTTTTTCCTATAGATTAAATTCTATAAAAATGTTTCACAGTTTTTGATGGCTTGTATTCTATGTGTAAGTCATGGTATAATAATATGATTGATATTCATCAACTGGACTGAATAATAGATTGCTTTATTTTACGAAAAGTATATTGTCTTTCATAATATTATTTTCCTCTTGATCAGTATGTTCCTGCATATTGGATATGAGTGTGCCCAGAAATGCTTGAAAGTCTGTTTTTAATTTGTTCCCACCTTCTTCAACGTTGCAACTTACTTGAGATACTTTAGCAAAGGTAGCAGCTACTTAAAGTAAAAAGTCATAATTAATATCATAGTTATTCATCAGATCCTTATTTTGTGACTATAAACAGTCGATTGAACCCACATATCTGTTTTGGAGCATTCAAAGAATTTTGGTCAGGATCAAAATAAAACACTACACAACTCTTTGCTCCAAGCCTAGTCTGATTTACAAAATAGTCGTAAAGTTGTTCCAATTCTCTTATATAGTCTCTTGACTTGCTGTTATAGACAAATATAACACCATGAATATCCTTTCTCATTGCTGGCCAGCAATTTTCAAACCTGCACAGTCATTACATATGCTATTAAAAATTGTTTTGAATGCATTGCAATACCATCACTTTTATTAATTACTTATGATCTCCACTGCAATCCCATAATTCAATGTCTGCCTTAATATTCCTGTTCTTTACACTTATACCATCAACATCGAATTCCAGAATTCGGACACCCTGGGTAGGCCGGTGTTCTGAAGTTATTTCGGTTGCATCGGCCAAGAAATTAGAAATCGTTGTTTTTCCAGCCTGAATAAAAACATTATTTACGTCTCTATAGTTATTCAATTTTAATAATGACTTACCCCAAGAGGGCCTACAATGACTAATTTCAATTGCATACTCTGTCCAGTGTATACAAAGGTTTGTTTGTTACATGGTTACCATGGTAGTCATTTTAAGGAGAGTAATACATTCTGGTTGGCCAGCAAGTAAAAAGAGTGTTAGTCTTGATTTTCAAAGGTTGCTTGATATATTGGAAGTAAATCTGACAGCAGGATATAGAGAATACAAATAAATGCAGAAATCATTAAAAATATGGAGTTGCACACAGACTGATTCTAATTTATTTAGTCCAGAATACTGTAATATTCTGCAAAAACTATACATGATAAAACTTACATTGCAGAGTAATCGCTTTAATGGGTGATAAAACGGTAACAATGAACCACTTGAATTATAATACTTGTATTATTTGAAATCATGACATGATAAGAAAATGCTTTTAATGAAATTGATCAAATGAAAGCTGACTATTACCGACAAATAACGTCGTTGTTCCTAAAATTCTATCGTATAAGCATGCTCAATGATATGCATTGTTTCAATAAAAATATATATGAAAAAGATCATGTACGCCTAAATTCATTATGCTGGAGAAAATCGTTTCGACTTTTAACCATCAAAAGTCACACGTATTTATAGATGAATTTTAATGAAGTAAAACTTTATATTTATATAAAGATCAGTTTCCTGCTCTCAACAGAATGGAGAACTTTTCCAATACTATGATATTTCGCATGCATCTATTCTCTGTGGCCTTTCAATAAATTCATATCTCACGCGAGATACAAATAAATCACTGAAGATACTAAAAATTTTTAATAAAGATATTAATAATTCTTAGCACATAACGATGTCTTCTGTATGATCCATTGCTCCCTGTTCCATTTTTACATCTTCCTCGGGATACGTTAAACCATAAAGAGCACTCAGTGCTGCTTTGGCGGCTGTCTTCTTAGCATCTTTTTTATTTTTTGCTGCCAAAAGAAAATACAGATCAGTAGTACCCAACAATACATAGTCTCGTAAAAGCAGTACTTTGTTATTAGATGTTAGGACGTTACTTAAACTTTAGATATTACATTTACCTGCACCAGTATATTCTACACCATCAATATCGACAGCTAAAGTAAACATGGTGTTGGGCGGATTACCAACACGATTTATTTCCACATACGTCAGACCTGGTCTCATTTGATTTAGCAACATTACGGGATGAATGTTAATTGCATTACACGGAAGTTCCTTTTGAACGGGAGTCTTATGTTCTTTCTTGACCTTTCCTGGAGATACTCCAGGTCTAGGAACAGGTACAACGGTACCCTGATTTTGCCATTCAAGAAATAACTTGTAAAGAGCAAAACTGGCAAGTGAACTCCAAGGAATCTCGTCGGATTCCTCTGTAGTGGGTTCTGTGGAAACGATCACATTGTCGGCATTCTCTTCTTTACTCGGAGATTGTGTTGATTCCATTGGTTGACTCGGCTGTCCATCTGTTTCGGCATCGATTCTAGCCTTCATTGCAGCGGCTGTCATTTTTTCAAGTAACAAACACTTTAAAGCGTTTTCCGCAGCGTTTTGGCGTGCGAGAGGCTTCGACAATCCTTGACCGACATATGTTTTACCATCGATCTGAAAGTATATAGGTTTGTTTTATCTCAACACACTATTCATATTCATCACGTAATCACACGATCGTATAAAATTGATTATCCTGATAATGATAATCAGTAGGTATAGGAGAAAAATGCTCACCTCAGCATGTACAAGAAAGAGAGAATTTGCCTGAGTTTCTGGGAATGTAAACTGAACTCCTGTCTTCATTTCATTTAGTACCATTATCGCATTCTTTGGCTGCAACGTCTTCCTTAATCGTTGATTCATCCGTAGTCGCTTGAGGCGTCTATTTACCTTGTCTACATTAAATATTAATTAATGAGCACACATGAATTGAAAAGATCGACTACTATACTATTTCAAGATCTCTTATCAGTATCTAACTTTCACATTGATTTTTGAACACCGGGGCTCAACAGGAATTTCTGGAGCTCCACAAGTAAGCTACATAAATCTTCAAATTTGCGCAGTGAATTGTCATCATTTTGCAATACAAAGCTTTTGCTACAGACGTCATTTTTCAAGGCGACAAATAATAATAGAGAAAGTCATATTTACATCCAAGTGTTTTGCTTCGTTTCCACTTAGGCACGTCTTGCGTATCCGTGTCTGCACTCTCGATTGATATATTGTCATTCTGAGTTTCCTGACCATTATTGACTGGTGCAGGTGCAGGTGTAGGAGCAGGAGTAGGAGTAGGAGCAGGAGCAGGAGCAGGAGCAGGAGCAGGCGCTGGTGCTAGTGCTGGTGCTGGTGCTGGAGGCTGTGGTGTGTTAACAGGAGCAATGGGTACAGATTTAGGAGGGATGCTACTGGTTTGTTTGAGAATTGGTTTGAGCCGTGGTGGCTGTGGAGGTTGTTGGACAGGTAAATGTTGATGTTGCGGCTGCTGTTGTTGCTGTTGTGGTGGTTGTTGTTGCTGTTGTTGAACAGATGGTGGCTGTGGCTGTGGCTGTTGCTGTTGCTGCGGTGGCATCTTCACTTGTTGTTGATTTTGATTTGGGTGTCTCATTACCTGTTGTTGATGCTGATGTTGAGGAGGAGGCTGCGGCTTGAATGGTTGAGAATTCTGAAGACTGGGCTTAAAGTTACCCTGTTGATTTCCTGGTGGAATTTGTGACGGCTGGAAATTCCCCTGCTGGTTGTACTGAAAAACACAGGGTGGGTCGCCGCTACACAAGGAACCTCTACGGTTGTGCTATACCACCAGGGCCAAGCGTCGCGAATGCACTGCGAGCAACTTAACGCTACCCCCATAGCTCTTACCAGCCGTGCTTCCCATCACGGTGGCCGACGTTTCTTAACTCATGACTGAGCTGAGTTTGCGTGTTTTTAAAGACACGATAGAAAAACATACAAACATCTAAGTACCTAGATATGGCAATCACATGTTCTGCATTGTTATTACTATGAAGACTGCGAAAAACTTGTATGAGTACTTCTGAAATCCTGTCTCGAAGTGATTATGGATAATGATAGAAGATGGATAGAATCATCTTTCCCTACAATATGAATAAGATATAGTTCAGTTCTGAATATATTATTCATGGTGTTAATAATAAGTTATATCTCTTAAAGCAACAAATTCAAACTGGCCTCTTCTCAAGCACATTGTGTTGATGCACTGTGATAATACCTTTTTGTTTGTCTATATTTTAAAATAGGTGTTTGTATGATATATATCCATAAATGCAGAATCGTAATCAACCAATTTGCTTAGGCACGAGTTTAGTACGAATTACCGAGGGAATTTAAGCTTCGGATAGGCTATGCGATGAGGGCAACTGGCGAACTTGCCCCTGGCGGAACGCACCTCCTCGGTATTGTTGTATAGCTACTAAGGCCTGCGTTGCAGGAAAGGGGAAATATGGGGACCACTAATTAGTACATGCAGATATAGATAACCCTTCCACACTTTCATTATAACCAACACCGGCTACATAGGCATGTTAGATTATATTCTGCTGCTTGTCAGTGTACATTTCAAATTACAGCAAAAAATTGTAAGTTTTTGAGTTTAATATCATTTGTAAAGTTATATAATTGTCTGTGTTCAGCACAGTGCTTCAAGAACAAATATATCTGATTGGTAAAATTTTACAACTCTAAGATTTACAATTGATTGACCAATCAAATGTAATTGCTGTTTTCTTGCAGTTTTCTACTGAACGCAGTCAATGTTAAGAGTCTCTAACAAATATGATGATTTTGTTCTTCGCTTCCCCAATGATTCTAGTTGCAGACTCATAAATTGAATGAAACTTTTCCTAATGTAGAAAGAGAATAGAGATTAAATAAGACTTACTGTGCTTGGTGGTGGAAATGCTCCTCCATTCCCAGGATTGTTCATAAGGCCTCGGGCTGTAAATTACATTTTTTTTTTTATTAACAAGCATATAACACAAAATTTTATATATATTGGCAACTCAGCATTAGTAACACAAATACCTAAGGCTGAAATATATCCTGTCTAATATTTACATTCTAACTTCACCTAATATATACAATGAAATTATACAAATAAATACATTGCAAGTATCTATGTATAATATGCAATAAGTGTTGATTAAGAATCCGTCTTCACTAAACAATTAAAATATATTGTACCTGCCAAAAATTTCTTTGTTTAGCCTAATGTAAAATCATAAGCCTTGTGAAAAAAATTAATTTCAAAATGCAGTTACAAATCATAATAAAATAATATATATAGAAAATAATTGGAGATCTAGGAATCTGTACCATATATAATAAGAAAGTTGCCAACAATGAGTTACAGTAAGCAGTGAAAGTAATTCAAGCTTCACTGAAAAATGGCATTTTTCATAAAACCGGCGTGATATTGATTTTTGTAAGTCACTGGCAATCAGAATTATTTACGTAATATCAAATCATAACCAAGACATTTGGGATCTCGAAAATGTATTTCAACACCTATTCATACACGATATTAAGAATCCTTAGTTTAAATATTAAATAAATATTTACTTACAGTTACCGTAGCCCTGATTTGGTCTATTTCTTGAGTACATCGTAAATAATGTCGTCGATTACAATAGCTTTGTCAGGAATTACTTGTACTCAATTGTAAATCCACATTGATTTCAATGATATTCTAGTAGCCGTAGAATTATAGTTTCGTATGTGTAATTAAGTAACCCGTTTTTCTTCTGCAGAAATTTACTCTTTTTTACACCATTGACAGAGAGTGAACCAAGCTCTACATGCGTCATGGAAGCAAGGGAAGTGACGTTTTTGGCAAATGTACAAACTTTAGTACGGCTTCATCCGCCATTCGCATACCGCGTACGCATGCGCAGCATTGGCTGGGTTTGAATATTTCGAAGAAATTGTTATCAAAAAATACTTTAAATTAGCTCAAGCACGTAAAAGAAGATTTATATTATTTGCACACTCTTTGTACTACATAAATAAAAAAAGCATACTAGCAAGAAAGTCTAGCTTTCGTCGGATTGGATGTATATGAAGTACCGTTTGTATATTTTCAGAACAGTTCATCGTACTATTCGTACTATTCATAATACTACTAATATATTATTAAGTACAATGAATATAGTCACAAGTTTAATTTCTTTATTTCCTACAATAATATAAAGTTCACAAAAAACAAATAGAGTTTCCTCGACGCAACTCAAAATGAACGCGTGTATGCCAGATTGCAATCGACAGGGGTTAGAAAATGATGCCGATTCTTGACATATATCTTAAGAGACACCCGCTATATTTCTGGTTTGTAACTAGCTTTAGTACCAGTGCCTTCGAGTGGGCTTCGGGTAGAGCCGGGAGGCTTCGTGGTAGGGACTGTATACTATACCGGTGTTCCGAACCACATGAGAGAGGGAGAAGTGAAACAGGGAAGCGAAAAGTCGTTTGGCTCGTTAGTCGCCGGCAGAACCGCGATAGACGTCGTTCGAATGTGCCTGCTCCCTGTATGGGGTTTCAGTCACACTTGAACAATCCTCAGAATAGAAACTTTATAGTAAAGTGTATATCCGCAGTGCAGGCTATCTAACGATAAGTGTAAGATTAATACTCAGTCTATTACGGACTCACGTCCGAATTTCTATGTTCGGTTTGGTAGTAGCTCTAATGACACCCTTGCGTCGTTGCAAAGCCGGGTTAAAAAAGTTCGGTCGTCGAGCCACTCTACGCGAAAGAGAAGAGAATGATCACCGTATAGCAAAGCTCTCTGATTTATGATTCTACTTGGAGTATAATAAGAGACGTAACCGAGCGTGGTACAGCCTCCAAGCTGGCCAATTTTGATTCATTAGTTGGGGCAACCCCTGTGACCTGCGGTGTCGTTGACGGTTAAACGAATTAACTCGTTTGTGTCACTTCGTCGGGACAAAACGTTCTTTGCTTTCTTAACTCGTTTTACACGCGAAAGAGCCTCCTTCCGGGCCTCGGATAGCCCGCGGTTTCGTGGTGCATTTCCTCCTACTGCTAATGATGCTATCTCTTTGTGGGAGGTGACCTTTCAGTTTGTGGATCATCTTTTTCTTTATGGACCATAGAAGACTTTTTTACTTTGGGTCTACGAAACTTGTATATACAATGGATGACACGGATACTCGTCTCGTTTAATGTACAGTAATACGAAGGTATGTCAATTAATTATAAGCTTATTGAATTTTTCTTAAAATATCGTCAGACGCCATTTTGGTACCGTCCCCTCTGCACTCATTGGTTAAATTGAATGACTTTCCATTCGACTCATTTACGCTTTCCATCTCGTCACAACAATCCTGCTATCCAGTCGATGACAGTTCGACAGGTTTATGGCGCAGTCGAAATGCCTCGCTATTATTAGGAACGCCTATTAAACATAAAGAACTAGAAGACCTCGGTAGCCGACTTTTTTAACCAACTTGTAAATGCGAAGTTGACCTCGAATCTCACTAATTTCCATAATGTATTGTTCGTAATTAAACAACTCGCCGTGTTGGGGCGCTCTTCCTAAATTAATACTGGAAAGACTCCAATTGTCATTAAAATCTAAATGGAATCTTGACAACGTTCATCATTCGAAGTGATATTTTTAGCGCGTAATTGAACTGTCAACTCCATTGTCTTTGAAATATACAGAGACGTTAATTGCAATTCAAATCTACATCCAGCGTGAATCAAGCGATATACTTCGTTGATCAAAAGTCAGCTTGTAAATGAAATTCTGATGAATTATGAAGAGTTCCATGTTTTAATAACAAATCGCTGATTTTTACGTCATGCTTCGCACGAATCGCCATACTAGCACAATGAGAATATTCTTATATTTTTTGTATGACACATCTTTATGATGATCAACTTTATCGAAGTTAATCCTATCAGTATGCAGTCGTCTGTTCACATCTTTAACCTGGTTCCCGATACTTGTATATTTACCTTGGTCAAGAATCGTAAACACCAAAGGATGGGTATTGAAGAGCATATATTATTTCTATGTCAAAATCAGTCTTAGTCTCCCTGCTAAAAATTGCTCTTTATATTTCCATTACTTTATTCTCCCTTCATTATTCATAATGCCAAGAAACAGTTGATCTATTCGCGTGATCCATTTCTTCGCACTAGGATAACTTCCTTAACGTTCCCAAAATAATAATTGCCTCTTAGCCGTGGGAATCTATGTGACTCACAAAGTCCACATATAGTTGCGTTTGTCGCCTGCACTCATAAGAATAAAGAAAGTGCATGCAACTACGTAGCACATGTACACATAGGTACGTGAAATGACGAAGAAGTTGACAAGTTTTGATCAATTTTTGTAAATTCATACATTAAGCAATTATCTTACATTAATCAATTCACTTGTTTTTTAATTAGATTAAACCAAATATGACTCGCCGTAGACATATTAAAACCCGGTTCTAAGACTGACAAGAAAAACTTCATATAGTATTGTAGGATATGTCCAGAGGCCTTGTATAGGTATGCAATGCATGCGAAATAAAATAAAACAAAATGTTAACATGCGGTTTGAACGCATGCGGTACAAACGCATTGCGTAGGCGATTCACGCGCATCTAGCAAACTCAAGAAACGAAGATCGATCGGTTTTTGCAGGAAGTGACTGTGGTATTCCAAAGATTCTTCTTCGTATCGAGAAAAAAAAGATAGGATTCCGTACTGATGCTACAGGATGTTTCTCATTGATGGTCAATAGGTGTAACGATGAAAAGAGGATTGACCAGTAGTATAGAGAGAAAAAAACTTTATATTCGCCTTCACATTCTATCTGCAACATTTCACATTCCGTATAATTATTGTATTAGCATTCTGATGGCTCGCGTGAATTTGGCAGTGGTAATCAAAGAGCAAGATCGAATCGTGTAAATGACGGCTGATTGACGATCGAACAAGCGTGGGGTCGCGCATAAAAACAACATTCCTGCCACTTCGGTAAGCTCGAGTCTCTCGTATAAATAGAATCAAGTCGAGAGAGGTCTCTCCTGGTTCTATCAAACGTGACGAGTTTAGCGGTCATGCACATTGGGTATGAAAGTAGAGGGAGACGTATGCAGTTGCAAATGCAATAAGTGCATTTGGAAAATTCAATAGGATTATACTATAGCGATGAGTCAAAGTAAATATCACATAGCCCAAAAGCCTTTCCGTGAGTACTCATTTTTTAATTTTTATATTCATGGATCGATTACGATGAATATTCTAACCTACAAAGTTATTACCGATTAATTCCTGAAGTTTATTCACGATGAGAATGGTGAAAGGCTGTATTTTTGTTCTTTTTCAAATTCATGAAAAAATATGCATTCTCGCGATGCTGCTATGGCCGATACTAAATAGACGCGTCAGTGTATGTAATACATATGGCTCAAGACCTCGGTGCTTATCGTTATTTTTACACGCAACTCGCAGCTGCGATATCGCCCGGTCGCTGGCGCAGTAATATTTAGGGACTAATTTTCATGAATATGAACCCTGCGTCTTCTTGTAAATTTCTAGTTTTTGTATATTCCCTTTAACAATATACGGGGTAATTGAGTCTACTGCTGGTCCCTACGCTATACTATAAGCGCTAGAATTTCGTTGACGAGTGATTTTTTTATCTTTTCTTGTTCGACGATGTTTGATCATCTAATGTAATTGCGTAAGGGGTGGGTTGAAAATATTCGAAAGTAAACCCAAGACGTTTTCATGTCCGGTACAAAGTTACACTCACTGATAAAATTAAGAAAGTTCGTATAAATTTTGAAGCTATCGTAAAAGTAATGCGTACGGAGAATAAAAAATTATTTAAAATCATACAACAAATTTTCGAAATATTTTCGCCAAGCAAGCGCAGACCTGTATGTCGTAATACCAACTAGGTGTGCTTAATTCAATAGAACCCCCAGGGGACCCTTTGAAGTCCTGATCCCGATTTTTGGGCTTCTACCGAAAAACGGAATCATATGTTCCACAGTTATTTGGGCTTTTAAACGGACGTCCATTTTAACACCTATTGCATAGACTAAACTCCTATGTGTTTTTCATTATAGTACATATATATATATATTATCACTACTTTTTGAGGTAAAGCATATATGCATAGACAGCTGACTTCCCTTGGTCACAATGGACAATACTATATCACTCATTAACATTATTCTTTTTTGACCTTCGTTAAATGCGAAGATGGAATCAGCAAAGGAACAATCACTAGCGGAATGCTTTACTAATCCTGTGCAAAACAGTAAAATGCGAGACTACTGGTAATAATTAGCACAGCGTAAGAGAGCAATGCTTATATCGTCCATATAATATGCAACCTTACACATATTATTTGAATAAGCATTTAATGTGTCGACAACCACGCGAGTCATAAAAAGAAAATAATGAAGCACTTGGGATCGAATATAATTAAAGTTCGAGCCAATTACTTTGTTCTTCGCTGGTAAATATGAAATAGAAAATCAAGAGTAGAGAGATAAGACGTTAAATACAGATATATTTATGTGCATACATATAAGTACGTAATTTGAAAAAAAAATGTAAAAGGTGATTGAGAGTCAGTGACTCGTCGTAGCATAGACTATGCACCATATAGAATGTGCAACGAAGTGAGTATAGCGGTTTAATGAAAAAGTGCATAGAAATATCACACTCGTCAAAGTGCACGCGAGTGACTGAACAATAAATAACTTATTTTACCGTGCAATCATCATAATTGGTGGTATATTACGAGGGAACGTCGGAACGTTCCAGCGACCCGGTATGGCATCATTAGAGAGATAACTGAAATGAATGAAAAAGTTTCCTGCAAGCACTGGAATAATTGACCGTCGTGCATGCAACCGCAAATCGTCGACTTAATATAAATTACACTTTTATTATTTGGGCTTCGATACAAACTACGATTATTGCGATTTAACTTCGCTCGCTGCTGCACGCCATTTTAATCACTACGAGAGTCATTTATCAACTGAATTAATACCTGCACGAATCCGACTGACTAGCAATGAAATTCTTTTCTCTCGGTCCTCGACATACTGACTTTTGAAAAATCCTGTAGAATTCCAGTAGTTATATTTACGAATCGACACTGTGCCAGCTGTAGACATTTATAATTTCAAATTAACAAGACCCCCTTCTTTAATCCCTTTCGGAGTTATACCTTGGTAGACTAGTCATTATTTATCCTTTCAGAAAATTAGTTGACACATCCTAGTGTTTAAACACAGACAAGCCGTAGTCTCTACAGTTGCTTGGAATTTACAATGTATTTCGTCATACACAAAATGACATTCTTTGTTGTCGACCCTTCTTTACTTAGAATTAGATTGCGAGACGCCCTATGGAAATTGAACGAATGCTCGATTACTCACCCGCGGACTCTAACCTATAACGGGACTGTCGACTATACGAAAAAAACATATTCAACTTTTGCTTGGAAGTTAATATGACGCGCGGTACCGAACAGTTGGAAAGATGTCGAAAAAGAAACTGATGTAAAGAGGAAGGCCCCTCGTGACTCCCGAAACATTCGTGTTGGCATACGTTTAATTTATTCAACGTCATGTATTTTCTAGGCATATTAAACAGCAGACATCTTGTGCTTCAGTCGTACCTAAATCTGACCTACCTTGATCATTCTTGATTAACTTTCAACGAAAATGCAATATCGATAAACTACATCACGTAGCATGAGAACGTTTCCACGTGAGCGAAAAAGATTGATGACCTGTACACTATACTATGATACAAAGCTAGTATATATAACGATAATATCACAAAGGTAACGATCGATTCGCATCGTATATACTTACATTACACTCTCATATGTGTATGTATAGATATATATTTTGTACGTATATACATACGTTATGTTAAATAAATATAAGGAACGACGTAGTAAATTAATCTACAGCGTTATCATAAATGTTCGGTATCTTCGCTAGTTTCTGCGAATTCCAGCAAATATGAATATACAAAGCGTTCGGTATTGCGTCAGCGTTTTCATTTTTTCGCAAAATCATTCACCGTGCTACGAGAGTACAAAAATTATACGTACGCATAGGCGTTTTAAAGTATTTTTATCTTGGAATATAATCAAGCTGTAACGTATTGGTCTGCATCATCGTCATCATCATCATTATTATTATTATTATTATTATTTCAATTTCAATATACGTTGTATTACGTGTTAACGATACAGTTTGGCGATTATATTTTTCGAGTGGTAGTCACATTGGTCTTCTCGTAGTAGTAGTGGTAGTGCAATAATACTATATTACCTTATACAAACGTTAACTGCTACGACTGTTATCACCATCGTGTACCGAGCTACGAGCTCCCACGAACGTTAAAGCATATTTCTTGTCATCATGGTGTCGCGTGCACTATGAAAAATATGCGAAATGCATATGGATACAGGCTTGCCATTTCTAATGAATATCGGATAGCCTGTTGTGCTGGTCAATCATCTGATCATTATAACATTTTACGGTATTATATTCTTGCACGAGAAATCCACAACTGTGTTTCCTCGCGGGAATTCACGTACAGAGCTATTCAGCCGAGAGTGCGTAATTTTTGTACACACGTATCGTTGCTCGATACAACATTTTGCGTGATAAATGTTTCTCAAGTATTTATTGGTACTTGGCTAGATTCATTCTGATATATAATTATAGTAATATTCAAGGTACGTTCGTAATTCGATGCATGCACTGATACTTTGATATACCTTGGCGCGGCTCCTCTTACAATATAGAGTAACGTAACACAAAGAAGTTTGAAGGTTCTTCAATCGTCTGAGGCTTTTATGACATGGGGCATTTCATGGACACAGCGTGACAAAAGTTTGCTCTATCCCGTACACGAGTTAACGGCAACGGAGGTGTTTTCAATTATTGCGTAACAACGATAGAATATTTTACAAAGGAATGAAAGCTGTCAAGATTATATTTGACTTTTTGTAAATTCAAATTGTAATTAAGTGCTGTACGTTACTGTTGACAATACTTATTATTCTTAGCACGTTGCTGGTAACGCGAGGTATGCAGGCGTTTTTGCATTTTGTCCGATAAATCCGCGACAGGTTTTTTAAGGTTTATTTTAATTATTCAATTTTTCAAACAGTCGGACAATGTTTGCTTGTTTTTTCGTACTTTGGACATTTTGTCAGCCTGCACTTGGCTTTTCTTATGGTGTACATATTGTATATTCATATGACAGCGGATGCTTCGTGTATTTTATAGCTCCTTTTAATACTCGGCAAAAATATTTTCTACACTTCCAAGGCGTATATGAGGTAATATTCATTAAACGGTAATTGTTCGCGTTCAGTAATTCTTCTGTTGTAAGGATTACGTATGCGTACTTGCTAACCCGATGCTCTTGCTGTAAGTATTACGCATTGTGTATGCTTGCAGCAATTGCACATTGCGGGACGAACGATGCACAGTTAATTTATAGTGACTTACGTGTGGTATACGTGGAATGGTATTATTTTACGAGCACTTCAATCCTCACGGTAATTCTCAATAATATGTTTGGTCAGTAAACATTTCAGAAATAGATTGCTGTTCTCGGAGGCACGGCTAGAGACCGAATTTAGAATAGTTTCTACAAATGGTCACGCTCGTACGGATCGATGCTACAATATTGCATTTGACTGTAAAGCGTTCGTGTTACGTTCGGTAAATAGTGTTTTTTTAATAACTACGCGTTGGTCCACTGAAATATACTCGACAATCATAACAGTTTTATATATCGTAAATTTAAAGCGGAACGTTTTCTGATTGTCATAGGAATATCTCACTTGGCAAGATTTGCGGTTCGTTATCGCAACTGTTAGCATCGCTTAATGTAAATTATTATTTTAACAGAATGTCGAGTTATCTTGTTTCCATAATGAATCTTACGATACGTTTGAACAACGAGTAAATACGCTACTCCCAGAGTGGGTTTTAACGTTCAATTTATGGGAATGCAAGTATATTGGTTGATATTCTTACTAATATGGTGGATTGCAAGTGTTGAATTTTTAGGAATTTTCGAAAATTTCTGCGCTTCATATTTCATATATGAAACTTTGCGTTTAATTATGAAAATTATTCGTTTGTATATATGCTATACTACGTGAAGGCTTATATTGTCAATAACGCAGCTTGTGAATAAATTCGTTCTGTTTGTCATTCATAAATCTATGCTGAATATCTTGTTTGACATTTCTATCATCGCTAGACTATTGGTCAATATTTGAATATATTGGACAATATTTAACAGCGAGATTTACCAAATGAAACGCGATTGATATGGAAATGTTGAGAATTACTTTTTCACAATATATTCCGCAGCTATTTTGCGAATTAATTATAAAATAATTATCCGCGCTAGGAGGTAGAAATGATTTAATTCTTTAGAGATCAGTTTGCACGATCCCCACAAATCAGTTCAAGCAGAGCAACATTAATTCGCATGACAAGCCAGCGTAGCATAAACAGTTGGATAATTCAAGGTTACTGCGGTTCTTCTAATAAAATCATGCAGACCATTCGATATTGATAATCATGTTTATCTATTTGTGGAGGCACGCGTCACTGAGTTTATTCAGGCCTATGATTATAAAATCTCATTACAGGCCAATCGCTGTGCTGAGCCAATATTCAATTTCTCATTCATTGCTCCTATATACGATAAGGATTTTTAATCTGACTTTAGTCCACAGAGGGCGTCGTTAGTCAGGATGTAGTTAATCAGCGTTACTGACTTGCACGAAAAATATAATCACTATGAAAATCCGTACCGAAAATACCAGATATCTTTTAATATGTTTCTCTATTAAATCGACACGATTAATAAAATATCTATGAAAAAGTCCTTTGGCCAACACAGCGTGTCAGGAGTTACGAAAAAGTCGTTTACACAAGCCCAGACGAAAAGTTTACATGCGAAAAGTTCAAATTTGTTGAGAATTGCCTTAAGACTAAATATTCATAGTCGAGGTATATAGAAAGCCGAGAGGCAGCGTCGATATACTTTTTCTCATAAAATTCATAGAAATATTTTAATAGAATATATTTTTAAGTCTTTTTGAATTTCTGTAACGCTCGTTGCAATTTATCGATGCCAGAGACACGGGATGCCGGGGGGTTGGATATTCTCGTAGCGGAAGCATCTCTTGCAATGGTTCGCTCGTTTATTCGCGTTATAATTTATTATCCCAGAAATAAGTACATCGAACGTGTACATGCGGGGTACTCGTGGACTGTAACAAGACACGTATATACGCGTACGAATATTGCGTATACAGGCTCTACGAACCCTCGACTTGATTTCTCTCTGCTTATAAATGACCTCGCGAAAGGCGGTCATCGGATTTAGTCTGATTATATTGAATTTGCATGAAAGGCTTGACTCTGTATTTCATACACGACTAAGCTGGGACAAAACGTATTCCCCGTACACTTTAGCTTCCGATGAATCATTGTAACGTGTAAACTTTAATTTTAGCCAACAGTGTGAATGCAGACTTTTTCCTATTCTTCTCGTTTAAAGTTGATCAATAGTTTGCTAACGATAAATCCGATTACTTTTTCTCCTCTTGGACAAACACAGTTAGATGAGTGGCCACCATTTTTTGGTACTGGTCCAGCGACCTGGAAAACCTTGCCATTATACGTTGGGGAAAGTTTCTGACCTATCTTTAAATTATCTGGGACGGAAATAGTCGAGGAATTTTGCCAAAAGTTGAAATCCCAGTTGGTTGTTTACTTTTTTCTCACTGATTTACTCGGACAAACATCCCACTGAGTTACCGGTCCATTTGACTTCAGTTAACGGGCAAGATTTTCAGAGGATATTTTTAAGTGCCACGTTCCCATAACAGGTATATGCTATTAGATATCGATGAAGTCCAGCGAGAGTCTAATTTCTTATCAGGGTGGTAGAGAGGAGTTACAGGGTTTTTACATTAGTTATCTGAAGAGATGAGTCGAGTGCAGCGTTCGTAAGGAGACGTTGAGGAGAGTGGAATTCAGTCTGTATAATAATGGCTAGTAGGGTAGAGAGAATAGGAGTACGAGAGGGAGATAGAAAATACGGGTCTAACATGACCTAACGCTGCAGATTAGAAGAACGCGCCGAAGCCGCTACTCGGAGATAAGAGTTATCAGTTACGCGTCTGCGTTTCAAGTGCTGCTCTGTGTTAAGAGATGAATCGAAAATCCTCGTCCTTCAATTTTTGTCTCACTGGTCACACAACATTTTCTTCATATATTTGACAGTGTATGCTAATACTATTCAACTACTGTAAAAGTGCGTAAAACATGTAAAATCGCTTATGGAAATCATATCTTGCAAGAGCTTGGAGCTTCTGAGTAATTTTGAATTTTTTATTCGTTTCAGTTCTTGAAATGCTGTTAGGACGTTACTTTTGCTGTGCGAAAGACATTCGTTTTTGTCGCCAAGTATTATTTTATTTTTTACAACTATATACCTTCTGCGCCACTGATAAGCCGCAAATAAAAGCCGATCGATACTTTATTCACTGGATCGTCAGCTTGATTGAATTGATTGGATGATTAGGATTAACGGGATTTAAATCTTGCTGTACTTGACGACTACTATAAATATACAGTTGCACGTGTACGCTTAAACGTATTCTTCTCTTTTTCCTTTGTCTTTCTCGTACTAGATGTTATCGTAATCGTTAATCGTTACTGCCTTTTGTGTGCAAAATTACAGGTCTAATTAAAACGATCCGCTCAACGGGACTGGGTGGTGTAAATGCACAGAGGCCTATATCGAATATAAATAGAATAGCAAATACATCATTTCTGTACCTCGAACGAAGCATGAAGTCAGGTTCCCCGTAATACGCGGACTTTCCAATGACGTGATACAACAGCGTTACTGGAAAACGTGTAATCTAAATTCCGAAGAAACACGTAAAATCTTGAAAATGTCAAATCTGAAAGAAGTAATAGAAAGTTCTGTTCTTATAATCGAGCTTCTGTCAAAGGTACAATTTACAACGTTAAGTATTCTCGTGGAACAATTTTCACGACTCTGAGACAAGGTCACGTAACGATTTAGATACTGGTCGGCATAGGAGTTACGAATGTCGTGGCATTAAATACATTGATAGTAAAAATAGGTTAGTCCTTGACTATGGTTCGTATTGTATTACGGTACCAATGGGAATAACAGCTCATTTCGTGGCATTAGGAAAATTACACTGGCAATTAAGTGTCCTCGCGTCATTCCACTGATCAGACTTTAACGTTCCCGGAATGGCGGTTGCTTTATATCTTTATGGGATAGCTAATGAGATATATAATTTACGCGGTATATTATCGACATTAAAAAGTAAAGTAGATACAGCAGAGACTTAAGAAAATTCTTTCCAAGAAGCTTTTATTTTAGAACTTAAAAATTCAGTCTTATTAATATTTCATATACTCATTTTTTCAACTGATCACACATGCTCATCTAGTACGTCATTCCTATTTTCCAACTGTGTATTCAGATATAATCAGTCCTTTCTAATTTCTTATTATAATTACAGATGCAGTGGCTTGCCGTTATTATGTGCCTCTGCGCCGGGGTTGCCAGCGCACGAACGGAAGAGGATCAAGCATCAGCCACGAATGGAAATGGGATTTCCGGTGCATTACCTGAGCAGTGTTTCTACCAGTTATCGTCGGAATGTCCACCGCAGGATTCTGGTGAATGTCCGTGCAAGAGGATAGTTCTGTCTCACGATAGTCCCGAGGCTCAAGCTGTTCTCTGCTGTAATTTAGACAGTCAGACTTTTGAGAGCGGATTGTCATGCGCAAGTAATTGAGAACGAATTAAATTGAAAATAAAATTTACATGGTGTCTTGGCATCTACTATAATGTGATTTTATAATTTACAGATTTTCCAGCCAATGTTACGTACGTTCATATCAGAAATGCCACGCTTGATACGTTCAATGCTAGCGAAGTCAGATGGAGGAGACTGAAGTCCCTTGCCATTACGGATGGGAAGATCAATCACGTTAAGGGACAATTTCTCATGATGACTCCTACGCTGTGCCTCAATCTCTCAAATAACGCTTTGGTAGAAGTCGAGAACAATTCGTTCACTAGACTCGCGCAGCTTACCACTTTAGATCTGTCTTATAACAATCTCACGCATCTACCTGCCCTTAATACCATGAACGGTCGAGAATTCTGGCTTGATATTTCAGGTAGGAAAATCGTCTGGACTCTGTCCATGAATCTGTTTGTACTTACATTGGATAAAATTTCAGGTACCAATACATTATGGTGTCACGATATTTATCAATATATCAATAAGACGGGCGAGAAACAGATCAACTTCAATCGAGAAAACGAAACTGTTTGTTCTGCGAGTAAAACTTGGCATTGGTTCAATACCACTGAACAAGTTCCTCTGAAACAAGTGCGCTATCTGAGCTTGGTAAGTTTTTGGTAGAAAAATATATCAAGTATTTCTTGCCTGCAAGTACATATGATTATTGTAATGAAATAAATGTTGTCCTCGTTAACTGATGTCATTACGCACGTTACCATTTTAGCACTGTTTATAATAAATTGCCTTCAATGTGATTTCCAGCTACAAACAGAATGCCCAAAGGGCGAAGCATGGCAGTGCCAGTGCAACTTCAGGAGATTAGACATAGTGAAAGGGAAGCAGCCAACTCTAGCTGTGAATGTGGATTGCAGTGGAATTCAACTGACGGAGTTGCCGGAGAAGTTGCCTCGTAATACGATAGCACTCAACGTCTCTTATAATAATGTATCTATCGATTTAATTACAGTCAACTAGGCTATGTGTCCCCAGGCGAGAAACAAAGTATTTGAAAAATAACACGTTCTTACCTTACAGATTACGGTGCTTGACGACCTGAGTACGAATCCTTGTTATCAGGATATCCGTGAATTTTACGCGGACTACAATAATATCTCATCCATCAATAAACTGGAGGGTTCGAAATTTTTAGACAATTATGCTCTTCTTAGCTTGCGTTATAATAAAATTAAGTCGGTAGGTATATATCACTGGTTTCAATTAAAAATAATATTATCATTACTTTGCGTGCTTCTCATGACAAGTTTTTGTGCGACAGCTTCCAACGTACATCTTAAGTCCTAATGCTCGTGACAAGAATTTCGGGAGCTCAAGACTCGTGAAACTCGGTGGTAACCAATTACACTGCGATTGTAACACAGCGAAATATTTAAAGGTGAGCTTAAGATTGTTTAGGATCTTTTAAAATAGAATTTCTTGATTTATTTCAAGTTTGACAGACTCCAAGAAATAAATTTATTTGTATGCATAATTGAATCTGGGTTAAAGTTCGTTAGACATTTTCGTTATCATCTGCTCCTAGGTATGGTTACAAACGCGCATTCTGGATTCGGACGAAGTGCTCTGCGAGAATGTGAAAGAAAAGGTCGTCGATCTGGAGCCGTCGAAAATGTGCGTCTACCCGGGTGACTGGACGGATTATATATATTACATAATAGCGACAGAAGTAATGTTACTAATTAGCCTCGTGGCCAAGGTCTCCTATGATTACTGGGTCTTTAAGACTGCAGGATATCTTCCATGGCCAGCGAACAAAATGCCAAAATTACCTTGTGACTGGTTATGCGAGACATAACTCTATGAGTAATGATAAACTCATTATGTTATCGATATTTGTGATAAATTCTTCGTGACAGGACAGAAACGTAAAGAGCCTATTTTTATCTTGGAAATGAAAAAGATCACGATTGTATGAAGAATTAGGAATGGGATAAAGTTTTATCCAACATCCCACGTGGTGCTGTACCAATTGGATACATTTTTACAACTATGCAAGAGATCTTTATTACACTATAAGTTTAAAAATGACTGAGGGTAACTATCTTACCTTTTCTTATTTGTTCTATTAGCAAGAATATTTTCTACGTTGCATAAAGTATGCCTTGCGGCTCGTCGAGTGACGAGGCAACGGTATTAAAGAATAAAGGTAATATAAGCCCAAGTGCCGAAATATATTTTATAACGAATATTAAGGAGTAACTTTGTAACACGTAAGACATGGTATATATATAAACATTTTTATTTGCGTTTAATCGTATTGATAGGAAGAAAATTTGTTGCTAAGGATCTTTTACAAGCCGCATGAAAAATTGTATTTGCTGTCAAGTCGCAAAAGAAAACTACCTGATAGTTTGAAATGTTGAGTGCAATTTTGACAACGTGCAATGTAGCTGTTAGGGACTCGCATATTGTGTTGATGGTTAAGAGCATCTTGTCAAAATGAAATCATTATGCGAATGTTTTTTTGTGTTTGAAATCCATGACAGGCATAATTTTATTAATCCAGCATACAGTCACGAATAACATTTGCGAAATGTGCTCAATTGACAGTAAGGCCAAGCTTGCCGCATATAATATAATATTAGTTAACAAGGTATGATCATTAAAAATGATCCTTTATTGTTTAAGCATCTTGAATAATAATAATCTAGTCTGTAATAGTTGACTCGGCGCAGTCAGGCTGTACAAGTTGAATGAAAACGAAAAAGAGGGAAACTAAGAAAAAAATATTTAAAGAATACGGCACTTAATGTAATCTCTTATCATGTATAAAATCCAATGCAATGTATATACAAATTTAATAATCACTTATATTTTCCAAGATGCTTGACTAAAATTGTGACATATTTTTATTTTTTTTCTTGAACGATGGGAAAAGGGAGTATGAAAACAGAACGCTTACAATTTCTTTTTTAACGACGATTTATTTAAGCTTATTTTTATACTAAAGGCAGTACGTCTAAAATATATAATCGTGAGAAATCTTTACACCGTGTACAACTATTTATTTTCACCATTAATATTTGTCCTCTTATTCGCGGTTTTCGTTATTTTTAACTGTTTGACTTTCTTAGTCAATTTTTTATTGGTTTTTAAGGTCTTACTA
The DNA here is from genome assembly GCA_030142615.1 of Syrista parreyssii. Classification (NCBI taxonomy): domain Eukaryota; kingdom Metazoa; phylum Arthropoda; class Insecta; order Hymenoptera; family Cephidae; genus Syrista; species Syrista parreyssii. Next base: position 893,275 of record JARQTG010000132.1, on the reverse strand, counting down.
AATGAGCCACCTACCCGTTTACCAGCTTTCTTAATTGATTGTTCGATTCTTGATGTTTTCTTTTTTCTAATATTAGTCACACTCTCACTTTCATTTTTAGTACTTTCTTTAATCGTGTCACCATTTGATTCTACAGCCTGACTAGTTTGATTACTTCTCTCTCGTCTTTTCCTAAGAAACAAAATTACATGTTCACAACACTGTAGGAAATGATTGATGAATGTACAGTTTTATACCGAGCACGGAGTAGAGTGACGGTGAATTGAGTAAAGAATAAGATTACTTACTTTTGTTTTTCACGACGTTCTTTTTCATACGTCGGAATAGTAGATATGGAATCTCGCTTAGGAGCTTCACGTTCCATTTTTCGTTTTTCCTTCTTGCTATGCTTTTTCATAGCAAGCATATATTCTGGTACTTCACAACCGGACTCGCGCATTATAGCAGCAATGCTATCAGGAATGATATATTAGTTATTTGGACAATTGAAAAAAGATATTGCACCATGCAATTTTAAATACCTCCTCAAGTTCACAGTATCCTCTTGTGTGAAGAATGTTAGTGCTTTTCCTTTATGCCCAGCACGACCAGTACGTCCTATAAAAATAATCTAACTATACATGGTGCCTAAAAACTGTTAATCTTCCATACTGCAACGAAATAATGGTACTCCAAGAATATAATTAGAAATTTTTAACTACCTATTCTGTGAATATAGGAAATGGCCGATGGTGGAAAATCATAATTGATGACGAGATTAACTCCCTTGAAGTCAATACCACGACCCATGAGTTCGGTACATATCAATACCCAAATTTTTCCTTCTCGGAAACACCTCACAACGTTATCCCTCTGAGGATAATAAGTTTTAGATAAGTGCATTTATAGAGAATCTTAAGAAATTTGATATTAATTACAAAATAATTACTTGTGTTTGTGTTCTATCCGCATGAATTACATCCACATTGATCCCATCATAAATGAGTTCGTTAAAAAGTTCTTGAGCTCTTTCTTTACTCTGGACAAATACTAATACTGGCGGAGCCATACCCTGCGTAAGTAAATATATATATTTTTACACGCATATTGTATAATAGGTGTGTACCAATAATTAGAATGTGTTCATTTTTTTTAGTTACGTACTTTCTGAATTATGTTTCTGAATGCAACCAATTTACCTCTTTCGCTTCCTACAAATAATAATTCCTGCTCGACTAATTCAGTTGCGGCATTTCTAAAATGGTGCAGAAGTATTAATATCCTTAGAATAAATAATAGTCAATGATCGCTTACCTCTGACCAACTGTAACATTTATAAGGCCTTTTAGATTGTGCCGACACCATTTCGTTACTGCTGGTGTATTTGTGGCACTAAACATTGCTCTATGCAAATTAGTATTAGTACATGCCACTGAGATTTGATCTAATTGATCGCGAAAACCTCGTACACCGTCTTCAAATAGTTTGTCTGCTTCGTCCACTATCAGCCATTCGACACTGCCAATTTATATTATTTAATTACTATCGATAATTATGTGAAATAACAATTATCATGCCGATGATTATTACTTACTTGCATAACGATATTGCTGGAGGTTCTTGATTTAAAAGAAACACTAGTCTGTTAGGTGTTGTGATAAGAATGTCTATGAAAAAAATGAAAATATAATGTATATTGAATACTGATAGCAGATACATGTTTTTAAGATACTGACCATATTTTTGGGAGCTATTTGGTCCATACTTAGTCAAGGCTTGATTAATTTTACTGATAATGTGAATTCTGAAATCACGACCTTCGCTTAATCTGAGACATTCTCTGTAGGTTTGCTTTGCCAATTCTCTAGTTGGGCATATAACTACTGCACGGAATCCTTTCTTTTGTGGACCACCTAAATGGTGAATTATTGGTAAAAGGAATGCTGCTGTTTTTCCTGAACCTGTTGGTGCACAGGCAAGTAGCTGCCTGTTCTGTTTGGTTAAAATGCAAAATAGTTTAGAGCAATATGCAATATGTAGTACTGCAAATTATATTAACCTTACTTAAAATAATGGATACCTGTAACATAATAGGGATAGCTTGCATTTGAATTGGAGTAGGTTTCTCATAACCACAACTTCTTAGATTTTGTATTAAATCCTGTGCAATATTGTGTACTGCTGACAACTGTGAAAAAGATTCTATAGGTGCTGGGACATGCCGTCCTACTACAGATATACGATTTTGATTTCTAGTTTGGTTTATCTGAAAGTAGCATAATTTTCATAAATTAATTGTTCTCTACAAATATTAATCTTGTCTTTCACAAAGTTAAAACTTTTTAATAGATAATCTTTTCTTAGAAAAATTTTACCTTTTCTTGTTCTTGTTGCATTAGCTTTTGCTCAGTCATGGTTTTCTTTTGCTTCTTGATTTTGATTTTACTCCCATCCTGTGGAACTGTTATGCCATCAATAAGAGTCATAGCATTTATCGTTTTCTCTGTTTCCTTTATTTCTATCTGTTCTTCATTCGCATCCTCCAGTTTCAATCTCTTGGTAGGTTCCGAATAGCCATCATCTTCTTTTTCGATTTTAACTTTTACAGTCTCTTTTTCCTTTGGCCTCTTCATAAGCTTCAAGCATTTATAAAAAATTAGATATAACCAATCCTATATTCTACATAAATAATTTCTATAAATCTAGTCCATATCACAGAATAAGGTTAATTCACACGCGGAAACTTACTTGAAATCTTTCGGCATCTGTACGAAAGCGTTTTATATCAAATTTTGTCCCAACGGATAATTTCTTGAAAAGATCGTGCGCATCCATGATTAAATAATTAATATTTTGTTATAAAATTACACTATAATAACTCCATGCAATTCAATTCACGCCATAAAACTACACGTGCTTCAAATCACATCTGTCATTTCGAGTGTAAATCATTCAGTCGGTACTGCAGATCAAAACTGAAAGACTAATGAAAACAGGCGTGTTCATTGGTGCTAAAAAAAATTCCAATTGCCGTACATCCAATAGCATTCACTCTTCAAGCAGCTGTATTGTGTGTTCTATTGTTCATGAGAAACTAACTTCAATGTTTTCCGTTTTTATCGTTCAATTATTTGAATGAAGTTATTTCATACATTCATGCGTCTATGCCCTTAGTGGAGCACGTAAACGGTATCGGTTGCAGCTCAATTTGAAATGTCTCTGTTGATTGTTTGTTGTTCCTTCTGAATGTTAAAAAACGATACGTTTATCGTTAAACCAATGCGGATTTTAACGTGAACCGCGACAATCGTCATGAACAAGAAAATGCAAGTACGTATTTCATTATTCTTATTATCCTTGAAAAAACTCTTTAAGCTATTCGAAAATTCATGATGCGGCTTAATTTGTTTGTAGTGTCAATCACAACCTGGTACTTGATTTCATTTTATAATAACGCTGTTTAAAGTAGAGCAAATGATTTTTTGGCTACTGATATGATATGCTGATACTAATTTCCTTATTACTTGTTAATGAATTATCAATAAATATGGGTTTGGCGCTATATCCGATATACTGTTATGACGACACTGTGTTAGTCTTATTGGCCGGTATTCTAAGGGTTTAGTAAGTTCTTTCATATTTTTTTATAATTGGAGCGATTGTGGAATTAATGTATTATTTATTTTGAATATGTGATAAAGTATGTAGTGTCATATTTACTTGGAATGTAAAATTGTATTTATGCAATTTTATACACTTAAAATAAATAGTATTTTTTGTGCTTACAATTAAGTGGATAAAAAGGAAAGTGAATGATAGATTCTAAAGTACATCATTTATAAGAAATTCTTTTGGGCTATAGTTTGTAAGTATTAAATACATGTGGGCAGATCATTTACTGCCCACTGAAATACCTTAGTTCATATGCTATATTACTTATACTTTTCATTTACTGTATGCAATAATGTCATTTTAAAATATATTTTGTATAGGATATGTTTACAATATTTAAATTTGTGCGTCTGAGAATTCTTATTGTCTATGATTTAATAATCTTTGTTTTACAGAATTACTAAACAGATTATAATGGATCAGTCAAGGTACGTCTCTTGCATCAAAATCAATGGCATTCCAATTCTTCCACCATTGGTAAGTTCACCATATGTGTTTTAATAAAATAATATTATATGTACATATTACATATGATTAATTAAATCAAACTAAAGATTCAGATGTGTAGAAGAGCAATTGCATAAAAAAGCATGACCTTTTTTAGATGACTGAAGACATTAGAACAGAAATGAATTATTATAAGCAGCTAGCAATGGCGGTAGAAGAGAAATTAAAAACATTGCAAATTGCCAAAGAAGCTGAGACTGATAAATGCAAAGGTGATGTTCCAAGAGATTATAAGAAATATACAGAGGACAGGAATGACTCTATGGATTCTGCTACTGATGATTCTATGAATATTGAATCAGAGAGCAACTCTGTTGATACAACACCTAATACTATTACTGTTATTGACTTTCCAACTAAGGAAGAAAAAAAAATTGATGAGAGAAGCAATTGTGAAAGTACAGAAGTAAGCATTACCGAATCTGTACCAGAAACAATCAGTCATCAATGGAAATCAACACCCGACGATGAAACTGTTTCATTTCCCAACGAAACTCAACTAATTGATAGTATAAGTTCTGATACCGTTACTGCGAGCACGGATTTAAATCACTACTTAAATGAAACAATATCAACCAGACCTAACACTGCCGAAACAACACCTGAGACTTGGAAACCACAAGTGCCTAAAACTTTGAATATTATACCAATAACTGTAGATGCACTACGTCCATTGGAAAGTAAATCAGTGTTAGAAAACACTGAATCAATCCACGTGGAGCAGTCCACATTGGAAACTCCGAAATTGGTACGACAAGGCTCTTATGTTTTGGAAACTCCAAGTCCAATGCTGCTAGCACATTTGCAGACAGAATTAGCGAATACGACTTACGTTCCGACATTGACACACAACACAATAAAACGTAAAGAGTGGAATATCACGCAAGCTAAAACGGAGTGGGAGAATCAAATTAAAAACAACGAGTTCGTCGTTTCGGATAACTCAAGACCTGGAGCAGGATCCAGGCAGAGAAGAAACAGTATGTCGAACACCAATAGTCAAAGAACATGTAAGTCTGTTCCTCAAGCAAAAAATCGTCCTCCTCTTGGCATACGTCAAAGTACAAGATCAGTTGATTGCATCCAAACTATGCTTGCAAAGGAATATCGAGCGAGAGGTACCAATAATAAAAATAATTATGGCCAACGGTACAGTCCTAATACAAGTAGTGCAAAAAATTACAATAAATGGAAAACCAATAAAAATGTATCGATATTAAATCTGGCTAATAAATTAGGAGGATCACTAGGAAGTCTTAGCAACGTCAACATGCAACCGTATAGATGCATCAACAAGGAACGTACGGAAGATATTCAACAGAACAAAAAGTTCCATAATGGCTCTACAAAGAGTAGCGAAACACGGAATTCAACAAGCCCGTTGAAATCTGTGGTAACGTCTGAAAAGTTATTAACTATTTTTAAGGAAATACAAGGTGCACACGAAAAACAAATGGCAGATCTTATGGACAGACAGCGAAGAGAACAATCCAATATGCAAAAGGAATTTGAGAAGCAACAGATACTTTTGCTGACACAGATTAAGAAAACGTTTCCTGGCATTTCAATGGCTGTACTTACAGAGTCAAATTCTAGTACAGTTTTGAATAAGTCAATACCACCATCTCATGAAATATCTATGGATACCTCTCGAGAACATGAACAACAGGAAATAACTGAAAACTTGTCAGAAGCTTTGCAGAGAGTCAATGAAATACAGTGTGTGGAAGAGATAAATCATGCAAACGTTATGAAGTGTCCTCTGGATTATATTTATCCTGTAAACGGAGCATGTCATTCCTCGCAATATGAACGAACTAGTAGTCAGTCTACGCAAACCTCTGAGGATGAAAGTGTCTCCAAAACTGATGATTCGTCATCAACAAAAGATATAATGACACAAAGCTACAGCAATGATGATTATACTAGTAATGGGAAACAATCTGATAGCTCTGAACGTAGGCACTCCAATGTTATCAGACAACTGTTTCCACTGGATAGTAGAACGACGCATGTACCAGTGCCGGATAATACTTTATATACAGAAAATCATGTAAGTCCAAATCATAATTATTTATAACTTTAACTCTATCCTAGTTTTATACTATTTTCTTAATTTTTCAGATTCGTGCAGCTACAATAATAAATGCGTACGCTAGAGGCTACTTGGTACGTAGAATGATGAAAACGGAGAATGTCATTGCTTTAAAAAATACTTACAAGGAAGCACTGCATTGTATGCTTAAGTTACACGTGGATGCACCTCTGAATTTGCCAGAACTTAATTTCCATCAACGCCTTCAATTGCAGGTAGTTTTCACCCTTTTAATTAAGTACAGTAGTATTTTCAAGTCTTACTATGCTCTTCACAACGAACAATAATTCCCATTAAACACTGTACTTTATAAAAGTGTGATGCAGCTTCGATGAACATCGTTGAACTGTTTGCACAATGTCCTTCGAAAAGGATGCAAGTGATAGCACATGATCGTGAAGTCAAGAAATCTCGGCCAGAGCGACCAAGTTCGGCAAGATCATTTTCCTTTGCAACACAGCGGACGCTTGCAAGAAAAAAACTTAAGGAGTATGATTCTGCATAACATAATAACATAATAACGCGTATTATTTCGTTGGTCCATTGTTTTAAATAAACTTTGTGTTTTAATTGATACAACACATAATAAAATTATATTATTTCGCATGTGGTATATCGAGCTATTCCACCGACTCTATAATTTTTTTTATTGTAACTGCACTGGACTGAATAATTCCATACCATGTATCTTTTAAAAGTACGTTATGTTTCTTCTACTTATTTGTTTAATCGCTAATAGCAATCAAGTCGATCGTTTGTGCATCTTATCAGGAAAATTGTATTTTTTGTTTCTAAGTTTTTAATATCTTTCTTTTTCAGAATGGGAGAATATCAAACACCTCCAGTGAGCCGACCAACTTCTGCCAGGACGAGATGTCAAACTTGGGCATCGCAAACGAGGGAAAAGCGTTCACCTAATATATTACGTGAGTGAATGCATATTTTTTTGACTTATTATAGATGGAAATAGTAAATATATATGGTTACTACTATAGTACAGTACTAGCATGGACGAATCACAGTATGCGCGATGCGAACAAAGAATAAATTGTTCCAGATCAAGGTATAAAGAGAAGTACCAGTGTAGGAACGGTGCGCAAGCCATGGCGATAAGAAAAAGACACTAAAGTGCCTTTCACAATTTGATCTAAGTCAGCAATTTGTACAAATTTTACTGCGGTTAATAAGAGAAGGAAAAATATCGAGGAATTTCACCTAGTGCCTGATACGTATAATTTTTAATAAATTTATTTAATATACATTCGTGAAGAATAAACAGTTAAAGGTGCGCTATTGCAATCCTGTGATATGTGAATTAAATTCATGAACACTTTTGTTTAGATTTGTTACTGATCATTTTTACAACGAGAGCAATAATTGTCTCTAAAAACTATTGCAATAAAAGAGTATACATTACGAATAGAAAGGCTTTAAGTTAGTGCATACGAAAATGCACCAGAACAATATGAACACCACAAGAATACATGATGCGCCATTGCTAATACAAGAATAGGTTGTTCTTGCGATTGAAGTGCAACGACTATTGTTATATCAGTGGTTATTTATTAATAATCAATCACCATTTAAGATTGCAAGATTTGTCTTTCGATTCACTAAGTTTCAGTTTTATATAGTGTAGAAAAACACTTAATTTATTACGAGTACATGGTAAACCCTTAAATTGTGTTTTGTTCCATTATCTCTGAATTATTTGTACGGGTAAACGTTTTTATTGTCAAATATTTTTGTATTCCTGAACCTCGTGTCGATCTTGTAGTGCATTTTCAAGAGAAGCTTTTTGATCACGTATCTGTGCTAACTGTAGACTTACATTTAATAACAATTAAGCTTCCAAGCAACAATATGTAATATTAGTATTGTTTAGATCTATACTATAAAATGCAAGATATTTTTGTCTTATTTAAAGTACATAAAACGCTTTATCAGCTATTCACATTAAGTACTGGTGTTATATGAATTAGTTTATGATATTTTTATGCATAAATGGAATTGTAAATTACATAAGAATCTTTTATTTTATATTAATTGTATATCAATAGAAATTTAAGTCAAGCGCTTGCCATTAGTGAAAGGTAATCTGCTTTAATGAGAAAATTAGAATTAACATATGAGTGATACGGATTTTTTTTTGGAAAAAAATCAAATTTTATCTTATGCAGTATTGATTATAATTAGGAAATAAATTTATTTGAAGTATGAAGTACTATTTATGTGTTAAAAAGATCAATCTATAACATACGAGGCACATTCGAATACCCGGAATGATCGTAACAATCATTAGTCAAATTAATCGCGCCGCGAGAGACGTTTAGCAAATTTAATGAAAATTATTTACAGTAGTAATAATCTTTTTTTATTTCGTATTGTTTCTTTAGAAAACATTATTGATTTTAAATAAGTGTGCTATTAGTCAACAGAATTATTTATATATTTATTAGAGATATTTCTTCTAGTAAAATATAACAATAATGTTGTAAGAAGTATGCTGCATTATCGACTAAAGTGATTGTAGTATGTAAAGAGGTAAAGTGCACGGGATTATTTAGTGTCGAAAAGAAACGGATACGCAAAGGTCTGACAGTGTGTTAAAGATGATTCGTCAGAAATTGTCATTTTAATTAAGAATATTACATCGACAGATTTACATTTGCAGTAAGCAGGTAGGCCTTTTTTACTGTATTTCGTGAAAGCTAATTAATGATCAAGTACGACTACATCATATAACCTCAAAATTGATCAACGTTAACCTTGACTCGATTTCTTCGTTACAGAATTACTATGTACCCAAAGTCAAAGAGCTAACAAGAAATCAAGATGAGTGAAAATGTCAATAATAATCCGTTTGCTGGTTTATTTTCAACGGTTAACGATGCTGCGTCGTTCTCGCAAACTCAGCCCACTGTTGACATCGTTAACGATATTCAAAGATCAGTTGATGAGGTTGAGCACGATCGGTCCTTATCAGAATCTGAATCATTGAATGTTCCGCTAAGTAATGCACTCGAGGACAAACTTATTGATGATGTATTTGGTTTAACATTGAAGAAGGAGGGAAAGGGTACATCTGCAAGACAATTAGTATTTGTCGATACAGACTCTATAGAACATGCTGTGTTTGAGAGACTCATGTTGCCTGACCCAGAGTCAAAGCTGGTACCTACAGAGTGTCCAAAAGGCATTGCATTGGACAGTCATGTTGTCCAAACCCAAATCGTTCCATATCTTTTTGAGAGTTTCTGTAGATTGCAGAGGTACAAGGTTATTGAAGGAATGTCTGAGACAGTGAGCAACATTGGCCAAATTATTTTAAGAAATGTCAGTACAGCTCTGCAAGAGCCTGAGCTATTCCAAGGACAAGATGTAAATATTATTTAGTTATTGATTCTTTAAAACGTCATTCAGTAAATATATTTTGCCAACACGGAATGTTCCAAAATAAAATTTTTCTTTCAGATCCATGGACAGTATGTTGCTCTATTTATGGACAGTCACTCAATAAACCAAGAGTTATCATTGTTTACTTGTGGCATTGTCTCACAATTGAAGTTGGAGAACAATGATACTTCAGAAACTGTAATAAGGGCAGTCTTTAGCCCTGTCCTCGATATCATACATAGAGAAGCAGCAAAGAGTAATCTCTTGATTTTTAGACAGTACTGGTTCACTCTTCTTCAAACATTTGCATTATCTGAATCTTTAGCAAAGCTAATTATCAGTCATAGTACTCCAAAATCTGGTCAAGGTCGAGCATATGCAGACACACTCTTGGGCGCACTGTTTAGCCTTAGTTGTCTTCCTAAGGCTGTTGAGGCTCCGTTTGATTTCTTTGATAAACCTTTACAACAGGTGTGTACACAAATGGAAATATGTTCACGAAGTGAAGTTTGATGGAAATTTTCTCTGTGACTTTGCACAAACTTTTTATTAACAAGCTATATTCGTTTTAGCCAAGCGCAGCTGTGGAAGGTAATATATGGACAGCATTGGATGTCTTGGGTGAATCTTTGCATAAAGTTTTCCACTCGCTTTTAAAATGCTCGGCTGAGTTACGTCATTTGACGTTACAATGGATAGGGAATTGTTTGCACACAAATGCAAATCGCGGTAAACTGTGGAATTCACACAGCGAGATTTCTGTTGGTGCTGCGTTATCCGTTTCCGATGGCTTCATGTTAAATTTGGGTAATATTCTACTTAGACTGTGTCAACCGTTTTGCGCTAAATTGGGCGACAGTAAAATATTGAGAATTGATCCTACATATTGTGCGATAGAGGTAGGTACGCTTTGTAATACAACCAAAAATTATACATTTCTGACGCACGCAAAAGTAAGGAGAAATTCTTTTTTTAGGCCAAAGATGATAAAGAAAGTCGAGTTCGTGGTTTACATATGAAAGGTATGACTACGGAAACTTGTCTAATTCCAACACCTGAGGGAGAAACTCGTCCTGTGGCAGACTCTTACGGATTTGTCACAGAATGTTTCTTCCTAACCCATCGTGCTTTGGATTTGGGCTATCGAGTAGTCTTAGATAAACTTATGAGGTAGATTTGTAATTCATATATATATATGTATATGTATAATATATTATATTTATATGTTTGTATACAATGTTTTTGAACTGACCATTTTTTTATTAGGACTAATCAAGACTTAGCAAGAATACAAAGAGTTTATAACGACGCACAGGTTGGTGGTGGCTCTGAAGTATTGGAAGTGCTTACTCACAAAATGGAAATGGAGATGACAAAGTAAGTAGACAACTTTAAATACTTTATCATACGGAAAGACTAATACATCTTCCGTTACCAGGTATTTGTCACTAAGGGCTAGTCTACTTGTACCGGAAATGTTAAGTCTTTTAGCAAAGTTTCATGCTACAACTGCAGAGTGGCTAATGCAAGTCAATTTGGATAACGTTAAAATTCAGGAAGCCGAACGTGCTAGTTATGCTCCAAAAGAATTTAAGCCTGTCACATTCCCATTGCCGGATTCAGTTCCAGACACATTAAGGTACAGTGATTAATACATTTTGATGAAACATAAAGTAACACCATGAATTAAAGCCTTTGAATCATAACATTAATATTTGGAGCATCGGGAAAATTATTATAAACCGTAGAAATTACATTGAAAACTATTGAATAGCTGCGTCGAATTAACTCTAAAGTGAATCGCATTATTCCCAGGTGTATTCCTGAGTTTGTAGTGGAAAATACGGTCGGATTTCTGTGCCATTTAAGACGACAAAATCCTAACACTTTTGAAGAGCAGGGCCCAAGCTTTCTAAATCCAATACTAACAGAGGCAAGTTATCTGTCATTAGCGAGTGTGCTGAATATTTGATTGAAATAGTTAATTTAAATTAAAATTGTATCCAATTAGGTTGTAGCGTTAATGGAATCACCACATAGATTGTATAATCCGCACTTACGAGCCAGACTTGCCGAAGGATTGGAAGCGCTCTTACCATCGACCGATGACGGTAGCAATCAAGCAGTACAGACTCTTGGAACATTCCATAGACAACAGCTTTTTATTACACATCCTCATAGACATCAGGTTTGTACAATTTAAAGTAGTTAGGGCTTTTCATGAGTTTTATGAATAACTCGTTTATTCCATAGATCGTCGCGAACCTACTTAATGTTTTCGTAAGCATCGAGATGACGGGACAAAGTGTTCAATTTGAGCAAAAATTCAATTACAGACGACCTATGTATATCGTTATGGATTATCTGTGGAAAATACCTGAGCACCGTCACAATTTCAAGTAAGTATTCAGTGCAAATAGTGTTTGTCATTCTTTGCATTAACATATGTGATCATTTCTTTTTCGTATCACAGATTTTTGGCTGAAGACGCAGAAGTAAACATGGAGGCAGTTCAACCGCCATTATTTTTACGTTTCATTAACTTACTAATGAACGACGCTGTATTCCTCTTGGATGAAGCTCTCTCGAACATGGCTCAATTAAAGCAAATGCTTCAAGCTAGGTAATTATATCCCAAGAAATTTATATAGCTGTACTAATAATTCATTTGTACCGCTTCAATTAAATATCTGTGAAATAACAGGGAAAGTGGGGAATGGAATAAACTGCCTCAACATGAACGTGATCAACAGGCTGGAAATCTTCAGCATATTGGAATGATAGCCCGATTTGACAATATATTAGGAAGGGAAACTATACATACATTAAAAATGCTTACAACGGAGATAACTTCTATATTTTGTCATCCTACTATGGTGGATCGTATAGCGTCCATGCTTAATTACCTACTTTTACAGTTAGTGGGTCCCAATAAAAAAAACTTGAAGGTTAGAAACATCTACTGTGTGCTTTCTCAAAGATATACACTAGAGCCGAATAATTTGTATGGCTTTTCAATTGGCTACTGCTTTACGTTACAGGTTAAGGATCAAAAAGAATATGACTTTAATCCTGCAAATTTAGTATTGAATATCTGTGAAATATATATTAACCTCAGTAACAGCGAGACATTTACACTTGCCGTTTCTCAAGACGGACGCTCATACAGTTCTGAACTGTTCAAACTGGCAGATAATGTTTTGGGTGAGTATTTACACAAATGTATATTCTCATTTATTAACAAGTTTTTATTGTCTATTTAATACTTGATTCTTTGTTACGTTACAGCAAGGATCGGTGGATTAGGCATTCTGGCTGATCTAGATCAATTTGCAAAGAAGGTAGAGGAAGCAGCGCATCAAAAGAAGGAGGAAGAAGAAATTCTTAACGGAGCTCCTGAAGATTTCCTCGATCCGATAATGTCGACACTGATGACAGATCCAGTCATTCTGCCATCATCGAGGATAACAGTGGATCGTCAAACTATTGCTCGGTGAGTCATAGTTCAAAATTTATAAGTTATTTAAACAATATCATTGATTCAATATAGAACGGTGAAGAAACTTGCCGTACGTTTCAATAAAGATCATTGCATGCTTATTATAAAACTGTTACGGAGACAATAAAACTTGCAGGCACTTATTGAGCGATCAAACTGATCCATTTAATCGATCACCATTAACAATGGACATGATCAAATCGGATGTCGAACTACGTAATAAAATAGAAGAATGGATAGCGCAACGAAAGGAAGAAAAAGGTTCCACCAGTAGTGAAACATGAATCGTTGCGTCGGTTTCAACTAGTCGTGTACATGCATACGAGTGTCACTGATGAGAAGAAAAATCATAAGAATATGTATACTATTATCACTTTGATCAATTGTATAATAAAGTGTGGGTAATCCAGAAAGTAAACTATTTGCAGCATCTGCGTTTACGTTGGGCTTATATAGAAAATATTATTGACATTTTATTGAAATTGATGGTCTTAAGTCAAAGTATAATTTTTATTTTTATCCACTTTGTCGTTGTATGGGTCATCTGTGATACACAATTGTTGAATGCAAGTTATTAGTTTCGGACTACAGTGTTTTGCGTGTCATGTAAATATGTAACTTCTATTTTGTATCGCTTTGCGACGTTGAGTGGTCTTGTTGAAAAGTTGTCACTTGCATAACGTGCAACTTGCTAATATAAATTATATGTGGTGGGATATAATAATAACAATGGTATGACGTCGATTATCGATAAGTCCATGATCATTTTTGTAGAGATAATGGTAACCGTTGTCATATCATAATTGCGTGTAAATGATTGAGAGAAAAATCGTAATTCAAAGTTCTCCTACCTTTATATCATAATTTGGTGTCGGGTCGCTGTCATTCTTTGTGGGAATTAAATTAAGGATTGGAGAGAGAGAGAGAAATTGGATGAATCAAATTATAAAAAAAAATCGTCGAGGCGTGAACGTTTGGGAAAAAAAATTTACTTCTTTATTTCATTAATTTTAAATATCTCAATCCACCTATTATTAAAATATATCATATTCTCTCGAATAGCTAAAGCAATAATTTGATATTTGTAAAGACGTATATCACTTAAAAGTGTTCATGGCATATTTTCAGTAAAGAAAGCCATTTGGCAAACGCGTATAAAATTGTGTAATATTTAACTTTAATAATTCTCTAAATTAATATAATGAAAATAGTCATGATTTTGCATCCTAAGGGTACCGGTATATTAATCAATGAAAAAAAAATCAATGATCCGCAAGTATAAATACTGTTAAATGAACATCTAACAGTGCCATTAGAAGATGGAAGCTAATATACTTTAGAGCTTGCACGCGTTCTCGATATTCGCTAAGAAATGTACTAAAGTGTTATAAAAATTGAATTTAATATTAATTATTCCTCTATCAGCTGCACTTCAGCGACACACGAGTGTCCATTGTACGTATACGAATGTTTGTACATCTATGATCATTTTAATTTCGTTATCAAATGTATATGAACGTATACGAGAAATTTTATTGCGCAACGGTATGCACACGATCCAATGTGGTCTAATACAATTATACATATACATCTCAAGTGTACCATAAAAGACGGTTCCCATCGCTAATTGGATGTAAGTTGTGTTTAATAAATTATTCAAGACTACGACAAGCCATGAACACTAATCAATTCTGATTTTTTTACAGGAAGCTTAAAATCGGTATGCACACTAAAAAATTATTAGTAGTGCAGCAATCGACGTATGGTATTTAACTACTACTATACGATTTATACGCATCGAATGATTACGCATAGCATACTGATTTCTTTAAAATAATTTATCACGAATTGTAAACTAAATAACTTTTCTTTTTCTTCGATAAACGCTATATAGATCTAGTCTAGCTGCTATAAACAAAAATATAGTTCATAGTAATACGTTTCTTATAAGTGTTAAGACTTCAAAGCTTTCACAAGCTCATTAAAGTCCGTTACGAACCATTTGGCTCGTGACTTGACGCTTTCTCGTACGACGTTACCCCCAAAGCCTGTAAAATGAATTATACAATCGTTAGTAATATATGAAACTCGACAATCTCTTGAGACTTTCCTCTCAAGCGTCGAAAAAAAAATATTCCAGACAAGCAAGAGACAAAGCCTCGCTCTTCATATCAGGAATCATGTGTGCTAATGTACTACGTTAAATCTTCTTATCAAAATCATACGTGAAGCAACAAACAACTTTGACTCGTGATACGTTGTCGGCGAACTATCTTGACATATTTTGTTATTGCAAAAATTGGGTAACTGACAAGTTGTTGATTATTCTCTCTAGGGGGTCAGATAAGACTCTTATCGCATACCGATAAATGCGCTTGCTGGTGGGCAAGCCTCAAGATCCGTAGCTCCGTCTCCAATATGAATTATGTTCTTGAACTGTTTTTCTTCCTTTAAAATACGAATAACTTCGGCTTTTCCACCGCTTCTCGATGTTGGCTCGTTCTCGTCGAACCCAGCATATTCTCCTAAGATAGGGAATACACGTTAAATGAAAAAGAAAAATGTTAGCGATTTAATAATGTATACAGCAATGCTTTTTTACTGAACGAAATTATTTGTTTGGTACATACCTGTGAAGTAAAATTTCAATCTGTTGGCATGGATATTCTCTCGTGGGATATTGAGTAGGTCAGCTACTGGTCCAATTAGACAACGAAATCCTCCAGAAACTAGGTATACTTGTTTTCCACGCGAGTGTAGAGTATCAACTAAATTCCTAAAAAAAAAAATGAATACTTCTGAATATCAAGAGACTTCCTAATGTCTCTTGTATCTTTTTTAGCTGTAACAGTGTTTTTCACAGGAATTATTATTTTATGCGCTGTTTGCGAAATAGTTGATAAATTTACTTTATGCCGGGTGTCAACCTCGGTGGATGAGTACGTAAAAATTCCTTCACTTGCGTCAAACTTGGCTGGATGATATTTAGTCTCACTGACAATGACTGCTGGAACGTCATGTTTCCTTGCATCGCTGCTTTTGTTCTGCAATGTATTGAGCGACGTGCGTCATTACACATTTTGAAACAAATAACAAGGGTTTGTATTATTATGCCTATTCGAGCACATCTTTTTACAGGTATTTTATATATCTTTACTGTATTTATTTTACATATATTTATTTGGTTATTGAATCCACTTGATGAGTGTTTTACGTGTGAAACAAAATTTGAGGATCTACTAATTTATTTCGCGACTTCGGCGCATCTATTATTTGTATTCTAGACTGTATTATCGCTCCATCTAGTAGTTCGAATAAAGTAATTATAAGCATACGTTCGTACCAATCAATGAACAATTGGATTCAAAAACGAAAATAAAAATGACAGCTGTTTCAATAGATTGAAATAAGAAATATCCAGATGCATCTTTCATTTGGACCTTACAAAATTTTATCTTTTGATTAACGAGAATAAATGGAATGAAAAATTCAACAGTTTTTTAATGATATTTGAATATCGATAATGTACGCGTGCCACGGTCAACTTACAATTCCGCAACTTGTTCGCCTTTGCCGCAAAACTTTGCAAGCTCGTCGATACCCTCGTCCTCAATGACCGTAGAATCCACGTCGAACGAAACTGCATCGGCATTTTTCCAAATGAATCTGACCCCATCCATTTTGGCCATTTCGATTTCGCGAAAGAATTCGCTGCCACAGATATATTCCGGCATTATGATATAAGTTTGCGTCGGCTTTATGGATAATACGAAGAAATGAAAAGAATCAACCACTTCGTTGAGAATTCCGCGTGGTTACTACTGTACAGTGCGGACTCCGCGAGAGAACTACGGGGATTCGCGAATTCCAGGGAATAATAAACTGCCAGCCGACTGATAAAAGCATTCGAATATCGTTAAGGCAATAGGGAATATCCGTAGCTGCCACGAGGTCGTATCATGATAACATGAACATATCGAGAAATACTGTTGCTGCTATCTATTTCGTCAGGAATTTGTAATCGACGTGGGATAGAGGCAGAAATTGCGACAGTGATAGAAATGCTTCAAACTCTTCCATCGGTTTCGGATAAAAAGAATTAGATAAGGTTCTGGCATATCCAAGCAGAACTGCATCCACGAGAAAAGCATTAAGTATGATTTGTACATAATTCCTTGAGAAATATTTGCCAGTGCCGTACGTTTGTAGTCATTAATACTTTTAAATATGACAAAATGATAGTTATATGTCAAAGCAGATGTAATCGTTTGTAAATATTCGTTTGAAATGGAATCTTGCAATTACATTGTCCCTAGTTCAAAATAATACGTTTTTACCGATGACCACGGTTGTCAAATAAGCAACGTTTAATATTATTTTATTGCTAAGTGACGCTGACAAACTGCAACATTCTCAAGGTAATATAGTTCAGCATTTAAAAGATATTGTAATATATATTACTGTATCGAAAAAGTTGGTCTTATAAATAAAAGTTTAATTGAACCACTACGGTAACTGTCATGCGACATGCAATTTTCTGTCGAAACTACACGATTATTTGATGTATAATTAAATTATTATGAACATCTAGGTCGTGACATATTGTAGATAAAGCATAAAGAAATACTTCCGCGATATTAAACGGAACTGTACCTTTATCGGTCAATAAACTTAATCGATAGATGATAGTCCAAAGGCAAACTTGTGATAATGCAATTCAACACTGTGCACTCGTTGGATATCGTTTACGATAATTACCGTTATACTAAATCAATTAAGTATCTGAGTGACTTGTCGAATTGTGATTGTCTCCTATGGATATTCAACGTTTCAACTATCCAGTCTGTTAACATTTTCGCAATGCTGTTATTATGAATGAAACCTGAATGTGCCATATACTTTCTCTATTTGATAAGGTTATTGGCCACGTTTATGCACTTCTGATGGTAAAGAAACTTGAAAGGTAATTTATACGATGATAGATAATGATAATATTTCTTGTGCTATATCTGATTTTGCGTTGTTCTCTTATTACCGTCGATAGATTAATGTCAAATTGAAAGTACGAATGAGTCTGGTTGTTATCGAACACATCATCACTGCCACTTGCCTTCTTATCAACTTAAAATTTGCCTGCGATAAGTATTTCTTCCGTATTTCTTATATCTACTCAGAGATGGCGTATCAAGAAATAAAATGCATAAAAAGGAAGTAAGATGAGAGAGGAGACAAAATTTCATATATGGGAATGATGAGTCCTAATTAGTAATGGCAGACACAGCCACTTGTAGCGCAAGTGTTTCAAGATAAACGGCAAAATTTGTTAGAGCGCATGAACGCGGCGCAGAGGGGGGGGACTGTTTAAGGGAGTGCGCGGACTCTATGCGCTTATTCTTCTACGAGCCGGTCTCCTATACTGGTCTCTTGGATGCTTCTGTTTTATCCATTTCCATCCTTTTCCTTTCTTCCTTTCCTTATTCTTACTTTCCTATTTTCATGCTTTTTTGCTTTCTTGTTCTTATATTTTTACCCGCCTTCATAGGTTACTCCGTTCTTCTTCTTCCTCTCGTCGGCTTTTGAAACTCCTTTCCTCTCGTTTATCATGTATCAGTGTCCTTATTCCACAAATCGAATCAAGTTCTAAATAAGCAGCTGAGTCGACTTGAGCCGACTTAGAAGTGCTACATTAGCACTTTCTCTCTTAATTCTCAAAACTGAACCTAACTCTCACTGTCGCCTTTCGGTCATCTTCATCCAATGAGCTAATCGTGCTCATTCTTCCTTACACACTCGCTTTTGCTTTTATCTGTGTAAGTGAGTTATCGAGAAATTGTTCCATGCCCTCTGGCGGAATTTCCCGGAATTAATGAAAAACGCTCCTCGCGAAAAGTGAATTATCGAAAATTTGTTCCACGCCCTCTGGCGGAATTTCCCGGAACTACGGCTGGTGCTTAACAGCGCCCTCTGGCGGAATTTCCCGGAATTAATGAAAAGCGCTCCTCGCGAAAAGTAAGTTATCGAAAAATTGTTCCACGCCCTCTGGCGGAATTTCCCGGAACTACGACAGGTGCTTAACAGTGCCCTCTGACGGAATTTCCCGTAACTAATGAAAAACACTCCTCGCGAAAAGTGAGTTATCGAAAATTTGTTCCACGCCCTCTGACGGAATTTCCCGGAACTACGGCAGGTGCTTAACAGCGCCCTCTGGCGGAATTTCCCGGAATTAATGAAAAGCGCTCCTCGCGAAAAGTGAGTTATCGAAAAATTGTTCCACGCCCTCTGGCGGAATTTCCCGGAACTACGGCAGGTGCTTAACAGCGCCCTCTGGCGGAATTTCCCGGAATTAATGAAAAACGCTCCTCGCGAAAAGTGAGTTATCGTGAAATTATTCCACGCCCCCTGGCGGAATTTCCTGGAACTACGGCAGGTGCTTAACGGCGCCCTCTGGCGGAATTTCCCGGAACTAATGAAAAACGCTCCTCGCGAAAAGTGAGTTATCGAAAAATTGTTCCACGCCATCTGGCGGAATTTCCCGGAACTACGACAGGTGCTTAACAGCGCCCTCTGGCAGAATTTCCCGGAATTAATGAAAAACGCTCCTCGCGAAAAGTGAGTTATCGTGAAATTATTCCACGCCCTCTGGCGGAATTTCCCGGAACTACGACTGGTGCTTAACAGCGCCCTCTGGTGGAATTTCCCGGAACTAATGAAGAACGCTCCTCGTGAGAACTACCTTATCAAGAAGTTGTTTCGCGCCCTCTAGTGGAATTTTGCGGAACTACGGCAAGTGGTTAAACGCGCCCTCTGGCGGAATTTCCCGGGACTAAAGAGAAATTCTCCCCAAGGGGAAAACCAACTTGGATGTGGAAAATGTAGCTTGGATCTACAAATGATGTTAAGTGTACTGAGAAGAAGAAAGAGGGATGTAAGGAGATCACAGATGTTGATGAGTTTACTTCATGTGTGTTTATTAACAAGGCTTACAATCTAAGGATATACAGCACTACTGTATAGACCGGTACAGTAAAACCGAACAATAGAGTGACCTGATGACTGAAGTCCCATTACTTCGAGGAAGTAAATTTGGAAAGTCCTTCTAGTAAGCTTATGTATGCTGAATGCTCATAATTTGTACTCAGGTCGATAAGTTTCTCAGCAAATTCATTAGAGATTCCCTTCTCTTCTAAATAATTCATCAGCAAATCATATAGATACTGTAATGAAGAAGTGATAATAAATGTTAGATTAAGAAAGGAGTGATTACAAAGAAATACGTAAATCAGTTGGAGTAACAAATAACTGTTTTAGGATACTTACTGCATCTACAACTTCTCCAGCAACAGCATATACCTTATCAGAGTGTTCACCTTCATACAGGGTAATTTCATCGATACCGAAGATATCATCTGTAAGTGAAAACCATTATAATTAAAATGTAGTTCATTATTATTCTGATTAAGCACAGAAAGAGAGACTTACTGTAATTATCATCAGCGCCAGATGCCCCTGGCTCACTATTAAATGAGCACGTGAATCCTAAAGTCTGCTTTCCCCTAATAATATCTACTTCAAAATTTGGTTTACTCTTCATCTCTCCAATATCTGGCTTATCATCATTTGGATCAATCTCTGGTTCTGCATCAGTGTCAACGGTATGGTTGACATTGAAGTTAATTTTAATACTATAACAAGTTACATTTTATATAATTACTACCAGAAACGTTTTTAAACAAAAAATTGTTGCATTTCTATATTCATGCTCACTACAGAAACAAGCAACAGTAATAGAAATGCTTTACTTTTCCAAAGGTAAATTAACAAGGTAGTGATTATCTACTACCGTGTACTCAATGCTTTGGATGTCAAATCTAAAGAGTAATGTTCTCATTCAAGACAACACTATATATTTTTCATACAACACAACCTATGGCAATAAATTTATTCTTTGACATAATAAAAAAAAAACCTAGAAAAGTATAAAGATTCCTGTTTCAAATAGAGAATACATAATGCTTACGTTTCACCATCCTGCTGCTTGATCAGAGAGACTTCAGCTCCGTCCAAGGAAACCTTGAATCCATCAACTTCAGTGGGAATAGTCCTAAGTTTTTGAGCCTTTTTCTCAGCAACAATTTCCTCAGCAAGAAATTCCACTAAGTCTTTTTCAGCTAAAACAGAAGTAAATACAGTAATTAAAAACTTTTTTTTACATGCAGTACGGGAAAGGGTAGTTCAGAAGTGCCGGATAATCATTCTACAAAAAAACGCTAAAACTCCTCGATAGAAAATTGTCTTCCGTTACCTAATGATATGAAATATAAAGATCATGTGTATACCTTTGGTATGTGCACCGCGTGAACCGCAGCCGCAACTGCAAAGTTCTGAGGGTGCCTGAATTTTCACACTTGTAAGGGGTGCGGCTTCAGCGGGATGCCGGTTGCACATGTTCCAAAGCGTCCGGGTGAATTGCCTTTTAGCTGTTCCTACAGCATTTGTCGGCGACACAATGCTCTTCAAAGCGGATACTCGCAATGCGTTCCTCACGATTCCGTTCATTTTCCTAGTAGATGAATTACGTTTCTGTAGACAAATTAAGAAAAACCTACGGATACAGCGTAACCCCCAAAGAGCTCTCTACACCACTTTATGATAGAAATGATTGCGTCACTAATATGGCCGACTTTATTCCATTTAGAACGCTCTCTATGCTCTCATGCGCGCACTACATCGATTTCCGGAACGAGAATATTCAAAATTAATTTTAATTTATCTGTAGTATAAAAAATTGGGTACATCTGAAGCAAGGATATAATTTGGAGACTAGCAGTACATACAACTATGGTTTCTTATATAGCTTATGAAATTTTAAGCGTAGTTCCAGTAACATGAATAAACGTGGGAAGTCAGTGGCAGTATGCATATGAAAGTCTCTCTTACCAAGAAGTCTTATATAATGATGGTTTAATGTTACCTTTAGCTTAGTATTTTACTGAGTAAAGGGTACAAGATTCGTAATTTATTTTTAGCCAAAATTTATAAGATAAAATAATGCTTAAAAAACCATGTATCGTTTCTTAAGTGTAACTTTATATCGCTGAGGCCACCATGCGTGAGATAGTAGTCACACTCAGGCTATATGTATACAACTGTATCGATATGCGAAGGAACATAATCACTCACGCTACCTTAGGTTGATATCATGAACTAACTCAGTATTTTAGCTAGTCCGTAGTACCAAATTTGATCAGGAGCAAGCGCTGTTAGTATAATTCCTCGTTAAAAGATAATCTTCAGATATAAAATCAGTGATTTATAAAGAAGCAATCGTCATCACAGTTATTAGAAACTAGTAGTATCACGGAAATTTTTCTTTAATAATATGTATCGACACAAGTCATCAAGCGGTGTATTGTAGCGTCCTTTTAGTATTCTACTGTTTCCACAAAGAAAGCTCCGAAACATACAGATAGCGAATGGTGAATGTAACAAATAACTCAGTGTGCAGTTTCGTAATTATTTATACATATTTAACAATCTCGTTAAGAGTACCAATTTAAAATAAGATTTGTGATTTCAAACGCTCGTTGATTTCTAGATCAGCTGATTCGTTTTAATATGACAGATCCGAAAACGACAGTACCAATTGTTGCACTCTCTGAACAAACAAAAGATCTCATTTCTACTTTACTCAACCCGAGAAAGTTTCTACCATGCGACGATGGTCTTCCAAGGTAAGCATGTGTCTTTAATATAATCAGTTGTTAATTCCGTGCGTGAAGAATTGCCAATCTTGTTAGAATAGGATATAGCTGAAATAATAGGAACTGAATGCTTGATGGTAGAGATGTTCATTAGTTGTATGAGACTATTTATAGAATACAGATGTTAGTACCAAAGTATATTTATCATTTACATATGATTCTAGGGACTGGAGGGGTCTTGCACACTTATTGGGAATCGGAGGTGAAGAGATACCAGCACTTGCATCAAAACCTGATCCATGTTCTCACCTTTTGACGATCATGCAAGGAAAAGAAAAGGATTGGAAAGTCAAAGATTTGCAAATGATATTGGAAAGACTGGATAGGTGGGATATTATTGATGATACTGAAACACTCCTTGGTAAGTATTGTTTATATTATGAATAAAGGGAATAAATTTAATTTTGGAAATTGATGACATTTGACCATAAAGGATTTCTTTTGTAGAAAAAGATATTAAAAGATATTTGGATAGGATAGAGAAGTTATCTACTGTAGAGCAAATTGAAGAAGAGGCAGATCGTCAAATGCTAACTATTGGTAAGAGAAAAATATTAAATTTATGAATTAAATATTTTTAATTATTACAGTGCTCTGATGCGTAATTCTGTTATGTTTTGTTTCAGACGATCTTTACAGGTATCAACAGGGTTTAGAGAAACAATTTTATGATGCATTTCTTCTTTATGCTGATGAAGATGAAAATTTTGCAATACAAATGATAGAACATCTCGAAAATAAATTTAATTTGAAGGTAGAAAATGCAATACATTTTTTCTTGGAAATTAAATATTAATATGAAAATCCACTTTGCAGCTTTGTATAAAAGATCGAGATCTGATGGGAGGGGTAACTTTTGAACATGAGGCAGTCATGCAATTAATATCTGAACGTTGCAATAGATTAATTGTAATCGTATCACCAAACTTCCTGAAAAGTGCTGCAAACAAATTTTTTTTGAATTATGCTCAAGCTATAGGCATAGGTAAATACACCGTATTGAACGAAATTATACTTTAATATGATTGGCAATTTTAAATGTATGTATATATTTATTTCTAGATAAGAGGCAGCGAAAAGTAATACCATGTTTGTACCAAAAATGTGACATTCCACCACAATTAAGTTATACTTTCATCCTCGATTATAATAGAGTAGGTCTTTTTGACTTTTGGGATAGATTACGAGATTCTGTAAGAATTCCTACAGCAACCATAAATAAATCGATTAGGTATGTATTCAAATATCAATATTTATTCCAATACTCGTGAATTAATGAATTTATAATTGATTATTTGTAGCCATGCGGTTCAGATGAATCAGCCAGAAATGAAGAAGAGTATTGAAGATAATTTTTCTACAGAAATACTATCTCTGGAGGAAAAATGCAATAAAGAGAAAAGCGTGGTAGAAAGTACCGTAGACGTTTTGCCAATATATGAGTGCAATGAGACAACAAAGTGCAATTTTTCAAGCACTGTGAAATGCGAATGCATGATAAAGAGGAAATGCAAAGGTTTATTTGGAAGCAAGAAAAAGAAGTATGATATGAAAGTAGTCAGAACCACACAAATATACGAACCACATATAAATAATATGAACAGTAAGAGCTTGCCATCTTTAAACCATTTAAGTTCATCATCATTAACACTAACAAGCGTTCCTGATAAAAAACGCAAAAAGAACTTTGTTCTCCACTGTAAGCAAAAGGTGCAAAGTCTTCTCGCAAAATAGTAATATACTTAGCATTGGCTAGCTATGTTGAAAAATTAATTTCAAGAACTATTTTTTTATAATTTCTATAGATATTAATGTATCATAAACAAGAATCAGAAATTCCATGTTTAAAAGTGATACAGTATTATTTATAACATAGAAATGTGTCACAAATGTACATATATTAAGCATTGCATGTAAATATTAGTGAATGAGATAGCATGAATCTACAAAAGATTTTTTATGAACATAATGTAAAATATAATAAAATCTATCGTAAAAAAGTCTATGATCCATAAACATTGTACATTATATATGCTAATATTATTAAATATACACTTTTTTAATTACCGTAGTGCCAAACTGAAGCAATCAATAAATTTTCCATGCATTACAAATACAAATTTTATTAACTATTTTTTAATTGGTAATACCCTGAAGTCATATTTTATAAAAATCACAATGTTTAGCAGAACATTCATGTCTACATAAAAATACTTTTTATTTAACCTAACCTAATTTAATTAGAATCATTAATTTAGTACTCACCAAGTATCCCAAATTGAGCAGCTTCGAGTGATTCAAGAAAATTGTAATGTACAATGAATCCCAAATACAAATCGAAACTAACTAAGTTTTATTGTCAATTAGAATTGCAATACAGTCATGCAAGGAAACGACGAGTGTGTTCCGAAATATACTGACAGTACTGAAAAAGTATTTACATCTCTTTCAGATACGTATGAATGAATAAGGACACAGCATTGGTCGAAGGACTGGCAGTAAATTTTGGAACATACCCCAAACTAGCATCACCACCATTGGTCAACGTAGAGTTCCCGCCAAATTATCGTGTCATTCTTCATTTCATCGATATATACTGTTTCATTCGTACTCAATTTTCTGTAAACTTTAATTAAACCATAACTGAACAACGCCATAAAATAATTCAAACATAATTTTTAAGTTATAGACTAAATTAATGAAAAAGGATTTTAACAAGTTTAATAAGGAAAAATGGTTCGGCGAAAGTCACAAACAAGGTATATCATAACTGAGCTATTTATCAATAATCTTTCTAAAAAGTACTGTCATATTTCAGCAAATCCTTATCTACCAGTAGAACTGAAATATCGAACAAACCAGGACCAAGTGAAGGAACTAGTCAGGTATAATTTTCATTGAACATAAATTTAAAGACATTGAGGCATAACATAACCTTTTATTCACAGACGTCTGTACTGGTAGACAGAAATGTCAGAAAACGAAGAACAATGCGCGCATTGCAAGAAATCAAATATTTCAGACGTACCACAAAGTTGCTCATACCTAAGCTGCCCTTTGCACGTCTCATAAGAGAAATACTTCATGAACTATTTCCCAGATTAGATATTACGCGGTAAGAGTTTAACTTAAGCATTACATATCTTAACACGTGATCATCTACAACATAACCTCTAACCCTTAACTGAAAATGTTTGCTTACCTGCAGAATCCAGGCATCTGCTCTAGAGGCTCTCCAAGAAGCAGCAGAGACATATTTGGTGGAATTTTTTCAAGATGCGGTGCTCTGTGCATTGCATGCAAAACGCATTACCTTAAAACCAGTTGACATGGTCCTGGTGCGACGATTAAGAGGACGAGACGATGTGATAAACAGATAGTCATCATTGATTAACGTCATTTGTTAATCTTTAAGCCATTCTGACGTTTGTTGCCTTATACAACTACCTTAGTTATATCTTGTATCAAAATATTGACAATTACCGACTTGCAGCGCACAATTTATATTTTAAATTTGTGCCTGTCAAGTAACCGTTTACCGCTGGAAGGAAACCAGTGTATGTATTTTGCAAGTGTAACTGTAGGATAAGAGAAGAGTATTAACTTTTGCTAAATAAAATTTATTTAAGAGAAACATTCAAACATCTCAATAAAATTCTTATTTTACTCTGTGAAACTTTGGTAAAATATACACTTTATGGTTCCTTCGACGGGATCGTAAACTGTTTGTCAAAGCGTCGCGACGACGGTGGCGTCTACCACCCAGCTTTTTCTTTGTAACAGACGACGACGCGATAACTATGAACGTACGATAATATTATTAATTGAATATAATAGTGTTAAATAGTAAGATAACGTGGCGTGTGTGCCTACGTTAAGATTTTATTCATTATCGTGTTAGCTGCAATAAAAACAACCGTCGTTTACGATTATAATTCGAAACAGGGATGATAAAGTAATGTCAATATCTTATAAAATAATTGCCTAGAAAATAGTAAGTATTACAAATTAAAATACTAGCTAACTACGCAACTTTACTCGCCTATAATACAATTCTCAATTAGGAAATATAAAAGATACCTGGAAAAGCAGGCTAAAACGCGTTTCGCAATTGTCAATTCGGTAGCAATAATTTACTGTCACCGACATAATAAACGGTACCTACGAAGACACATTATTATCGTTAGGCACAATAATTATACTTTCATGCTGCCAGTCGTTTTATAAAGAAAGGGTCAAGAAAAATCACTCGCGTTATATTCACTTTGTTTCAGTCTCTCGCCGAATAATCTTAAGGATACAAAAAAAAAAAAAACAAGTATTCAAAGGAAACGAGGAAGAACAACAAAAAATATTCATAAATACATAAAACATCCTCGAGTGATAACGGCCGCGTAGGATTTCGAATTTTAAAACGGAGTCGATTCGTTTAAAGTAAAAATTAAATAACAAGTCTTTGTTACTGCATCTCGAGTATATATGCACTTGTGGTCTGTGTATATATAAATATATATAACGTTTATACGTGCATATAGTTGCACGATGACGTAGGCGTTACCTACTTCTTTATGAAGGACCGCACCTTGTTCACACACTTGTCCATGAAATTTCGCTTTCTCTTTGGCTCCGCACCAGCGGGCAGAGAAAGTAATGACCCTTGGCCCTTCGTCGAGGGTTTGTACTCGTTCGATGAGAAACTTTCATCGGAATCTAAACCCGCCCCACAGCTTTTAGCTTTGAGCAGCGTTGCCTTTTCACCTCCCGTCATTAGCAGCCTCTCCTGGACATTCTCTACTTTGGGATCCGAAGTATCCTTAGTAGCAAGGTTAGGAATCCTTTGATCAGGCGGCTTACCACCTAGTTCGTCAAATTTAGCTGCCGTTTCTAAGTGTCCATCGACGCTTGTCGATCTATTTGCTTTTGGAGGACACGAGGCGATAGATGATTCTCTGTCACTAGCCTCTTCCGAAGACAACGAGATCCTGGTGTTCTCCTGACGCGCCATTGTAGCTACCTCAACAGTCTTTTCCGTTTTAGGTTCTGCAATTGTAGTCTTTACTTTATTCCTTGGTGTTGGCATGGGATTTTCCTCCTCCTCACAGTTTGGACTGAACTGAACATCTTCCTCTTGGACATCGGTACTTTGAGTCTGCTCTTCATTCTCCTTAGAGGATTCTGGGATTTGGCTAGTGGTATCCATTCCCTCGATCATCTCTAAAGTACCATCCAAACTCCTGGACCGCGGTCTTGCTTTTGAAGAATCTACCTGGGCATCTTTGACGGACTCTTCGTTCTTGAGATCAGTTGCCGCGCCGTCGTCATCCAGAAGACCGTCTAGACTTCTGGACCTTGGCCTCGGAAGTGGTTCAGATTCTACTACTGGTAGAACCGTCTCCTTCTCGTCCTGGTCCAGTAACTCTAGAGATCGAGATCGTGTCGAGGGTGACGGTGGGTGACGAGGAGGTCTTCTTGGTACCGGACTACCTCCAGGATGCGTGTGAACGAATTTCAGTCGTGGTGAGGTGGGTGGAAGACCCATTAACCAACGGGACGGACTGGATGATTTTCTAAGCCTGTAATGAGAAAAATGTCTTGATTGAATCAAAATGTCATTACGAATTATTATTAAGACGATCCAAATACAGGCGTCACAACGTCGATTGCTGAACACAGTGAACCAAGACAAAAAGTAATTTCACGAGAACAATATTTATATTGTTCAGCAAGTGCATGCGTACTATTATACACGAAGAGTACAAATAGGTGACGGACAGACACAAATAGAACAAGTATAATCATATACTAGACAAAGAATAGATCGACATCAAAGATAGAGAACATGAATGATTAACTTTATGCGCCAGACTAACCTAATGTCGATTGTCATATCGCAATTCCTAATCTTGGCTGTGAGAAAAAGAGAATGAATGCTCCAGTTAGTTATATTGCTTTACGATATGAACTTTTCGTGTCGCATGTATCATTAAGAATTAACTGATCAAATGAAGATAAAAAGAAATACTAATTACCTGCTCGGTATAGCTGTGGGGGGGCCATCTAGTCAATCTCTTCCACTAGTGGAATCTTTATCACTACCTCTACTCTCGTTGCTGTGCATACGTTGATAGCTGGGAGTTTGACGAATGTTGGTACTACCTGGGGTACTTGGTGTCGTCACGTCCTTCGATGCGATACTTCTTGGAATGCCACCCAAGCCTTCTGCCCTCATGGGAATCTCGCCTCGCATAAACCTATCAATAAAATTAGAACAGATTTTGTAAATTCAATCAAATTAACTTGCATTTCAATGAAATAAAAATGATTTAATTACAAATTAATTAAATCTGATAAAACTTGTATACTCCTTACCTTTCTAGTTTGTCTACGCAGGCATCTTGATAGTCATGGATCCAGCGAACTCCATTAAAGTGACAGACTGCCCTCATATCTTCAGGTAATTCCTCAGGTTCGGGCCATTGGAAGTTGTCTATTATGGGAATGATGTTACATTGTGACTGTAATGCTGCGACGATTTCCTGTAACATGAACAAAAGAAATATACAATGAGTAAAACTGAAAAAAGTATTAAGAGGACTGTACAGAATTGATAAGAGGTGATTCGTTACCCTATGAACCCAGTCTTTGCACTCGTTGTCCTGTATACACCTTTCCAAAGCATTCGGTGTGAGAACAAGAAGGAAATGCTTGGCCTGCCTAATACTCTGTAGCAAATTGTTATCGAATTTTCCAGCCTCTAGCCTCTCCACGTCAATAAAGACAGAAAAACTTCGAAGTTGTAGATGGACCTTGAGAAGACTGGCTAGTTGTGATCCATTGGATCGTCTGTAGCTGACAAAGACGTCCAAGGATTTATCAGGCGATTCATTCTCGCAGGAACTAAATTGATTGTGCTGCATATTCTTGATGGAATCGAGTATCCTTAGCCTGTGTATACTGTTGGTGATGCCACACTCGGAAAGTAATTGGTCCTCCGTCAGATTCCTGATGGAATCCTTATCAACGCCGGCATTGAGCATATTGTAAGTGTAGATGGAGAACTCCTGTCCAATAGACTGTAGAAAACTATTTAAATTTCCAGTGTCCCTACTGCTATAATCAGCCATTTTCTTGAGGTTTTGAAGTTCCCTGGTGAAGCGTCTCCTTCGAATACCGTTAGTCAGTCCAATATCCTCGCGAAGATCTTGTTCAGTGAGTTGTAGGAGAAGGTCTCCGTCGACTCTGCTTTCAACAAAATTAGCTGCGCACTCTGCGAATCCTATTTGTTTAACCCACTCACGAACATCCTCTGTCGACCACAGAGGAACTTGCTGGCTGAGTTTGTGTGGAATCTCTTCGCCAATCAATCCTAGAGCCTGAGCGGCGTATTTGGAAGCAATGGCGTTTGGACAACTGGCCACTTTTTTCAGCGGCTCGATTGCTCCAATCGCACGAAATATTTCAGTGTTTCCTTGTTGTTTCTTGATGCCAGCTTCCATGCAGAAATGAAAGGCAGCGAGATTCCTAGCCTCTTCTCGTTTCGAGCTGAGAACTGGCACGAGTCTTTCGAGCCAGTTCTTGCTCTGGCCATGAGCGTGGGCGAGATTCGATTTTGCAAACTCGTAAGGATTGTGCGAGGTGACGAAGGGTTCGACGAGGTCAAGGGTGCCGGACTTGAGAACAGCAGCTTCGATCTCCTTGTTGGCCACGAGTACAGCAATAGCCAAACAAGCGTAGTACTTTATATTGTCATCGTTGTGAAACGCCAGCGGAAACAACCACATGGGGACCTTCCTCTTGATCATTGCTTCCTGGTTCTCAGCTCCTCCGTAAAGAGACAAATTTGCCAATGCACCAGCACAGTGTCTAAGCGTTTCCACGTCATTCTTTCTGCACTCAAACAAAACAGCATCGAGACCACCCAGTCTTATTACATCGCTGCACGTACCCTCGCTGTGCTTGAAGAGATGCTCCAGGATCCCAGTACCAACTCTTGCATGGTCTACAGAGTTGGCATTCTTTGTACATACACAGGCGACATTCACCACCTTCTCCAGGCCATTTTCCACTACGTGCTTTCTGTTCTCAGTAGTGAGACACTGTTCGAGCAACCTTGCTGAGGAGAACTGAAGTTCGTGATCACTGGCAATGCAGTTGGCCATGAGTAGATCAAGTCCACCCCGTGCCCTCAGAGTATTACACAGCGTGTATCCCAACTCATGTCCATGGGTAGGTACAGCCCAAGCTTTGCGTATAATTTCATTGACCCTGTCAAGGAGTAAAGGCGCTTTACCATTTTTCCCATCATTAGCCTTGAGTCTCTCCACGAAGCTGTCCAAGAACCCAGAGTACTTTGCAATGGCACGTTCGACCTCCTGAGCATTCGAGTTTGAACATAAAAGGTCCAGGTCATCCAGAGGTAAGGACAGAAGCTCATCCTCAGCTGGCCTAATACCGTTCATCAATTGGTTGACAGCAGTTGCTGCAGAAATCATGGAGGCCTTCGACGTGACCCCTTTAGAGGCTATTGTGATACTCGATTGTGAACTGGCTGCCATGTGTTTCTCGTGATTAAAGATACCCGCCGACGTGACGGTCTGTCGCTGTTGCTGAGCCGCCATAGCTTTCTAAAAACAAACAATAACAACAGTGTCCATCAGTGTTACATCAAGGAATGCAAGTCTTGCAGTTAACAAGCGTTCAATAACCATTCGCGAATCGAGGCTCCACTTGCGCAGCATCCTCGCCCTCTTTGAATTTCGTCCCAGCGATTGCCTATGAAAATTCAAACTGACACACTGTAATCCGCACGGCAGCGTTTATAATCGTCGAACCCCCCCCCCCCCTTCCGTCAACAGGGACACGAATTCCGGGGAGCAAACTTTAATACGCCGAACGGCCGTGGCCTCCGTGCCAATGTCTGATGCCGCTATAAAGTCAGAATTTACAACGAGAAGTCGAAATACATTCTTGAAATGCGGCCAAAGCGTCTCCGCGCAACGTGTCACAGATACGCAAAAATAACACGTTCTATCAGTTTCCACTGCTGGAACAACATGCCGAGTATTCACTCCAAAGTTACCTCGCAACGCATATCTGAACATCGTCAAGTTGCGCAACAGTCGTTAAACACGTTCGCAAGGCAACGTCAACGTATAAACGATTTTCAATAAAACGACGATATTTAACAGCCACCAAACAAAGCTATTTAAAGGAGTTGAAAGAGCTAAACAATATCTGTACCTTTTCCGAACTGAAGGAATCGCTCTGCAGCTTCATCGTGGACGCTGCCATGTTATTGCTCTCCTGATGAGAGAGATCTCCAGCCTTCAGACTCCTTTGCTCCTGCAAGTAGAATAGTGCGGCAAACTGTCAGACAAGTACTGAGGTGGGGGGGACTCGGTCTTTGGTAGACGGTAAGGGGATTAAGGCGCGTACGGCAAAAACGTTTTCAATTACGCCTGGTACGCAAAGCAGCGTTAATTGTTCGACAAGGACTCAAAGATAGAGAACAGACGCGACATCGTATATACGTGGGCTTAAATAAATATAGGAACAACGATAAGCACAGAGAACATTGATAATTCGTAATCTACATGAAAATTAGGTGTCCGAAACAATAATCTACGTAATTACGTATTCTAACGTTACCGTGTTGACTTCGATGGTAACGCGACGAAAGTTTCGTGAGTCGTTCCGCACCGCATGGCGAGCCATGACGTTCTGACGAATTTTCTAGCAGCAAGTCCGCTTCCCGAAGCTTATGGCTTCTGACGTATCTCGCTAAATATACATGCATAGACGACCGCGAATAAACCTGCCATTGGTTCTGTATCCATCCTGCTTCTGTTATTCGCAAGATCGATAACCGCCAGCGAAAAAAAATTAACAAAACCCACGAGAGAAGAAAGGCACTACATATACGTATATACCATGCGCCATGTAGTGCGTCAGGGCGCGTAGACATAAAAGTTTCTCAAATGAACTTCCTCTCGGCTTCCGAGCATACACGTATTACACATGGCTACAGTAGTTCCGAATGGTTTTACGATTGTCTTTGGCGTAGCAACCTACGCGCCATTGCCAAAGTTCATAACAAGAGAGATCCAGACGCGATAGTGATCTAGAACATTCGATGAACGATGCAGAGATAATCTTCGACGCTACCTCAAACCCCACAAAGGTTACGATCAAAACAGCGTACCAATTATTCTAATACAGAGTGCGTGTGTCCTATTCGTCGGGTGACTTCCAAGCGCCATCTGGATTGCGTAAAGCGCGCGCAAAACAGATTTCACGTAATATTCAGACAGCGTGTAACGCGGCTCTCGATGAGAATTTACACGAAGATAATTTTTTTTCTACCATTTTCTAATGTGCCGCAACTTGTCCCCCATCCTCGCGATAGCGCTAAAACGAACACTCAAAATATCTTGCGTGAGAAAATCATATCGCGTCATCGTCCGTTATTAGGCGGGTCGCGAAAAAAAAGCTTCTATGCGCACCTGGCGGGAGTCGTTCGAACGTCTGGCAAGCGTGGCCCGGTCGAGCGTCTTCATTGGAAAGTAGTGTTCCGATAAAAGACGAAGGACAGACGTACGCGAGAAAAAGTAGACGGTTGACGATTCGTCCGGAAGTTAAGTACGACCCTGATGCAACTTTTGCAGTGTACAACGACATAGATAATCGACTTACCGAATTCTGACGACCGAATAACTTTCCTCGTAATATTCCACGATGTACGGGCCAGGGTGCACTCATGGCTGATAATAATATAACCGCGCACTTTATAATCCTCAATGGCAGCACACGCGACGATTTACTGTACGTAATTGTCAGTCGCGAAGCCGGATGTCCGCGAACGCTGTAAAGTCAACGGGAAGAACGAAGGTGTTTCGTGAGAGTCTACGTCTAAGGGAAAAATTTACGTCCCAATCCATCGAGAGAAAAATTGACGCGACCTAACGTACGTAGATGGTGGCGCGCGTCGTCCTCCTGAACGACATCGGCGACAACTTCGTGGCGCGTAATATCGACGGCTCGATCGATAATGTTTTTTTCGTTCCGACAGCACGAGCGATACTAGCGAGCCGAGTCACCCTGAAGTCAGAAACGAAGAAGCATAGAAACACACCCCTCCAGACAAACTGCCGGCTGGTGGGACGTTTAATTTTATCGCGACCACCTATAGAGGGACGCGGCTTCCCTCCTACCTAGTGGACCATCAGTCGCGAGCGAGGACGAAGACAGCGTCGTCGGTAATACGGAGGAGGTGGATGCTTCGACGGGAGATCGTCCACGAGGTCTAGACGTCACAGTGTGCCAAATATGGGTCTGCCAATAATAACAATGCTTTCTTTTATTTAACACCGTGGCTGACGAGACTCTGTGACAAGGTAACACGTGATACAACAGGGCCCTAACATTCGTAATGTGTTATGCAAAAATGACTCAACGTCGTACAAGAAAATACTATTTTTAGCAAGTTGGTACTAGCGAGGAGAAGAGACCTTGCCGTGGTGTAACTGCGCGTTGACAAAGACCTCGAGAGGACGCCGTGGCAGCAGACTGCTGCCGGGAGATTTCCCGGAAAGGACCGTGAGGCGTGAGAATAGATTAAAAAAAAATTAAACAAAAGAGAAAAGAGAGAACGAGTTGAAAAATGTTCGGGATGCTAAGACGATTTATGAGTTAGTCTCGGTATACGAGTTCGAAAACAGAAATTAGAGAAAATTTACAGTCTGGTTCCTTGGTGAATTTAGTGTCGCGATTATTTATGCGTCATTCTGTACAAGGGCGACACGATTTTTTTCATGTATTATTGTTATTTATCGAAGACATCAGCCGCTGACGTATCACTCTTTCGTTTTACGTATCTTATTACGATCTTCAAGAAGAGTCGAGTACGCATGTATTTTCGGTTGCGTACGATTATCTTGGCTATCGGTACGAGTTTTTAACCGAGACCTTCAACAGTTTGAGAGTCAAATTGCAATTGGCTGAATTCCCCAAAATCTTCGTGCGTTAATGTCTATTTTCGTTGAAGTATAAGTTCTGCTTCCGTTCAACGAGTGGGTCGAGAGTTAAATCGACAGAAATCTTGGTGAATTCAAAAAAATATATTAGAAAGGATCCGACGACAAGGTTTATAAATTTTTAGGTTAAGCGGTAGAAGATACGTCTAGAGTCGCGTTTCACACGTAATTCGTATTCCGGCAATATGAAATATCCAGCCCTACGTGAATCGAGTGTACACAAAATTTCAGCGTCGTACAGAAAGCATCAGAAGCGTCGAGCATTAGACGAGCTCGTGGATCGATAATCGATAAATTCGTCGTTGTCACCAGGCGATAAGCAAACGTTAACAGATGTTATCGTTGCATGACGAATTTTGTGCAATTTAATTTCCTGCCCTCGTCGCCCATCGCCAATCGACACAACAACGCAACGCACAAGGAGGTGCAAAGACTCTGTGGAAAACGTGTACCGACCGTTCTCGTCTTCTCCTCGAGGTTCGCGAGTTCGTCCTGAGAAGAGTCCCCGATACTCGTTCCGTTAACGCGATACGAAATTTTCGGACGTACAGCTTTACGATTTCGCAAAATCGGCAGGAAACTCCTAGCGAGCCTCGTCCACTGGAGACCCATTGCGAAACTGAAGGTACAAGCCTTGTGACTAACCAAGTATACTAGGGAGGCCCGTCCTCTACTATTGATCCCTGCCCCTGAAGTTATACCAAGTCTACTATATAGGATGGTTCATATCGCGCATGGTACCGAACAATCAATGAATTCCTTCTGAGACATGTAAATTGTTGTACGACATTTTCCAACTTATTCGAATAGAAGTTAAGCAGTTAAGCAGACTTGTCCACGTATACTAATTCATCTGGCAACCGACCCGCATGGGCGTGGCAAGAGTCTGCCTGACGTTTTCGTACTGTTTTCACTGAAAGGGACTGTAGAAGCAATTTCGAGTCCGAGTAGCCATCTCGTCTGGCGCCAGCAGGTTTTATATCCTTATATATATATATATATATATATATATATATACACACACACACACACACACACACACACACACACACACACACACACACACACACACACACATGTATGTGTCGATCCCGGAATTTTTCGGAGTACACAAGGCTATAAGAATTTTTGTCAGACGGGTTAAAAGACCCATTACACTGAAAGAGCGTATACGAAGAAGTTAGAAGCTTTGCATTTCTCGAAATTGTAAAGCTGATAAAAAAAAAAAGAAACAAATTTTTCACAGAAACAACAATTCGACTAATTTCCGAGGAACGCTCGGCACATAACGTTACTTTAATGAAGCCTTCGAGATTACCAACAAGATTTTTCAACTTCTAGGTCAATAACGTAAGTGCCCGTAGACACGCGGTTTCTCGAATAGCCCGTAAAATAATCGATCCAAGCGACGTTGTTCCCAACGTTTCTCCCTAGCGGACGCGCGAGCCCTAAATTCACACTAGTAGGTGCGGTGTAATTTATCGTTGCAGGATAATAACAGACTGTCTATAAATTCATCCACGCGATACCCAATTCAGGAATACCTGAAGCAGATCACGCGACGTAATCACACCTGAATTAGTCCTAACGCGGCAGTATCGGCATAATTGAAAAAAAAAATTAATTTAACTAGAGCCAGCGAGGAGGAAAAATCGAGTTTTATAAATTCACCCTGAGAGCGAGGATAAGGGTTTTAAAAAAAAAGGACGTAAAAAGTTAACCAGCAGGTCATGCAATACGGCATTTGGGCCAAGGCTGACACGCTCTTATACTCCGCACAATGCGTCTCTAACGTTCCAATCCTCGTCACTATAGTTAGTCAGCTATAGTACCGTAGCTACTACCAGCCCTACGCAATAAAGGGTCCTTCACAATGAGGATTTATCGTTCCGTGCACACTTTCCATACCGTTACAAAAGCCAGCGCGGTCACGCGACTCACATTCACCGTGGACGCCGAGGGTTTTTCCCTCGCATTTCAGGGCCGGTGATCAATGTTCGATGATGAGAGGTAAGCGCCAGCGCAAGTCCGTATTCACGTAGGTGAACAATTTCTTTATCGAAGAGCCACGGGAATAACAGTGGGCGTGAACGGAGCGATAGAATAGTTTTCGCGTATTGTTCGAGCCACCGAGGCCATTCCCGCTGGATGCCGCAGCGTCTGGCAAAAGTTCAAAAATTTCGCTGACTCAAAAACCTATTAGCGAGAACGTACGTATTCCTAATAAAACGACCTAACTTTAGAGATACGAATGACTGGAAATATCCGTGAAGATGATAGAAGGGACCTCGTCGTCTAGGGCATCGCTTACGTAGCGCAGCGCAATACACGAGCTTGAAAAATTTATCCCGTTTTATATACAGATTCTTCAGTGCTTCGTTTCCTCGTTCGAATTTCAATTGTTTCATCGAATTTCGAAGATGCAATCCTTCTTCGAGTTGTCGACGGCACGCGGAGTATGTGCGGTTAAACAAAGCGAAGAAACGGGTAGGCCAAAAATGGCTTAGAATACCGCGAAGTTAACGGAGTCAACAACCTCCTACTTCTTGACTCTTGGGTCTCTTCTCGCATAGCGGACTTTGTGCCAAAGTATTCCTGCGCTTCGTACACCGCGTTACAGTCGGACTAAAAGAGAGAGAGAGAGAGAGAGAGATAAAGAGAGTGTGTGTAAATAGAGCGCAGAAAGTACGAGAGATACTAGAAAACAAACCTAGCTACGATATACCATTAATACTTATTGTTAGAACAGTCCATTTCTATTCTCTCGGGCACGATCGACCTCATAGAAACAGTGTTATTCTCAGGCAGCGTCTCTGCCTATCGCGTCGAAATTTCATCAACTGGGATCCAGTGGAGATCCGCGTGACTCACCCTTGCCGAGGCGACGCTCTTCTCGGCGGAAACGCCGTCGACTTCAACGCGCGCTCTAGCCGCCGTCGCGGCGCTCTGTTCCTTGTAGGAAACGTCGCCAGCTTGAAGAGCCCTCATCTCGGCGCTGTTGGCTGTTGCTTTCTCCGCGGAGAATCCATCGGTGACCACCTGAAGTCAGCAGGGAAAAAGAAAAACGAATTAATCGTACAAAACAGTAGCGACGAAACGAGTATACAAAGATTGATAAAGTATGACGATAACATTTATCTACTATCCATGTCATCGTCTGTGCTGAACTATTCAGTTGAGATTTTAACCCACGTGTGTCAATCACGTGACTGCGTGCGTGCTTGGTTATTAATTACCAAAGAGACAGTGACGAGCGACCTTGTAATTGATAGATACAAACAGCTACGATAAGACACGACTATTACAGCACGCTTTAAGGCAAGTCCACAGAAGCGACGTGTAGCCGCGAGATTCCTGAGGCTCTTCGGAGAAAAAAAAAAATGTGACAAGACTGTCGAATATGAGGAAGTGAATAGAGAATGTCACGTAATTAACACCATTGAGAACTCACCTTGGTCTTGGAAGCACTCGTCATTTTCTTCTGTTCAAACTTCATCGTCTCCGGACCGGCCGGTAGGTTCGTCATGTTCGTCATATTCGGCATGTTCG
Source organism: Syrista parreyssii (assembly GCA_030142615.1). NCBI lineage: Eukaryota > Metazoa > Arthropoda > Insecta > Hymenoptera > Cephidae > Syrista > Syrista parreyssii. The sequence continues at coordinate 854,785 of JARQTG010000132.1, read as the reverse complement.
TCATGTTCGTCATACTCATCGGTGGGCTCATGTTGTGAAGATTATTAAGTGAATTGAGAGAACTCAGCTGAGACGGCGAGCCAACTGTCAAGGTGACAGTACCAGTGACAGGTGGCGGTGTATCCGGATCAGGAAATGTGACCAAGGGTTCAGACAGGTCACCTTCTTCAGGTCCACTGCCATCCCTAGAAGGAAAACAGCACAATGGTCACAATCACTATGTACACTTCTATTCCACTACAATCCTATGACGATGATGATCGATCGACCCACCTGTCAACCAGGTTCTCCATGCTGCTGCGTAAACGTTGCGAGAAGTTCGTCGAGATATTCTTCATTTCGGATATGCCGCGTTTCAGTTCAGTGAGGTCGCTCTTCATAGAGCTAGCTTTCATCTCACTCGAAGACGAGGACGTGAGGATCCTCTGGGAGGACTTGGCCACCCTGCTCGAACTGCTGGTGCTGCTCGTCTGGCTCTGGTTCGTCAGCATCTGGCCCAAGTCAAGTAAAGTTTCATTCTATTAAAATCCAATGTGACTCATAACTCGTTGTGTGACGCGACCAAGTGGACCGCCTCTACCTCTTCTTCCAAACATCCACGACTACCATCAACGTTCCCTACCTCTTCCACGTATGCGTCAAGTACACAGAGTGCTAGAAGGATCCCTACTAATGCCACAAGCTTTTTTTGGTAGGGAGCCAATAATAATCAAGTCTCTTGGATCCAGGTGCAACACCAATAATCAGGTAGGATAGAACGGAAAGTGAATATGATTCGTGCAAATATGCGAATATGTTAATGAGGAAGTAAGAGGCCAAGCGCGAGGCTCCAAGGTCTCGCGAGAGTACAGAAAATTCAAAATCACCGAGGGGCCGTTGCTATTCAATGGAGTTGAGGAAGTCGAGCGAGCTGTTGGATCTCATGAGAGAAACAGTGGGCGTCGCTTCGAGACCTTCGGTTCGTACGATTGCGTAATTTATACCTGACAGGCTCAAAGGGACTGAAGATGGCGACGGTATGCCGCTGTGTTTTGGAAGGTCGCGCAACGTTCGTATGAATGGAACGAGACTGTCAGTACAAAGAGACGAAAAGACACGCAGACGTTCAAATTACCGTCGGCTGACAGATACATAGACGTCCAAGACAAACATTAAAGTCTCAACAAAATATTATCGTTTTTCAATTTGAAAAGCGGGTGACAACAGTTCACGATAATTTTCATACATTCACGAATCGTCCGCGTAGGCGCTACGATCGCCATGAATTTTAAGGTTAAAGCGAAGACGCGTGATTCGCCGGTACTTGAAAAATCAACGATATCTCGGAAGTCCCATTTTACGAATTCAAATCATATACCCTCAATTATTTTCGGACATTATCTCACCGAGGTACACGGCATCTGCAATCGGCAATGATCTGGCGCCTTTATTTTGTATACGTGAATAACGTGAAAGTCCCGTAACGCTTCGAATGGATTTCTCGGGAAAACTCTAAGGATTCGCTGCGTGGGCGTCGCTACTCCGTAACTCTTACGACACGTCCACGTTGGCCGGCGTCCACGTATCCACGTGTGGCTAACACAACACGCATAACCACTATCAATGCGCACGAGACTAGGTGAGCGATTCGACAAATTCGCATAGAGACAAATTAATGAACCGGCCTTTCGAGTCAATTAAGCGGGTCATTGCAATTACGCTATAAGCAATCAAGCAATTAATCCAGCAATACGTTCGCAGCGCTACGTAACATACGTTACCGCGCAAATAAACTAGGACTGCATTGTGTGCGCAGGTGTGCAAAATTCGTATAAGCGAATTAACAAATATAAGAAGGAATCAGACAAAACCATATCAAGTATCGAACACGCGTGCAAACAGTCCAAAGCAACGTTTAACGATGAGGAGCGAAACAAGCCTTTTTATTATTTTCAATAGTTCCTTGAAACCTCGTACCTGCGAGGACGTGGTGACTTGTGGATGATGAGAATGGGCGCCGTGAGCTCTACCGGCCACGAGATTTTTTTTCTTTTGAAAATTCTCCATGACCGACTGCATGTCCCCATTCTCGCCCCCCTCCGCCGGGAACTCCGACATCTACAATAAAAAGCAACAACAATTAATACAAAAGTCCCTCGTTATGACGTTCACGCGTTGCGCAACATGGTGTAAATTTAATTTTTTGTTCCCCTTTTAATAAAACAACAATCCATACCCACAAGTACACAAGCATATATGCAATTCGACACAACACGGAAACAAGGTCCGATTTTAATGTTCAAAATCTACTTGAATATCACTTGATAAGCTGACGTGATTTTCATACTGGATAATCGATATATCCGCTTTGACAAGTATCGGCGTGTCACGACATACACGGTCGTTGATCCGCGTTACACAAGAGTCTGGTGCTACCTTCGGCAAAGGCGCCTTGATAAACTGGTACACCCACGTTGGTTAGAGCAACCGGCAGGCAACCGAGCAACTATAAGCAAGTAAGCAAGCGGACCCAATTACTATCGAGCAGCCGGATCTGAATTTTCGTACGTCGAGTTATTAGAGAAGCTATGTACTAATGTATACCTATATACGAGCCATGGACGTGTAGTCGTAGCAACGTCATTTCGCCACGTTAATTACGTCACACAGTTCATAGAGGCAAAGTGCATCGATGCACTTACACTTGACGTCTCACGTGATAAATCATCGACGACAAACTCACTGAACTTATAGTCCGACTTGGGAGGGCAACAAAATTGCTCTCGTGCAATCTAACCTAATAATTTTTACTGTATGCTGCATCCAATGCTTGACGGCTGAATAGACGCGCGAGTATGCGGTAGGCTGGTCATGTGTATATATATATATATATAAGATTATGAATATGGCGGATCTAATTGAGTTCGAATAATTATTAATGGATGGTTCGCGTATGTTTTTCGACGGATGGCTTTTACGAAGAATTTTAAGAACGCTTAATGGATACGATAACTTTTTATCATTCGTATTCACGACCTTGCGACAGGAAAGACCACCGTGTTCGATGGACAGAGAGTGGCTATAGTAGATAATCCGTGATTAGTTCTTTTTTTTCACATTCTCTCGCATTCTGTGTCGCAGTGGTCGTTTAGCAGGAATCCAATTCGATTTTTATTACGTTGGTATCGTTAATGATGGATCGATGGACTTTGTCATGATTGGAGCAACGCGGTAATTGATTATCTGGTATGTACGGTGGTAGTCAAATTATTCTAATGTATGCCAAAAACATCTGTATTTTCTGACGTCCGTTAATGGCTGCCAAGTCAAGATGTTCTTTGCTACAGTCACCTTGTTTACCTGCTGCATAGTGAATCTGTGAATTCCTTTAGGCCTATCGAGGGATCTTCGATGACGTCAAATTGCCTATGGAGACACTGCCTTTTACGAGGTTAACACAAGGTTCTGATAATACTGCAGTATAGTATTGTATTTGACATTGGTAAGTGAACACGTGGTATTTTGACATTTTTGGAAATTTTATAGATATTTTATAGTTTTCTAGAAAACGAAACTCGTCAATATTTTATCTTGCCTTGTCAAATAACATATATATTGGATTTTTAACGTCAAAAGTTTTTCTCGGTGTCATCTTATAGCTAAATATATCTGAAGTCCGATGTTTAGCCATTAGATTAGTTTAGCTCTATCTGTCTCACTGTTTATCTACCGTGTCAGATCGTGCGCAACAAAATCACGTATATATTGCAAGCGCACCACTTTCCTCACGAACCTCTTGCTGATTCCGCGGCCTAATAACAAAGCCCGTGACCATTGGATTGCATGTGAATAAAGAAAACTCACTTTAATGCGCATCTATGCTGCGACGTGTGGAACAGTGCGAAGAATAAAATCTAAAATCCCCGTGACACAGGGATCAGACTTTTACGAAGAATATACATCCGTGGCATAACTCAAAGGTAGTTAAAGACAATGCATGACTGCGAGAGATCCACATAAAGAATTCGCACCACTGCTTCAGAAACACTTGTACGTTAAATAAAACCCCACGTCACAAACAGATCGGTCTTTTTCGTTGTCTCTTATTCATTCTAATGGATGGAAAAGAGAGGATCTCCTGGGAAACCAACAACTTTTGACACAGCAATGATACAGGCCTTTTCAGTGTAACGAGAAAATACACAGCGTTGGTTACCGGCGCGAGACAAGGGCCAACGTTTTGCGAACGGTCAATACAGTTTCGTATAGTTGGCACAAAGGACGCGTTAACCGACCGAGCGAAATTCGTTCGCACGGCAAGTATCGGCTCGTGGTTCGTGTCAGACTGACCGGTTTTCGTTGGAGATGCGATGGGCCCCGTAGAGAACGATGCCAGCGCCCTGACGGCGACCCCACGAACTAGAATGCCAGACACAAGCTTAGAAGCCGGCATTCGCGCACTTCTCTCTCACTTGGCATTCCGTATGTGCTTGGTAGCGATCGATTTCTTTTGGCTAATTTATCATATAATTAGCGTGGTTATGCAGCAATGTCACATGTAAATATATAGATTCCGAGTCCGCTTCATACGGAGGACGCCATTTTTTTTTAGGCGTTTGTGAACGAATAGAGATAAAATTGACAAGGAATAATTACAGCATGAAAGCAAAGTGGAACTGTCATTGACCGCTACTATTGGATGCTTCACGTGTCTTTTGGACCTTATATAATACCGGACAGCGCAAAGGACAAAAAGCATGACGGCTCCCTTACGTCGCTGTTCTACGAAACGGGCATTTATCTCTGGCCTAGTTAATACGAGACCGGTTCAATAAAATTTACTCGTTACGCGTCTCGTCTCGACTGTAATTTCAACGTCGCTCTTAATAAAACCGAAAATATTAGCAGGACCGAACGAACACTTTTTCTCCGTGAATACAGTTAATGCTCGTGGCGCTAGTGTCGCCCTTGAAATATTTATGATGGATTAGTTTGTGACGTTCGACTATTCGCCAACGTGGGACTCGAGGGCATGTAAAAGGAATGCGTTCCTTCAAGCAACATCGTTCCAGGCCTACAGTCAGTAGGCAGCTGTGCGCTTTGGCTGATTTAAATATCAGAAGAATGTCTGGTATTCCTTATCTCCTGTTCATAGAACAGAAGAAGAACAAGAATAAGACTATGCCGTACGTATGGTGAACTCGTATATAAAAATTCATGTCAAAAAGTCCCTTCACCCTACACGTACGCAAATCGCATATCGCGCCTAGTAACCTTTTCCCTCGTATAGCCGTAGAATAAAAAAAAAGTCCTCGCCATTTGAAATAGAACAAATGGAACATGACGGGAGAGTCCACGCGTTCCAATCGTTAAACGCAACGTTCCGAATTCTCTTCACGGGCCGCGTGTTCCGTTAAATAATTTACGAGGCTCGATGATCGCCCGAAAAACAAACAACGAACTTCATAAAAGAGCGAGACAAAGGACGGAATGTTGTCTGGCCAGTGTACTCGGCGCGATTTCGTGAAGTAAAGAGAATAAACAGGAACACGAAAGGCCTACGATGATTCTGTCAAAGGGAATATTGGCCCCTTGGGGCGAAGTATTATTTTACAAAAGATACTCGAATCGTCATCGTCTACCTTTAATAACGTAAGTACGTATAGAATTCACTCCTGCATTAGGTGACCGAACGAACGATACTTGCCGCGAAGTCTGCGAGGCCTCGAACGAGAAGGACAGATAATCTAGGTATGCGAAGTAAAGCCTGTGAAGAGGAAGACCCTCGAGAGGTCAGCGACCCCTGCCAAGAATTCGATCAGAGAAATCTCCAGGGGGTCAATGTACTTTAGCGATATAATTAATCGGCCGAACGTGGCCTACGGAGTCTTTGGTAAATTACACAAGTATTTATTAATACTTTCTAACGCCGCCGATACACCAGTCCCTGACCATGTCAGGGACTCTAGCTGTACAATCTTACCAGACTGTAGTAGGCGTCGTGCTGCAGCCCAGACACAAAGAGTCGATCGGAGACGTCTCGACGTGTCACGCTTGTTTCTGATGCATTCGCATCGCCTCGCAGCAGACACCCTCGGGGACTCTAGACTAAAGATGAGATGCACCTGGATGCTGGACACTGAATGCTAAACGCACAATTTTCATACCGACGAGGACGCGCGCGTATAAATCGAAACTTTTTAAACAACTATCGTAATCATTTCTTACGCAATTACAGACATTCCTTCGATCCAACCGAACAAAGATCATTTTGTGCAATCTCGCGCAAACGACTGCGACAAGCACGTTTCTACGACTTCTATCGACCTACGAAATTACCCAGGAAAATAATAGCGATGATTGCCAATGCCATAATAAAAACCGGAAGTTATAATAATCCCGTGACACCTATACAAGGTTATGGCTACCGGAAGTCCCACGAAGATATGATCAATTATCGACTCCACGACATGATTTTAACACCGAATCGACGCGATAGTCAAAATCATTAGTCATTGGTCCGTGTGACGGATTATAATTATAATAATACGTCAGACGGCCGTCATCAAAATAAACCAGAATACGATTCCTCGCAAAGATGAGAATCCTCCATTAACCTCTACATGGAGGATAACTTTGACGTTACCAGACTGTTTCGTATATCGAGACGACGTATGAGAAAACACGTATCCGTAATCATAAAAGTAGAAAAGTCCAGCGACATTTCTCACCCTAAAGCTTCCATGTCACGAAAAGCGACGATATCAGTCATCATCAAGTTAGTACATGGCGTAAGTCAATTTCGCATTCCCAGTATCTGACGATAATGTCGTTAAGTACTTCACAGTACAATAATACAGCTTCCCCGAGCTGGTTACATAAGTCGCCGGTATATTATGCCAGCGCGCATGCGAAATACGCAAATAAAGTCCGATTCTGAGAAATGAATCGTCGTCACTGTCCAAACCGTCGGATGCTGCTCCGCCGGTTAAAGTGACGCTCAACTTGTGGTCTCTCTCTCTCTCAAAAAAAAAAAGGCATAAAATAAAAAAAAATTTAATTACAAAAATTGTTCATCACGTTCACACGCAAAGTCATCGATTCACCACGATGACCCTTTTGTAACGTCAACCACGGCTTTTCCACGTCCACCAATCAGGACGCACCTGTCAGCCACGTGCGCGCTGGACAACGTGGATAACCACGTGTAGGCGGGTTTACGCTGCAGCACGATGGAACTCGTCAAAACAATCAACACGATTACTCATATCCACGCTTGGTCACAGCTAGAAAAACCTGACCTACTCTATCGCACGATGACAACAGGTTTGATCTCGGCATCGCCAGGGGTCGAGATCGAGTGCGACACCGAAGCCGACTTTAAACGCGATGATGTCATATCTCGTAATGGGCCGTGACGTATGTAACATGCTCGTGGCCCCTCCTCCTCAGTGCACGCATTGATTACTTGGCAGATATTACACTACAGCGGTCACTCTTGCGAATCGCGTTACACGAAGACCAATGACGTGTACGCGGCACTCGTGACGTAGTCGCCGGTGACGTAAGAGAGAGAACGGGCAGAGATTCTCAATCGTTGTCAATATACGTATATACACAGTACAATGAATTTGACGCAGTGGATTTTCGTGGACGACAGTAACAATACAAAAAAAAAATGGATCTTGGGATACAAAACGGAGGAGGAAATGAATGATCCCTGTCGAGTGACTGGTACGAGTCCGTTCAGCATGGCGGACCTTAGCGTGTATTTCTTCACCGCGCCTATTCGCAGCGCTAACCTATCAAATTCCCGCGGCCATTTCTCACAGGGTGAGGATAAGGAGAGTCCACACGAGAATCCGTTAGAGAAATCCTGGCCTGCTCTTGGCTCGGACACGAGAAATCTTTAGCGTCTGCGAATCCCGCTTGTTGATCTTGTCGGGCGAGAAAGACTTTCTAAAGATATTGCACGTTATAATTGTTTCTTCCGTCGGGTATTCAGAGATGCCTTTTTTCACGTGTCTGTTGGGGGTCGCTATGAATTTCTGTCGCGCCTACGAGCGTCGTCGTTAATAATGATAATAGAGTTAAAATATTATTTATAGCAAGCGTACGATTGCCTACCGCGCATGCGCACGGCAATGACTCGGCATGCGTTTACGAGAGCGCGACGAAAGATGATGAGACAACGTCGACAAAAATAAACATTTTTTACACTTACGGATTTCAAAAATGCTCCCCTCCCTTTGTACATGCTGCTGCGATATGGGTTGGTCCCATGCAGATGCAGCATATTCAATCCCCTGTCGACGCTCATTCATAAATTTTTTTTTCACCGCCAGTCAACAATTCAATCTCCACAAGAGACAACAGCACAGAGTCTCCAGCTCGGTCGCACGCAGAGAATCGTTCAACCTCGTGGCAACACTTGCGTGAGGATGTGAGGCTAAGTTCACTGCATTGAGAAAAGAAGCGCCTTGAGTAAACGTGAAAGCAGCGACGGACACCTGATTAACGTACGAAGGAAGCTTCGAGATGACTTTTTTACTAGCCGCGCTTGCTGCCACAGCCACTACTGTTGTTCCGGTTAATCAGCACAGGACGACAACGACATGACGTCCTCCGTAAAATGTGACGATTCTCAAAGTAAAAAAAAATACTAGAATTCGCACTGCGCAACCAAACGACAAAAACAATGATTCGCGCGAGCCTCGCGAATTGTTGGTAAACCTGCGAACGACGAAGCCAACACGAAACTGCGGTTTCACCGCGTTATCAGCGATACTTTCAAGGCTGAAAATTGTCTCGTAATCGCAGATAAGAAACCCAGCTATCTGGCACCGTTCAGATAGTGTCGCGGATCTTTACGTGCCGGTGTATTATAATTTCGCGAACACCCGTTACACGACAGTGACATCAGTACCAGAGTCCAATGGACGATTGACGGTGGATTTATCGGTGACACTGAAATTAACACACGACGAACACATACGTTATCGGGATATGACAAAATTTCCCCATAGGTTTTCAACGACAACGTCCCCAAATTTCCAGGCAATTAATTCTCGATTAATCTCGCGATAAGACTGCCCGCTGATAACGAAGGTATCGCCAGGCGGACCTTATCTGTTATCACACAATAGTTCCCCGAGTGAGTTCTAAGGACAGTGGCACACGTAGCGCGTATAAAAGTTAATTAATAAATAAAAAGTAAAAAAAAAAATTTTTTTGTCTTTTATCAATTTCAAAGCACCTGTCGTAATTACGTGCTTATCAAAATTCCGTCGAATTCGTTATCGGTGGAAAAACGATGACGCGTATCGCCGGCATGCGTGTTCCATTGATAAGATAATCCGCGCGAGTACACCTTTTAAAATCGATGACGTATAGATTTCGATTAAAAGCCAAGGTACGACCGCGTGCGCTAGCAAACTTGGTCTTTTGTAAAATCAAAGTAAAAATTAGCCTCGACGTCAAAGCCACGCGGGTATACGGTAACGCGTGTCTTGTTAGGAAGGAAGTCGATCTGCTTCCGGTACGGAAGTCACGTTGAGAATTCCGGCCCCGCGTCATTCGTAATCCCGAGAACGCGCTATGCGTTCTACAGCTGTCGGGACTTTCAATGGCTAAGCAGCCGCGCGTTGATAAATGTCGAACGAGCGAAGTCAGCAAAGACTTTGGTATTATTTGTCCCTAGTGATAATAATAACAACAACGGGTGGCCGACGTTATAAGCAGCAGGTGGAAAAGCGACGAGTAACGATAAAATAAATCAGAGTCTTGCGTCAGGAATGGAATACAAAATTAAGGCCAGCAGCAAGGACGTCTAAGCAACGCCGGTATAAGCCCGAATAAGCTATCCTTCCTAATAGCGTCACTTAAAGATCCAAAATTCCCGAGAAGCGTCGTCACGCGATCGTTAGCTGGTAAGAAATCGAAAAAAAAATAACTATCCAAGGCCACGAATAATCTCGAAGAATCCGCGTCCGAAAGAAGAAAGAATGAACAAAATTATTAAATCACCCAAAAATAATTGTTCACGATCACAGTACGTAATAGTAATGCCGATCGCACGTCATTTTCGTTGATCGCGTCAAAGCCACAATGCACCGCGAGACACGCGTAAATCGTCCAACAGACAGAGAGACGCGAGCCGGTAAAAAGTACCGCGAGAATTCATCGCGCGTCAACCCGCGCCCGAGGAGTCTGAGTTTCTACTGACTCGAAAAGCGCCGGCCGTGCTTAAGCGCTGCTACGAAGGTTTCGGAGGTGGGTACGAAGAAATCAGCTGTACCTGATGGAGGTGGTGCCGCTGAACGATTTCGCGACAGCGGTGGGGATAACGCATTGCCAGTCGATAGTCGAGCTGGTGAATCTCCCGATGAATCATCGCGAGTCCAGGTGGGACTAGGTGGGGACGAAAAAGTAAATAAGGTGGACAAAAGCTCGGAGAACGATTTATAAGGAAAATGCGCGAGCCCCGCGTCCCGGAAGGCAAACGAGGCTAGTCTGGGAAAACGGTGCGATACCAAGAAATGACCCAGGGGTTTGGGTACGTAGGAGAAAAAAAAAAGGAACGTTAAAGTAGACTCGATAAACGCGATAGGTCGATACGGTTAGATTTCATTAAATTAACTTTTCTCGTTAATCTTATCTAACGGTGGCCATTGTTCCCGGAAAGAAACGCCATTTGTAACTCTTACTGACCAATGAGCGACGATCTTTAGTGTTATCGGTTCGATTGCGATCTAATGAAGAAAAACAGTATTGGTCTCTACGACTGTTATAAGCCTAGAGCACGAGTGATACAGGCGTATACAGTGTACGTAATAACAATAATAGTCGCACGATTAGAATATATAACGGGTGTGCTTTGCGTGTTGACAGAGTCTGAGGACGTCGAGTCGTACGAATTCCTGAGTAATCGGATCGAAAATACATATCGCCGGTTAACGAGACGTGCCAGAGGCAATGTTGTGCTCGAGAAATAGAAATAGCATTAAATATATATATTTGAAGGTACAACGATATATGTCATCGAAAAACGTCACGATAAACATTTTATTTGGATCATAGTAATGCAAATATATTACGAGAGTGAAAACAAGCCTAACCTTATCGCACAGTCGCGTTCCTCCTTCGCTGTCTGCTGTTACGTTGAACCGCGAAAGATTCATTCACGAGCAATGACGCAACAGAGTGTCGATCGTCGACAAGGTAAAACAAAGCATCGAAGCGATGAGCTACGGTCAAAACGCATAATACAGCCACCCACGTGGACTCGTAAGATGCGAATGCGTCATAGGCAGCAGAGACACGCGACTAGCCCTTTGAGGACGGCGAAGAACCAGCCCTGACATTGGAATCTATGCGCGTGAAGTACAGAGCGAGAAAAGGCGCGAGAGAGAGAGAGAGAGAGAGAGGGAGGAAACTAGACTGCAGGTATACGAGAAAGTAGGATAGACACGTCCTAACCGTCTGGCGGAGGCTTAACGCATGACTCGCTTTAGCGAAAATACCACCTAGTATCACTGCGTACACTTTGGGATGCACGTCTTACGCGGCGCGCTAATTGGCCAATTGTCCGACCAATGAGAACCGTCCTTTACCGCATACCTATAGGGTAAACAGAAGCAACGCATCTGACATAAGGAGGAGGCTCAGTGTCTTTTCTGACGGATTAAAGAATACACGGTGCATCAATTTCTTAACAAAACCCACGGTAACACCGTGCTTGTATGTGCAGTTTATAATCCTTGCTATTTATGGCGGCAATTTTTAATTACCCACAATCCCTCTCGAACGATTTGAGAGTTGGTTAGTCCGTGTTTATCGTTAGCGAAACGTTCGGCATAGCTCGAATCTCTGAAATGTTCACAGGCTACGTACGTTCGAATTGCCGTGCGTCTTTTAAGTCTATAATAATCTCTCTCGATGTACGCTGCTATGTTACCATGTAATTTACTCCGTTAGGTTATATGAAACGCGTCAGCATATATTCGAGTCGAGTGAAATCCGGCATTTAATATAGCCGACGGACGTCAGGGGGCTTGAAAGAAAACTCAAACTTCCCAGCACGTTGCCCGTCCAGTCTAAATCGAGATGCACTTCAATCGGCACGATACAACCAGGGCGTGCAGTCTTACGGTGGACTTAACCTGACTTAACTGAACTTAACTTCACCGTCTCCATATACCCTGACCGTTATTTATAGAACGCGGAGAGTCTACGGCTTCTAGAAATCGTCTATAGCGGCAAAGACGAGATACGAAATCTTCCTTCCCCTTCGTCCGTCTCCTCGTCCAGTCTACACCGCATGAAAGATCCTAGTAAATCGCTCGGAACGTGCTTCGCTTTACGACTGGTGTAACCCAGCGCGTATGCATATACGTGTCTCAAGGGATAAATATGCCGCCGGGCAATCCTTACCGTATGACAACCGGACTTATGCAGACACGAAATTCTATACCGACGCAAAATCATATACCGACACGAAATCGTATACCGTAGGTCCTTTCAAGAATTTTCTCAAACTTTCGCTTGCTCGCTGGAGAAGACATACAATACGATTGAAACGATACGAATCGAGCAGAATAATACACGTTTCGTGTTCACGACAAACACTGCTTAGATATTCGCGCGGCCTTGCGTGTCCTGCCAATGATTCACGTTGAGATAAAACTGTAAGCGCACGCTTGTAACGCCGGCGCGTGCCTATTTACGTGCACGCGACACATATAGGCGAGCGTCGGTAAAGCCGCAAAACGCACAAGTACGTGGATACGAGATGTTTTCAAATACACAGCAGTTACACGCAACCAGAAAGCAAGATTAAAATAGTCGTTTACGATCGATCCATAAAACGATTAACATAAATTGTGCATCTGCCGGTTGGACTAGGATGCATTATTAAGAAATTCATTTTCTTTATTATTTAACAAACGACAAGTGTGCGATCCCGTATAACGCGTCGCTCACCAGGATACAAATTTCGTATAATCAGCATACCGTAGATTTCGTACAATCGTACAGAGACACTACGTAAGCGAGTATTGACCGCCGCGTGATGCACCGTTACAAAGAAAAATCGAGCGTTAGAACAACTCATGACCGTCGCTGCTACGTATCGCAGTGCGAATATAAATGGTGACCTTAACGGCACGGAATCCTACGGTTTACTTCCTTGTTCGACTTTCACGAGGATATCCTGGTGCTGAGTCTCTCCATTGAGATCTTTCCAAACGGCAGGGGATACCACGATACGTTCGCTTCAAATTATTACTATATACATGTATATATACAACGTATCCACGTAACGACACCTGCGACATTAGTGCCTATACAATTTTTCTACGATAAGATTCAGCATGACGAACAGTAAGTCACACGCAGTTCGCATTTCGATTCTAATACGCACAGTAGTGACAGCTGTAGGCGCGTTTCCAACGGTACAGCAGAGTCGCGGATCTCGTATGCTATTCGCATGACATTCGGTAACAGGCAGTTAACCACGTGCTTGGAATTAGCGTTCGTTCGTATAGCGAGAGAAAAGTCAAGGGGGGGGGGGGGGGGGGGTTGTCATCGTGACTCATCGTGAAATGTGAGCGAGGATCGGCGAGCCGAGCGTGAGAATGAGACGAACATAGACAAGAGAGAGAGAGAGAGAGACGGAGAAAAAAAAATGACTAAAGAATTTTGAGATGAATCATTCTCGGGTGATTTTTGAGGGGAAAAAAAAAGTCATTTTTAAATACATAAGTTTCCATAGTAAATTTTGCTTCTACGGTACGACGGATTATTATGTATGGCGCAATTGACGAATTAATGATATTAATAGTCGTCGCGAGTACTGCGATCCCGTCTGGTTATACGGTCGATCGATAAAGTTCGATCGTGAGGTGAAAAGTGATTGGCGAGTGTATTGATCGATATCGATACGTCGATGGTCGGTCTGGACGCTCGTGTAGCTGAATGCGAATCGTGCTGAATGAACCTGGGAATGAATGGGATGGAATCGTGAGTCATCGACAGGAAGGGCAAGGTCGGCGCTCGACGGCGCGACACTGGGGATACGCGCGCGCGTAACCTCAGTGTAACGTAAAACGTGACGTTTGCGAGTCGAACGTACAGGATTATTGGATTATGCGAATGCGAGAGACGTGTGACGTATTTTTTGTCACTCAATACCGTCCGAATACACTAAAGAGATTTTATAGGGGATTTGGTACGAGGAAACGGTTGTACTGTACAGTACGTACTGTAGGACCGTATTAGGTAAGAGCTCTAAAGGGAATGAGAGGAATCGAGAGGAAAAAAAGTATATAGTGAACCACAGGTATCCCAGGCGTGAGTCACGCAACAGGTATTCTTCGCGTAGAGATGCAAAGATGTGTACCCGGCTGCAACGCACCCTTTGGGACACGTGGATCATCCCTGTGAGTCATTTTGGTATTCGAATAATTTTCAAGTGACCGTGAAGATGCTCGTCCGTGGAATTTTGGTATGTGGGAATTTATTTGGAGTATATATATATATATGTATATTGTATCATAAAAATATTTTTTAATTGTATAATGTACTTTTTCTCTCTTCGTCCGAGGAGAAGGAAAAAAAATGTATCCTTACTAATTCGTATTATCTAATCGACGAGCATCCATCCATTTTGTGTAGCAGACACGAGAGACGCCCGATTTCTGAGAATTATTTACCAGCGTCCTTATCATTTGACTCGCGCCAATGATAGGCCGACGATCGAGCTATTACATAAGTCAGTGTACATTACCTGCGAATGAATCATCCGCGTACGTATACTTTCATTAGTCATACGAGAGGCTACTACCTGCTGGTCACGGTGTTAAGACGATCCTTTTTCCTATTTTCATTCCCATACTTATTGCCCGTCGTTTCTCCTACCTCGTCCAATGTCTCTTTTCACGAGTGGCGCAATTCTGCTCCACCGGCCGGACTCCGCCTGCCGACGAATGAGCGACGTGGCAATTGGCGTAGAACGACGGCCCGAGAATGTGATTTCGCAAGGGATCTGAAGAGAGCGAGTGATTGATCTCGAGTAACGATAACATTTCGCGTATCACGCGCGTGTCAAAGGTCACCGATGCTCGGCGATTGCCGAGAGAAATCTGAAAGACGATCGTAAATGGTAATGCGAGGATTTAATTGAAAGTAAAAAAAAAATCACCCGTTATATCGGAACACGTCATACATCTCACGTGGTATCCCCCTTATCAAAATGAAAGGCTCATTGGCAAAAATTAAAATTACGTTACGGACTCGTCATAGTGCAAAATTGCGTATTTCGCTCAATTACAGCCACAATTAATCCCACGACTGTCAGCCTCTCCTCGTCACGGTTATATCAATGTTCGCATGACACGAGAGAACCGATAAGATACTGAGATCGCGAAATTAAATTCACCGAGAGCGTCGTCATCGAGCATCGATAAGCCTTACGTAACCTCGAAATGATGTCATTAACATCAAAATTCATTATTCACGTAACGCCGAGTCGTCCGATTAATTAAATCGCATCCCTGCCAATGGCTCCGTCACGATTCTACTATTAAATAAGATCGTCCCATCCCCAGAGGTATTGAAGAAGAAAAAAAAATATTCCAAATGACTAAGCGGCTCCAAAAATCAATTCCGAGATTGATCCTTCGCAGACGCGGCGCAATTGACAGGTCGCCTATGGTTGCCAGTGCAACAATGATCCACGGCATGAATGAAGCCGGCAAGTGTAGGGCGAATTCCGGCGGGGTGGGGGATACGGCTTAAATAGAAGAGTGGGGCAGAAAGACAGTCCAGTAGCGTGAGTCATCCTGACGGATGATCATCGGTGGGCTCGTAGCACGTTGTGGTCTTCCTGGTCGTCGTGTCGTTATTGTACGACACGACACTACTAACGATCACACCGTTACAAGCAGACAACATGGCGCTGGTTAATGTCAGAGGTTCTCAGTCCGCGAGTCATACAATACTAAAGAAGTTAACCTTACGTTAAACCTACAGGCGATGCAACTGCAGTTTTGTACACGTAATAGAAAATAAGGCTGATAATTGAATTTGAATGAAAGGAAATTTTGTTTTTATAATATATATAAGCCTATCTCGATATTACCTGGTGCTGCCATCTGTGGGTGCAATTCGTATGTAAATCCCATGAAACTCACCTGGAACAGAAAATCGAAATTTTTCATTCGTACATTTATTACACCATTGAACGAGCCAACGACGAGTCAATCAATTGGAATGTAAATAAGGAATCTTATCGATGCTTAATGTTATACAAAAGTGAGGTTACGTTGACTCTTTGTTTTCAAGTAAATCCCACTCGTGTATCGCTATTTCGTTCATGTAATCATGAACCGCAAAGACGTGGTTATTCCTGGGCGTCTTTATAACGCACGGATGACACTCGTATATCATTGAATCACATAATGACACACGGTCGCTCGGTAAACGAAGTGAAGTTCATTTATTTACTACTGGCACGAGGATGGGCCGGTTCTTTTTCTAAACCCGCTATTACGCCCATACAGAATTCCCAGTTAGTCAGATGTTTTGGTTCGTGGTCGCAGATAAGGTTAGTCAAACATACGTAAGGTATCGAAAGAACACGCGTGGTGACACGTGACCAAGATGACAGTTGACAAAAATAGCCTGAAAACCCAAAGGGGATTTTTTTTCAGTGCCGTGAAATATCGTCCAAACGAATTGCGCGTCACGGTTAATTGCAGCAACGAGAGTCAAGATGGCGAAGAGAGACGTGGGCGTAGCTAATCACCTACGGCGCCACAGGGACGCCATTATCGGAGTTTCCACCTGGGTTGGTACGTCTGACGTCGATATAGAACGAGACCGAAAAATTACGTAGAAGACCATAAGTAAAAAAAAAAAATATACCATGACTCTCGTAAAGAACGGAACAATATATTAAATCGAGCATAAAATAGCGACAGTACAGAGCTTATCTGATTACAGTGACAATAATAATAAACTCCCTGATATTACATTTACTTGAGAGTCAGTTCATTAGTCGTTTGTTATTCCCGCGACCATTGGCAAACCCAAGCGACTTCTTGCCAACGGCCTACGCCGCGCACGTACGAAAAGCGTATCCAAGTAGCGCCACTGCGGCCACGAGACGTACTAACGATGTTTCATTGCAAAACGCGTAACGTTGGTCGGCGTCGCCTTTGATCGACTAGCCTCCAGCGTGGCGCGACTTGATGTTGCCTATAATGAACGTAACCGATACCCGTACGTTCTCCTAGAGTCACACCTACGTATACGTGACACGCATCGAGCCCTCGTAACCATACTTATCGGTAACCATCCTCACCATGAAATCCGATAATATCGAAAAGCCTTCGAACGCTGCGTTATGCGCGTCACCTTTTTCTTTTACATTATCACTCCGCGGTATTACAACAGTCGATTTAAAAACGTACAGTCGATCGAGTCTATCCGCGCAATGCACGCATCTAATTATGCGCGAGGTCCGAGGCGAGCCGCCATCTTGTTTTCACTATGTAGCCAAGGTGAAGGCGAGTGAGATAAAAATATGTGAGATCCCGCAGCCATGGCATGGATGCAAGTGCAATTAGTCACGAGGAACTAGTCGTTAATACATCCTGAGTTATTACCAAGAGACACTATTCTAGTCCTATACTCGGTTCTATTGTGGGAAAAAGTAATTTTTTTTTTAGCGATTGCCCAGCGCTAACGCAACGTTTGTGCAGTACTGAGGAAATATCGAGGAAATACAAATACCCTGTCGAAGAAACACGACGAGAGGCTCTGACGAGACGCGACATGAAAATGGGATAAAGCGCAATAGGAGAAATGTCGAAATTGAGCAGGAAGAGCGCCGAGCGGATGAGGGAGGAAGGGCAGACGCTTTTGTCGGCATTTCCTAAAATACGTGTCACGCGGTCGCTAAGTGAGCGTAAGTGATGGGAATAAAGGAAATAGCTAATGGCGAGGCTCGTAAATCATAGCGAGTCGCGAGCGGCAACCGCTAGCCGCTATACGGTGTGAGATAGTGCGAGAAGGATGTATAATTGCATTGTAACGCTCTACGAGTCGATCCTTGATGTCTTTGACAGAGGCAGCCGCCATTGTCGTTACCGCGGCGTGTAATCGCGCGATACCGCAAACGAGCACGAATCCGAGTGATAAGTAAACGAGTCGGGTTCTAATAATAAAATTAGATAAGAAGCGACAAAAATGTTAGTAACGACATCGATGCGATCGGCCGATCGAACGTGAAATTGGAGAATTAATTAAATCGACGTCACAATCAATTTCCGCTAGTCTCGCTAGTTGGATGGACGAATCATTGTTTTCATAGGGAAAATCTATAGTCAAAAGTCACTAGACGCCTCAGAGGCGAAATACCTGGTGACATTCGACCGGCGGTTTAATACGGATAACTTTCATTTCTTTCCCTAGGCGAAACCGACGGCACAACTGTGAATGGCTGTTTACTACTCGACAGGATACAAAGTCCCTACGTGTCCTAGGAGGCTCGTTAAACGCGCTCGCTCTGCCAGCAGGAGCATTGACTACCAGGCGTCAACGTTTTAAAACTCCCTAGGACATGCTTACTGATTATTCACGACGCTGCGACAGACACGCGCGTCTCTAGGTCTATTTTTACGTGGTACAAAGATTTAATGAATCATACGAAGCAAGGTCGCGCGTGCTAACTGCGAGATAAAAGTCGGTATAAGGAGGCGCGTCGCGACGCTCGTGAAGAATTTAACGGCTGCAAGTGTACGAGCGACAATACCAATTCGGTGTTGTATATGATGCAGTAGGTGTGCGTGCGCGTGTCGCTAGTTTTAAAACGGCCTTAAGGGTTAGGGCGTTCAAGTTCCATATAACCTCTAGAACCTTCGTATATACGTTTCTGCTGGTAATGAATGTACAAGCTTGATTTATACGTACGAGGCAGAACGAGGCGTGCACGTTACACGGTGGTGGCAAGGGAGAAACTTCCATTGGGCTCCGCGTGCTAGCATGGTGGTCGCAGACCGTGGCGCCCTCGACGTCATAACCATAAAACTAACAAAACCGTTATTGTCTTAAGCGCGGAGTTCGCAGCCGTAGCAGAAGACAGTTGAACGACGCTGATAAATAGTCAGCCGTATAAAACGTCTCTGCCGGGCGTGAATGCCCGTGCGCGGGGATAATGTGTACACGTGGAACGGGTGCAGCGCCAGGGCGAATGAAAATAGAAAGCTTTTGGAAATAATATTCAGCGTCTCGGCGAGCGCATTAAATTGGTCCAATAAAACGGGCGGGAGGCAATATGTGTGTACGTGTGTCTATTCAACGTGATTCCACGGTGTCCGAAGGGACGGAGAATAGTTGCGATTTTCGACGAGAGACAATTCTTCGCAAAGTGATTGAAATATGGAGATGAATTCCGGCCGTTCGACGGGAGCGCGGGAGGCGTCGAGAAGCTCAGACGGATTTCTGTATTCGTTCAGGAGGCGTCGTTGGACTTCGTGCCAAGTGACAAACTCGTGACTAAAGGCCCGTTTTCACGTGGCGCGTGTCTCTGCTAATGAGAGAAGACATACGTCAGAGGTAGGCACGAGGTGGAGAAAATTGAATTTGACTTGCAAGTAAAAGCGCGTCAAATAAAATATCATTGAAACAAAAATATTGCAGCAGTTGCCGTACGAAATTTTACGACGGACAATAATACGCCGATAAATAAATTAACTCCGTTGTAATATTCCTGTATTAAAGAAAAAGTTTACCCATCATTCGATAAGCGCCGTTCACATACACGCGCGCGCCATGGCAAAAGCCGTGTAAAAATTCAGACACAAATCGTGACCTTCCCGAACGCAAAGTCCGAGACGTCTGAAAGAGCGAAGATTCGCAAAAATAATTACCAAGCAGTTCCGCGCGGCTGTCAGCAAGGGGTTAACAAATGTTGGCCAAAGTCCACGCGTGGCGCGCGCGTCATTTTTGCAAAACAGAAAAAAATAACATTGTCGAGCGAGCAGTAGGTTAAGCTGGAAGATAAAAAAAAATAAAATAAATGAATCCAACTAAAATTCTCTGACCGATAGGTCCCCCCCTCCCTGACCATTTTCTAAGTTTTTCTACCAACGTATTATAAAACCGCCTCTCGTCCTACGCCTCGAGCCAAAGACTTATGCAACGCGAAACCATTTTCGTGGGGCCGAAACTATTTTTAGACAGAGTCCGGTATTGTTAGCTTCGCTCTATGTGCGCACGTGGTTCGAGTAAAGCGCATCGGTCCGACGAAAATCAACAGTCGATCAACGTGCAAACGGATATTTTGATACTCGGAGGATACGTCAACGTGACAGATCGCCGAACGCTCTGTATCTCCCCGACATATTTTTTCCCTCTACCCCACAATGACAAAAACCCACAAGCATACACCGATATATATATATATATATATATATAGGTTAGGTATATATATAGGTACGGCGGGACAAAAAAAAAGGGTCAGCCAAGAATGTCAATGGGTGCAGAAAACTTCTCAACCGCACCCGACAGCGGTCGGCGTCGTTTCTCTTTTTTTATACCGCGTTTATTTATACGGGGTGTGACGCAAGTAACGCACCGCACATAACCAGCCGTCCAGTAGGCAAGAGTCGTCGAGCCTTGCGTAACTCATTCCCGGCCTACGGGTAACGCCAAGAGAACCAGCATTTTTGCGACATGCTACTCTAAACGTGAGCACCCTGCTCGGTCGGTAACGCTTGCCACAATCAGTCAGGCTAATTCGTATACCGGGTGAACAATTTTTTTTTCTCAACTTTTCACTCAGCATCGATCAAACGATTAACATAATTCACATGGTCCATTGCTGACGCGAGAGACACAGCCGTGAGGAATAAAGACACGGGTCGCGAGACGTACAATGCGCAAACGAGGACACCCGTTAGACAAGTGTTGCTACTGAACGCGTGGTATAGTAGTAGCAGCATCCATTCATCCAGCGGGGCGCGCGCTAGTAATTACCGTTACTACGTTCACTCAATTGTCTCGGTGTTGCATTATAGTGAGATTAAATGCATCCGGTCGGTCCATTGACGGTTATGAGTTTTCGTGAAAGCGCCGTATCTTAGCCGGTTCCAATTAATTCTATTAATTACGAGATACGTCTAAGTCAAAGAGTCGGTACTGGGTGCAATTACATATAAGAGCATTTTTTTATCCCGTAAAATCTCAAACGCTCCGTAAAGTGCTTAGGGATGCTGCGGGTCAAAAAGTATCTCGATCATTCAATGACACCCGTTAAAGATCTCCTAATGAGATTCTTGGGCAATTAACAGAGAATTCTCGGTGTTCCCACGTGTTTACCAGCGAATAAATTAATCGGCTATGAAATAACGTTATAAATTGTACGCTTTCGCTGTCTGCCGTGTATACAGTGTGACGAATTTTTTTTTTTATCAATTATTAGTCCGTACGATTTATCGACGAGGAGACGTAGAAAGTCGCGTGCGAACTGTGACCTTAATTTTTTTTTTAAATCCCAGATATGATTCGAATGGTCCATGACGTTGCTATGGATACGAAGAGTGTCGAGAGAGACGTCTTCTCTTCTTGTCTTGTCTCCGCGAGTATGGTTGGCACGTATCGTATATAACGTGTGTCTCGTGTAAGCGTGTCTCCCAACTCTCGGCAATTTAGTGCGAGTTACACTCAATGACGCTGGCTTAATTGTCACAACGAGATGCGACGAGGAGATGTCTCGATTCTTTCATTTCCAGGGATGGTTGCGGTTCGCCTACCACCGGGGAGAGAAGGCAGGATCTGGAAGAAAGCAAATTAATGGATGGATAGAGGAGGATAGAAGCTGATGGGGATATAGGGTGTAGAAAAGGAGCGAGAGAGATACGTGAAGAAGGAGTATATAAAGGAAAAAGAAGAAGAACCGCCCACAGAGCGGATATGCCGGGTCACTTTAGGTCAATCAGGGCAAAGGGAAGCATTTTTAAGTGATCTTTAAAATAAAAAAATTTTATACACCCTATATGTGACGCGTTAATTTACCTGCTATAATGCGTGACTGTGCTAATGGAAATTGCGTGTTTTTACATATTGGAAATTTTTTTTACTGAACGGAGAGAAATGCATTTGGGAAAAATCTTATAGATATTTATGCAAGGGATAATCGTATGTCCTCGGACCTCCTACGTTGATATTAATGTCGTTCTAACAGCCGTGAACCGACGGTTAATAGAAGTGATTCTCGTACGGGCACGAGCCACGCTATTATCCAATTGAAAGGCAATGGGGAATCGCTGGTTTTTAATCGCATCATTTGTTATGCCCGTCGCCATTTGCCATCCGCGTAATATCACGTGCCTACGTAGTACGGCGTGCATAAGGTATGCTGCGCGAGTGAAAAAATTCATTTTAATAATTCGTATAATTTATAGAATTCTTGTGGCAAGTACCTGGGCGAAAAGTTAATTCAGAATGTACGAATAGAGTGGGAGTTATGGAATAGAAAGGAGAATGATGGTTTCCTCGGATTCTCCGTAGATACTCTAAATATATCCAGACCCAGATTCCACCGACCAGTTACAGATAACGAAAATCCGGCACCAGTCGCCAATAAATTATTATGAAAAATCGACATTTTTTTTTTCTTTTTTAGTTATTTTAAACTTACTTTATTGGTACCTGACTGTCCTTACGGAGGTACAGAGAATTGTGGTCTGATGTACTGACGACCATTGGCGGCCATTTTACTTTTCCTTGACAGAGGGACTACGCTAGTCAAGATAGGAACTACGAATGGGAATTTTCGAAATAGGACAGGGAAAATATCAACAAGATGGAATTTTCTAATGGAATGTTATGTCACTGAAAGAGAGGATGATTATTTCTTTGGCGTAGATACGCGAACGAGTATTTCTAGTGTAAACTTGACTATTTTTAAACGCGCCGGATACACGAATGGGCTTTTATTAACTACACAAAGCACTATCCGACAGTCCCGTTCTCGTATTGGAAAAGAAAAGTTTCTGCGATACTCGAAAGATCCTTAACGAGACCTTGCTTATGTACAGGTTACGTGAAATTTTGCGATATGGCAAAACCCGTTATATATTTTCTGTTCCTGTCGGTCAAATTGCGCAACAAAATGGAATTTCGCGTTACGTAAAAGGATCAGTTGTTTTAGTACACAGTAAGAATCCATCTGTAGACACATTGGAGGCAAAGTAACGTGGCAGCAGTCCAAGTGGAAAAAAGAAAACAAGAGGAAAGACGGTTTCCCTAGAAGAGAAAAGGAAACTGGTTTTTTGTTGGCCGAGAGAGTGAAAAAATATTGAGAAAGAGATAGAGATAATGAAAATTCCTCGCCGATCACAAAAAATGATTGCCCCCCTATCTCCAGACCAAATCCACAGTAAACACTCGTTTCCTGGTGTCAATAAGATAAGAAAAAAAAAAACCAGGGAATCCCTGCAAAAATTTCTGGTGGGTCTGCTTATATACTTAAAAGAAGCACGGGTTAAACGATAAAAAAAAAATTGCCGCAGTAGGTAATTTCATGAAACCGTTAGACGCGCAAAGAAAATTCAAATAAAACGAAAAGGTATAACGCGAAGTTTAGTGATGCGGGCAGCCATGAACGTCAGCCGTTTCTCAGTAAAAATATGTCACATATACCTGCGTGCGTATTTATTTTCAATGTTAATTATTATACGCAAGATTTTCCTCGTGTCAACGTGCGAGCCGATTGGCTGTGCATGGTATCGGAATATCGCACCATTACAGGCTATATGGATAACGTATATATTAACACGACTATGCAGTTACACCTAATTGTCAAAAGGACATCCCCTGGTCAGTAAAGTAAAATGACTTTACATCTGCGTCTCATTTCTAAGTGAAGCAATTGGTAGCCATAATACGCGTGGCGAAGAGAAACGTAACCGGAGAAAGAAGGTAAGTGTGTACTGAAATATATCAGTGCAGAACGTAACGGTATTTAACAGTCGAAAGTATAGAGTAGTTTAAAATACCTTGCTGTGTAGTCCAGAGAAGAAAGTTCTCCGTGGTGTCGAATAAGAAGACATGTTGATCTTGTTGACGACCATTGTCATGTCAGAGTACTCAGAATGTAGACTCCAAAAAAGATCGGTAGTCTATCCCGTTCTAGGCCAATAGACACTTTCTCCGACAGTCAACGATTTTCCAGTACAATCGTATAACGATTTGTCTTTCCTGGCATGTAAAATTGCGCCCTCGCACACAGGTTCTTTCTACTGTTCGCCCCGACGTCACGAATAAATAACATTCACGTGCTCTGCTATTAAGATAATGAAGCGAGTTGTCACTGCACCGTACACTGGCGAATTATCTTTGTAATTATTTCATTTGTTGTAATGAAAAAGCAGCACTGAATATTTCTTTCACGTGTATCGCTTCTTTCTGGCGAAAGAAATTCCGAACGACAAAACTTCGTACACCGCCACGCGTCAATCGTATACTGAGCGTTGGCGCGGGCTAGCCAGACTTATAAACGTCTTGTCCCCACTTCTCTCCAGTGAGCCAATCAGCGCGGCGTTTCTATGCAGTGCAGGTTTACTGCCTCACTCAGTGTCATCGTGACCTTCGATCCTAGGGATGTCTGACACGAAGATTACTCGAGAGAAGGGATACCGCATAGAAGCTGCCTTCAAGGCTGCTTATATTTTCCATAATCAGAGACAATTTAAAAATATACAGATACGAAAAAAGAAGATGGCTAACCAACGTTGATAATTATTCGAGCAACGCAACAGGGAAGAAACGCATCTATGCTTGTTTGGCAACTGCGCATGTAATTCCTGGTAACTTCTGAGCGCCAAATACTTAAATCCCGTATATACATACATCAAACCACCCTGAGCTGTTACACAGAAAGAGTATTTTCGTCTCTGTGAAAAAGTGCGCCAATTTGAATTTCTCAGAGACGTATATTCGGAGTCATCGTACTTTGATTCCTAGGATCAAACATTAAGGTGCTTGACGTTTACGTTGAAAAATTATAGTGAACTACGAAGTAAGAAGCTAAAAAATATATTTTCCGATGCAATATTCTTTCTAGATAGACGTGATGGATAAGCCACGTAGCAGACGTTAAAAAAAAAGTACACTGAGCATTACCGAGTCCGAGAGTTACGAAATATTCTTAACTCTTCTTCTTAAGAGTCTTAGAAAGGCTCAGGGTCACAAAAGGGACCAATGAACGTGCTTTAATTGCCTATTAATTAGCACCCGAGCACAGAGCGATGAGAAAATCAAGCGGTTGCCGTAAAACATGGAGCGTGTTTATAGCGAAGCTTTAAAGCACGTGAAAAAAAATCATTCTGGCTCGTTTGAGAAAAAGTAAAATATGAGAATCATCATTCGTACCGATTATCGATTAAAATCGATTCGTGAAACGAATCAATGAGTTCATTTTATAAGACGTGTAATTTTCGATAATTGTCTCGAAACAAGTGGAGCGAATGTTGATTGGACTTTCACCGAGCATAATAAGGACGGAGCGAAGGATTTAAGAGAGGCTGGAAAGAAAACTGAAAAATTCTTATTGTTAGGCGACTTTTCCAGAAATACTAAAGAGTGCGTTGTGAGTAAGAAAAAAAGAATGAAGTAAAAAAATAGTCTTGAAAGAAAAGATTAACTTGGACAAAGGGCTTCGGCTTCAACACGTGTTGGACACTCCCTTGGAAAAATAAATCTGCCACGAGTATTCTCGTAATGGAGGCGAGTTTCGTATAGGATATGAACGACATCCCTACGAATGTCTAACACGTAATCGGAAAACCCGATTCTTATGGTGGCCAAGGACGATTTAACGAAATGAATTCCTCAGGACGATTTCATGGGAAAAAGATTGTGCAATGTTAATGTAGGACAGGAAGTGTGAGAAATAAGGTCATGGACTATTCGTTGGAATACCAGAGGTAGGGAAGGATGAACCAGAGTTGAGGATATAAAAAAATATAATTTTTTTTTATAGGATAATTTCGAAATTCTCGAATTCCATGACGAAATACGTTCCGAGGGACAACGCAGCCATAATATAACCCGGGACGTAAGGCTTGGTGTTACAGGTAGAAAAAACTCTATACCTGCTTTAAGCCTCTAAGAAATTCTCGACGGTATTGTTTTGGTGCTAAAAGAAAATGGCGGAGTGTCGTTATCTCTGAGAAAACCTCGGTGGTTGTTACCATGTAGAAAAGTATTATATTTTCAGATAAATCTAGATGATTCATAGAATCCGTTGAATAGCCAAAATAAATAGTTTGGTCTTTTAGACCAGGTCTTGGTCGCGTTAAAATTCAACTCCAACTATTGTTGAAATTAATCCCAGATGGCGCTGCAGTCAATTTTAAGTCCGCGACGAATCATACGTGTCCGCCATTAGTGAGCGTGAAGAAAAATTTATAAGAAGCATTTCTTTATACCACGTATCTTTTACGTATATCGATAAGCGTTCAACGAATGTAATTAAACCTTGAGAACAGGATAAAATTATTTGTACCTAATTAATCCAACGCCGACGTCGTCCATATTAGAATCAGAGGACGTCGTTAGTCGTGACTTCTCGAGTCGTGAGCGTCTATGCGTATCGTTGCAAAATGAAAAAAGAAAATCCAGTAGGCGCCTGGACGTCGTCGCGTTCGCGACGTCGAGACGCACGTATAGGCCGTTTGTCACCAAATAAGAGAAAAACGGAGCAACCTGTTGAGTCTCCCATGGGAAAAGGGTATGAGTCACGAAGAATCAACAATCCAAAAAAGGGGAGTAGAAACAAATATGGCGCTCGACTTTAACTCCTTGATTAACATTGATTTCATATACTTCCGTTATTTAAAAAAAAAATGTCAATTTCCAATCGTCTGATCTGAACAAAAAATATGCCAACCGACTCCTAACTCACGTCATGAATTTACAAGTCAACAATGAAAA
The DNA here is from genome assembly GCA_030142615.1 of Syrista parreyssii. Taxonomy (NCBI): domain Eukaryota; kingdom Metazoa; phylum Arthropoda; class Insecta; order Hymenoptera; family Cephidae; genus Syrista; species Syrista parreyssii. The sequence goes on along the minus strand of JARQTG010000132.1, from coordinate 827,806 downwards.
GTTCATCTTCTATTCTATTTGCGTCCCCGTCAAAAAGGAAACAGCGGATGAGGAAGCAAAAAGTGAAACAAGAAGCATAGGGCGAGCTTCTTTGGCCGACGGTGAGTGAGTCAGGGGCGTCGCGACGCTTGGTCGCACACACTACACACATGGCTACTCGCGTTAACGCACGCGCGTATAAATTTATCTCAGCTCAAGAGCGACGCACCTTCCTGGCAATGCTGTTTACGGAAACGTCACGAATTAACAAGTACGAAATTCAATGAAATTTATTTCTAATAAAATCATTTTTTACCCAAAAATTTTTATCCAATTGAAATTTACATATATAAACCCATGTCGATAAACTCATACGTACAGGTCTCTTCTATTTGAATCACTGCAACATACGAATGCGATTATATTGAATCACCCTGTAGATAGTAGAGGTGTAATCAAAGACATTACATTACACAAATATATATGCTGATTAAAAATATATGCAAATTTGAAAACTACCAGGGAACAGTTTAAAACTCAAGGTGAATCCGCATTTCTTCTTAACGTTATTACACTCATTTATTACCTAGAGAAGAAGAACGACTCTAGCTCACCTGCAACATAAATAGGCCGAGGGCGTCAGTGAGAGACGAGTTAACGTCAAATGCAAGTAACGCATTACAATTGGATTTTCGTATATATAATTAGCTTATACAACACCAAGGAAATATTGAACGTGAGAAACGTGCTTTTGGGATTCTCGTTCATCCCCGATATAACGTGTAACGTTGAAAGTTGGAAATTTCATGAACATTAAGGACAGGAAAGTTTTGACACAATAAAAATAATACATTTAACCCAATTAACGTAGACCAACAGATACGAATCAATGAGCATTACGAAAATTCAGCAGCCACGACGAGTTAATCTCCTCGCAGCCATAAATGAAATGAAAAAAGATAATAATAATTAAATCAACAAACTAGCCACTCCGCAGCTTACGAAACCGTAATAGCCCTGGGGGATTTTTTTTTAAATCGTTTTATTACCTAGTAATAAATTCCAAGGCGTCGAAGCATTCGTGTTTTCGGAACCGAGCGCGTCGCTCGTATTTGCTCCGTTTTCGATAAAGTGACTTTTCAGAAGTAGGTAGGTAGGGACGATTGAGAGATAGATGAAAAAAAAAAGTCAAATACATGAAATCGATCAAGTGTACATTCTTAGAAAGACACCCGTAATATCGATCGCTGCTATCTGAGCGACAGATATCTATGAAGCGACAACATACCGTAGTGGAATCGACTAAGAAACAGGATTCGCTTATTGATAGATAATCAATATTATATGAAAGATAATAAAGAATAAGGTAGAAAAATGATTAACATACAATTAGAGCGCGATTGGAAGCTTATCAGTTAGTTGGAATCGTGATAAGGTAGGATTCTGAGTAATGCTCACCAGCCCTCAACTTCCGTTCTGGTTAGGTGCGATTCACGGTTCATTAGTAGAATTCAGAATGTACTATATGAGTCAAGCGCGGTGATCGCGAAATTGAAGGAAAAAAGGAGGACTGAGGTAATAAAAGAAAAGAAAAAGCGATTAACGCAGCGATTAAGATTTAAGACGATGAGTAAGACGAGGCTGTTAATAGTTCAATTGTTTGGGTCAAACGAGCCGTGAGATTAGTCACGAGAGGAAGATGAGATATTGCGGTGGGAAGGAAGATACGAAAATCACGTATTTACAATTCGTGACTTGAATCGTACGAAAAGATTCGTTGTAACAATGATATTAATCGTTCAAAAATTCATAGCGGATTCTCACATAAAGTTTGGACGTTTACATAATCCTCGTAGCCTACCTGGACCGGTGCCAATCTTACGCAAACGACTTCAAACTAACCAGAACTTGATACAAGTGACGTTAAAACGGAGAAGCTGGCTTTGTTTAACGTAAATGGCGGGAATATTCAAAACAGTCTATAACGTAGCTAATTTTCCACGAGCTGATACAAATAAATGAATTATTAAACATAAGCTAATAATATTCCAATACGTATGTAACATCCAAGCAGAATATACGAGAAATTAGATAAACAATTTTCCTAAGTATCGCAAAACATACATGGGTCTACAAGTCCCTAGGATATCCTAGGGACATTAGGATACTTGTGCTATGTAGATTATTCTATCTCCTAATATGTATTCTAATATTATAAGCGTGGGACATTGTAACTGATATTACAAAATTCATTCACTTCTCCAGAATCCATTCAGAATTCCCAGAGAAACGTGACTAGTGAATGAGAGAAAGAGAGAGAGAGAGATGCATAAAAGAGTAAAAATACAAGTTTCAAGTGGGCGGACGAAATCGTGACGGCATCGGTGAGCTCGTATGCAAATCGTATGTGAATCACACGTGATGAACTGAGTAAAAGATTAATGGAAGTTGCATGTGTGATGCAAGACTTTAATTTCCGACACATACGTCATACACCAATCGATTCTTATTGTTATCATAGACATACGAGTTGTCATGGTTGTCGGATATCATTAATATAACTTTGATTCTGGCGCAAGCGCATGGCGCTACAAATTAGCATAAACGTTCTATTAGAATAGTTATAAAGTAAATTAGCCTGCAAAAGAGTCAGTATGTCTTAAACGTAAGCATTTACGTATGTACGTTTTACTGCAACGTTAATATCGTCCAAGTGGTCATTTCCATATTTATGGTATCCGCTTGATTTACAGTTACATAGTAGGTTCGAGATAAGGTAAAAACGCGTGGGTAGTAAAGCAGTAAAGAAATTGTAGTTTCAATTTAGAAAATTGAAAAGTCAATTATATCGTCGTCCTCGTGATCTTTGTCCTCGTCCTCTTCTTCCTCATCTTCGATTTCCTCTTCTTCCTCTTCCTCCTCCTCCTCCTCTTCCGTATCCTGCAGGATCAGATCCACTGCTCCGACCGGGAAGTACACCGATGCTATAGCTTGTGCTTCTTCGTTGCCTTCGGACAAAAAATATGGCTCGATCCCAGCAAAAGCTAAGAAAGCTTCGTCGTGGACTCTTCTGACGATGACAACGAAGACTTCACCGCCAGTTTTGTGCTTCACCTGTGATTACAATTGCGACTGATGTTATAAACATTTGTGTAGTTTTCAAAATTTATGGCAGACCTTAGTTTCAAAATCGTCCGGTGTGGATGCTAGACGTCTGGCAAGTGGAGGACTGTCAAATTCAAATGCACCAAAGTGCACGACGTACTCTTGCCAGTTTGTGTATGCATCTGTGACTGCAGGAAGTTTCGATGCTTCGTACTTAAATGCATCAATAGGCAAAGGTGCTACCGGCTCTTCGTAAGGATGCGCTTTTTCCATGTAGTTGGGGAAAATTGTTTTGAATACATGAACTTTGCTTCTAGCCTGATCGAGGAAGCATTTAAGTTATATATATATTGAGTATTTAGATTAGATAATAATTGTCTACTTGTGGCGGAATCCAAGCAGCTGGATAAATCTTATCAGTGTCTCCCTCAACGTTAGGATCTGCCTCTTCAACATAAACATGGCGTTCCATATATGATTTTATTTCGACATCAGGTTGATCAGCCGACGTAATCCGAGCGTTGAGAAAGTAATTTAAATAATTTTCAACGTCATTAAGAGCACGCGTAGGACATTTCTCCATTCCTTCAGAACACTCGTGAGGATAAGGTACGGGCCAGGAAGGATGTGGAGGTTTGCCCTTGAGTCTTAGTACCATGCATTTGCCATCGGTGAGTCCTGTAAGAACGAATAAGAATTATTCTAGATTGCTAAAATAAAAATAATAAACATCTAAGACCTTTAACAATTTCTTCCCCAATCTCCAGATCACTTTCCACAATCATTTTCTCGATGATCTCCTTATTCAGTAAAATCCTGACTTCCTCAGCGACGTCAAAACAATCCGGAAGTAGTTCGCGAACGAGTTCAGTATACGCAGGACACTTGTCCTTATCCTTAGGGTTTCCATCATCGTCCTTAAACACCCAGGGCAACAGGAGAAGCGCAGTCTCCTCGCAGAGCTCCAGCATCATCTGGCACAGGAAGATTTGATACTTTGCCATCTTCTCAGCATCTTCCACAGCTTTCTTCTTGTCCTCCAACGCCTTCCTGATGCTCTCCATCTCCTGCCAACGTGACTCTTCCTCAGGGCATCTCTGGTCGACCGGTATAATCCACTTGGGTGATTCTGCCTGCTGGACCCTACGTATCTCCTCAGTGAGTAACCTTTGAAGCTTTGGACAGTGGGCACCAAACATCAGGTTCACCATTTTACCATCCTGTAGGAACATCCAGACAGGTTCGCTCCTACCACGGAACCGTTCCAGACTGGAGATGCTATCGTTCCGTGCTACTGCATAGCTCACTAGGTCTCCACCGACCTCCATTTTGATTTTCTTCAGGGTGCTGATCATGGCTACACAAGGACCACTCCATTCGGAATATATGTCAACTACTACGAGTCCCTTTCTTTCTAGAACTAGACGCCATTCTTCGTCCGTAGTAACTTCCGCTTGCAGTGCAGTAGCCGCTATCTTTTTAGTCATCCTTAATTAATCTGTATAAATTAGAATGATCGTAGGATATCTCGCGACTGAATTAAATAGCATGAAGTCCCTCGTACGAGAAACGAAGCCAATATCACTCTTCAGCGAATTCATATTGTCGCCTGCTGTAAAAGATTACGTCATATTCAATCCCCGGGAATGTTGAACGACTTTATGGAAACCGCGTGAGTAACAAATGTTTAGGCGTTCTTCATTATGAATCATTCTCTCTCCGTTAATAGTATTTTGTACATACGTTTTGGTCTACTAGGATGACTTGTCAAGCATTTATGAAAAATCCTGTAGGTGGACAAGCAGGTTAACGATGCTGACGAATCTTCATGAATGTGCAACAGGAATGGAATCACTTCCCGATACGTTTCTCATGCGGTGTATTTAACTCCGGTGTGAGAATAAATGGTGAAAATATCATTGGAATGCGACTGCATCGAAACTGCTGTGAATCATGCAGAATCGTGTGACTGGTAAACAAAGAGAAATAAATCACTCAGTATTTTCGTATTCGTTAAAGACAATCAAATAGGTGAAATAATCCGAGCACGTCCCCGGCACACTTCCCTCGTTAAGGATAAAAGAATTGTTTCGTAATTACATGCAAAAACGTGCACGAGAACGACGCGACGACTTGTGGGTTAAGTCAACGCGCGAACGAGTTACGAGAGCGACGCAGATGCAAATGCGAATTAAGGGTTGTTCCGCTATAAACCTAAATGAAGACGTTAGTCTCGGTTCACGTGGCGATAAACTTTCCTATCGCTGCTCCCGATCTCACGAGATACGAGAAACATAACCTCGTCGCGAGTTATCTGACGCCATTAACGTAGTAAACCGACGCGCGACTCATTTGCATGAAGCGACGCGACTGCGAGGACGAGCTGCGGGAATAAATCCCTAGAGACTTCTGTCGAACTTCTCTCGCCCGGTTGGTACTACAGGGGAGCCACGCGGTTAAGGATTTTTGATACGTACATCAGACAGTAAAGCAGAAACGATGTAGCGAAAGATAGTTTTCATGAAAATTCACATTGCGGTTCTTCCTTTGATGTGATTCCGAGTGAACTCCGATGAACCCAGAAGCAAATTTTAGACGTGACACAAATTCCAGTGTCGCAAGAGCATTCGTGGTGTCAGCATACTACGACGATATTCGCCACGTTGCGAATTGGCCTTTGCTTTCTTGACTTCCTGCCCATAGGAATTGCACTGTTGTTATCATGTCGTTCGAACGCACAGGGCATTGTCCTCCGTGATGAAATTTGGACGTTCGTCGCACGCGCCATTTTCCAGTTACCGACTGAGAGGAAAAAACGAGACGCGTAGTTCAAATTCGACGCGTCGCTATGTTCACGTGCGAATGTGGCGCGTTCTCATGGCAATAGCCAGGAACGTTGCAGCCATAAAGACAAATAGTAGCGAAACGAGCCCAACGAAGTCTAATGACGTGTATTTGCATTGGTCGTTAAAATACACTGGAATGTTTTGTCCTCTGCGCATCGTCTTCTGCGCAGCGATACCCATGGTCGAGACTTTTCCCGTCGGCGTGACAAAAGGACAAGCTGCGTCTGACATTTCACATAAGTCACGAAACTACGTATGTATCTTGCATAACCAACGGCCAACCTTATCCTCTCCCGTCCCTTTTGTTCCTATAAATTAGCATGAGAAAGGTTTGACTCGCCATTAAAAAATCGCTACGTTTCCCCCAGTAAATTCCACATCTCCAAGAAACGTACTTAACAGCCTCAATTATAACTGACGGCAGTTTTTTTTGGGGACATAAAAAAAAATAAAAAATTTACAAAAATACTTCTACCATATTCTCAACGTTGACTACGTTCATTTGAATAAAAATTCTTCGAATCACGAAATTTTTTAAATCGTTTCAATCTATAAATTCCGGAACACCCACGCCTATCTGACTTCTCCAGCTGATTGTAAATTCATTTTAGATTCGATGATTCATACGATTTGCTTCGTATAGGATTTCAGCGAGCATCAGACACGTACGTACGCCTATCAATTTAAAAAAGTGTTCTTGAATTTCATCGTGATAAATGATATCACTGTTTAACCGAAACCTATACAGTTCTATGCTATACAGTATTGACAAGCTATTTGCATATCAATATTGTTATACTAGATTAATAGACTCATACAAGCATCACCCGAATCCGTCTGTCCTGACGTAAAGTACAGGTTAAAACGAGCTTTTGGCAGCGTTTTCGACTGGAACGCATTTTCAGGCCTTCCCAGACAATAAAATTAATAAAGACGATCGACAAGAACGCAGATATAATAAAAATCTATAAACGAATAAAATAACCTCGCTATCCAAGAAATACCATAGTATACAGCAAGTACGTAGACTGATTACGAAAACTCCTGACAAACGAACAAAACACCGAGTTCCAAGACAGCTGATAAGCGTGCCTGTAACTTCACATTAAAAATCATTTGAATCTGGTCATATCGTTTCGTCCGTTAGCGCGTCTCATAAATTTTTCTTCGATTATACAGAATTAAAGCAAGATGCGTCATTTTTGAGTCGTTCGGAATTATTGCACGTCTACCAAACCCACGCGAAGTTAGCCGAGCGAGGCCATCAGTGTGTAGTCGATGGAATGAATAAAGAAAAAGAGCGAGAGAGGAGAAACAAGAAGGTAAGAAATATAATTCAAATAATTCAAATACACCAAGCAGGTTAGTCAGTGAATATCTAACGGGTGACGAAGTAAATGAATAATAGAAATTTTGAAAAAGTCTTCACATACAGCACAGAAGCAGATAAGAGGAATAACGACTGATACACCGATTAATTCGTAAAGCCCCTTTGGCGTGGGTGGCACAAGGCTGATTACTGGTCCCACAAATGAATGATTAATGTAGCCGTCCCGCGAAGGGACTCTTTGTAATTGCTACCCCGGGAGACAAGAGTAATGTGCCTGGCGTCGACCCAAGTCCAAACACGGAGACGAAAAGAATGAATTCAGGTAACCGCCGTCCTGGAAATCCAATAGCCGTAGTCGATCTCATAATTTAAATGAAAATAATATTCCATGGTCTTTTTCGAATCCCAGCATAAAGATTTTCCATACAGCGTCTCTGCTCGCGTGACAGAATACAGTAGTTTGAAAATATAATACAAATAAAAATCAGACTCCTCGGGCTTCTTGCGCAAGAGCTGACATGAGCTGTGGCGAATCTACGTCTGGTCGATAGTTGAAAACATATTTTTTTTCAATATCGATTAATAAGCAACCGTACGGAATTTCGATAACGAACCGGTTCTGTGGATTTTTTAACCCAAGAAATTAGCCTTAGGCTAAAGTTATCGACGGAAGGTCAAGGGGTGCAGCTGCACTTTTGAAGGACAATTTTGAAAAGGTCCAAGAACGTTGGCACCTCGACGTTGGAAAAATACGCTAAGCGATATCCGTGGCTGTTGGGACTAATTGAAAAAATTAATTAAGGCAAAGCGAGTGTGGCAATCAGCAAACTCGAATCGGCGGTTAAAAAAAAAAAAAAAAACATGACAAGACGATCTGTCAATTGCTCCAAGAATACATAGGACGCTAATGGACACTTGTATTATTATAATAATATTTGTAAACTACAAATCGCCATAGAATAAATCGTACAGTAGATCGAGTAGACGAATTTTTAAAATCGTCCCTAACAGAACGCCAGCGGGATGCGTTTACGAGGTCATCGTGACGGCCTTAATGGGCCTTAATTTATACGATATTCACGAATTATTCAGTCATCCATCTTCTTGTCCAAAGGAAGAAGCTCGCGACGGGAACCCGACGTTTCCGTCGAGTGACCTTGGACATTCATCGAGATCGAAAGAATTAATTTAAAAATAAATAGAAATAGCTCGTACGAGTCCAAGGTATGAGGGGAAAAAAAAAAAAAAAAAAATTCTCAACTCTCAAAAGTGAGCTAGAATTCCCGGCTCTGTCGGTAACTAAGGTAATTTACCAGTCGAGCATAAAAAGACATTTCAACGTAATCGTCGGAAACATCAATTCTCATTAAAGCGTAGGAGACGCGTATCTGCTATAGGCTAAACCAGCGAGGACTCGCGTACGTGTACACATATGTACAAAAACGTACATCACTCTACATATATATATATATATATATATATATATATATATATACATACATATAATACCAAACCATACCCACAATACATACCTGGCACACATTAAAAGAGGACTAAGCGTAATGTGCATGTAACGACGGGTACAGCTTAAGCACATATCCTCTGTCCCTGACACAGTCGGCCCTTTTAATCGCCAGTTGCGCAGTAGCACTTACATTGACCATTTTCTATTAATCAAACGATGCCACTGGTTTCTTTGAACGGACTCGTAGCGATTCGCTACGATCTTGCGTCATATTAAACAGATCTAGACTTGGGAAGATTCAACGTGCCGTGTATACCGGATGCACGCTCGAACGACGTGAAGTTTGGCCGCTGCAAGAAGATGACGTCTATGGATAAAAATTCAGATAGACCTCGTCCAGGCCTTAACCAAGTGGATTCGGATGATGGGACGGTTGCTAACGATGAGAAAAGAGAAAAATGATTTTTAGACGTTGGCACCACTGTAATCGCGGAATATCAGGTTTATATCGTGGCGCACGGGGTGTGGCGTCGTAGCATGTAGGAAGTGGCTGCGAATTTATTAGCATCTCCATACGTGCGGCCAGCCAGTCAGCCACAGGGGTATAAACTATAAATAACATGTACCATGGGATAGTCTCGCGTTGGTTGCCTGTATGGATGGTTGGATAGGCGGGCACGCAAGATCCTAAAGGGAAGATCGTAACTCATGATCGGACTTCGAGAATCCCTTTTTAACTTTATTCTTCACTCGGACTTGCATATATTATTCTTTTACTATTTTATGTGGATCGTACGCAAATTCGTTAAGATATATATATATATATATATATGTATGTATATGTTATTACCATATATATATATATATATATATATATATATATATATATATTAGACAGGGTATGGTACCGTTAAGGCTTTGAATATTTCTAAGCAGACGGGCAACACCCCCACGACATGATATTCTTCGCCGAGGGCGTGATGGCCTTTCGCATAACGTGACAGGTGCCACGTGTAGGACGTGACACGTGCACATACGGGTTCCATATATGACCCTTATCAACGCCCTTAGATTCGCTTCAGCACACCCTTTATTACGAGTATAATGATTGTCTGAAAATTGGTCCATGCTCCAGCATCCAATAGCGTATCAGACATTCCGAGATATATTGCGAGTATTGATTGAGAGGATTGGTGGGAAGATACGTGGATGGTAAATATTAAATAAAATATATCTATAGGATCCAGTGTATTACGTAATCAATTTGATTTCGTGAGATTGGCCCATGTTACAGGATATATTAGTTGCTTATGATTGGGATTTTATCTTTCTGTCTGTCTCTCTCGGACGGTGTAGTCTTGGATTGAGGCGATAAATGCTTTCACAATGCAGATCGATATGGTAGCTATCGATCTGAGGCTAATCGATTTTATCGGGATTTTAATGGCCGGCTATATGGTATTAACCCAGCGGCGTATCGCGATCAGATCGATTCTTGTTTTCTCCTCTCGCTAGATTAAAACAGGGTCAGGGACAGCGCTGAAAGCTTCTAAGCAGCGCTTTATTACGCGTCGAGAATCCACGATAGGCCGTCAGGGAATGCGGCATAAATCTCAACGGTCGCTTCGCGGGGAATCGGTTAGTGCGATCGTAACAAAGTGGCCTCGTTTACACGGCTGCTGGGACTGACGACGCCGACGGCCGGCGTCTACCGTGTCTATACGAGATACAATTTTTTCAGAGCAGATTAGCCAAATGCTCAATGGATCGATGATCTTGGTTCTTACCTTACGTATATATATATATATATATATATATATATATATATATATATATATATATGTATACATTATTCGTGAGAGGATGCGAGGAACGCGCGGCAGAAGCAAACCGTAAAATTTATGGGATCGATTGTTCTGACATTTTTTTTTTTTTTTCTTGGGAATTTCGACTTCTTTGTGAATTACGTGCGAGCGTCTTACGCGTGTGCTTACGCGAGTCCTGATACTTGATTCGATTTTTCTTTACCAGTACATCACGCGACCCTACCACTGTGCGATAAGGATTCAGTTTTATTCGCAGCTATGAAAATTCATCTTGACTTTATTGGCCGTTTGTATTCGTGTATGAAAATTTTGTATATGTTATTGAAGTTGTGGGAAATTTTTTTTTTCAATTTTCGACAATTTTGACGTTTTTTACTGTAATACTTTTTTTTCTGGTCTATCCATAGTTTCGATTTATTGGATGCTTTCTTTCGCGTGTCCACTGTTACGGCACGTTGAAAATGCTTTTAGGGAGGGTCATTAAGGTTTTTGTGCTTTTGTATCTTTTTTTTTTTTTTCATACTGACCGCATGCAACTTCGTGTCTCGGAATCGATCGATGACTATGCCTATTTCGAATTAGAAAATCGATAGGCTAGTGAACTCAATACTGGATACAGTCAATTGAACCGTACGGCGATAGATAGAAGCGACTAAAAAAAAATGAATAAAATGAAATTTTTATTAAAAAAAAATTGAGTCATCGTACGCGATGGACAGTAAAAATAATATCAGTCAACAGCAAAGTTCACACCGGTGGGATCTGGGTGACGCGGATAAGAGTCGTTATACTCAAAATCTGTTATCTGAAATTACAAAGATTTTTTATTTCAGTCGGGTTATCCTTATCGTAATTAAAACAAAAAAAATTTTGTTCCCACTTGAGAGCCTAAGAAAATGATAATGAGGGGTGCCTCGAGAGGACTTACATGCGCGGACAGGTGGGTTGGGTCCGACTGCCGCCCATGCCCTGTACTTCTGGGCCTTATCGGGCCTTATTTCTCCTTGGCCAAGAACCTCACTTACAACCCGTGGGGGCCCTACGTGCCCACGCAGAGCGAAGGGGTGGAAGGGGCGAGGGCGCACGGAGAAACACTGCGTGTTTAGGGGGCGTCCATATTTTACATTATTTAATGACGAAGTGCGTACATCACGTAGAGACGCCGACGTCTATACGCCACGTGGGAAAATGACGTAGATCCCTTTATTGGGCCCCATTGAATATTGATCAACCCTTAAGAATCGATTGACTGCCGCGGTAAAAAAAAGTTTTTTTTTTTTCCAACTTTGTTCTTCACTATGATAATTTATTGCCATACGAAAATGGGTCATAAAAATTTTGAAAAATTTTTTTCTTCGCCAGCATCTGCTACCACCGTTACGTAATTCATACTGATATCCTATCTAGCAGCAGCTGAACGTTACTTCCTCAAGGGTCCATTCCTGATTGGTGATACTGATACACGTTACGTTAACCCCAAAATGACACGTCGGTCTATCAACCCTCCTTTGCTGTAACCATTTTTTAAGGTTTCAACTGTTATCAGTACAATCTCGACTGTCCACTTTACTTAATGCCACGTGAAACGACTTTCGTCCTTACGCACATCGCCATCCTCATTCTGTCCACCGAGTCGAGAAGAAATTTTAAAAAGGGACAACGACTACACCTGTCCTGGTTATTTGTATAATCTTCAGTGATAACCAAACCCATGTTCAATGTGACGTAAACAAAAATATTCATCCTTGCGTTATCTCGTATCAAGATGTAAAAGCTGGTACAAGGTATATCTAGCATCGTGTTTATCCCGGCAATTCACACTGTTCAGGGTTGAGAAATTGGAAAAAAAAATTGTTGTCAGCCAAAAAAAAAAATATTTTTGGGTCTTATGGACTGATAAAAAATTTCTAATTAAGATTATAATCCTATGCAATCAATTTCGATATTTTTCTTATAATCCAATACGTGCTTTAATTTACGTATCGCATATTTACAGGGACTACGAAGCACGGCCCAGTCGAGAACCAAGGAGGCGGGCACCACGTAACAGCTGTCCGTCACTGCTATCAGATGTAAGTCGCCTTCGCTGCCAGGATGCACGAGTACACCTCCAGCTAAGCAAGCAAGCAACTAAGTAAGTAAGTAAGTCAGTATAGAGATGAAGCGAGCGAGCCGAATAAGTTGAAGCAGCACGAAGGTGGGACGGCTGAAGTAGATGGAGGTTGAGGTTGTAGGTAGGAGGTGGAGCAAGCAGTGCCGTAGAGTTTGAGGTGGCAAGGAGGGGGTGGCGATACCTTAATGAATACATTAGCTCCTCTTCGTTTCAGTCCGGGCCAACGTTTCAACAGTTGACTACCCAACCTAACTTTACCAACCTTCAACCCACCTTCGCGCCGCTTATGAAAACTTCATTATGCGTCGACAAACTACCGTGCATCATCCTTACCTTTTTTTCTTTATATCCCGGTAGCGCGGTGATGCCTTTTTTTTGTTTTACGATCCAAAAAATCTTCTTTACAAAATTTCATTCAAATTGCGAGAAACGTGATCCAGGACTATTTTTGTCAAATTTGACATTTTTTTTTTATCCTCAAAATTATCTGTAATATCGACAGAGCTGGCTAACCAATTGGAAATGGCGTCAAATTATTTCACCGTGTTATTCATATACACGTTACGTGTTGCGTATGACGTTACATACGTTAACACGGTCTCGGTTCGTGTAACCTGGACGAAAACATCGGTACTGTCGATAGTGTAGGATTTTCGACATAATTCGATCCACCTTTATCGGATTACCGGTAGGCATTACGTTACGGATTAATCTGTTTTAGTATCGATTTCAATGTGCCCGCGGTACTCGCGATTACAAATGTAAATGAGTATCGGGCGAAATTGAAAATTTTGAAAAAAATTTTTTTTTTATTTTTTCGGTTTTCCAAATTTTTATACTGCACAATACCGTGCCACCCGGTTACAGGGCGGTACAAAACAATTTTTCACGGTGGTCCGTTACTCCGTAATACGTAACCGCACGCACCGCAACAATGACGCTTTTCCCGCGTCTCTTCCTTTCTTTTCTCAAACTTCTTTCGGCCCTCCGCTGGGAAGAGTCAGTTTCTTTACGGTGCACTAACGGGTGACTAGAACGACGGGAACCAAGGGGAGCCTGCAGGGGACTGAAGTTAGCGTCGACAAAAGTGTCGTGGGACGAGAGTGCCGAAGAGACAAAACGGTAAGAAGTGTGTAACACCTGGCGTCCTGGTCGCCAGGGGAGCCAACCTCTGACTTGCTACTCTACTAAATGTCGCTATAGGTATACACATGCATTGTTACACCTATAAGCACACATATTTTTAACCACTTTCAATACACCTTCCTACGTAAGTCCCTCTTCTTAGGTAGCCATCCGTGTTAAGGATCTCCAAGGGTAAGTAACATAAAAGCCAGAAAAAAAAACTGATTTTTCCTTTATTGTCTAACATGCTGGAGTCAACTTTGTTTTTTTATGTTTGCAAACACTCGCGACCACCCCTTGCGCATTTTTTTCAGGTAAAATTTGACAGCTCACTGAACACGTGGGTGTATTTGTATATATATATATATCTATTTTTTTTTTTCATTGTTGGTACCTCTGACATGAAATCATTTTTTGTCGCGTTTTTCACGAAGAATTTTAACGTCCATTACACTGGACGGCTCGCGTATAAACGAACCGTTAGTGCGAGCGACCACTAATGACGAATAGACCCGACGCAGTTTCGGACAGTGGTTTCCATTGTCGCGTGGTATTCACAGCAGAAACGTGGAACGCGAAACGTTGAAACGTATAGGGAACGTCGCTCGTTACGTCAGGCGTAACGGGGTACGCATAGTTTCGCACGCGTTAATGGAAACGGCCCGTCGACTCTGGTTAAATATTTGTGCACTCTTATGGTGTCTCTGTCTCTTCTTACTTGGTTGGGATTTACGATTGTGTTCTACGTACTTTGCGTTAAGGCATATGGACATTTATATACACATGTAGTACGCAACGTACTCAGGCATGTTCGAGCGGCAAGAGTATGAGTAATTATCGCGTACACGGCTGGTAATCTCGGACAACGAGGCCTGTGTTAACGTCTTGGCGAGGAGGATTTTATACTGTGGGAAAAAAAAGGATGAAAATAAACCAAAAAAGATGTGAAAGGACCCAAACGCCATTTTTCTCTCTGACAACGCGAGAACTGGTGGTCCAGTAATGCCAGAGACTCGCGTGCACTTTTGTGCAGTACGAAAATAACTGTTTTACATTTTTTCGTCTGATTTTTTTTTTCGATTTTTTTAACCGACTCGAACTGTTTTCAATTTTTAGGTTTTTTTTTTTAGGGGAACATTTTTTTTTGGGATTCTGACCTTTTCTCGTAACTACGCGCAATTCACAGGGAGATAAGTAACTGCTCCTCGCGTTACTGTCTTACGGTTTGTATTAATATTAATGAGGGACTCGTAACCGGAAGTCGTTACGAAATTTGTCGAAACGACTGGACGGGAATTTTTCGTGATGAGGAACTGAGACGCGTGGTCAGACCCAAGAACAGGTTGCGTCCAGACGTCCGTGGACGTGGAAGACCACGGGGTTTTCGGTATCCATTGTGGTCTGTGTCACGCGTCGTGAAACTTCACGGCTGATTGGCCCGGAAATAATTTGTAGCATTTAGACGAAAACAGATACAGATGCGTCCCGTGCGAGGAACAAGGAATTTACGTTCTCAACAGGAAGTTGGAAAGTTAATTGTCAGATTGGTTTTCTTCAGTCGGTTAGTCGCGTCTGCTCAGTCGATCGCTTTGCCACGTTATGCAATATGGTGTAATCTTTTGTTATGTCTGTTGCACGGCTCCATTGTTTCCTACAGGGACTGTACGTCGTGTCGCTGGTACGACGACAGTTATTTTTTTATGGGATCGGAGAGTCGACGGGAAATGCTAAATCTCGTAAGAAACGACGCACGTGTTTTATGTGTCGACACGCTTTATGTGTCAACTGTCAATGTCATTCGAATGGACTGGATTTAATAAGACGATGATTCATATGCTTAAATGTTCAGTATACGAACATTGCTCTCTCACGACTCGAGTCAATTCGTATTAATCGAGTCTAATCAATCGTGACGTCTCTGAATTCGTTCGTATAATGGTATTCTAATAGCGCCTGTAAGTTTGAGCGACGACGGGGACACCTAGACGATTTTAGGGAGACTCGAACGGCAGGAAACTTGGGGAAAAATACTTTGGGGTTGGTGAAGGATCTCTGAGCGTTGTTGCCGGATTGGTGTTTGGAGATGAGAGAATTGCGAAAGTTATTGTTCACACTTTTGAAACTGTCTGACGGCGAAGGATACGCCTTGGTAAGAAAAAAAAAAAGGTTGGTCCTGTTTACTCAGTGTTTGTCGCATCCGGCAGGCATAACCACGTGTTAGCGCAAACAAAGGCGCGATTGCGGAATCTTTAACGTGGAAGAAGAGCGTGGAAAATGATATCGTGTTAAAATGATTTTTGATGGAAAAAATTAAGCGGGATAGGCTCGGTCTGTAATGCCGGCTTGTCGTTTAGTTATTCTTGTGGTGGGTTTTTATGAAATTTACGATTAGAAGTGAAAAGTTGATTCTTGCTTGGGATTATTATTGTCTCGTTTGACTCGCATGCAGATGGATATGTTGGGTGGATAGGTTGGGTGTGATATTACTTTATGATTTTTCCAGTTAATATTAGGCCAGTCGTATCATCGTGGGTGAGAATAAGCTTCGTCATTGCTGAACGATAAATCCTTGTTGCTGTACCAACTCGGCCAGGTGATGACTCTCGGCGCGACCAGTGTTTTATGATAGTCCCTGGCCTGTGCTGACATGTCGGGAGAACACGCCCATTTGGCCTAACATGCCTTGTACATACCTATATCTTTACGCTCGGTTGCATTTTCTGGTTTAAACGATGACGCGAGCAGGTTGTTGTAATCAGAGTAGAAAATGCCTGTAAATTGTTTGTTGGTAATTAATTGGGTACTTGGTTATATAATATTCTTGAGGTTGATGGACCGTCGATTGTTTGTTTTAAATATATTTATCGCACAGTTGACGAGGTAGTGGGAAAAATCGTGGGTCGATATATGCAATAATTATTTTGTTTGTTCTTTTTGTCATCGTACTTGATGTGCTTTATTTTTTAAATCTCTGCAGGAAATGGGCTTGTCGTGCCATCTATGTAATTCGAAGGGAATTGTATGGGTTTATGGGACATGGGGTATGTTATTCTCTACTATGCCGACTGAGGACAATGAGGAAGTCGTAGACTCGCGGGAATCAGATGTATCGAAGTAAAAATAAGACTTATGAGATTTTCAGTTTCATGGCAGGTAGACGTAATCATGGGATGCAATTACAGTTTTATTATGTCACCGAGCAATATCTGTGATCGGTAAATAGAACTTTGTTACCCATCAAGCGTTTCCTTCTGGTAAATTAATCGGTTAACCTTATGGCGTTAACGATTGACAATATCTTATTGCAATTGACGTATCTTGGGACTCTACTTTAAGTGTAACTTAACATCACATTTGATACACGTATAAAAAGTGTGAATCGAAACATGTTGTATCGGTGATCGACCTCAGCTGCTTTGTTTCACTAGTTTTCAATTCCATGACATCAAACAAGTGTACTTATCTTCAGTCCCTATTACCATAGAGTCTCCACTTTACCGTGCGTTAATTGTCCGCTGAAAGCGTCGAGCCTCGTAAGATAGAAGAGAAACGTGCAAGAGCAATAACGCTAGGTTAGGTTAGGTTATTCCCTCCACCCGGTAAGAGCGCTCCCTATCTTACCGACAAAGCGTATCATCAAGCTTCGCCTCGCTATTTCATGTGTTCCCATCGTAAAATTCCAGTTTCATATTTCCACCCACCCGCAATTCACTACCAGGAATATACATATTCATTTTGTAGATAACAACCAGCGTTACCCTTAACCCGTAAATGTACCATTCGATGGCCCATTTGAAATGCAGGAAATAGTTATTGATCTTTTCCGCAGACACTGTAAAACCTAATGATAATCCTTGTGCATACAAAAACGTCCATTTCAAACCCGAGTCTACCATCGTAACGGGTGTAACAATTTTTTCACAGTCATGACGCTCGAATAATATTTCTGAAATAAAACTTCAGTCCCGCGACCATATACCATGAGAGCATAACAGAAAATCTACCTGTCACGGCTGTATCGACCGAGAACTCATTACGCGTCGTCCTTAAAAGCAAATTACGCAGTACCACCACAGAGGACAGTAGGTATTTAACCTCACGATCTGTATTTGAACGTATCCTCGGATTGTGCCCAGCGGGTGTTTGAAGATAAGCTAATTCAAAGGCAGCACTGGATTCCGTCCTGACTGAGTTACACGCAGCAATGTAGAATGCACCCCTTCCGTGTTGAATTCTATGATATAGTAGATATCGTATACGTATAGTATATAGTATATATTATATATTATATACATAGTACATAGTTATAGCACAGTACTGTAGGGCCGTAAGGTTGGGACACGCAATGTCATTGATCGTTGCCATTTAACATCCAGTTTCTTCTGGCATGAATAGGGTGGCCTTTCCGTTATGACGTCACGAGGCTATGCGCGCTTCTGGTACTAAAAGGAAAAAGAGAAGCAGAAAGCACGCTGGATAAATTCACAAAAGCAAAATACCGTATGTAAATGTTTGTGGGTCTGAGGAGTTTTGCCGTTTTTTTTTTTTTTTTTATTTTCACCGCAACTCTCCTACCGTAACTCGACCTCTCCCCTTCTGCCTTGGACCACGAGATCCGATAGCGAAGAATTCCGGAATGGCGGGCAGACTCTGTTCCACCGTTTAAAGAAGCTCGTTAAGAAACTTTTTTAACAACCTCCCCTCTGCGAGCGGCACGAACGATAACAGCGGTATGCGTGACGGAAACGATTTTCATTTGAGGAAATCAGTATACCTCTTTTTTATATCTACTAGAGCAACACGCGCGTCTAGCGCGACAAAAGACAGCAGCGCCGCGGCCGTCAGCAAATAGAATTTCATACTGCGTGTCTGTTCTGGACGAATACGGTTGAACCGAGGAACCAATTTGTACCAGCGTTTTTCCAAAACGACCTTTATTTTGAATCAAATTAAATTTGAATCCAACGAATCGTAATCGAATCTGACATGACTTTTAGAGGAACGAAGAAAAGGAGGTTAAAAATATAGGCCGTTATTTCGTCGTAGGTTTTCCGTCTCGAGGGAAAGTTTCGTGATACATCGGCAAACTGATACTCGTTAGGGATTTCTGATAGGGTAAATATTATTAAGTAGCGGTGGATGGTGATTAGCGCCTTCTCAGCTGGCACATTATAGCCCAATTAGTCTGTTTCTCGCAGCGAAAGTCTAAGTTTAACGATAAAATCGCATCGTAAAGCCCGAAAATGGTGCGACTCGTTACCGAACTCGATTACGGTCGTGTAGAAGCACGTCCGTTAATTCCAACAATAAACGCAAAATTAGCGCCAGCGCTCACTGCATTACCGACACGTGATTGCGGTAGGTCGATAAAGTAGAGCTAGAGGAGCGTCGGTTGACTCGCAGTCAGTTGTGCGTCTCGGGTCGATAAATATGCTGACGCACGTTTCGCGCTATACGAACTGAATTCCCGTGAATTATCGGATACACCGATCACATACGGAATTCGAAATTCGAAATCAGTGAAATTCTCGCAGTCTGGCGTCTCTCGTTCATCTGGCACGGGTGAGTCTATAGAATTCTAACCGCATCTGTCTCCGACCTCGTTTCTCTTTCTCTTTCCTTCCCTTTACCCATCTCTTCACTGTTTCACTATACGATAAGCCTATTGTCGCCCCCACCCGTGGTTACGACGAATAATCACCGTTTGCTTCTGTCAAACCGTCCACGCTCGTGTCTGGATCATCGAATTGGTATATCTTGAGGGTTAATGGACAGGACGAGAGCAGCTTTCAGCATAGACATTAATAATTGCCAGGACGTACGGCATTAGTTGAGTGCTGGCCAAGTTGGTGGCGTGATAAATGTTGTGACGTCACGAGCACCGGGTGACTGACGTTTTTCAAATGTTTTTCATTACGCGCACATCCCGTACCTACCCATCAGCGACCCTACGGCATAGCGCGAGGAAGAGGTAAGCGCGAATACGCCAAGAGAAGTGGAACAGAAGCAGCACGTGGGGTTTGCAAAACTGGTACGAGAGAAAGAGAGAGAGAGAGCGAGAGAGAGAGAGGGGGGGGGGGGTATGGCTGGAAAATGGCGATGGGGAATTTGAGGAGAAACCAGGAAAACGGGTCCTGTAGCTCTCGGCACTCACTGAAGTTGATTTATTTTCCAATATGCTCGTTCCGCCGATATGTTACCTACTATACCTTCGCATCTATGCTCCCTCGTGGATATTCTCTCCCCTACTACTCTCCACGCTCTTTCGAAAGGGGCACGCACTCGGGTTTTTTTTTTTTTCGCCCCGCTACTGGCAATGTAGAATCTTTTTCTTGTGATATACAACCTACCATAATTAATGAATATTCGAGAAAATCTCGTCTGCTCGCGTTACGAATAATCCATCGGCCGATTTCAGTCGTATTTATTCTTTAAGTATGAGCAAGTTTTTTTTTTTTTTTTTTTTTTTTGAAATAAACTTAATTGTTACTTGGAATGCTTATAAATACTTTCGTATTACACGTTCTCGTCTTGTACGCGTAATTGAAAACAATTGATCTCTGCAGTTGGACACGGAGCTTACTTTCGTGAAGTCTAATATCGAATTCTCAAGCGTATAAACATGCCATTCGCTTTGGGTCCGATTGTCGGTAAAATTGCACAACATTTGTCATTGATCCACGTTCAATGCTTAATGATCCAATTATTCCAGAATTGACAATACCTATCGATCATCACCATCACGTGCAAGTATAAAAGTTATATGGTCAGTATCGGTTATGATTCTGCCTTAAAGTTTGCCTTCGTCGTTCAACACTTTGTACTTGGCATATGATGCAATCTGATGTAAAACAAGACACGTTCTAGTAGCTTTGTCTCTGTTCTCTCTTTCTTTTTCTTTATTTTTATATTATACGGACGTGCGCATTGGCGCGTGCGTGCCTGCGTGACGATAGGTAACCAGGCTGGTTGGAATAGCTCGCGTGGCTTTCCGATAATACGGCTGTCTGAGAACGCGGCGAGAAATGAAAATAAAACGTCACATAAATTACGCATTAACTGGCCCGAGAGAAAGCTAAAAGCGTTTGACGACTGTCGCAAAGGGTGGCGATACGGTCGGCCTCTTGTTTTCGATATACATTGTGACGTTATTTCTGGGAATTGGTTGTTCGTAGCAAAGCAACCCAACTACGTCACAAATATAAGGAACGATAGTCTATAGTT
Source organism: Syrista parreyssii (assembly GCA_030142615.1). Taxonomy (NCBI): domain Eukaryota; kingdom Metazoa; phylum Arthropoda; class Insecta; order Hymenoptera; family Cephidae; genus Syrista; species Syrista parreyssii. The sequence continues at coordinate 806,793 of JARQTG010000132.1, read as the reverse complement.
TATCGAGGAACCGAAATCCTTGCAAATGCCAAAAATGGACGCCAGACGCACAGTTGCGTTACGAGACTTAAGAAATTCCCGAGGAAACAAAGAGAACTCCGGCTAGACGGAAAGAGACGGAAAGAGATTGGTAGAGGGGCAGGGAATGCACAGATGGTAAAAGTAGATTGAGAGACCACGATATATGTAACAACTAAACAATCGGCCCTTTTATTTGGGACTTATTTAACAGTAGTAAAGATAATTAATAATCGACGAAACAAGAAAATAAATAAGAAAGAAATATCGCCCGAGACGAGGTCCTTTACGGGACACGCGAATACTACACACTACGACAATTCTACACGTTATACATACAAAGTCCTTGCGGGACACGTGAAGTTGGATAGAAGGATTCGGAATACGGTATACCTGACTGCTATTCTCTTTCAGACCCGATACATAGGTTGGCCCTTGCGCTACTATTCCATCGATAATTTGTCGATGTACGACCGCGTGAAATAACGCTTTTCCGAAAGGGAACCGATAAGTATAATTGACGCTAGGCAAACTAGACACAAGGAATCAAGTAGCGGACAGACTTGAACAGCAGATGGCTAAAGTAAAGACACGCGATAATAAGAGGTAAGAAAATAGTGTAGCAAATATGATAGTCGACCATAAGAGAAAAGAAAATAGCGAGATATTAACGGAAGATGTTAAATCCGGAACGTACGAGAAGCGTTGTTTAGGAATTCTTACGGCAAGTTTCCAGGGTCACCGAGAACATCAAGATCAATAATAACAATACGAAATAGTATAGAGTTCACGCTAAGGCACGGAATCTTTTTCTCTGGCAGTACGCGATCCTCTCCTCGGCTGAAACCGGGAGGACAATTTCGTGATGAAGGAGATATCTATTACATTGCGAGCAGAGTATAAAAGATTTCGTCCTCTGGGCGCCGAAACGCTTACCGTGAACGATACAAAGTCGACACTGAGGCGATACTATTCTTCTTCAGGTTGTTTCCTATTACACTACCGGCCAAGTCGGCGGTCGACGCAAGAGTGTCGTTCGAGGGTTCTTCTTCTCACCGGTCGAGGTCAGCTCCGTCGCGGTGAGTCTAGTAGGGCCCAATGGGTCTGTGGCCAATCACGGCTTACGTGCTAATATTCGAGACATGCCAATGGACTAATTAATTAAATTATTATACGGTACGAGAGTATTGTACCAACCAACTACCAACTACCCGACGCGGAATGCTCTCCTTGAGAGTAGGTATTGACCAGGGTCTCCTAGGAATCGTACAAACACGAGACTGGAAGGATGGTCCGGTATTTGAGTTCACGCACGATACAATGGCGTACGTCGCCCCTTCGCGGGGAACATATGGACGGTTGACCCGGTACATCGCCTTGTGTCCTTAACGTCCAGGTTGTAGCGGGTAGCTGTCGGAAGTGCGGTTTTGATTTGACGGGACGTGGGTGTGGCGAAAGGTTGCGACTCCTTGGCCTAGGGTAGCTGTCTGAGCTCCCTCTTCGGTACGGGTGCCTCCTGTAGGGCACCGGTACCGGGACTGACGAGATGGTATTGTAGTCCATGGCGATGTTCTCCTCTAGTCGGCTCCCTACTTTATTCGGGGCGAACTGTAGCGGGGTGGAGGCGCCTGCTGGTGTTAGCGTTTCTCCACGCTCCCTGGCGTAACCTTAGGCGACTTTCCTTTGGCGATAGTGAGAAAGACGTGGTTCCTCTTGAAGGTGGTTTTCCTCGACGGTGGCTCGGCGAATCGCATGGACAAAAATTAGCCTAATTTCTGAATTGAGTAATCGGGACCCTGGAGTTCTTAGCCGGTATAGTCGGATTTTATTTTCCCGAGGGACGGTACTGCGTCTCGTGATCAAAAGCACGCGAGTATCATCTCGGGATTTTTGTGACGTCGAAATTTAACGTCACAATATATATATAGTGTCTAACGATCACGGTCAATTCCAGTGGCAGCAGCGCCACTTGGCCTCCACGGGACAATGTGGAACTAACGTGATATTCAACAAACATAGCGCAAGACCAGACGTACTAACGGCTACGTGTTCGTCGTAGACCAGTAAAATTCTCGAAAGTCGGATTAGGTCGCCGTGACGTGGGAATTGAGTTGATCGTAATCGAGACTAGAGGAATTAACGTGTTTCACTTTTACGTGGGATTTACGTGTGACCGTTGTTGGACGTCAGTCCTTTACTTTTTTTTTTTTTTTTCTTTTAATTTTCCGCTCTCTATTTATAACGTCGCGTTAATTCACCAGGCGACAAATATTTTACCAGACGTATCGGTTAGCGCTGGGATCTAAGCCCAGGATCGATACTTTCTCATCTACCTAGTGGGACTTGATCCTGCTTGTCTCTATTTTGGTCGTGGGGTATATGGGACTATGGTAGTAGCGTTAGATTAATTTAAGGTTAGACTGAGCTTAGCCACCTAATGCGCAAAATAGGTCTGACGCTTTAGCACCCACACTGACGCAATTTGGCGTTAAACCATTTTGACGCTTGTGAATGTGTACTAGATTCCTAATATGTGTGTAGGATGGCGCGGGGGAGCACGGTTATGTATATATTAGAATACCTATACACGCACATTAGGACGTTGCGGGAGGCACGCGTTATTCCTCACGTCATAATTCATCACGCCTGCTTGTAATTAACGTCACCAGATATCGCGCTCACACCCCTCATTTGTATATTCCGACCAAGTTGCCACCGCACTCCGTCAGCCAGGGCGGCAATTTCGATTTATAACAGCGACTCCTAGAGGGGCTAAGGTGACGGTGGGAAGAAGCGGGTTATTAAAGAGCCGATTATTTACATGGCGGTACTTGGCCATCTAGCGGAATTTATTTGAGTTTTTAGATACAATTTTCCCGGTCGGTAATACACTTGATTATACGTCATCGAAGCAGACTTTTTTTCTTTCTTTCGTATTATTCACGCGCCTCTTGCGTATACGCGAGTGACGTTACCGACGGGACTCTGGTGCAACTGACGTTTCTATACGTAAACGTCACTTTTATTGCTTGCACTTACAAGTCGTGTTTGGTCCTTTTTTTTTATTTGCTGGCTGGTTAAAGTGTACACTACCGGAAGTGTCAATTTCAAATGCTACTATATAAGTATGAGTGTGCAGTTACTCACTGCTGTGGTTTCCGGCTAGGTCGTCTAGCATCTATATCGACAATTTTATATGTCGGATGTATACGGCTGATTACACTAAACCACTTCAGTATTGACACTAAAGGTATACCGGGTGGTTCGAAATAGTTTGTATTAGAGAAAAGTACCGATAGTCCTGGCGAACGTAAAGGACCTGACTACGCAGTATAACGCGAGAAACAGTTAAAGTTAATGGCGATCGTAAAGGTGGGTTCTGTGTCGATTATTCATTTATCGCACTTGATACATTTTAATGAGACGGACGAGGATTCAATGTGAGAAATGGGATTGGCAGGACGGCGGGTGGGGGGGGGGAAGGGGGGGGGCATGGAAAGAGGAAAGAGAATGGAGAAAAAAGGACAAAACATTGTTCCGTTCGTCTGCGACTTTTTTCATTTACGTACGACGAAATCCAAGAATGAGAATTTTAATGGCGCGTAAAATGTATCTGAAATTTATTCGTTTTTTTTTTCCTTTTTTTTTACAGCATGTCAACTGTCTACTTACGTAAAATTGGTTGGTTCGTTCGTTTCTTAGAACGAAAAGACATCTTTTATTTCGATCAGTCTTATCTCCGCGGTACGAGTAGGTACGAGAGATACGAATTTCGTCTATAAATCATGAGTCTGTCACGTAAGATCGGACTGTCTTGAGAATTTTCTTGCTTAGTTTACGGAGGACGATAGGTGCGAGGAATTATTAAAGGTATCGCTTTTAATTTTTTTTTTGGCTCTAATTTTTTGTCCATTCGTGACATAAGCTTGTACGAGTCAAAGAGGGCGAAACCTACGACGGTCGATGCTGTAACCTGCTGCCGTTATACGCCGTTCGCATTATACGGGGTTATAGTTTACGACAGACCGTGGAAAAACGTTCTCTCAGATACAGAGAAAGCGGAGGCTCGTTAAACAAATAGGTTTCTAAAAGTCCTAGAAAGAACTGGTTTACGTGATTCGTATTACGTCACGATAAATTCCTATTCGCTTTTTCTTGGAATTTTTTCTTATCACCACTAACGTATCAATCGTACCGCCGCGACGCAATGGAATCTAATGACGGCCATAATTTAGATTTTTTACGAAAAAAAAAAAAAAAAAAAAAAAAAATGGAATCCACTCGAGCTTAAGCCGCGAGTATGTAAATAGTAAGTCTCGAAGACAAAGCAGCTGGAAAATATTGAATTCTAATTTCTCTCGCTTCTTTTTTTTTTTCTCGACCCCCCCCCCCCCCTCCTCCCCCACAATACTGGTAATCGTCCTTTCGTCCGAGTTTCGCGCCAATAAAATATCCGCGCAGTGTGCGAAAACGCTTAGCACTAGGGTAGTGATATTTTTCACGGTAAACGGCCACGATTAATCACGGGATCAGATAACGGCGCGAGGCCACCATTTCATTCCGACCTCGCCAAATTAAATTAACACTTGCCACGGAATAAATCATCCCGTCGCAGCAGCGTTTGTACCAGCGAGGTTCGCGGGTTTTACGCCACGATGAGATTTCGTGGCGCTGCGATCGCGATGAAACGTGAAAGGATAACGAAGACTTGCAAATATTACACCGTCGTTTGTGCCGTCAAGTAGATACGTACGCGACACGATCAGCCGAATTTCAAGGATGGGGATGGTGACGTAATATAAATCCAAAAACAGGGTGACTCTGTTAATCCTTGTCAAGTTGGTAATAGACAAATCAGGCGAAAGAGGGTTAGGACCGTGCGTATAATACATTTAGTATTGCGCTAATGGAATGATAGAGCCCGGACGATAAACAACCCCCATAGCCTGCGTGTCAGGAGCGACGACAACCGTAGTCACGCAAACCGCCCTGTAACACTAGCGTGAATATTTTTTTTTTTTTGTTTTTCTCTCATTGACTTCTTCTCCCTTAATCTTGTTTTCTTTTTCCCCTCCTCTTCCTATTCTCTTCACTCTTCCTTACTTTTATTTCCTCGCGTTGCAACCCTTGTAACGTAACTCGCCCCGTTAAGGGTCTCCCATTTGAATTCGACCCTGTGTTCAAGTAGTGTAGGAAATGGCTTGGTCAGACCGGCCATTCTTAACACTCCGTTTCACGGGTTTCCAAGCTTCTCCACTAGATTCCAATTACCTTCACGGTCCGGTCTGTCGCCTTGCTGGAACAATCTACTTGGTCTGATTTCATTCGTCAGGAGGAATGCGAACTGAGCGTTAGATCGTCAAATGGTAGTCGAAACTCGTTGGTCGTCGGTCATAGTCGATCCTCGTACCGAAAATTCAAACTTTTATCAAAGTTCTAACAAGGGGGATGATTTATACGTATTTTTTATATAAAAAGAATTACATGCTAATTCAGATCCTAGAATCATCTTGATATCACACACAGACTATAGCTTTGAGATACTTAATGCTATAGTGTTATACCATACCATAGCATGTATATATATATATATATATATATATATATAGCTATAGCTATAATCACCAGTTTCAAGTCCAAGATTCCTGGATGGATTTGGGGGATGGTTTCTAGTGGGTAGTTGAGCGTTATCTACGTGCGTGCGGTTCTGATAAGCTATCCCTCCTACTTCACCCTATTGTGGGTTTTCAACCAAACCACCCCTCGTCGACCGACCAGTGTGCATACACCTCCTATTTCCACGGATGCTCGCGTGGGACGGCGGTGGGGTAGGAGGAGGTGTAGGGGGAGTAATTACGGTCTTAATGGAAATATTGTTATCTTCCATAGGGCATTCTCTTACTTCGTTCAGGACCTTCGTCCCCTCTACTTCTGCGAAATCGTCCCTCTTGCCTTGTCGGCTACATGCTACCCCCAAAGCCACACCTTGACGGGGTAGTTCACCTTCTATACCTGCTTGCTATATATATATATATAGCATCTGGACACAACCCTCTTATACATTGAGCCTCTTTAGGTCCTTTTCAGTGTGCCTACTTTACATCCACTGACCGAAACAGTAGACAATTTTTTAACCACCCCCCCACCCCAAAATTATTATCATTACGACTCCACTTTGCCGTAGGCTGCTTAAAAATTTTGTCGAGCAATAATCCGGATAAGCGATTAGACGTGCCTGGAAATTCCTCAACGTCGTGACTCGAACCTTCTTCGAGTTTACGAATCTCCGTCGATTCATTCGCGAGTAATTAACGTTTACCTCATTCTCGAGGAATCACCTGGCTACGACTGTCTCTAATTACTCATAGCACATATCAGCCCCCGAGATACTTGTTGGCGTCTGATTAAAATCTGCCACTAACGAAATAACGTTACGTCAATCTGACCATGTTGATTATATTAATGATTTTGATTGTATTAATTATTTTCGTTTCGATTCACAAGTGTTTTCGTGAAAAAATAGGGGATTTTTTTTTTTTTTTCTTTTTCCCTTATCACAGCTCACCTACCTCGTATTTATCTCGCGAAATTGTTAGAAGGCTGCTTGCAATTTTCTATACTCGTTAACGTGGCTGCTCTTCCTACCTCCCATCCCCCCCCTCCCTGCCCCCCCCGTTCCCTCCTACCCTCTCGCTCTTTATCCCAATTTTGTTTGTTTCCCTTTTTCAAGAATCTCGCGGCTTCGTTATTTGTGAAAAATTGCGCACAAAGCCCTTAATAATGGGCGTCGTAACTCAAGGGACGCTTTATCGGTTGCAACGTGAGCTATTGCGATAGTTTGAGAGACTCAACGACGGATTATAAATCATCGGGCGTGAATATCGCGTGCACTGAAAACGGAGGTAGCGATAGGTGATCGGCTTTGTGAAAAACCGACGAATTCATTATGCAATATGAACCCCTGGTGGGTTTTAATCGCGAGTGAGCCGCCAGGAGACATCAAACGTATTTCGACTATAAATATTCCGATAGCGATAACGATAAGGTGTCCATGGAATATAGTGTCGATTGCAAATGAATGATAGGACTTCGATAAATCCCATACTGAATCGTTAAGAAATTTACGATTAAATAATAAATTACGTAAATAGGTAAAAATTGAATTTTTCTTTTTTTTTTTTATTAGGTTAAAAGATTTTTTTTTTTTTTTTTTCTTCTCATTTACTCCTTCGGTATTAGGGTGGCATGTTTCGCGGTGGTAGTTTACAGTGTGGCGTTTCGATGGCATCTGCTGTCACGAAAAAGTGCTAAACCTTTTACTACATAAATTTCAGGTCACGCGGTCTTTTGACGTTTACCGTTTGTAAACACACGATTACGTGGCCCCCCTATTGTGTCGTTGATTGCATACGTTATGCTGATTTTGCAGTCTTATCAATAATTGTGCAATACTGTGTACGTTGGTGAAGTTACCTTGGGACGTGACTGTTATGATTATTATTTTTTTTTCTTATTAACCCAACTGCGACATATTTTATGCCATGCATCTTTATGGCGAATGCGTTGTACGGGCAGTTATTAAAACAATTTCTGCTTTTACGTTATCTGTACGAACTTTACGGGTTTCTTGCGAAATAACGGACATTGCTTATTTTCTTGTTGAACGTAAAAAAAAAAAAAACAATATTTTAATCTTACCTCCCGTCCGACAACTTCCGTGCATCGAGAGTAGAACATCGATTGCTACCGGAAGAAACTTTAATAAAACTTCATCCTCCTTTCTGACAGATTACTTTGTTGAAGAAAAAAAGGGATAGTCAATTTTATCTGGGTTACCAGTCGTAGTGATGTGGAAGCTGCTTCGATGAGTGGATTTGAAGGGAATGATAAAAATTTGGTCAGATCACGTTTTACCTGTGAATTGTTTATTGGCGCGAAACTGCATAAGGATTTGCTGTTGGACTGTGAATTTGATTGGCGGGAAATTTGTTATTTCGAACAAGAAAATACGTTTTCCGTTTCAGTCGCTGTTACACGGGTAACAGATTTCGAACAAAGGGGTCAGAACGCTATACATCTCCGAAGGGGTGAGTTAACTCGCGAACACCCTCGCCAAATATTGTTTTGCTGTTTCCCCGTTCTGGCACCTGTTGCCAGTTTCGTTTTATCGAGTTCGCGACGAGACGGGAAACGAACGAGATTTGATAATCTTCCGAGATCCACTGGCAATCGAATTCGCAGACGATCGATGGGCGGTACGAAATAAATGATTTCTGTTTATAGCCGTTTAGATACGAAGCTTGTATTATGTATTTTTGTGTTTTTCGAAATTTTAACGCTACGTTTTAACGCTACGCCGTACCTTCGTTAGAGATTCAGCATTGGAATTAAAGGTACCTTGTATGTACCTACCTTCTGCCTAGCTTGTACTTACCTTCTGCCTGCCTTTTGTCTACCTTCAACTTGCTTACGCGTTGAAATTCAATGGCGGGACAAACCAATCAGCAAATTTCTACGTGATTTATGTTAATCGAATGTCCTTTTCATTATCGAGGACCTACGGTATGTTTAGTTTAGGTACCTTTGCCTAACCTCTCATTCATCTACCGGACGAGGCACGTTCAACCCTTAAAATATGCAAATTGAACATTTCCATCGATTAACAGTTTAATACCAAATTATACTTTGACTTAGGTGTTTGGACAAGAAGGTAAAATCAGGGTGAGAAATCTTAACGTGACGTAAACGCAATATATAAGTATAATGATAGGTAATAAGAATTGTATTCAATTTTGAGTTTGGTTAATTTTTAGTATTGAAAAAAGAAGGTCTGGATGACGAAGGGGATGAAAAATTTTTGGTTGGGATAAAAAAAAAAAATTTTTTTTCTTTTAAATTCGTTTGAATATTTCGGGAATAAAGATCAAAAGACTTGGAGACAAAATGTTGAGATTTCTAACGTGGTTAAGTGAGAAAGAAATAATGAATAAGCGAGTCTTTCAGGTCGAGCTGGGTAATTCAGGTTACTTTTTACGCGTGAAAGGAGAGCCGGTCTTATCAGTAGATTTTTTCTACTTGTTCACTTTAAGTCTCATGCCTTATCAAAAATTTCCTTTGACCTCCCGACGCGGCGCAGGCATCCAAGGAGAAAACACTTGGTTCTTTGAAAGAAATTAGTAATTTTCCTCGTCCAGGGTATTCATCCCTCTCGAGATAGAACGGGGGAGCCACTTGCACCCTAAACAATGGCGGTATCCACGTCGCCGTAAATAAATGATTCTAAATATTTTAAATAGCCACCCCATAAGCGTTTAACTGAGTGAAAATATTTATGCTCGACACGAACGATAAGGGGGGGAAATAAAAATAAACAGTAAAGAAAATGCGCGCACCCTCCTGGTTTTTCTTTTTTTTTTTTTTTCACCCCATATCTCTCTAGGCACAGACTTCCTATACATTTGTGAATGCGTAGACAATTAATTTGCTTACGGACAGAGATATCAAAGTATAGCCGACAAAGGGAACGGATGGGGTGTTTTAACCCCTATACCGTCAACCCCTGTTTTTCAAAGCGCCTACGGGGGCATCGACTCGGCGCCGTCGCGAATCGCAATTAAAATGCAAAATTTAACGATCTGTGCACGCGCGACGTGCTTCGCGATTTTACATGGACGATGCGCAGCCCGTTAACGTGGAAGAGGGGGTTGCGTCTCGTAAAAAAATCAAATTATTACATCCATTTCGCGGGGTGTGTTAACGTCCGTCCTGTTTAATGAAAAAAATTATCTTTTTCACAATTTTTTTTTTTGCTTCAACCAATCACAATTTTTCGTTCACACATAGTATAAACCTACTGCGCGTACAGGGTGCATACCCCTTTTTTCTCTAAGAATTCTCATATCAGCCGTATATAAATCATCTAGGGGGTGGATTATCGTTAGTCGGAAACTTTCGAAAGTTTTCGCTGCGACTGTCGCGGATTTTATCTTTCACTTTCCGCTTATTAAGGGAAAGTTCCTACGGTGAGTTTTGAAAGGTGACAAGGGGTGGGAGTACAAAGAGACCAATGCGACAAAAGGGGGTGTTATGACAATATGAGAAAAAAAGTGATGGGTTTAAGGTAAACGGAAAAAAAAAAATAAGAGGGATGATCTTGAAGATGGGACAGGGTAGTCTACGTCAGCAGTCGTTATACATTTACGCTTCACGTCTTAATTTTCATTCGTCCAAGGGCACCAATGTGCGCTAGGGGTTGGTTGAAGAGGAACTTTTTTTTTTTTTTTTTTTCAAGTTTGCCATAATAATGATAATTGCCAATTGAAAATACAGTACACTCGTTCACGTCCTACTACGAGGAGATGCTTAAACGAGCGAGCGAGCAATTATAGAAGTGCAGGAAAGTTAGGTCACGGTTCAAAGTGAACGTGTTTAACGCTCGGATGGATCCTAAGGACTGCACGCTGCTCCACCATGAAACTAAGGGTGAATATCATTAGTGGTTGTAAAAGCAACGAGAATACGTATGCGACCTTACGTGACCACTGCGGCGACCGTTCGCTAGCCGTTAGACCCCGAGGAGAGCAAGAAAAAAAAGTTCAGTAGCATCAGTGCGCCTGAATTCGAGACCCTTAAAAGATATTAAAAATCCAAAAAATAAATTTAACGAGCCCCCAAAAAATGGCCGTAGATAAGTTCACATCCACCTATCGGTGAAAATTGTCAAAAAATCATATCCAAATTTATTCGAATCTCCTCGCGAAATAATTTCACCCTTAAATATTTTTTTTTTTTTCCATTGACATAATTAACCCCTCGCCCCTTGCCGTTCGAATGTTCCGACGATCCAATGAAAAGTTGGAGTCGGGCAATTTCGAAAATGCAATTACAAACTCTCCCCCGTGCGAATAGAAGATTACGAGTCGATTAGCTTTCTCAATCACAATAGTCCACGGCGGGGATTCCTTTTATTTTTTTTCCCCTTTTCATTCTTATTTTAATGCATACTGGCAGCACCTAGTAACCGTACTGCTGCTCGTGTGTGTAAACCGGGTGGCTCTGCTCAATGCGTCGGAGATGGAACGAACGGGACAGGGTAATCGCGAGCCTTTTAATTACATTAGCTGCTGCTGCTGCTGCTGCTAGCAGGGATGCCTACAGGCATCGCAGTTCTACGCTCCTTTCATCTTGCCGACCTGGGACCCTCGCATAACAAGCCGGACTAGTCTCCTTCCACATATGTACCCACATAAGTCCTTTATGAATCCTGTCCACGACATCAGCCTCCTCCTCGACTAGTTACGCAGTTCACCTGCGACAGCGCTGCATACCCTGTGACTATATAATTTTCCAACGCGGTCATATATATATATATATACATACAAAGGCATGCGTTTGCCACATACCAAGCATTTTACTATTACGATAAATGCACGGGTAGACACGCGTGGATCCGCTGATGAAAATTGCTTTGTAGATTACAAGGAAATTCGATGCACATTCACTTGGCAATTAATTGACTGATTGCATCTGACCTCCGTGCCCCGTGCGACGTGCGAATTAGTTTTAATGCACAATAATTTCCATTGCGTTACCTTCTATTGTTAATTGCACAATTTTTTTATGCGATATATGCATTTTTTGTTTTAAAAATAAAATTGCACTTGGCTACCACCTCGGGTCGAGGATGTGCGTTATTAATAGATTCGTACTGGTATGATATTCGTTGTTGTGCTTAACAGACAGTTACGTCATACCTGCTCTCAACTCCTCTCTTTTTTAACGGTTTACCTTGCCATTAGCGTATTGCGGCATAATTTAATCTTCAAACCAGCCCATAAGTCACGATAATCGCGCGGTGTCGCGTGCGTCCTGGCAATTTCGGTGAATGATATTCTGCGGGTGTTGGCGGTGGGGACGAGCACGTGATTTTTGGATAATGAGAGAAGAAATGTTAAAAAATAGGAAGGTGGGGAGGAGGAGGAGGAAGGTACAAGGAAAATTGTTTGCGATCTCGTTGCTTTTCGATCGGGTGAAATTTTTCGTGAGGTTATTGATTTTTACGAGGGATCCTTAAGCGCGAGAGATAGTCTGCGCTTCTCGAGGTAGGTGAATGTATTTATGTGAAAAAAAGTATTAGGGGTAAGTTACTCTCGGACAATTTCACAAATCGAATGGGATCTCGTGAGCCAGAAGCATTTTCAAAATTGTCGCCAGGCTGCTCCTTCTATGGCGGATCTCTACGCCTCATTAATTTCTAGTGTAAACCAGAGCAATATGTGCGCCTTCGTGCGCGACAAAGGATAACTGTGTTTCAGGGCTCCTTATGCGGATACAGTATTTGCTGTATTTAAAAAAAATTGATCAACCCCTATTTTGGTTGAAGAGGGGAGGGTGGTCGGGTAACGAATGAAAAAATAAAAAAAATTAAGGGTAGGAGGCGATTGGCTTTTGGCATAATGACAACTTGACCCTCCCTCTCCTATCTCTCTAATATACCAGTTATATACCCCTCGAAGGGGTGGAAGCCGAATAGTGGTGCCCTCTGCATTTTTCCTGTCGCAATGTCTTGCTGTGATTGTCACTTAAAAAAAAAAGGTGTGTTTTAGTTCGCAAAATTACCGAGAGGTGGCAGTGTCGCGGTCGCGTACCGTTGACAAAGCCGCGCTATTTTCTTGACCGTATTTTTCTCGCGGCTGCATCGACAGGAGCATTAACGCTCAGTAACTTATGACAGTCGTTAAAGGTTAATAGATTGGAAAAGTTATTGATCGGTTGATCGGCCAGGACGTCAGTTGCTACTCAGACTTGAAGGATGGTCCGTCATTTCAGGTCGAGCGATCGCACCTAGACTCAACCCCGTCAGAGTTTTACAGTTTTCATGTAATTCAGGTAATTCACGTGATATCCTTCAAGGGTTTGGGATATGGATTGGAGCGTAGAAGAACATAGTCATGTCAAGCGTCGATACGCAAGGGTATAATAAAATTTAGGAACGCATGATTTTAACGCAATGGACACAGAGATTGAATATTAAGGGTGCATTTGGAAGCAATACCCAGCGATAATAATATTCGACCAAATCGAAGGGGTGGCTCCTTTGATAAACGCTTATCCTGTAATTTCGGGTTAGGTTTGGTACGAGAGAGAAACGCGATATCATCAATACACAACTCGGAGGTACATAACCTCCATCGTATAGAGCGAGCCCTTTAATCTCGATTTCGCCACCCTCTGGTCCACTTTGTTCTCCGATCGTGGGGCTCGGTCATAGAGCAACCCTCTGGGTTCCCTATGGGGCGAACCGTGAGCAACGAAGAAACGTAGTGGACATCAATGCCAGGATGGGGTTGAGCAAATGGTCAGGGGTAGGTCGATAAGAAATGGAATATGGCCGGACTTAATCGTCCCTTTAAAAAGGTACCAGAGGGCAGGCCAGAAGGGTTCTTCGTGACCCCAGATCACGCACTGAGAGAGAGTAGGAAGATCCAGAACGTGACCCCACCGCCGACCCTCTTGATCCATCTAGTGAGAATGGGGTTAGGACTCCTTCGCTCTTTTACGCTCTTGCTCGCTGGAAGATTTACCGAAAAGGCAGCGAAAACTATCAGGTCTCCCTGCCGTAAAAAGATCTCGGGTTGGGCCATTACTTGGTTATGTGGTGATCCGAGACGGGCGGCTTCCCTTTATCTAATAAATAAATAAACTTTTCCTTACGGGCTACGTGGTCAGTATCGAATTTTGTTATACTGTACTATATATGTATACACGCAAGTACAATCAATACGACATATCGCGCAGCCCCAAAAATAAATTACATGATTGTTGATACATAATAACCCAAGGAAATTGAAATGACATAATATGTTTTCCGTGTCTCCCGGAAACACGTAATACTCATATGACATAAGTACCATACCATTCGTTTCCTCGTTAACTATTGATTGAGGACAAAACTGTTTCATTCGTTACACGTAATGACGTTGGCAAATGAAAATGTGGATACATATATCATTTTTCAGAACGCTTTTCAGCCGGCGTCCGGCGAGTTCAATGTCAGATTTTTCCCTGTACAGTATAAGGGGTGTAACGAGAGGTGGACAGAGAGTGACAGTGTGACATTGAGAGGGTGTAAGAGCGAGAGAGAGAGAGAGAGAGAGAGAATATAAACGCTCGTTGGATAAGGGTGGAAGGGGTAGATGAATGAAATGAGGGTAAGAAGGAAGCATGCGATTGGGGGTGCGTATGGGTATGCCAGTGTGTATTCACACGTCACTCAACCCCTTCCACCCTCTTTCGCTTCTCTGCCAGCAAACAATAACCATCCGGCACGCAGTGCGCCTCGAGCTCAACCCCCTTTCCTCCCCATTGCAAATGGACGTACCCCCCTCGGTCCGTCCAGCTAGTCAACCAGCCAGCCAGCAATACAGCAATCCAACCCCATTTTCCGCTACCATTATTCCGCTATTCCCTTTTTACGGAAGTGAAGCGCGTTCAACGATTTACAGGGATATATTTTTCTTCCTTTTTTTTTTTCTTTTTTATCATGCGCGAATACACACGAGACACCGTTCTGTGGGGATGACCGGCGTCGCGACGTCGTTACGTAAATGCCAACTTATTGGACGAGGGCGACTTGGTCCGCTAACGCTTTCTTACGGACGAGAATACTTTGCTGATTTATATTTTATATTTCGACAATCTTGAAATAGTCGCAAATTCTTATGGACCATTTTAAAACTACGTCACGTCAAGCATCGTGCAGTCCGATAAGACGAATCTCCACGTTGTATCACTCATTGGTAGCAATTAACGACGGATATTTATTTTCAATTTTATTTATTCCCGACCTATCGCGACTGAACGCACCGTCGACCAATTATTATGGAAAATTGGTGGGTACGACGATAACAAAAAAAAATGTACTAACGTGACGCAAGTATCAAATACAAATTAGTAATATAATACTCGTACAGGTCAGCGTCAAACTGTTTGATTATTCTGTATATATATATATATATATATATATATCCATAGTACGTACGCAGTGGTAACGTATCTAGTGCGGAAGAGTGTTCGTTATACTGTAAAATTGGGACCACTTTGGTGTAGCGTAGTTGGTGCACATATATAGGTATATAGCATACAGAGATACGGATCTCTGGCTATAGGTAAATTTGTAACGTCATCAATACGACTGTGTCAATGTTTTTTGGCGACTGTCGCAAGACGGAAAAATATCGTACGATTACAGCCACCTAAATATACCACATAAATATACCACCTAAATATAGGCATAAGCGGTATTATTGATTATCGTAGATTCATTAAACCATGACTGACCAATTGGCGTATGTCAATTAGCATGGCAATCGACGTATTCGCAGACAAGGTACTAAGAAGCTGAAATACGTCAGTCAGCCATCTGTAAAGGAATGAGGTTTCTGGTTTATAAAAGAAAAGTAACCATTCTCCGCCGTGCTGACTTGCTTCTAGATCCATCGATGGATTCGCGTGACGTCAGGCTATATTAAATATAATAATAATTAGCTCATGGCGATAATACGTTATTCAGCTGTTCTCTTGCGAAATCTGCGCTACTCGGCCAAGGAAATACATTAGCCACGACCTTCCTGGTGAAAGGCCCTGTTTCTCCAGGTTTCACGGGGATTCCCCGTATTTTTGTTATTCCGATGACAAATTCGAATAATAGTTAGAGACAACGTGAATGAATGACGGTCCACTCTCTCGTCGACATGGAACACACGAGCAAGCAGAAAACCGAGGTAGTCCCGTTTCGCACCCTTCGTGGGCACCCTTTACCTACCCCCACGTTTCACCAGCCTCGTCCTCGTTTCGTTTTCGCACACTTACGATAGGTGGGACCGTGGCAGCACCGTCGTTCGCTTCTTCGCTTATACCAAACCCAGTGGCAGTGCCAAGCCCCGTCTCTATATACCCCGTGGAGAATTCGCACAAAGGGAAGCATACACACACTTATTCGTGAAAATGAAAAAGAAAGAAAAGAAATAAGAGTGCGGCAAATGTATTCCTGAGAGCGAGCCATATTTCAAGCTCGGAGAAAAACAACGAGCCGGTCTTCCCGCTAAGCGGCAGATACGAAAGAGGCGAAAAAAAAGGGAATAAAATAAAATATATATTCTTCTCTTACCAGTACCAGACAATTTTGCCGTCTTCTTGTTCCTCCTACCAAGTCTGTATGTCCGTTTGGTTTTTTTTCGTACTGGACGGACATGCGATTTTGGGTTGAATTAGCTTGAATTAATTAGCGAATTAAAATCATCCATGTAAAAAGGTAACGTTAATTGTATCACGAATCGTCGAGTGCGCGCGACTATGTTAAAAGTGGTTGTCATGGATACGTAATTTTTTGTCAATGATATTTTTAATTGTAATATCTTAGTGGATCATTGTTATCGGTAGCGATTCTCGTATGTCAATGTGTTGCTTGATATTTATATCGTATATACGTGTTTCAGTTATAATCGTTCGGTCACTGTGCTTATGTCAAATAACGTTATCTCTATGTGGCAACGATATTTTCCTATAAGCTTTTACGAGTCCAAAGAACGAGAAATGATTTTGAGCTCGATTCTCGTAGGCAGCAATAATTCAGCGCTTTCTCCGATATATTATAGGTTGGTACTGTAACCGTTTTGTTTTAGTTCATGACTATAGGTCCCCCCCCCCTCCTCCCCCCTCCCCCGTGGCTATGACGTTTTCGAATCGTTGCGAGATCAGCAAACGACGCGAGAACGACGTGTCGCGTTGGCAACGGATGTAAAAGGAAAAAGGTGACAGAGAGAAAACGAGGCAGAGAATGAAGAAGAAAGAGGACAAGTGAATGGCAGAAAATCGAAGAGAAATCGTAAGAGAAAATTCTAAAAAAAGAAAAGAAAAAAGAAAGAAAAAGGAATCTAAGCAAGGAAGCTAGGTAGCGGAAACATACTAGGTACTAGGCGAGGGTGAGAAGGAATGGGGTTGAAGAAAAAACACCCCGACTAAAAAGAAGGGTAGGAAAAATCGAAGATGTCGGACAAGTACCCAAGGGTGGTAGGAAGTGAACGGCTGATGGTTCCAGTCTGGTAGTTGAGACCGTTTGGGGGCTGTTGACACTGTGTTGTAATCGACGGACCGAATTTTTGGGTCCATCGATCAGTAGTAAAGAATTGACGTCCTTTTACTGAGAGGCTGCGAAAGTTTTGCATGACTGAGAGGCGGCGAGGAGTCTATATAGGTATAGTAAGTGGGTCGGCGGAGGGTGGGGGGGTGGGTTGGGTTGGATTGATACGTCAGCAATTTTCCTACTATTGTCGCGGATCATGCCTGTTACCCTTCCTCCCCCGTTCTAAATCTACCGGGGTGGGATTGTCGGGTAAGATAATTAATTCGGTTTTTTGGCTCGCTCCAGAAGACGTTGTAATTTACTTAATGGTTTTCTTATGATTTAAAATAGATTAGAGGCTTTCGCAAAAAACGGCACTGCGCGCCTTTTGAAGATGGAATAACTTGATTGATTAGGGGAAAAAGTCACGAAAGCGTTGGGGCTGGGCTCTTCTGGTCGGGTGTAAGTATCCGTCTGCTGAGGCCCCGTGAACGGGTAAGCCAGCCTGTAGTTGCCTAACCTAACCTGCAGCCAGTGATGAGAGAACCCGGTTTAATGATGTCCAGGATTAACATGTCCGACTAACGACTTATTTCTCAGGATTTCATGGAGATAAAGCGCGCGAATTCGTTATCCATTTAAATTACGTGAATTACCACTTTCTCTTCTTTTTTTTTTTTACATTACCTCCGCATCGCCACGAAGGGGATGCACTGTCTACTTGTATAACCATGTACGGATACCATGCGTGAGCAAACAATGGTAATTGAATTGTTGGGTGAAAAAAAAAAAAAATTATGCACCCCTGTACGCATGCGCAGTGGTCACGTACCCTGAGGCTAGGATAGGGTCATTAATTACATTGATTGATAAACCGCCACTGGCAATCCTCATCGGCTTAACTTCTAAGCACTGGTGCTTACTGGACTCTTAGAAATCTGCTGCCACCCTTACTGCTAGACATACGTAATTTGGATAAGTCATGATGATTTTTTTTTTTTGAAAATCATCCTAGAATCATTTTATCAAACTTCATAGTCGATCCTGTCAAACGCCATATCGTGGTGATGAAAAAAAGATTTTCATGGTGAAACGCATTCATGAAGTCATTTACACGGTAAGTATTTATGACTGCGGCTACCGGAGATCCTTGGGCGCACGGTAAATGTCTAAATGGTGACTTTCGGGCGATGGGCCAACCGGCGAAGATTCCACTGAAAAATACGTATCGTCGAAGCTAGTAATTTTTCCTTAATGGATTTTCTCGAGAGTTTTACAGATGGCACTGTGTGCGCCGTGAGAGTAAAAGAAAATGGCGACGTTGTATCGACGTGAAATCACTGGGGGTTCATTGTCACGAGCGAAGGGAGGATTTTTCTAATGTTCCAATTTATAGTCCTTTTATCTGCTTCGAGCCCTCGTAAACGTGAGTCGCGGGGGCAATAATAAACCGCGTCGCGACGACGGGCGTCGCCGAACAGGCCCTGTAAGAGATGCTGATTCGCTATAGATGTTACTTCGACAATAAACATATATATATATATATATATCTCTACAAAAGTCTATATAGATATAAACATACATGTGATTTTTATGATAATTTGTTTCCATGAAAAGATTTCTTGGGCTAACGACAAACTGGGAGATGGGTGGGGGTTAAGGGGGGGATTGTAAAGAATAAAAAAAGGAAGAAGAGGACCTATAAAATGAATTTATCGTCAGACATGCGATCTGTCGCTAAGGGTGGAAGAAACTTGGAGTCTTTTGGTGGTAGATTTCGCGGAAACACTTTGTTCTTTTTTTTTTTTTTAGTGGGAACCGTGGAAAAGGACGGGAGAGGGGCAGAGGAATGAGGAACGAGAGGGGTATCGGAACCGATCGTCGTACTGCAGAGCACTAAGGGTGAAAAATGTTTCAGCCCACCAGCGCCACCCTTGGCACAGTAAATTCTCGATCGGTTTAATTTTACATTTAGGACAGTAAAACCCAATAAATTTTCGAAACGCCCACGAGAGAGCGCTCGCTCGCCACTCATCCCCTTCAACCCCCACCACACCCCTACGCGACTTTGGTACACTTTTATTCCGATGAAAAGGGCCCGAAGGAGAGATTGTTTTCACGGATGGCATGATAATTTATAACGCGTCGCTTTATGGTGTTGGTAGGGGATGGCGGAGGGGGGTGAGTTGGGGGTGAGGATAGGACGATGGTGGTGATGACCGTGGTGCGGGTATCGTTCAGATAGGCCAACGCATGCCAGACCTCAATTTATTATACGCCTGTCGTTATCGTACCGAGCCTATACGTATATAATGTATCTGAGAATTGAGAAGATTTCTTGGATTTCGAAATATCAGATTCGACTAATGCCGTAAATCGTGGAGATATGGCAAAATGGATTTTATACGGTCGTATATGGATGCGTGAGTCGGTATGGAATTTTTCGATGAAATTTCGTTCCAAATTGAAATTTGTACCCGGGTATAGTTTCTGTTAGGAGGATCGTAAAATGTCTTGGTGGCATAACGATTTTTGAAAAACCTATTTTTCTTTCTCTTGACCAGGCAGGAAATTCTTTTATTTTCGCAAACAGCAGCTCAACGAGCCTCGCGAAATTTTTCGCGTTTCCTGTCATATATATATATATTTCTACATATGCGAACGGCGCATCACGTGACCTCTCATTTCTTTTTTTCAAACCTTCAACGCGTTATGTTCACGGGGAATAAGATTTCGGATAACGCTGACTGGACGTTCCACTTGGGACGGTCAGTTCGAATTATGAAAGGGTCTCGGGATGGGTTTCTATTCAGAATCCTTTTCCGAATGTGTTTCTCTCTCTGTTTTTTTATTGGTTCTCCAGCCCTTCGATCGCTATGACAAATCTGAGATCCCCAAGCACTTGGCTTCAATGCGATAATAAATTATGTAGTCTGGCGGATATTTCATTCTTAAATAATAAAGGTGTCACTTTTGATGCTTTTCTTAGGCCTAGCTGATATCATAATTCGCACGTAATACATGAGTATTACGTTTTGCGAATATTCGCCAATGATATACGTTTGTAAAAAATATTTTTTTTTTTTTTTTAATTTTCATCTCTTACGGGTGGATTTTATTTTTGGTCAATCCTGACATCACGTGAAAGGAAAAACGTGTCTAGGATTTGAGGTTACGACTCTGTCACTTTCGACAGCAGCACTGCCAAGAGTCTTCTCGGCGGAAGTGTCGTGGTAGGAAACAAGAAAGTGAATGGTGTCAGGTACGGTCAGACTGATGCTCAAGGGACTACCTAACCTCCTTAGCCAACAATCCACCTGCCCGGAAGTGGATTTTCGAGGATCTATTGAGGTCGACAGCTAAACGGAAGGAACTTACGAGGAGGATACGTTTGCGCCTGCGTCTAGTGTCAAGGATGCTTCCTATTATGGACACTTGATGATTCTATTGTTATCGTATCAGACGTCATTGTTCTAAGAAATTTAACATCATCTGCGATTCAATGCAGTTATATATGTATATATATATTTATTACCAATTGACAATTGACAAGATATATATATATATAGTATAAAAATGTGAAGTTGAGATCTTGTCAATTTGGTAATTATTTTTGACTGATCTTGTTTTTAAGGTGCCGGACGTACAGGTTATTTTTACTTTGTTCAGTGGATGAAAATAAAGGGTTTCATTATTTATCACTGGCATCGATCACCGTAGAATTTTATGTCGGCGTATAAATCGCAGGCATTTTTGAAACGATAGCGTGCAACGGCTGCACTGCGTTTCAACTGAAAACACTCAGTAACAATAGGTAAATAACCATCGTTGCTCTCTGTATAAATTTCACGAGACCCATGAGATACGACACGAAACGGGACTTAGCATTCAATGGAGACGAGTCACGAAAACGTACGTAGCGCCATCTCTACGAGGAATGTGGCAACTCGAAGCAGTTCGTTGCCTTCTCCGCCAGATGGCAAGATAAGGACACGTACGATTTCGTACGAGATAAGAAGAAGAAAAGAAATCCTACCCCTACCATAATACAGATAAAATTTAATGACGAAATAAAAAATTATATCAATAAAGAAAAAATCTCTATAACGTTCCCCATTATTGCAACGAGAAATTGTGCTCAACCCATTCGTTTTCTTGTAGCCAGCTAAATACTTCCTGGCCGGAAATAACGTTTCATCCACCACCCTTGTTGAGTGCGTTAGTTATTACCAAATAATTGAATCCGTGAAAGGATCTACGTAGTCACGTGCACGATTTACAATTTTCGATCACGCAACCGAAGGAGTACAGTAGCGTTCGAAGGTGGGTGAAAAACCATAGCGCTGGTGTAAACCGAAAAATGCATTTGAAAAACCGCGCCGTCGCCACCAGCAGTGAGCAAAAGTGCAATTAACGGGTTGTCGCCTCGGAGCATTAACGTTTATTGCATTTCGTTGTAGGCAAATAGGTTTACACGGTATAAATTCGTTCTGTCCGTTTTTCGTAGTTCCATGACGTTCCGCGTGCGGCGCCACCGTCGACTGCTCTATCGATAGGCGGCGTCGCGTTAAAACGAAAAACAAAGATGATAATCGACACAAAAAAAAGAGTAAGAGAGACAACGAACGAACGAACGTATAAAATATATAGCATGAGAATACAAACGAAACGGCGCGCTGCAATAGGTGCGGTTGTAAATGCAGACTCGGTGCACGCTTCTATGCACCGACTGTTTGACGCATCGCGGCTACTAACAGATCAATAATACCATTTTCTAGTATCGCCGGACACAACTGGCGTTCGATGGGATTCGCGAGACCGTGACGTAGAATTATGATATTTTTCTTTAATTAATTAATATATATATATATATTTTCATAAAAATCAAAAATATCTTGCTCCAACGAAGCCTTTCAAAAATGACGTATTTTACTGCAGAGTATTTATAGAACTTATACGTATCCGAAAAAGATGTAAATACGGTTTAAAATTTTACGTTTATAAGATTTTTCATTGTTTTTTCTTTAATTAACTTTTTTATTCAAATTTGCTTGTTTCGTCGCGAAATACCATTGGTACGGGATATACGAGTTGACTTGGTCGATAAGAATAGCCGTTACTCCAGAAACTTTCGACATCACCAATTAAGGCCGATTTACAATTCGTTCCGTATATACGTAGGCCAGGCTCGTTGAATACGAGGAATGCTGAATACAGTACGTACGTGTGTTCTCATCGATCGGAATTGCCGGAGACCTCATTAATTAGAGAGCGAAGGGCTGCCAGTTAGCGTGGGGTTAGTGTGTGCCTGTATTAGAGTGACAAAGGACATCCGTACTTGGACGAAATAACGTTCGCTAGGTAATGGAAGCAAGCAAATTATGAAATTTGCATAATTCCATAAAACCAATCACCACGAAAATGTCTAATCGATGACTTAACGATAAGAAAGCAATAAAAATATTAAATCGCGCGTGTACACTGTGTTATCTAAAAATTTACTTTTACCTTTCACGTTCATAAAGTCATCATTAAAAGCTTCGAGGGACACATGGTACGTACACACATGTGCACGCACACACACGCGTAATCTTCTTTATTCGAAATTGTATGTAAGCAGAATTTATTGAAGGGTAAATAAAAAGCCAATATAAAAGGGGATAATAATAATAATTAAAAGGGCTTTCAAAGGTTGTAGTTCCTTTACGGTTTGGTTTGAATTCACTCTTATGTGCTTTTACTAGTAATCATAGCAGTAGACCCAATAGAACTTCTGTTTGGCTGATTGCTGAATCGCTGATAATTAGAAGTGCCGTAAGTGAGCAGCCGTGCGAGGAATTGAAAGAAATCCGGCCCTGTACCACTCTGATCAAAGGTAAAACTAAATGGAAGAAGTAAATGCAGAACTGCCGGGCTCAAGTTCGCGTTTTCTCTAAATTCATCAGGGAATCGGGGAAAACTTACTGTGACTCGATTCGTTCCGTCATCTAGTAATATCGAGTGCTTTCAGTTTTGCGATGGATGGCGCGAGAGAGAGGAAAGTGGTGAGATGACGAGGAGGGGCTGGGGGGGGTGGGGGGAGGAGGAAGTGGAGTAACGGAGTAAAGAAGTAATAGAAGAGCAAAGTTAAACTCATCACGGGTTTCGAGAACGATCGACGTAAGGGACCAACTTTCAGAACTGAACACAGCCTCTTCCAAGATGAAGATTTCTTCTCGTTTATTCGCTGAGGATTGACTCCCTTTATCGTTATCTTTATTAATGGCGGGCAATATATACTATTTTGAAAATTTTTCATCCCTTAAACGTACTACGTCGAGTATTACTATTTCTTAGGATGTCGTTAATAGTCGATATGGAGATATTAAATTATTGATTTGCATCAGACATTTTTTGGTATTGTAAGGGCATATATATATATATATATATATATACCGTCAGATAACAAAGAGTTGAGGTGTATGAATTTCAGGTTGAATTTTCAATTCCCATAGTCTCTGACTATCGAAGGACATATGTCTTCCATAGCATCCAAGGGATAGTGAAATGACTGGATGATGGTGCTGACCCCAATTACTGGATTTGGCATTTGGAGTCAACAGCCCGTGATATCTCCGCACGTACAGCCGTCGCCGCAACCGCAACGTTGCGACCCCGAGTCGGCCATAAGCTGGACGAAATCGTCCACGAATCATGCCAATTACTTGAAGGGAGTAAAGGCGAGCGAACTGTTGAATCGGACTTACGTTAATAAGACTAGTAGAAGGACGATGATATCCGGTATATTTTCCACCGGCAGAAATTCCCTTGAAGTGTCGGAGTGTGCGAAATGGCGGTTGGAGCCTAACCTATAAAAGTAACGTAAATTCTGGTCGCCAAAGTCTTTTTATGTAAATGGGATGGACAGTACTTGATGTTATTCACAGGAATCTAACTTTGGATTAAACTTTGGGGATCCTGATAAAATATTCTTATCGTTGCTTTATGAGAGGATCGAGAGGTAAGGATGTCCTTTTGGATTTTCGTTGACTCGACAAATGGAACGAGCGAAGGAAAGAGGGAGAAAATTATTTTTCCCTCGCGTAACGTTGGATACATTTGATGTATTTAAAAATTTGATTTTTTGTGTAGTTAATAAATATGATTGATTTTCTATACATATTTTTTGTTAATAATAAAAGTCTTTTTAGCTAGAAACATATATACTGGATGTACTTTGGTAGGATGTTATGTTATATATCTTGGTTCGTAATCGATCCACTCCAAGGTAATGAATGTCCTACATACGTTTACTCGGGTTGATAAGCATGTAAAAGGTAGGGTAAAGGTAAATTTGTATTTTAAGGTTGTGAACGTCAATCGAAAAGTACTTAGACTTTATTTAGAAGGGAGGGCTAATGGGCGTACTTCGGATATGAACTTTTTCCATATATTTTTAATTTCAAACTCTGAAATAAGCTTCCCGCATGTAAAGGAGACGTTGCCTACGACGGCGGCTTCAGTGGAGTCAGCTTCGATAAAATACAAGAGAAACGGTACCGGCAACGTTCAAGGCATAACCATCAAGAGCATTATAGTTGAAAGAGGTTATATTACAAGTCTATAGAGTGTAACAGGGTTGGCCAGCCTGTTCGAGCTCCACCTTCTATTAATTAAAATAACCGCAGCGTCACTAGCGCCGCCAATGCCGAACTACGTAGTATGGTTTATTACCGCTTTTAAGTTTTCCCAGCCCGTGATAATTTATGTTACACTCAGGAAGCACGGGGATTCCCCATGTCAGCCCTGTCAAATTTTAACTTATCTAGTTCACAGTTTTCCCGCTCGTACGTGCAATGGCGCTCTCGGGCTTGAATATATTTTCGAATTGGTCCCGAAAAATTCTGACAACCCTTCGTAAAGTACCTTCGTCACGGGATTGCTTCGTTTTATCGTGAAGGGTACGAGTTGACTTTTTTGGGCTTCTCAACCTTTTTTTCCCCCTCTTATTTTTTTACGAGTCCTCGCGAGAGGACGAAACTTTTCAGGATGGCGCGACCGTCATAAATTGCAGTATTGAGGCGGAAGAAGCGCCAACTACTGGGGAAAAGATTAAATGATTAGCGAGGCCATTTGGCGTGGTCCTAAATCAAAAAGTTAGGTCGAACGGAACGAGAGAAGCGGTTGGGAGAGTTGGAAACCAAGCAACCGACTCTGTCGGATTCCTTATTTCTGTCTTTTTGGTTGTCTGCCTGCGTGTCTACCCCTTCCCCACCTTCTACTGTCATCCCCCTTTGACTTCCTCTCTCCCTCCTTACAACCCATTCTTCCTTCCACTTTCTTGCGAGTTATTCGATTCGAACTACCGCGCACAATTTCTTGTCTTGTCTTTCTACCCTATCCGACCTTCTGCACAGCATCCGGCGTCAACAGATGATTCCACCCGGATTATGAGATCGGTGATTTATTGCCCCTCACGCCCAAGGATTAATTCCCTTGGGGCTGATTGTGAAGTATGATGATTGCTCGTGCGATTCTTGATTGCTGCTGACTATGTGTTTATTAATGGCAGACGCGGAGGATCGGTAAATTCGAACGAGCAGTATTGTATTGATAAAATAAATATTTGTAATTGATATTTTTTATACGATTTACGTAAAATAAAAAGGCTTCAGTCATGCGAAGACTATATTTTTACATGAATTTATTATATGTTTTTATACGGCAGATTTTACACGACGACTACCTGATAATCGTACGTCGATTTTGCTCGTAGCAGGTAACGCATTGCCTGTAGCTAATGAAGTCAGTTTGCAACTGCACGATTAGTACCACTGTACAGCGAATACGTAAAAGCTTCATTAATCAGCCGGTAGCCTTTCGATAAATCGTCTTGGCGTCGGGGCGACATCTTTATTAAAGCCAAGCGTAGACTCGACTGCTAGACGTCGGCGTATAATAAACGCTTTAGGCGATCCCTTATCAAAGTGGCTTATTCCTTCTCTAATCTCCTTATGCAGCGAGTTAAGCGGGCGCAAGCGGTGCACTTGGAAATCCTGCGCCGGCAAAAACAGAAATAACGCTTTTTGCCGACTGAAATTCACCGTGAATTATCGCAGTTTCTCAAAAGCCGCACGCAGAGACAGCGAGAAAGTTTAAAGATCCCAGCAAGCCGTTTATATCGTAATTCGTAAAACAACCGTAAGATACGACGAGGATCGTGAAAAAGATAATAAAAAAATAATACAAATAAATACAAAGTGGATCGTACACGGGGAAGTAATTTTTTTTTTTAAATCACCCTCGCAGATAGTCTTAAGATTGCATCGCAAAACTATCGACTCTGACGATTCTTCACGCGAAGCTAAACTTTCCAAAGTTTCACCACCTGACCAAGCGCTGCGACCAGCGTTTGGTCTTGCTGATGAAAGGTGGTAGAAGAAACAAGTAAAAGTTTCCCAAGATTTTCTCCAATATCGCTACTGGGTGCCGTAGCAAACGGGGTGCAATGAGCGTAACGTTAGCGAAGGGTCCCCCTATAATCCATGTGTACCTTATTTACCGTTCGACGGTTCCCCGCGTCTAATAAAACAAATTGCAACGGGTCCACGACCTCCATCCGTACGTGGTAGCTTAATCAAGTGGTGGAGTTTGAGAAAGGGAGAAAATTTCCTACTCATATCAGTACCATAGGCGTGGCCTAGTATGACTGAGATTTATTTATTTTTTTTTTTTTCGAAAAATAATTTTTTTATCACAATCATGATTTTCGTTATGGATTGAATTGTTTGATAAAATATTTTCAAATATTCGCGCCCTGCAATAATCTCCCGAAAGCCACGTTTCAACCCCTCACACGTGATTACGTTAGCCGACGTATAACTTAGAATCTAATAAGATCCTAACGGGGCCCTCTAACTTAGCCCAGGCGAGTAGCTGGATGCTTTGCTCAGGGGCCCGTACCAATAATTCGCCGTCCCGTGACGCCAGCAATAATTTTACCCAGACTGCCTTCCCGACTATGCTCGCATTCACGGAGAATTCACTGGCTGGTCCATGATCTTATATATCAGCTGTGCAATTTACCAGTTTACGTATATCCGCGAGATTCTGATAGTAGATAACACGGAGTGAGTCATATATAGATATATGACTTGCTACGCCAATGGCTGTAATTTTACTACTTGCATGCAACTAGAGCTCGTCCGTATATCTTGGTGGAATTTTTGGTCACGTATGCTACGCCAATGCTATCGATTCTCATACAGTGGAAATGGCTAACGGATCCAATGGCGCGGACAATTGGTGACTATGACTCATATGGCCAATCACTTTATATCCATCTTGCTGAAATCTTCTGGTTGCTTAAGTATCTGTAGTGTGTTCGCTCTATGGTATAGGGGATGCAAGTGTCACTGGGAAAATCTCACCCTTCCTTTTCGTAGACTGGTAGACTAGACTAGACGAGAAATTGGGGTTGGGATCTGGAGGTAATGTATGGGGGTAGACAATGGCGAACTGGAGGATCCTTCTTGGGCAGGGAAATCATGGCGAAGAGTTTATGACGCGAGAGATGGAAAAGGGGATGAAATCGTCTGCTACAATAAACACGACTGATCGAAAGCAAATGGCGCGTATAAACGTACGAATATGAAATTTTACAGTGCGGACGTTTTATTTGGCTTGGATGTATCGTTAGGAGCTAATATCATGTAATAGTTGGTAGTTGTTTTAATTAAATCTTGTACTTGTTTCTAACGAGATTCGTGTCTTTTAATTTTTTATACATGTGAGGGTTGTTTTTCGTATTTTTTTTTTTTATGCATATTCATACCAGGTATATCAGTTGTTCGTTAGGTTGGGACTTCAGGCTTTCGCGTTATAGGACTCCGGGGTGAAATTTTCATCCGGCGAAAAGGGGTTGAATTCATTTTCTTTTATAGGAATCTCATTTACATTGTGCGAACTTTGCGTAAGAGCTGGAAACGGCATTGTTACTTACCGTGAAAAATTTCGTCATATCTTGTGGCTAGGAGCTTTTGGATTGTCGACTTTTTCGAAAAAATAATACAAGTAACGCTTGTGCTTGTCAGCGACATCTTGCAATGCTCTAGCGAACGATTTAGTCATAGATTTTTCGTGCAACGAGAACGTTCTCTCTGTGTAGCACGATACAGTGTAAAAGCTCTTTTAAAAGAGATAAGGAGATAAGAGATAAAAGAGAACATTTTATTATTCCAGTTGAGTACGCAGCTTTTAGATTGGCAACTTTGAGAGGGGAAAAAAAAAAAGAAAAAGTTTAAAAGTTTCGCCCTAAAGAATTCGCCATGAAATAAATCAAAAGTAAGTAAGTCCACCGTGTAAAAAAATATACTAATTATTAAAGCAAAGCTCGTATTAATTGGTCTATTAAAAAAAAAAAATTAAAATCGTAACATCCAAAAAATTTCTAAAATCGAAACAGCGTTGGAAGGTCTGTAAGAAGAAAATAAAAAATTTTTTCAAAATATTTCCAAACATTGTTTATGCGCAAGTGGATGCTTCAATTTTGAAAACGAACCGAACTACTGCAGTACGATAGGATTGATTATGCCTGAATATTTGGAATTTATAGAGCTGGCTGATAAGAGGCTCAAGAGGGGTTATCGGGTTCGATTGAGGGGAGTAAGGGTTGTTTGAGAACGTAACCCGTTTTGAAAGCTAGGACGATGATCGAGCCCTTCTCTTCCGCATCAATAATTATATTTAGAGAAATATGCGAGTGAACGAACAGGCACGCCATTCGTGCCAACTCATCCGACTCGACGGGACCGCTGAACCATCCAATTTTCATAATGGCTGAAATGTGTGGAATTTTCGGGTATCCTCGTTCACCGGGCACACGCTACTTTAATATAAGGAGAACTACAATATTTTCTGTATTATAACATCTGATTACGGTCTGATACTATTTTGGCTTTTTCTGCTTCGTTACGTTCCTAAAAAAAATATATAAGACGGTTAAAAACCAATAAATTATACAAAATAAATACGAGCCTCGAAAAAGTCATGACTCGGAGTAGATATGGACTCTCTGTAGGTAGAAGGTAAAATAAATATTTTTTTTTGAAAAATTCAAACGTTCGATGACTCGATAAAATATAAGTTTGATCTTACTCGAACGAGATAGCATATAATTATAATTAATCAACATTCAATTTTCATGATTATAATTGAATATCCACCCTTACGTCAAATGGCATACGTTTTGAGTTTAATAACAATAATAATACAATTATTACAATTCACGATACTAATTTACTAAAAATTTACATTCAGAATATAAATATTGGAAAAAGCATCAGCCGGACATTCATGCAGTCGCGTTACGTGCAAAAGGTAAATTCGTCGACTTTACTGGTCCCGGTGGGTCCTGGTGCAAGCTTAACTCGCCATAACAAATGGACGAGATCCACACATTCCGTGCACCCTCCTCGCGGAGTGATGACGTAGATTATGATTCCATCTGGAAAATAGCGGTAAGAAATTTCCGGTAAACATAACAAATACGGCGACCCCCTTTACGGGAAGTGCACCGCAATCCGTCAGAGGCTGACGTGACTCGTACTTATACACACAGCCTCCATACGTCACAAGATGGGTACAACTTCCGTTCCAGTAATCTCCCATAGTGTCTTTCAGAATGTCACGTAGCCATTATTTATATAGATTAAATATAACAAAATTGCAAAAAAAAAAAACAAGTTTGTTGCGTACCATAGTTACCGAACAATGTTTTACAGCGAGCATCTTCTGGCACGTCAGATGAAATTCCAAGTAAGCAGATTCCACGATAACCATAGTTATCTACCTCACAATCTAGACGGAATATTCGCACAATAACAAGACTGGGAAAACGAGAGCGTCTGCACGATAGAATTCATTCTGTAATAAATATCAGACAAGAGTGAAATTTGCACGAGCCACAGATTTTCAAGCAATTCCCGAGCAGACGACGCGTAACGCGTTTCAGCCGTCCGTCTAGTGCAACAAGAAGTAGAAGAAAAACCAGCAACAATAGCTGGTGGTAGAAACAATAGAAAAAGAAAATTTAAAGGAAATAAGTCTGTGTTAAACAGAGCGTGCGTACGTGTTTACAACACGACGACAGATGTAACGTATCTTCTAATTAAAATCCTTTGAGCTTCATGAAAACCGGTTTAACGAAAGTCCATACGAATGTCCCATTGAAGTTCGGTATTCGTTCCTGAATGAAAAGTCATCACGACCCAATTCCATTGCTTCCACTCAAATAAGCACTGTATCAGAATATAACGGAAATTTCATGTCCACCGCTAGCAACTACACTGGAGCCACCGAAACGTATCTGATGTGTCGGAGGAGTTGGGGTGTAGTTGCAGGGGGTGGTTTCGTATATATTCGACAATTCTGGGATGAATAATATAAACGTGTTTCAGAAGTGGTAACACTGCAGGAGATATGACGTATATGCTGTTAGGACTTTTGGAGACATTTGTAGCCGACGTATGTAGATAGTTGTAGTGTTGTTAGGGGTTGGTAGCTGACTAGATAGGTAGATAGGGGTAGGTTGAGATGCCTGGAGATGATGTCCAGACTCGTGGGAAAATCCACTCCAGGAATTCTATTTGAGTTTAGGAGGACCGAGGGTGGGAGGGGGTGGTAGGAGGAGCGTCTCTCGAAAATCCGTTCGTGTAATTCTATTCAAGTCGAGAGGACGCCGAGCGTCGCGACGTGCACATTGCCGAGGCATTTCGTTTGGGACGAGCGCAGGGGGTTTGGTGGGTGGAGAGGGGGGGGGGGGAGGGTGAGTTAGGTATAGAACGACGGAAGTGGAAATGGAAGTGGTGGCGAGAGAATGAGATGGGGTTGGAGTCTTGTGAAAATAGTAGGTACCGGATGCTGTAGGTATGTAGCTAGGGGTGGCTTTAGGGGTGGATTCGGTTAGATACCTGGGGATCTACCGCAAAGGGGCCTTAGCGTCCAGTTTACACGCCTTTAAAATATCCCTAGGATTTTCCCTTCTGCAATTACATCCCTTTGCCTTACTGCTGAAAATTTTCTTTAAGGGTGCTTCGAGCGTCTTTACGCGCACTTCGGACCGCTTCATAGTTTTGTGAGGATGGATGAATTTATTTGTAAATAGCCAAGTAGAGCAGAGGGTTTAGATAGACCTGAAGTGTATAACCTTAAAAAACAGACCCAGGGGTAACATTTAGTGGGATGATTCCTAAGTACGGGGGTGGTTCGTGCAATTAGTTGGGGAATAGTCCATTTAACCTTTGACCTTTTGTGCATAACTATTATCTTCAATAACGTATTTTTTTTTCTCTTTCCCTGAGGTTGTCAATCTTGCATTGGCCTTTTATCTAGGATATTTTAATGGATTTTACACGAGAGGGATTATCGTGTATCTTGTTAATATGAACTAGGGCTAATACGGTATTTGGATAATACAGGGGTAAAGTCCAGGGCGATCAATCCAAAAGCGATTATCGTAATGTATTTAAATGTACAGCAATATGAGCCTAGAGTAAATCCTCCCTCTAGGGCAGAGAGATCAACCCTGGGAGATCATCAGGTCTCTCCCGTCCCGCTGAAAGATCACTCCCTCCCCTCATTTTCTACCCTTCACCCGTTTCATCCCACATGCTTCACATCCTCTGTGGATCGACGTAAAAACCAAACGTTGATCCAGGATAAGCTGAACCTTTGTATCTTCCGTCAGACGTTAATCGATGGACCAAATCATGATCGATGAGCCGTTAAATGGGGATTTCGAGTACGCGCAGTGTGACAAGAGAGAAAAAAAAGTACAGCCTTCTGTACGAATGAAATGACTTATTCCTAGAAATGGGGGGATTGGTAGCCTCAATTTTTCGTACCTGAAGTAAAAATTGTAATTCTCGTCAAACGACTGGGACGTTTTTGAAGTTTTGTCAAACATGCCTATTCTTATATGCAAGACCCCTCTTGCATGTACCGTGCGATCTTGCCTAATGAAAAATATGTAACCGTCCCTCCTCTGAGTTACATTTTCATTTATAAATTTCGTTGTGGCAACTTTATAAAAGATGAATATAATCCCTATGGTATTTTAGTTTGGTAAGGAAAAAAAAAAAAAAAAAAAAAAGAACAAGTTGAGATAATATACGAGTCAAGGGCTTGGCTGTACCAACCTACAGGCGGAACGAATATTCTGGATTTTCGTTGATGCGCCTTGGGGAATTCGCGACTAATTGGTCATATCCAGCGGACGAAGCCCTGGGATTCGGGCTTCCGGTTTGCCACGAGGAAGGCTCATACGGCTGCGGTGACGTCATCCCGTGTCATCTCTGGTTCGCCTGCCTTACAGGAAGCCACACTAATTAGCGGCTGTCTCACGGAGAAGCAGAGAGACAGAGAGAGAGAGAGAGAGAGAGAGAGAGAGAAGATGAGAATTTTCCCCATAATTTTGGCTTCCCCGAATCCAAGAATTCTCTAGCCGAAGGGATCCTTTCTTCTAATTCCATTAATCATCCAGACAATGTTATCTTCAATGACGTTAATTACAATAAGTACGTTTAAAATTACGTTTCGTAATTTTTAATGATAAAAATAATAATCAACGAATATGTCACTGAGTTTGATAACAAGATAAATTTCATCATGCGGTGTGAAGAAAGGAATGAAGTAAGCATAAAGAGGGTATAGTATTTCAAGTAAAAATGGCCAAGGATCCGTATCTTATAAAATGTAAATGCATTATCGACAGTTCCTGTAAGTGCACAATGATACCCTTATGCATGATACACCCGGCAGCATTCAAAGTTCAATAGCATATTGCACGGTAATGTATATGTAACGTGGTCCATACAGCATCCCATGCGCAGTCATATATACATATATACCCCGTGCACATATTGGAACTCAGGTACGTTCGATCGCACCTTTTCAGGTTCATTTTCAAAGGGAATATCGTAGCGACGAGATAACTATCTCAAGATCCGCCATCTTCCAAGGACCTTCTCGAGCATTATGGTTATCCCAAAGGATTGTTATCCGTTCTATCCATAGACTTGAAACTTACGTCATTGGAACGAGAAATTTATACGGAGTCGTCTCGTTTCCGAAAGCGATGTAGGTCAGAAGTTATATGTTACAATAAAAAAAAATGAAAATTTTTTATCTGTACAAAAAAATGTGCCATCGATCTAGTGCATTTTAAAACAGCTGATATTGACTTTGGGACTTTTTTTTTTTCCCTTTTCAAATATCTTCTCCCCCACCGCTGGACCACTGACGCCATTACCGTGTGTCTGCAGTGCATCGCTATCGATATACCGAAGTCCTTCTCATTCCCAAGTGGAGAGGATAGTGTAAGGATACGAGCAGGAAGAGAATCCTGGAAATGGGATTATCCTGTTGTGGAGAAGAGGATACCTTTTTCATGTATCCTGGATATTTAGGTTCTTACGGCGAGGATTTCTACTGGAAAGTTTGCGACGACAGTATATGTGAAGACTTTCTATACACTGGATTCGTATTTGATTACGTGACGGTCGAATGTAATTTGATGTGCCCGTTGCGATATTCAGTGCGCGTGGAAATTCCTTTGTCGGATAGATGACTCGTTACGTATGCTGAGTCACTGGAAAAATCAGTGATTCGCCTGACTAAATTGAGAATTATTCATAGATTACATTTGGACGGTGAATAAGTATTGGCATTATCGATTATGGTAATTGGTATAGATAGACATTAATCATGGTTCGATCGATTGTCTTAATGTTAATAAATAAATATATTTCTCTTTGAGTATATTGATTTATATATCGTCGTCATTGATTTCGTGGACAAATGCAAAACTGAGATGCTTTGCTTACACCACTCCGTCGGTATAGTAGAAATTTTTCTGTGCATTGATTATTATTGCTATTGTGGGTCGCAGGTAAATTTATGACTAACTGGTAACAGTTATTCGTAACCTAGAAATATTCTTAGCGTAGTCATTCGGTAAACCCATGACTGATGACTGTATAAAGATTCAAATTGTTATCTGTGATTCGTACCTAAAATTTAAGGATGACTATACGTTACCAACCAATATGGAAACAGAGCAAAAATGAATAATAAAAAACATTCAATGAATAAGTATATCTGGAAAAAGAATGTAGACAGAAAATTATGGAACGAGAAAGAAAAACTGAGAAAAGAGAAACGCAAGGCTGTATCGGTTTAGCCAGCGGCAGCGTCCAGTTTCAATTCAACGAACTGGATATCGCTGGGAAGTTAACATTTTCCCAATTCCAGTTAGCTAGACAACCTATCAGCATTCTCCTTTGTTCGTCCTACCGTATCTTCCTGGGGGCCCCAGTATACATTTAGGTTAGGTTATTCCGAAATAGGAACCACTCCCCCTGCTCCAGTCTGACTACTACTAGTATCTAGTAGACCCTCTACTAATAGTTGAAGTTAGCCGGGAAGTAATCGGGGCATCTATTGGGGCGTCCAATCAGCGAGTATCGACTGTATCGTCTGTGCTATTGAGTCCGATAATTTTTTTATTTTCTCCTTAAAATTTAGTAGAAAATAGGAATTCGCGTATAACAATTATTTTTATAATTAATTAATAAAATTTGGTTTTGCTATACTTTTTCTTTTTGGTAGGAAATAAACTATAAGATTTATAGATCCAAATTTTGGATTTTTTATATTTTACTAAAATTTATACTAATTCATATCTCGTTTAACTAATTCACTTTCAGTCTGTATGCATATGTATGTACAACATATTTGAAGATGAATCTGGGTCAGTTGACCTACTCGACGGTATTAGTAGTCATATTCATAATCCGTCAAATTGCAAGTTCAATAGCGGCATTTGCCAAAGTGCCTGCGCCGGGGTCTCTCGTCATTCGAGCCTGAAGAGAGACCGAAGCTTTAAAATGGCGTCCACATTGGAATAGTTGGCAAAGTTATAATGTTTGCCGAAGTTTCCGAAGGCTGCCCTCGGGGGTTGGTAATATCGCTACGCCGGCTGCCAACTATAATGAAATTCATCGCAAATATTGTTTCAACGTACGGCCAGCCGATTCTTAGTTCGTACGAGCCCGCCGGGCACTTTCGAATTCGCCGTCCCTGGCTTTCAATTCCGTCGACTCCAACTTCCGCTTCCGCTTACCACGTAAATCCCTGACTTCGTTAACTCATATGACGCAAGTATACTCTCCACACGAGATTATAGGATGACTTTGAAAATTTTCGAAATTCCAATTCCTTCTTAAAAATCTCAATAAAATCTTCGATATCAGTCAATTTTCAAAATCTTCAATTTCATTTTTTATTTTTCACTCACAATTTCGTTTCTCAAATTGACATCAAATATTTCACAATTCAAGAAAATCTCTATACATTGTTTCATACACTGTACACCGAGTACGTCATATGTACCTTGTTACGTATGCTATGTATGCCATGTATGCCATGTATGCCGTACAGTATAGATTTGATGAATCAGGAAATGCTTGTTCCAACCCTAAAACACACATTGTCCTCAGATCGCACAAGACACTCAGTAAGGACGTTTTATGGTCCCCATCAAATATTTACTGAAACGAACGTGGGTAGTTTTCATAGTTAACCATAATACGTACAGATTGCAAGCGAACGACTATGATAGATTCAGTTGAAGATCAAATACAATACCGCTATACGATATATGGATAGTAAGTACGTTTAAATTATTTATAACAGTCATGCAAAATATTCGCAAGTATACGTATTTCTTTCCCCCTCATTTCGCCCTCTTTTTCAATCTACTTTTACTCCCAGCTTTTATACTCGAGCTTTTACCTACCTCTATCCTTCACCCTTCATACTACCTCGTTCCAGGGGTTCCTTAGCGAGCCGGTGCGGAAATTAAATTCGCATGTTTACATGCGGTTTTACGTGCCTCCGAGTTACCGCTGGAAAGCACGTGAGAGCCGCGCAAAATTCCTCGCGATTTTTGCACAGATACTCGACCGCTTTTGCATTGGAGACTTTGCGAATTTCCACGAGCACCTGCGCATGCGCAGTATTAATTTAACGCTTCGAATCAACGCTAGGTGTCTGTCGCGCGATAAAAGACACTCGATCATCTTGATATTATTGCTTGGAATCGATATTACAAATATTCCCATATGTTCGCACAATATCCACATGAATTCGACATACGAGTAAAGTCTAATTATGTTTTTATATACTATACACTACAACATATAATTTCCTTGAATATTCGAATTCGTCTATTAAAAAAGTCCAATTTCGTAATAAACAAAGTAGCGTACGGTTTGATACCTTGAAAATATGCATCGCTGCCAATAATACGTTGCTTTAATTTTATTTATCCCATCCGCGTGAACAATACCAACCGAGTGATTCGGAATTTATAGAATTGAAAGTAGATACACGAATAACGTAAAAATCCCTAGTACCGTTGAATAATTCATTTAAATCACTACAAAAACCTAGTATGAAAATAGCCCAGCAGTAACAACCAACCTCGGCGCTATAAACGGATAAGATTAAATTTAAAAAAAGAATTTTCCGAACGAACCTTAACCCGACCCAATACGCTGATACGTATTTATATTTTCCATACAATTTTCGTGACTCAAATTTTTTTTTTCAAAATTTCGTTTGCCAACGAACGCGCATGGCTAAGCGTAGGCCGAGCGATCGCGTACAACCGCACGTGGTAATTTCACGCGGAAATGATATACGAGCGGTACTTTTACAAAGAGCCTAGCGCAGGTACCGTTCTGAAAGAAATATTTTAGTGGCGCGAAAGAACATTAATAAAATCACGGAGCCGCCATAGCGCCTACATAAAACAGACTGTTGTGTTGCGCGCTGTTCTACCTCTTGTAGTCCCTTTGGTTGTATCGTTTTTTTCGTTACCACGAGACGTATGTGTCACGCGTTTCGCAAAAGCACTGGGACGAGCGTGTTGCTTGCAGGAAAAGCTCGTAACGGTAAAGAGCTTGGTCGTGGAAAAGCATAGGTATGGAATAGCGTCGGGATGACGAATGGCCCGTGGCGAAGAAGCGGACGCGCGTCTCTCTCTTTTGTCCCATTGGCTGTCTCTCTCATTCTCATTGTACCTGCATACGTATCTCTCACTCTCTCTTTAACTATGTGTCCTACTGCGGTTTCACGTTTGACGATTCGAATTAATTTTACTTTCCTTTACCACGTGGAAATGATGCGTTGCTGGGGTCGCTTATTTGCCCCATACGATTCCGACGAATTGCGTGTCGGATTGGCCGACCGCATTTCATTACTTTTCACCTATCTGCATGCTTACGTCGAATGAGGAATTTTCCTCTCTTTTCATCGTCAAATGCTTTAAGAATGTAAATAGAGCATGCGATTTCACGTGGGTTCTATGTGACGGATCATATCTTTCACTGGACCACCGTTCCACGTTCAATTTTTAACTCGTACCACGTGGTATTGTTTTTTTTTTTACCGTACCAAACTGATATAGTCAGAATGTATTGGTGTATGTGTTACATATTTTTATTTTGAAAATTCTTTTTTTTTTTTTAATACTATTTCCTGAAAAGCACGTGTCAATTTCGTTAGCCCAGCATCCATTTGGGTGAGTTGACAATCTGCGTCTCTCTGGTGTTTCAGGAGAAGCAATAACGTCAGTATACCCAGTGCGTGGGATCAGTTCTGAAAAATGACTGACACGTTCGTATAATATATTGAGGCACGTAAAGATTTGCTCAGATTTAAGTAAAACTGAGATAGCAAGGAACGAGTCTTCTTTGGACGTAGAATTTGTCCAATGCTTTATGAATGCACAGACTTGAAACGCGTCCCCGTGCGCTATGCCCAGCGGCGCTGGGGGGAAACGCAATAATTCATGAAATAAGTGCGCCACGTGAGTTTCCGAGTGACGGAGAACACGGCGGGACAGCAGTGTGGGAGAAGAGGGTGGTGGAAGGGATGACGGAAAAAAGTGTTGTAGGGAATAGAGGGCGGTTGTGCTTGCTTTAAATTTATTTTTAAAACATCCGACTGACGCGCCACTCTCGGTGATACCAAGAATGGCCAAGATCTTCTGCATGCAGGATTTCTCTCTCTTCGTGACGTCAGGCAGACGTATGTATATAACGTGCAAGTTTTTCTATCTAGTCGATGAGCGAATGGACGAAATAATTTTTTTATGAAAAATAACATAATTACGTTAACTGATAAAAGCTTGGGAATTTTCGAAGTCTTAATGATCGTTTCTAGGACGCGTTACTGCCGAAACCTTTTAGTCGACTAAGGGAAAGGTAGAAATCTTGCAATTTGTATGAGTTTGTGTGTGTATCTGTTATGCACCTTTATGCTCCTAACCTCCATTAGCGATGTACGTGCTATTTATGATTTTGCTGGGTTAAGTATACGGGACATATCGTTACTGAGAAAAATGCTAGTTAAAATTTATAGGTCCTGAGTACAGTCCACTTGGATAAATATGAGTTGGGAGTGTCTGTACTATGGTGGGATTTTGTACTGCAACGTATATATATATATATATATATATATATATATGACTGTTAAAGTATATATGATGGACTTGTATTGACTGATCGATTGAAGTCAGACAGTCGTTCGAGAGATTTGAGATGGTAAATTTGTGGAAACTATAGAACGTAGCATTGATACTATGTAATCGAGTAGGTTAGGGTGAAAGGAAAAGGATGAAATATGATTGGAGATAGAAGAAAAGTATGAGAAGCTGCATAGTCACTGGGATAAAAGATCATGAAATCCTTTGGTTAAAACTCATTTACATCGAATCCACTTATTTGCCTAACATTTTGAATTTCCCAGGAGTAACTTAAAGCACAACGAAGAAGTTTCTCCCGGATGTGAAGTTTGTCTTCGAATAATCGCAAACTGGAGCCAAGACAGTGTTTCATAGAGAAATTGAATTTTGTAAAAGTATTAAAAAAAAAAATTGTACATAAAATACGTACATTTGCATGCCGGGAATCCTCGTGTATTCGATATGTAGATAAATTAGGAAATTAATTAAGGTAATTAATTAATTCAATTTTTTTGTTAAAATTCCACTTTATTAGATTCGGGATGTCGAACGGACGAAGTTGAGGGGGAAAAAAGTGTATCGCATTGTAAAGCGACAAGTAGTCGAGATAGACACGATTTTCGGTGAATGCCCATTGTATTCCAAACCTCTAGGGAAGAAGTGCATACAGAAGAAACTCTCTGCAGATGGCGGCACAGTCGGTTCTCTTTTTCTGTCAGGTTATTAATGCTCAGCAAAGCGAAGACAGAGTGACAGACAGCCTCGCTTGTGACGGAGTGAGAACTTCAAACGAGTCTCACATCGTTGCATTTCATTCCTGACGTTCTTCTCGCTTTTCGTGTCTTTTATACCAGTGCTGCCAACATCACTGGCACCGACGCCGTAGTGAAAAGCGTCCTTATGATCGTTATAATTCTGAATTCAGAGACTGTCAATTAGACCCGCACAAGAAAGAGAGAGAGAGAGAGACAAAAAATAGTAGTAATAAAATTAAAAAAAATGTTTATGAAAAAATTATTTTTTGGATAAAATAAATAAAAAGATATTTTTCCCTATACGTGTCGATATAAAAGACCTGAATATCTGAGACGTCGTGTATCTACCATTCCAAGAGGGTTATTGACTTTAATCGACTAGGGGAGAATTGACAGGGGGAGAGATGTTTTCGCGGTAAGGGTGAAAATTTTGCATTCTTCACAAGGGCTCGCATTTGCTAGGACCGATCCAATATGTCGCGCACGATCCGAGATTAATAACGTTATCGAGAACGGTAGCAACAAGGGGTGCACGGGGGTTGGATGCTGCGCCACTTTCTATTCGACGATAGGAATCATCCGAGACGTGGGGTTGATAGATGCATCTTATCTACCCCACGTGTAACATTGGTGGGTGTGAAGATGTCGGGCCAGTTTCTGAGTGCATCCACTTTTCCTTTCCTCCCTTCATACCAACCCTCTATACTAACGTTACAACTATACACACTACTACCACCACTACCAACTGTTACTACCCTTCCCCATCCTACGTTCCATCACTTTCTTCGCTTCGGGCGAGACCTTCCTCTTCCTCATACCTTTCTACCAACCTCGACGTCATCCCCCCTGGCGTCACTGCTACCAACCCCCTAGACTCCATCCACAGCCACTTCCTTCTAGGCTTCTTCTAACTCAGCCACCCTTTAGCCAGGCATTCACCATCCTCTTTGGCTTACTCGCCAGACAACGCAGTGCCTATACACAGTGCACTACCAACCTAACCACCCTTAGCTGCGTCGCAACTGTAGGAGATATTAGAAAGTTAAAAATATTGCTAAATGCATTGGTATTGTTTTTATCTTTTTTTTTTACATCCCTTATATCCTCCTGTTATCTCATATATAAAAAAAGTTATAATGCAACTGACATACGATACAAAATATTACATGATTATTTTTTATAAACATTTCTTATATACTTTTCTCAGCATCCAGAGAGAAACTCGCAGAGCTCAATACGTTCTACAAACACACGTGGTGTGGACCAATGGAGAATCTCAGCATCCCAAATATACCCAGTGCTTAGATAAATCTCGTGGACGACCAATCGCAAGCTCCGAAGCAGTCTGTCATTAAATTCGCAGCCAGCTGGAAACTGGACCGAGCCAATTGCCGTAGTCTGAGATAAAAGATAGAGGAAAAGATACAGTAGGGTGGCTATCCCATCTAGGTGCCATTTTCTCCCCTAAACCCAGGAAATTTAATGGTCCCTCGTGTATGGAGATGTTGCCACGGGATACAGGCGGCTGACATCAAGTGGGTATTAAATATTTTAGGATTCGAATTGGACCAAGATCCTACGTTAAATGCACTTTCGTGTTCGTGCCACCCTTAGCGCCTGGGTGCCACTTCCGGCCTCGTCGCACAGTTGGGTGTCTTTGCAATATTCTCCATGGCGACGAACTTCATCCCTGTGAAAGTAATTTTTACCCGGAAAACTTTTCATCCCCACCAATCCCACCCGTCCGCGTCAGCAATCGATTTCCTCCTCGTTGTCTGTACCTGCACGACTGTATCTACTGGCCGCACATATACCTACTGCATCTACTGTATCAATTTAGACACGAATTTAAAAAAAATATACGGAAAAAACAAAATAAAAAAATTCGAAATTTTTCAAATAAAAGAAAATTCCAATATTTTTTCATTCCCCGTATTATTCAGTGTGAACAATGCGTGAGGTTCGTTTGTTGTAAAATTGTTGAATAAAGGGCGATAGTAGATTGGCAATTAAAATCATGCTTATGCGAGACTCACGCGACTTTTTTGTCACGGGATCAATGGAGCGGATGATTTTATCACGAATCACGGAAGTTGAAATTACAGCCGCGCGTTACCACGTATAATTTTTGTGCTGTCAATATTTAACGTTCATTTAGCTCAGCGATATTTATTAATAATTTATTACGCGTCTTTAGGGCGTATTGAATATCTCCCTTAAATTATTATTAACCCCTATGGAAATACCAGCTGGCTATTGCTCAATCTCATTTTTACAATTCCCGACGCTCTACATACTTTCACAATGTAAATCATGTTTGCACGCGATTCCCAGGACTTTATCATTATCAAAGTAACTCTGCATTTTTATCCCTGGCTTTAAATGTTTCATCGACCCGATTACAATTTTGATGCAATTACCATTTATACTCAACAGACCTTATTTATGGAGTTGCCGTGTACGATGAAATAAATTAAAAGAAAAAGACGTTTGTAAGTCAATTTTTTTCAGTGAAAATTCAAAAAAATGTTAGTTACGGAAAAAAGAATATATATATATATATATATATATTCACAGCATCAAACGTTTCTCTATTTTCTAGAAATGTTCGGTTCAACCAACACAGTAGTACCAACTCCCCTAAGGAGCGCGTGGAATTTCGTTGAGATGGTTTGGTACACCAACGGAAGTAACGAGTCAGCAGAATGAAAAGGATGACGCGTTCTGACAAACGAGCGTATTTGCGGTATTCGGTTTTACTGTTATTTCGAGGATCGAGAACCACTAGAGATACAAAAGTATAGTAAACCGCACTTAACCCAAGCGTTAAAAAAAAAAGAAAAATATTCCTACTACATTACGATGAAACGTATGAACAGTAATTATGGTGAACTAAAGTAAAATTAATTTTTTATTTATTATTCCCAGACACGAAATCAGCTGCATTCTTTATTTCTTCGTGATGAATAATTGCGACTTTGTGTCACTATATTTATACAGTGTGTACACAGGGGTGATGTGGTGAAAAGGTATCGTTACGTAACACGCTTGTTTCTGGCTAATACAAGAGAAAATCTTTCAATCAACATCGACATAAATTTCAACCCCCCACCCACTCACCCCTATTGCCATCCATTCTCTGTGTGGTAATGCTTGATGGATTTATGAACACGGTTAGCACGCGACCTGTTCGTATGGTTAGTAGGCGAGCGGACATGTCTACATATATGTATACATATGTGAATATACATATGTGAATGTACATATGTTAAAATCCATATGGTATGACAGATTAATAGATACAGCATCGAACCATTAACATTATTTCGAACCAGTAGAGCAAAGTACGAAATTTTATTTTTCAAACTCTCTTTATTTCAACCCTCAACACGATATTTGAATTCGAGGAGATAGTCTAGAATAATAATAAAATTCAAAAATAAATTTCAGCGAATTACAAAAGTGTTCAAGAAACTGATATCCATAAAATATTTGTCAAATCGCACCGAGTATAGGAGGATTCGCCATAGGCTATTGTTTACTATCTGCACTATCAAATCTACCCTCACGGTGTGTCGGGGGTGGAGATGTAATCTTATCAAGATGCCCAGCGAAATTACATTTTCCTCAGTTTCGCCTCTTTTCTTCCCTTCCTTCTTCCTCCTCTTCGCTTTCCACGTTCTCGTACTCTCCTCCCCTACTTTCAACCCCTAGTTCGCCAATAGCACCCGCTCGTTATCGCCCTCGTCCCGGTGACGGATCGGTGACAAATGCGCCCGTGCCATCCCTCTTCGGTGCGTCTACGTGTAAGCGCACCCTTGGACACACGTGGACGCGCACGTCCCTGGACTGTCAAAAAAACAAGGCAGCTGGGACGCGTGCGTTTTTGTTGCGAGTCCGCTGTCACTCTCGATCCATCTCAATGATTGATATGACTAAGTAAAGTGAGCGACAGAAACTGTTGGCTTTGGATACCATGACTCGTGATCGGTTTACAACAGTTGACTATTGTCTTTTTTTTTTTTAATTTTAAACATTTTTTCAATGCTTCATTTTTTTGATTAATATCATTCGAAACCTCAATTTTTTCCTTTTTTTTTTTTGAAAAATTTCATACATACTACGTGCATCGAGAGTGACTATAGCTTTATGAACGCTCTCATAATTTGACTTATGGTTGCTAAGGGTAGTCAATGTATTCCTGCTTGAGTTTCAAACAGGCTAGATCAATGAGGCTTAACCGCATAAAAGGTACGATAATGACGTAACGTTATGCAAAGAATGCACTTGGTTCAGCCCCTTTGTCGTTTGCAAACACTTTGTAAATCGTACAAGACGCAATATGCTGCAACGTACGATCCTTCAGAGTCTCTTCTAACGACGTGAAGGATAAAACTTTATGAGAATATTTTGAAAAGTACCAAATAAAGCCATTTTGGAATTGCCATTTTTTTTTTAATTTAAAATTCTCCAACATTTTTCTAGTATTACGTATTACATGTATTATCTCTATCTTATGTAATACAGACCTGCGAGTCATGACTTTATTACAGTCTGACCCTAGACGGTACATCTTCACTTGCAAGATGTGTACCACTATTAGAAACTTCCGTTTAATATCCGAAATTACGTGACAACGTTTCGGAAGTCTGGTAACATCTCGTAAATCCTTAGGAAACACAGTTCACCGGAAGTTGGTGACGGGCCCTAAGCAGCTCGTAATTCCCTGCGACAAACCTTAGGGTCAGTCGTTAGGTCAAAGGTCGTGGACCTAATTGACACGTCGTATCCTTTCAAGGTTGAATCTCCTATATCCGAGAACACGTGTTCCTAATCACAGTTGACAAAACCATAGATGCCATACCGAATAATAATCGTTTTACACATAAAGAGAAAAAAAAAAAGAAAAAAGAATTCCAACCTTTGATCTTCCGTCAGTAACGCCAAAATATTCGTACCGTAGGTCTCATATGACGAGTAAAAAAATCAATTTCACACGTGTCTTCAGCTTCTTATCCCAAGGTAGCAATGTGTCTCTATATCTATATATATACATGTGTACACATAACCATAACCTCCATAGCTCTCTGAACCTTCTATGCTAGCTACTGCTTCGTTTGATGTCGGTTCGATTCGTCGATGGCGAAGGGCCACAAGTCGAGAAGCCAACTGTGCGGAAACCCACAAAGCCAGGCTTTATTATCCATCATCCACTCGAATAAAACTCTGGTAAATAAAGCCCAGAAGCTCGCATGCAAGGAACTTGCTGGTTTCTTCTTTCAGCTGGACATAAGAGGTCAGCCACGAGTTTGGCCTTTCGGACATAGAACAAGTGTGCAAACTTGATCATTGATTTTTGGACGCGTAGCTTTTTTAATCTATTTTCTTTTATTTTATTTCTCTTAGCTCAGTATGGGTATAAAGGTCGAAACCGTATTGGCGGAAGGTACAACGTAGGAAATGGGGAATATGTGTCACGGCAGGAGACAAGCTGGATATTTTGGTCTTCTTGTGCTGGTGGTCCTCTTGGATGTT
This sequence comes from Syrista parreyssii, assembly GCA_030142615.1. NCBI lineage: Eukaryota > Metazoa > Arthropoda > Insecta > Hymenoptera > Cephidae > Syrista > Syrista parreyssii. The sequence continues at coordinate 761,795 of JARQTG010000132.1, read as the reverse complement.
GAACGGTGCGGAAGAATAAATCGCGTTTGATGCGCGAAATTTCGCTTATCGATTTTAACGTCTATTTCTAAACCGGTCTCAAAATTCGTGACGTAAGCATTTACGGTGGGGGAGGAGGAAGGTGCGTTGTGTAAATTGTGTCTCGGAGTGCAATTAACGTAGTTTGTTTTAGTGGACCAATGAATTTTGAATTTATTATATTTTTTGAGATTATCAATCCGATCGAATGGACCAGTCCTATAGTGGGCTAATCATTGCATAGGGTGTCTGTGATATTTAGATCTAATTTAGATCTGATGGAATGGACCAAATGTATATTGAGCTAATCATTGCGTGGAGTGTTTGTGATATGAACGAGTTAGGGGTTGGTTGAATTAATTACAGAAATGGATTTAATGCTTGGTATATGATATTTTCATATCTGGTATTCTGCCCCGTAACAAGTTACGTTTTCGTGATTATATTGGATAACGAAGTGCGGCTAATTGCTTAATGTGCCGTTTCCATGAGTCGAATTACACAAAGCGTCATGGGAACGTGAATTTATTGACATTTGCGTTCTGCTACTATCATATGTCCAGGACGTTAATGCTTTTGGTGTTCAAATTTTAGTGCAGTCATATCAATAAACAAGACTCTTTTTTTTTTTAGATTGTTCAATTGAAACAAATTTCACGAAATTTTTAACTGTCGAGAATTTTTTTATTATACGAGACTGACGATGATTCTAGTTTATTTTTTTTAATAAACAGGACTGTCGTAGGTGGCGCCAGTGGTAAGACGGTGTACTCGCTGGAATGATAAGCTCCGTGAGCTTAGCTCTAGCGATATACATAATACTCGACCGCCGTACAATTTACGCTTTGGGAGGTGGACGTGACTGCAGACTACCAGCATGGGCGCTTTTAACCGTCAGACGTCATTCAAACGTCGTGGTGGAAATCACGCTTCCGTAAAAATAACTGACGTACTAAGAGAAACGTACCTACACGCAACCTGTCTCCTTGCACGGAGTTTCAAGTAAAATTGTAACTATATATATATATATATTTGGAATTGTGTAAAATAATGTGTTGGCGGATTAAAAAATTTCTAGCGAATTTAAAAAAAATGTATCAAGGATTGTTTTTTTTTTTTTAGATGTTATTTGACAATTTTGTCTAATTTTTCAAAATTCATCAGACACAAAGGGTCTGTTCGTAAAAGCTTCTAATGTCGACGTATGTGCCTACATAAAGTGTCAACACGTTTCAAGGGAGTCTGAAGGCGGGAGTACCAAAAATAGAGTGACTCTTTTGCCACCCAGTGTATTTTTGGGACATTTCTCCATCTCCGGTTTCTCGGGACGACAGTCACTGGTGCACTTTAATTACCCATGAAATTTACGGCACGTTGACGCGAAAGTTCTTTGATTTTCGTTTTTAGTGTCCTTCAGCATGATTTTCGTTTCGGCGTGTACAACGTACGAAAAATTAAATGAAAAACATTGTACAAATTTATACCTTAAAAAAAGTTAACTTTGAAACGAAATTTTGCAATACGCGCGAAACGTTACTACGTTACATTGAAAATACACAATTTAATATACGAAGCGTCTTCATAAGCGAGATCATTTATGTAAAGTTATCGAAAATCGAAAATACGTTCCATATATACTTTCGATTTGATTAGAATTTCAGTATTCTCCGTTTTTCCTTTTCCTTTTTTTCGGCAACTTTTGTAATATATTTATGCACGAGGGGCCCAGCTGCCAGATGCATTATGCGTGGCGTGCGTGTCGTAAAATCCATAAAGGCACCTATATCCCGTCCGGGACGTGCCTATATTTCATCCCTCAGTCTAATTCAGACAAAAGAAGGGCTAAACGTTTCGGCGCTGCCGACTTTTCCACACAGGGATTCGCATATCGATTTTCAATGTGAATGTCGCGAGAATGAAAAATTGTATGAAAATATCTTTCTCTCTTTCTTACGCAATGTACAATTTGTATCATAAGTATTTCGCCTTAATTATATTTTTCATAAATTTGTCTTTTCTTCTCGAACGTCAAATTTTATTGTCGTATTTGAATTCACGCGCACCGTGCAATCTATGTAAACCCTGTCGACGTGGCGCGAGAAACGAGAAGGAACCCCTTCCAATAAATTACGCATATTCCTCGAGATTTCACACTTGTTTATTTTCGGGAGTACCACTTTCCATAATCTAATGTAATGGATGATAAATATCCGCGGTGCTGTTCTGCAATTATAATCGAAAAAGCAGTTGGGGGATGGGACTCTTGTATTTGAATAGTTAATGCCTCGCAAACACTCAACCCTTTATTTCAAGTGCTTTCGTCAAAGCAGAAACTTTCAAGTGAGACACATACACGTATAACTCAAGACGAGGATGCTGCAACCTGACGATTGCATCGTTTTACGAGAATATTAAAATTTCCAAAAGAATAAATTGTCACGTCAAATAAAAAAAAAAACTAAAATTACCAAAAAAACCCTATCTAGTCTAACAAGATAATTATAAAAAATTAATTGACAAGTTCAATGAGAAGATTAAAGAATTAATAAAATTACGCAAAAATTAAATCTTCCTAAATAATTCTCGAAGCAATTCACGTCGCTGTAGATGGAGCAACGAGCATGAGTCCGACCTTGGACGTGGACTTTTTCCAGAAAATCTCCCGTCTTCTCCTCCTCTTATCATCCAGCATCCTTTTGGCTGTAGGAGGATGGTTTTTCGTCCGTAGCTTTGTCTGGCATTAATCTGAGTGGATGTCGAGCCGGGCCAAGAGAGGGTGGCTGGAGTCTTTAGACGACGTCGAGAATGAGGAGGAGGGTTAGGAAGGGATTACCGGTGTCCTTTCCTGAGGGATAGTCTTCCTTTATTGTCGGACAACACGCGGCCAATAAGTGAGATGGATAGTAGGAGAACACGCAGTCACCTTCAGTGCCGACATCTCACACTTGGCTAGTCGGACATCTTGGTCTGTCCGACCATAATGCTTCTTGACTCACTTCCGCCTTTCTTTCAACCCCGTTTGGATCCACTTTGGACGGGAAACAGAATTCGAGATTTCCTGTTAGTACCTGACCTTTTTTTACTTTGGTAAAAAAAAAAAAAAAAGAAGGTCATTCTGACAATCATTGATCGTATAACGATCTAGGGGGTGCGTAGTGATTTTTTGGTGTATTTTCCAATTTATTAAATTTATTAAGACCCTTTGTTACCCCTTGGCTGTCTTCCATTATATACTGGGTAAGAAAAACAAGAAACTAACTGAATCATGTCTAGTGGGCCGGCCAATGTTTATTGGAGAGCGTATCGAATCTAACGAGACGGAATGATCTAGCGCGGTGAAATTTCATGAAATAAATTCGAGCAGTCGTGGGTGAACTGGGATGAACTACAACAAGGGTAAGTCGCCGTGGGGTTGAACGTAACCCTTGGGATGGTAGGGATGAGAAAAAGTTGGACGAAGGGAACAAAGGAAGGGTAGCTATCGATGCACAAAAGATTTAGAGAGCGGATGAACGAGTGACGAGTCGCGAAAACAAAGGGTAAGCGAATAAACAGCGTCGCGGAAAGCATCGGGACGCTCCTTGTGGGCGTATGGCGTTGGGATGGGATGAAATTCCCTGATGGCATTGGGAGTGAGGGAAAAACCTTGCTGGAGAGCTGAGGGCTGTGGTAAGAAAGTAAGAGAAAGTAAAGGAGAAGGTGGAGGAGATACTCTGGGCGGATTCGAGATCGTCCCTGGAAATGGCTTGACTGATTGTATTGTCTTGGATACCAGTTTCGTGGCCACCCGCTATATATTTTTAAAGAACAATGAGCCACTTCTCTGAAAATCCTCGTAACTTTTTGTCCCTACCTTTGATTGGGATTGATTATTAATTTACGCTTTTATTAACCTGACCCTATTTTGTTTCAGCCTGATAATCATTATCGATGGAATTCAAAATCTTACTGATATTTCTTTATATCAACTACCATATATGTATAGTAAGACTACGTAATAAAAATCTCAAAAAAGACATATAAGAATCATAAAGAATGAATAGAAATAATCTATAAAAAAAAGTCTGTCTGAAATGAAATATTGTCAAAAGTAATCATCAATTTTGGATCATCGACGTCCGAGATAAGCTCGCAAACTCAAGGAAGGTATAGCGTCGAAAAGGTCACGAAAAAGATGTCCTCGTGACGACCCCCTCAAAAAGAAACAGATATTCCCCAGAGGCAATGGCAAAGACTTCTTTCTCTTGGAATTGCAATTAAAACAGTAGGATGAACAACGGGGTGGGTCGGGGTTGGGGACGAAGGAGGAAAGGGCCAGGGACCCAGTAGACGCAGTAGTACGACTACTAGTGGTAAGACGGCGCTGGGATCAAGGGGATGGAAAATCTGCCCGCCTAGAGGGTTGGCGTTGCGGACGCAGGCTGATCTATGGAGAACCGGCAGAGTCCACCCTCCGGAAACGACGAGATATATAACCAAGAAGTTCCGAGCTCATCCGGGCCATCTCGGTTGTCCGACCCGTACCACCCTATACCCTTAGACCGACCAACCCCAGTACCATTACGTACCTAGTGTGCCACTTCATTCCTTCCTCAACTCAGGACTCCCTTTCTACTGTGCTACCAGTAGGTCTCAAGTCTGATCTCTATAGGTATGTACCTACTAGTACCTAGCACAGTACTATATACAGGTATGTACATTATATCTACATACAAAATATCGTCTCCCGTGATCCTACAGGATTTTGTCTAGTCGATGCCTTCAGCCTTGTACCTCGTTTGTATACGGATTGCGCCCTCTTCCGGTGGTGGTTCCAGGAAGAAAGAGGGCCGACCAAGCACGCCCATACTGGCAAGCAGAAAGCAGGCAACCCTTGAGCAGTTTCCATAGACATCGATAGGCAGCGTTGCATTTTAAGTAGCCTGGAAGAACCACGAGGAATCCTCGATATCGCTTTACCTCCAAAGCGCCACCCCCTGCTGCTGGTAGTGGCGGCGGTGGTGTCAGCAGCAGAGGGTCCCACTGAATTATATGTTCCGCTGTTTTCTCGAACCGCGAATATAAAGCAGCTCGTGACTACACTAGGCCGAGTCTTCTGAAGGAAGAAAAGACTTTTCCTTTTACGGCCATTCGCATATCTATATATCTCTTTATATATGTATATGCCTACAGTGGGTGGGACGCCTAATGTGCTGATCATGCATGATCAGTACTAATCCCATGAGTAACTTTGCTTGGACAACCCTTATAGAATCAATCATAATAAACAGTATCAACGTATCATTATAATCAACATCGATATATTTAATATTAATGTTACGTAGTAAATATATATACATATATCGTACAGTATTTGAAAATATAATGTTACTCAACAATACTTCCATTTATCGTTGTATTGATGTGTAACTGACCGTGACACCCTTATATGGGGTGGAAATCAAGAATTTTTGAATTCAACCCCCGTGTTTACAATTTACTCGGAAATTCTCTTCGCTGCGCTCCAACCGTACGTCTTAACAATTCCAACCCAGGGCTTTCAGCAGGATCCTGACTTCCGTGGCGTCGCGACGGCCAGTCTGGTGCACGCATTGAAATTCTTTCGTGGCGTCGTTCCTTGTTTGATTGTTGCACGACTGCGGGATACCATCCGCCTGTAAACACAGTGGGAACAGGGATTCAACGATTCGGTGGTGAAATTGCGGCGGCACTGGGCAAGGGATGTCAGGTTGGGTCGGAAGGGGATGAACGAGTGGAAGCAGGATGGCAATGGGAGGAGTGCGACGTGTACGAGAGAGTGAAACGTGGGAAACAGGATGTGAGAGAAAGTGGGACGGAATCTCCTGGTAAATGTTCTCTCTTTTTTCTTTCTGGAAACTCCCGAATCGCAGAGCTTACAGCCTTTACGCCACGTTTCCTTTTTCCGATTTCCAATATTCGCTTTGCCCGATGAATTACACGGAAAGCCTTTTTCGCTCAATCTTCACAGAACTCCTGTCTTCCGCATCACCGTTCACCGACGATCCACCTTCGATTCTATATGACGGTTTTTGCGAATGGTATATATATATATATATATATATATATATACACCAATGTATATGGTAACATCACTGAATATAGTATTTATTATATTTATGGTAAATTGTTATAATGAAATTATCTATCATCCCTCTCTTGTATCTTTAAAAGCAATAGGTTATCCATTAGGGTTATGATTTAAATAAATGACTTTCCTTTAAGAAAGCAACTTCTTATTGGTCACATAAAATAGTTGTTATACCAATATTTATACTGTGACAGAAGAACCACCCCTTGTGTAATAAAGATATGTATATTCTATAGGGGCTGTTTGCATACATGTACTACGACGGGGTATCGACTGCCATTAAACATGTCTCGAAAAGAATAAGGATGAGGGTTGAGAATGGTTTCTATTTACGAAATAAAAATGCGTCATGTATTTTTTTTTCTTTTTCCTTTGTGTGTGCGCGTGCGTGTGTGTACTGGAAATCTTTTTCGTGTAACGTGACGCGATCGACGGGGGTTAAGAAAATGCAGTGGCAACGTTACTGATATATTAGAAGATAGAGGGTCGTGATACACGGCAAATGTAGTGCGTTACGTATGCATATGCGTTAGATGGCTGAGGAGCGCGAAGGGTAGTAAGTCCGTGACGAATCAACCCCTAGCAAGGGAACAAGAGCCGAGATACGTACGGTCGTGTCTCACGGAATCTTAAATCCGCAGGGTGCCCATCCGTTCCTTGTATAAATAAAAGGGCGAGTTAGCCAGTGGGTACCAACCCCTAAATAAAAAATGTCTACGAATACTCTGCATGCGCTCGACAGTGCGGGCATTCCTGAAATTGCATCCCCTACGCAGATCAATAAAACGAGCGAATATATTTGAGAGGCAACAAGTAAAATTAAACGTGATCGATTGTACAATTTTGTTGTTGGTTAAAAAAAATTCTTAACACTCAATTTATCAGCTTCTAGAAAAATTCTTTTTCTTTCGTCAAAATTGGACATGCAATTCTACTTAACTTCTAATTCTATGGTAACCGACGGCTGTGAGCATATTTTTTATAAAAATTTATACAACTCTGTATACGCGTAATACGTTAAAGCGCAAACAATACTGTAGCCATTATTAGAGTGCATGTAAATGTATTGGCCCCGCGAGGATAGCGGACCCGTCAGACATAGCCGTAAGGCATACTGCATAATGAGTACTACACAGGCAACTTCCTACCCAAGCCGGATGATTCATGAGGAACAATTCAAAAGGGACGTGAAAGAATAAGCCCGGAGCTTTTTGCATTTTTTTTTCATCCTTTTCTACTTTCTTTTTCTCGCGGTATTATTTTCATGAAAACTGCTGGGAAACGTGGATATTGCACCTATGTTTATAAAGTGTAGTGCGGTAACTTTGATACACCCTGTATAAAGACCTACGATAATTATAAGGATATTAATACATTCCGAGAGTGTTTATTGAACGTAATTTTCTCGTTATTATGGTTCATATTGAATAACACTAATGACGTCAGATATCGTTAAGATCGCTAAGATATATGGTACCAGGGTAATTGCAACCGAATATATATATATGTATCATATATGATTAAGTCTCGAATGCTCCTCGCCAAGTTTCTCGATAAATCCTTTGAACGCAATCTTCCTACCCTTTGCTTAGCTTCTTATCTTTTTCATATATATTCCCCAGCATTATTCTCGCGGCACAAAGCAAAAGACGGAAATGGAGGATAGAGAAGTGAGTGGGTATGAGGAAGGTGAATAGTAACCTACAATGCTTACAGTATCGTCGTTTAGGCGAATAATAAGAGTGAGTGAGATAGAAGGAATAAAAGATAGACATATTATCTCCGGTTTAAACAATCATTCCAACGCAGCATCCCGATGTGAAAACCATTCGTCCCGGTGCTTTGCAGATTATAAAGAAAAATTGTTCCCTGATAAATTGTATCATTTACATTCAAGCAGCTTGAGCTTAGCACGATCATTCTTGAAATTTCATATGCTTATATGTATTATTTTTCTTTTTGCGTCCCTCGAAAATAATATGACAAATTTGTTTGATTAAAAAAATCTATATTGGTCCTTTAATAATCAAATTGCATATCACTATCGAGATATCATCTCGTTTTAAATTCCAATTGAATCATTAATAATTGACAATTTGTATTTGGTTGGTGTATAATTTATTTGATTATCGAGATTATTATCTCACGTTCAAAATTATTTAGCTCTAGTTGCTTTTACTATATACTGACTCTATCCTACCTATAGTAAGATGCTGTGCTATGAAGACCCACCTTTGCCGAGGACCAGTTGTCAGCCAAACTTTCCTGAAACAATCTTGCCAGCATGGACCAAGGGTTCTTGATGCACGGTGGCTGCCGGAAGAGTAGGAGAAGATCAGCCAAGTGGAAATGAGCTTGCAATGTTCGGCGATACCAGTTGACTGAAGTTGCGAGACAGCTCAGTGTATACTAACTGCATAGCACTTTAGAGAAAGCGACCATAGATTGCTTGAACATTCTCGGGTCTAGTCTAGTCCGAAAATCCTTCTAGCGATCCTTATATGACCTTAACCTATTCTGAGATACCTTTCTAAGCATCCTATAGGATAGTCTTCTCTAGGAAGCATCCCCAGTTACAGGAGGATTACATTCCACTAAGGTATAGGGGTATTAACTTTGCATGATACTATGTAACGCAACTCCACGTAAAGTCGTAGCTGATAATAGGAAATTTCTCAATACCAAACCGTAACACTCTGTATAATACATAGCAGGATGACCAGGTAGAAGTTACCGACTCTTCCATATCCAAAGCTCGGCTTATAAAATTGATATCCAGGAAAGATACTTTTATGCATACGTCAGACCTGTCGAACCGTCGGAACTTTGACGAGGATACTGTAGTCATAAATATATCCTATCTTGTAACAGCACAGTAGTACTAACTATCGTAGTGAAGGATAAAATTTTAATTTTCTCAATTTTCATCCTCTTGGTAATATCTTCTAGGTTAGTAATACTCGTACTGGATGCTGCTCCACATTGAACGGGTCGATAAGTTCGTAAAACTATAACGGCGTAAAATTTGCAGAGGGATGGTATTGACAAAGAAACAAAAGGTACTTTGACATGGGATATTACAGTGCCGCGAGTCCGTTTACTTCGATGGGTATAAAGTTGAGAAATCGTCAGACGAAAGTCAGCAGAGTTGAAGCATATTCAAAAGGATCGGAAATGTAACTGGGAGTAAAAGAGGATGCTGGATAAGTAGACAGGAGGGTAGATATAAGAAGGTAGAAAAGTACAGAGGCGTAGGTGGGTACAAGTAGGAGTCAGAGACCATCATGAATTCCAACCCCTCTCTTAAAGTCTGTGCCAACAGCATCCCCAAAAAGCCAGCTACTTTTCCAGCTAAGGTAAATCGTGTAAAGGTTAATTAAATGCCGGGATTAATTAAATTGAAAGGCGAAAATAGCCGGAAACGTCATGCCCTACCCCTTTTACGTAACCTGGACCGAGTTAAGGGAGGGTGGTAAGTGCGGCCCACCCTTCTACTTCTAGAGCGATTAACCCTCTCCGGGATAGACGAAGACGATGCCAGCCATCCACTGGCAGCATCCAACCGTCAGAGACGTCAGTGTTTCCAGGGTGGAAGAGTATCGGTAAGGGGTAGTAAGCGGTGGCAGCACCATCGCTTGGCTTCCTACGAGGCTTAGGCAAATCCCAGTAGAGTCTTGCTTTTTGTCCCCGGAGCCCGATGTTTCGGAATTAATTTGTAAAGTTGGCCCTGCTGCAAGCTCTCACAGGTTCAGCCACAGTCCTAGGAATCCTCTAGTAGTAGCAACCCTTAACGTTTACTGCGTACCATATCGCGCCCCGGACTTTCATCCCTTGCCAGAGAAATATTACCATCGACATTCGCTGTCTGATGCCTATGGCCAACCCTTATTGGCTACGTCATGTTCCATCCCCTTGATTTCTCTGTATTCTTCCTACGTCTCCGATGCTTATTGACACCCCCCCACCCTCACCCCGCCCCCCCTGCTAACCCTTCCTTTCACAAAGAACTCTCACGTATTAATTACGTTCGTGTATGGGAACCATAGGAACTTGCTGGGAATACCGAATGTGACGTAATGCCGTCAATATTGTTGCTAAAGGGGTGAATACCGAGTAAGGGAGGGTTGGAAGAATATAGAGGGTTGGAGCTTCATTAGATTCTGATCCGATTATCAGGAAGCTTCCAAGCTCGATCGATCCTCTCATATGCATGTGCACTCAATAAAATATCTAAATCGTACTTAACCCCCAAATCATTTATAATTCCTAACCTAAATTTTCCACAGTTTAGAATTTATCGTACGCATGAAAAATTTTCAAGTTCCCGTTGTCATAGAAATAATACAGTGCGTTAAGAAACTTGCTAAGACAATTGTATCGTACAAATAAAAGTATACAAGAATATATCTATACAGACACAGAAAATGGCGGCAAAGAAAGTGCAGTGTGCACCAACTACAATTCAACTCAGTCTAGTAGTGAGTTATACTCGAGTACTGCTTGCGTTTCTGTACGGCATTCAATTTCCGTCATAGTCACGTATGTGTACATACATAGGTATGGTGAATATATATATATATATATATATTCACAGATGCTTATATAGGACCAGCACAAAGAGAGTGGAAGAACGCAATTTCTTGTCCTGAGCTTCACAAGCTCTTCCAGCACTTTTCCGTTTCTCTCTTTTTCTCTCTTATATTTTCCCTGTCGTTCGTACCTTTCGGTTTTACCCGTTGCGCATCACCCTCCCTTAGCCACCCACTCCACCATTCTACTACCAATTTCTCCTCAATGCCCCGTGAATCGAACCGCGTAGCTACAAGTATACGCTGGCAATCAAACCGCAACCCTGCATCGGCCCGAAATTGGCGGAACGCGAATTAAACTTCGCCAATGCACCCGTGCGACATCGAATTTGATTGGTGACTTCGGCCAGCTCTGCGGCCAGCCATCCCCATGCAACCCCTAAGCAAGTTTTCACGTGGGCAGAATGCTGACACTTTACTAGACGTATCTAACAAGCTGATCGATCGTAATTGGAAAATGCATCTGATGAGATTTTGTTGTTATTATTATTATCCTAGTTGAACGATCACAAAGGGTACACTTTTGACCTGTTATATATATATATATATATATATATATATTTCTGACATTTAATAAAAATGATATTGGGGTCTCAAATGTTATTATGGATCATTGACACGGTGTGCGTGTTAAATAATAGAGAATAGTTCTTAGAGCAGGCGGCTCTCTCGTATAACGTTTTGCGGTAGCCGCTTGCATCTCAACCTCGTAGAAGCTTCTAGAAGCTTTTACAACTCCTTCCTTTTCACCTTCCCCGTACAACATAAAATTTTTCTAATTGCCAACTTTGAATCGTCCCAACTGCCATCTTTGATTTTTTTCCAGTTGCCACTTCTGGATTTTGCCAACTGCTTCTTCGCAGGTTCTCGAAGTGTCGGTAAATGTCGGTACAGGAATCTGTATCCAGAACCGGCCAACTCTATCTACTGTCGTGTCGTTTCGAAAAATGACTATTCAGAGAAACTGATCCATCAGTGTCCTTGTTCGCAGTACATAACATCGATAATTGCATAACATCGTAGAGGGGTTGTACGTAGACACAGGGTTGGCAGTAACAAATGATCCTGGGCTTTGGTGATGGGAATGTCACGCAACAATACTAGCAATCAGCGCCGCGGCTGGGAAGCTTCAGGCTCGATTTTCAAATCACGAGAAAAAGATTCAGCCAATCGGCAGAGCTCTTCGGTAAGAAAGGGACAATCAGCTGTTAGTTATGGCATACGAAAGATGATAAGGAACGGCTGACAGAAATCACAAGCACTTTGTAATATTTCTCGTGGAGTGACGTCAGTTCCTGCGTACTGTGATGTACATTATATATATATATATATATATATACATGCATATTGTACAGTTACTATAAAAATCATTCACAGTGAATTAAATCGTTTATCGAGCTCTTGTCAAACTTTTGGAAGCATTGAGAATCTGATTTGAGTTATTCCAATTATGACAAATGGGTGAACTTTAATTAACGTGAATTGGATATGACGTATAGTATGGATAGCTTATCGCACGTTATGGAAGAGTGAGAATAATTTTTATTTTTGTTGCATTTGAAAAATGAATGATTATAAGTAAGATTTTTTAAGGAAATTTTTTGGTATTATTTACAAATTTGTCATTATTACTTTCAACTCTTATACCGAATGATAATATGATTTTTCTTAGTATTCAGCATAGTCGTTCTCGTACTTAGGAGCTAATGATTGCGCTCGAGGATAATAAAAACTTGCGGATACTTGAAGTATTGACGGTACTTAAAAGGTAATTTTTGAAAGTGATCTCGCAATTGTTAAATAGCGTAGAAACTTTTTTTAAAAGCTCATCCAGAATCCTCTTGTTTCAAGTTTTCGGCGTGAGTCCAGTCCTGCAACTTTGCTCGTGGAGAAGCGTAAGGATCTGAGCGACTTGCGAAAAGCACCCTCAGGGCAATTTCAAATGGGGTTAAAATCGTTTCAGCGTACTCGAAACAAGTACAACTTTTCCTTTTGTCTAATTGTTAACGAACCTTCTTATTCTAATGCGTTGAAAACAAAAAATAATAATAATATACGAATAAAATTTCCCAATTAGTCTGTATAAAAAATTTTTTTTTCATTGTGACCTAGAATTTTTGTTTTAATAGAACCTACGATAATTATCTCATGAAGCTCATCATAGGCAAATATATAGGTATACAAGGCAATTAGGTCAGTAGATAAATACGTGACGTGGCAGACACGGTGAATGTGAATATATGTAAGGTGATATCCCATTAAGGAACACAACTCGAAATCGGACGCAGGTAACCGCCATTGCGGTTAGATAGAACCGCAGCTTCCAGTCGTTACTCTCAAGTTCGCGCAACTGTTCAACTATAATCTTACATCTTAGCCACCATCCATATTCCCATTTAGTGGATAACTGTAACACCTGAATCACCCCTGCGAAATACCATTAATCAAAGTCTCATTAAGGTCCCAGTGCTTTTTCTGATAAAAAAGAAAAATACAAATGAAAAATGTCCCAAGTCAAATCTATAAAATATTAAAGTTCAATTCCGTATTAAAAAAGGATCAAGTATCTGCTCGAAACAAAGTACTGGGAAGACCTAATAGAAAATGCACATTTATTGAAAGAAAAAAGATAAAAAGGATGGTACAAAGAGAGAGACAGAGAAAAACGATAAAAGAGCAGGACCAAACGCCACCGCCAGCCGTCATACGTATATAACACAGTTTACTGGACAATTTTCACTTTTTCCCACAGACGTTCAATTCTCGGCTGATTTCGTTGCGGCGTTCGCCTCGAGCAATTTGCGTCTATTCAGGGATCGAGAAGGGACTTGGAAATAAAATTGAAAAGTGAACTACCGAGTGCTGGCACAATAAGGCCTGTTTGCGGTGTCGTACACGACAAACCCCAATTTCCATGGGTTTTCTTAAGCCCTCCAATGGAAAATCGTGTATATTATACGTAAGGGACGAATGGAGGAATTGCTCGGAAAATGCACGAGATCCTCATAAAAATTTTTTCTTAATAAACATACCAAAAGAATTCTCATTAAATCCATTCATTAATTAACCACAGAAACAATTAACCGATATAACGTATTGAATTTTTCATAACATATAATCAACGATAACCTAGGGATATTTCGTAGGGACATTTGTCAGAATTGACATGTACTCATCGCCCTCTGATACGTACTAAACCCTATTGGATCCTTCACATGATGTGTCATGAAGCTTCAAGCACATTAGCCAGTTTGCTCCTTGTTTACTGTTCGATCCTGCCGTGCCAACCTGATTGAGATTAATAGCGAGCACCTATGGGCATAGGGATATTCAGTCATGTCCTGAGTCGTTACCTCTCTTCAGTACATGTTCTATACTACTCTTAGGGTGGTACTACGAATAGATAACCTCCTCATGGAATTCTGAATTTGAATGCTCCCTGTACACTAGTTGTATAACGGGCATTGATATACAGTGTTATTCAGGAATATTGCACTGACTGAAGTTAGCAACGTTTATATAAATTTCCATGGCAGATCCACTTTCTGGTGATGCAATACCCTTGAATAATACCTATATACATGCGTGTTGCTAAGTTAGTGCGCATAGGGTTGGCATACCTGCCTGATGCTTCGGTGCGATCAAACAGGATGAATTCCGGGGATTACACAAGTTCCTGATCGGATCCATTCGATCATGTGGCCAGAGAGTCCTTTTGTCGGATTGCAAACATCCTCCTGGTAACACATTTAGATGTATGTATTAAAGTTCAAAAGGATGCTGTATACAGATATAGAGGATATAGTAATGATACTTTTGTATTCTTATAAAGACCTAAGGCGATTTTTTTGTATATGCTAATTGGTAATTTTGAAATAAAATTTTTATTCCTATCATTCGAAATGGTTTAGATTTTTTTTTTAACATGAAAAAGATTGTTGGGTTCCGTCAGGAGTCTGATGGATTTTTTTGAACGTCCTGTTCTCTTCTGCACGTACTGTCATGTCCATATGTATATATATATATATATATATATGGAGGACTTATTCTTTTCGACTTAACAAAGTTTCTTCGTGTGTTGGTATTTGAAAAGGAGCGAATACTTTCTTTGTGCGGTCGGATCTCATTTCTCGAGGCCTATAATCCCGTAAGATCACGAGGAGCCTCCTGAAACTTTATTCGGAAAGAAGGAAGGAACTGGCTGCGACTGATAACGTAGGTTTTTCTTGAAGAAGAAAAAAAAAAATAAAAGCGATACGCGTCTGGTTAGGACAACGATGGAAAATCGTTTAGTAAAAAAGAAAAAAGAGCGCGAAATTATCGATTGTTTAAAAATTTGTATAATGTTAATTTTGAAAAAAACAAAAAGAAATTTTTATCACTTTTTTTATATTAATTTCAAATAATTATTAATAAGTAGATGGAACATTGGTTATTAGCACGTCTTGAGTATCCGATTGCATCTTCCTATCTTAACGATCCAAATGCAGCAGCTTTAGGAACACCTAGCTGCCTCGACTATACTCGAGAGATTAGAACGTCGACTTAATACGCGTAAAATGTAACTTCGCGAGATAAGAAGGTCGGAGGGTAGTTAAGAAAATTCCTACAGCAGTAATGGCCGGCAGGTAGAGCGTTAGGTGAAACGCCGTATATAGCAATACAATTACTACAAATTATACTTAACTGTATACTCGGAAACGCAACTAGACGTTTAATACATTCGAAATGGGAATTCCAGGTGAAACGTGAATTTCTTTGTAAAATAATTTTATGATTATTTCTCAAATGGATACTATAACACTACGTCATACAGTACGTATACAGACACTGTAAAATCTATAGAAAAAAAAGAATTCTAGGATAACGAAGTTTTCGCGAATTATTTAACCAATTCAATTCTTAATTACCTGTTATCACCAGATTTCGTACTTTGAATTTTACAACTGGAAGTGAAAATCCTGATAACGATAACGAACTGGTACTTTCGCTCTTAGTCCCAAAATCAATTATAATCCCCAAAAAGGAAATTGCCGCGAGGGTTTAATTCATTCTCCCACCCACCCCTCCCAACCCCTTTCTAATTATTTCGCGAATCAATTCTAGTTTGTTTACTCGTATCTCGATGACACTCGATTCTCAACAGAACTTGAAGGGTTTACGTAAATCAAATGAGAATCGGACTGTATCGTGAAATGAATTCAAAGTGAATTTCGTATAATAACAATCAACGCAGGAGGTCGAAACATGAGCCAAAAATTTGACTCAATCTACTAGCTTCTATTACTAGGATTCCTTTCCCCCTTTTTTTAATACCCCAGTTTAATTTCATGATGCCCGATAAGGACCGTTTAGCAACGCGATAAGAAGTATTCCTTTTTTTCGTCTCGCTCGGCGCTGCTGATATACGCAAAATGGCTGGGGATTACTTGCGTGGAGGGTTCCTTGAGAATTTATTCGATGATAACTCGTGAAGTATTTTCCATCTTTTGGCCAACCCGCGGCCAATTACTTTGACTCGTGGCAACAAGAGGGAAAACTTTTAGAACTGTTTAGAGGGAAGGAATATAAGATAATTCAAAGATACCGAGACGGGCTATTTTTTTGTTCTTTTTATTTTCACGCGCTTCGATATTTCATAATAATAATAATAATAGTATCGGAGAAACATTCATTCATTTTTACAAGCACTCCTCGTATATTTTCTTTAAAATGAGATTCACTCTTGCCAAGTAAGAAAATCACGAGACTCCCTAACCCTAAAAGACAACACGTTTCACGCGGTAAAAGTGGCTACCCTTCCAAAGCCTCGTGTCTGAGGAAGGTTTTCACTGAGCGATTCGAATCTCTCCCTAGCATCGCTTTATTTCAAACTACAGTGCTTTTCATCGAATAGATTTACCGAAGGCTAAAAGGACAGAATAAAGTGGTATGGATTCAGGTTTCTTGGGAATTGGATTTATCATTCCCAACCGCCTCCCAGCATAGGTTCCGAGTATAATAACCCCTAACGTGCTTGACTAACATAGGGGATGTTAGTATCGGATCTTCCTATATCGTCACCCTTGCCAATTCTTGTTCCAGCAATCAAGCTTGCTGCGGTTTACAACCAATACTGATATCGGTACAAAATTTGTATCGATCGATGATAACCTAATATTTTTCCTTGAAAGAATAAAAGGAACGCGGGAAGTAAAATCACTAGAAACTATACAGACGGCAAGAGCGAGACTACCTGGGAACCAGAATGAAATTATCCCGAGAGCCATATAATCCAAACGGTCAAATATTTAACTAAAAAAGTTTCGCGTGCGAAATTGCTTCGTTTCAATCTGCTTAAGTGTCGGGAGAGAGAATGAGAGGGAGAGGGGGAGAGAGAGCGAGAGAGAATAAGAAACTTAAAAAAAGAAACAAAGACAGACAATCCTCTGGCGATTATCGAGTAATTTCGCGAGTTCTCTTAAAAAACAACGTAAAAGTACCGATTAAACAAAATATTCTTATCACCTCAAAATCCACAAACCGCAAATTTGTTATCTGCTCGAAACTACTTGTTTCCTGGCTTACTAAATTTTTGTGTTATTAAAACAAAAAGTACTGAAAGTCATTTCACATTTTTTTTCTTTTGTGAAAACAAAAATTTCGAGTTACAGGGTGTCGGTATCGAACCAAAAATATCCTGCGTTTCACACGGGTCGATAATGTAGGTATCTACTGTTACCAGCACCATACCAACACCCGAGTGCTCTGTCGCTGTTGATTTGTAATTTGAACTAGTGTTGATGGATCGCCGTAACTCTATCCCTGCGCAGGTTCTCCACCCTTTATTTCTTTGAAGGGTAGTGGATACCTCTCGGTGAAAATACCCGCGTGTATAGCCGTATAAACAAATGTACACGTATACGCCTGTATTTCATATAACAAGCAACCCTCTGCAAATGTTTCTCTATTCACTAGAGTCAAGGGACTCTTTTGGCATCCCCCCTCTACCCCGTTTTGCTTTAGCGTTTTTTTTTTTTTTTTTTTTTTCGATTTCATTATCTGTCTCTCCTCTCAAGTCACTCGAGAAGGGTTGACGAGTGTCGAAGCATTGTTTATACGAAATCAAACGTGCGGTCGGTTTATTTCACGTTGGTGATGAAACCGTCGACCGAAGCACAAAAATTAGCACGTGTTCGTTATAGGGGCGGAAAAGTTGGCAAATGAAAGTGCGTATGTTGAAATGGAAAATATATTAGAGTATTAGAAAAATAGGCTGTTCTATCGTTACTTGAAATTCAATAAAACGAAAAAAATTCGTAACGTCTGCTTTAAGGAGAAAGAAAGACCGGAAATCTTAATATTGTCAAATAATGAATTTTTGACGTAAATAAAAAAATTGATTATATATATTAAAACCCCATAACCATACTTCGCAGTGTGTTTCCTATGGTGAGTTGATTTTCTGAAAAATGTGAAAATCCCTGAGATAAAACACTTCTCTTACCCCATACAATGCCGGATGGGAATAATTCAGGCTGGATCGTATATTCCCAGCTGTCTCTATTATATAACGTCGTATAGGGGTTGCACCGTGACTAGAGATTAGATGTCATTGCAGAATCCCATGGGCCATCGTAGACGTACGACAAGACGTTGCGGAATACATTGCGTTTCCAGACTTTAGCTGCAAGACAGGTATAGGCTCTGTCGGTATAGTAGGAAGCAATATAATATACCACCCTAAAGTAAGTATAGTATACACAGTATAAAGATAAGGGAAGAAAATGAGATTAGTAATGGAGAAACGAAGCGAAGGGCGGAATCGATTTAAAAGCCAAGATCAGGTGTGCGATAAGAAAATGTGTAAGATAAGAGGAAAAAGAAGTGACGAAGATAAAGGGGGAAAAAAAATGCATATGAAAAATAAAAAAAAAAGCGAAGGGGTAGTAGGAAGAGGACCCGGATCTGAGAGCTACGGATGCGTAGGTTCCGGTATCGACCTGCAGGGCGTGTCTCATTCACCAGGGAGTCGCGCACCGTCAACCCTCCCTGTGGCTCCCTGCTCTTGGAAAACCACCCCAAACCGTAGCTACCCCCTCGTAGCTCCCCGCTGCGACACCCTCTCTCACCCCATCCTTATTGCTATTATACTCTTTATGCAAAATACTCTGCGATTCAGAGGTACCTACCTCTACTCCCTGTGGAGTGGCACCCCCGAAGTCGAAGGGTGAACTGTTTATATTTGTTTCGAAGTGGGAATAACGGGCGAAGTGGAGAGCCTTGGGATGGTAAAGGATGACATAAGGGTTAATGTGTGTGTCACCGAATTGTTTGGCCTTACGGCATTGTGTCTTCGTAAAGAAACCCACCCCTATTCTCCGTAGAATCCTTATGGTGACAATTTCGAATGTTTACTTAGAGATATTTTGAGGGTTGTTTAAAAAAAAAATTTTTTTTTTTTTTCCTCGAACGAAAATAAGGGTTGGTCGGATACTTGGACCATTTTCGTTACTATGTTAATTCGAGAGTAATGACTACGAGGGGTGCGTGGTAATTCGGTAAAATTTGTCGCTATCGGCTGTCAGCCGGTAATAATTGAGAAGGGAACGAAAACACACTATTTGATAATTAATTGGGCATAATAATGGCCAGAAGGGAGACGTGAAAGACTAGAGTTATTACGTGGGCGGTAGAAACTCGACATAATTGCTGATATTTATGACTACGACAAAAGCCACCACCCAATCTGCCCGCGGTCCAGCTCTATTCGACCCTCAGACACTTTTTGCTTCAATAATTAACACAGCTCACACTCGCGCTGCCCTTAGTCCATTCTCTGCATCCCTCGAATACACCTACCCTTACTAATATCAGCACTTGGTCCCATGATTATGACCTTGGCGATGGGGTTGTTTAAGTGCGTTAATATATCAAAATCAACCCCACTTTATAATAAAAAAAAATATATTAAATTTATTTACTTGCCATTTGTTAATTGAAAACGTTAATTACTCGCTCGACCACGTTTTTCCACGATTCTAAGTACTTTTCCTCGCTATCCTTTATCCCACGATTGGAAATCCAAAATCGATTTTTTTATTTCAAATTTGATTAATAGCCAAACAGTTTCCACCTGCTTTTGCACACGTGTGAAATATGTACGTGTATTTTGCATACAGTTCTATTGGAATGCAATGCTCTTCCAGCTGTTTCAAACTCTCGACACCTTTGGATATCGAATTAGCTTTAGTTAGTTTCACGAGTTAAGTTGGTTTGCGTAACGGGAATGAGTGAGTGATGCGCAGCCACCATATTTGAATTTTTCTTAACAACCCTCTATCCACGTGTATTTTTTTAACATATAGCTATAGTCCATTTTGAGTTAAAAATTGATAAAAAATTAATTATACATAATTTATTTAATAATATTTTCACCTGCGTGATTACTGTATGATCGAGGTGCTGCTATCCACTTTCACGAATCAATAAACGGCGAAGAATACTACTAGACATGGGGATGAAAATATATAGGTTCACTTCGAAGGTTCACTTTTGGAAAATGAAAAAAAAAAAAAAAAAAAAATTTCCAAATTTCTAAACGAGAGTGACTCCTTAAGTTCTTGAGGAGTCTTGCAATGTGCATTAAAGTTCCTATCGATATTATCGAGGATCGAATATTTCTAAGGTAAAAAGCGAACGAAGAAAAGTCATTGGTCAATATCTTGGAAATTCATGAGAGGTGGGCTTTGTTTCCATCCACTAGTTCGTTACGTAGTTATCGAAGTCCACGTAATTGGAAACTTGGTTAATCCAATTGTTAGAACGGAACAATGCGATTAAACGAGAAATAATTCGTGCGACTTCAACAAAGTACGAGGTTTGCGAACTGTGAAAGTCAATTGTTCATAATCTAGCTGGATCCTATGTCATTACCGTTAATGTACTTATATCCAAATAAAAACCCTAACTATTGGTCAAGATAGTTACATATACATCGAAACAATATAAAAGTGCCAAATAAAAAATCACTATATAAAAAAGTAAAATGAAACGGACTAACTGAAAAAAAAGGTGTACGAAATTCAAAAATAAAATCAGTTCTATAAAAAAAAAAATGTGGAAAAACCCTGGAGACAAAATTGAATGTGAAAAAGGGACGTGATAAAGGAATGCGACAAAAAGGTAGCTTGCACCGTACAGGATGCGTATGAAATTGTTTTCAAGGGATGAAAGGAGGAGGGTCGTTCTACCCCTCAAGCGGAAAGAATTCATCCGCACGCAGTGGCCGAAAATGGCGAGTCTCTGATGTAGCGCGGAATTAATTCTCCAGGACGATGTATGAAGAGGGTATATAGTAGGGGTAGTTTGAGAGGGTGAGGGTTACACATTCGCAGAACAAAGCGCAGCTACTTTGATTAGCGCTGCCGCTATTTTCGCTATCCCGTAGCCAACAAACCACGTGAAAATTAATCACATTATATTATGTGCGGTGGATAACACAGTAGTCGTTGTTGTTGTTGTTGTTGTTGCTGTAACCGTATTGCTGGTACGAAACCAGAATGAAATCCTGTGGCCTAGCGTTACAACCGACAGCAGTTTCGTATAAGGGTGAGAAAGCCGACTAGCACCTTCAGGCAGCTCACAAAAGAGAAAGATTGAAAGCGAGGGATGAAGGGGGTTGGGGTTGGGGGGGGGATGTGTTACTGGCGTATACAGTATTACGCGAAATGTGTTAAAAGAGGGTCTAATTACTTTGGGCAACAAGGCAGCAACGTAGGTAGGTAGATATAGAGAAAGGCCACTAAACAGGAAGGCAGCAAGTCAGGACCGTAGAACGTGAGGATTTTACCATATCGCGCTTAACGTTGTCCAAAGGTGGACCTTAGTATGTACTACAATTTCCAGTCTGGCCCATTGTACGTTGACACCCCGGCCGACTGCTCCTGGCAACCCCTATTTTGTAACAACCTTGTACAAGGACTGGGAATCGGTAGCAACAACCGTTGTCAGTCCTGAATCGAATTCGTGCTTGCGCATCACTATTCTTGAAGTTTACCTAGGGGTGGAGGATCCTGGACCTGGAAGGTAATTTTAGATACCCCGAGGGTCGTTGATACGTATAATTTTAATTCGGGGATGATACTGTTAGAAGAGGAAGATATAAATTTTTGTATGGTACGTGAGGGGTAATTGTTTGTTTGTTTATTTGATTAATTCGAGAAAACAAACAATTGTTTAGTGCATTGAATTTAGGGGCATGTGAAATAGGTTATGTAAGATAGGTTCGGTAGGTACTTTAATCTGTCAAGTGTCGACACAATAGCAAGAGGAAACAGGGCGAGAGGGCAGCACCCTCCCTCCACTGTGTCAAGAGCACGTAACCCGGTTTCCGGAATCGATCTCGAGGACTCGAATGATGCTGAATGCTGGACCAGAAGGGCGCGTAACCTGACTGCCTACTTCTGTGTTATTAAAAGGGCTTTAAAAATTGCGTAACTTAAGGACTCACTCTTGTTACGTCATTCGTTTTAAGGTACTTTACTACCTACTGCCAATTCTTGTGCAAATACTCTCGACTTGGTTAACCTAAAGTACCCTAAGGGCTCTTGCAGGAATGTGTAGAAATGATTGAATGATCTTGTGAACTTTGAACTATGAATACTCGTTAGTCTTTTGTATGTTTTTTTTTTTCAGTAACCACGCACGTGCATGATATAAATTTGAAACTGCTGTTAATTGAAGCTGCGCTACCCTTGTTCATCTTACTAGGGTGAATTTGAAGGATCGGAATTCGAGTGGCGCTGTTATCGGGACCAAGGATATTTTTATATGAAATGGTAGACTGTAGTAATTTTATAATGAAAACGGTGATATATGAAAAAATTGTACGAGTCTGACTTTGAATTTGGAAATTTTTTTTTTTTGGATTTTATTAAGATAAAGTGGGATTCGAGGGAATAATTTATTATGGTTCTTACTCGACGGTATTAATTTTCTTTTAGTTTCCTCGACTACCTTTTCTCCCATCCCTCTCAATCTCTCGCGGCAAAGTTCCCCGCAGCTTAAAAATCAATTCACTTTAATCGAAGTTATTCGTATCCCTGCTGCGTTTGAATTCGCCATCGGTACTTTACTACCCTACGTTATTAAGATCCTCAGGAATTTGTTCGTAGCAGGGATTTTAATTCAGGTTAAATCAGCCCTCCCTTCGTTTTATCACTGTCTTATCGATAAGCCGAGTTTTCAAATGGGAGTCAGATAACGAGAAAGGTAAATTTTTCGAACATGCATCAACACCGAATACCAATATCGATCGACTACCCGATATATGAAATATGTTGAATTTTATATTTTCCTAAAATTCCGAATATCACCCTCAATTTTTTATCTCGGTTTATCAATCATTTAAAAATCATCATTAGCCACTTGCTCTCCTCACAATACCAATCGATTCCATCAGACACGTTTAACCTGTAAAGCCAATCCTCCTAACGTGCTTACCAGATTACTATCCAGGAGCGACATTTTCAAGGGTTGTGCAAAAAAAGTCGATAGCACATGACGAAGATGGAGCGATTCGAGGGTGAAGTGATCCGAGTCGAGAATTGCATTGAGGGTGATAAAGTAACGCTGGTATAAAAATATAAGGGTGAAAATGAAAAAAAAAAAATTCTCTATAGAATAAAATGAATGGGACATTCCAAAGAAAGACTTTCCAACGTTGCCTTAGATGCATCGTATTTTACCATGTAACACAAGAACTGCATTTTATATCTGCAAAAGGATTATCCTTTGCATGCAACTATGACGTATGTATCTTTTTTCACTCTAGTCAACTAAGCAAGACAGATATACATTATATACCGTAATTGCACCCACCTATATGATTTTCATCCGAAGTAAAACTTTTCTCGTATTTCACAATTGCACCATAAGCATGCATTGTCACGTGCAAGTTGAAAGGTCATTTGTAAGCAACTGAAATAATATCGGTAATGACGTCGACAGGGAATACCGATATCTTTCGCATGGAAGCTGTAATTATATGTATGAGATACTCCCTACTCTAGACATTATCCAACTCGGTTAACACCATTGCGCATGAAGACTCGTCGTTAAAACAGATAAACGTATCTGGTTAAGACGACTGTCGTAACACTATGCATTTAATTAACATATCCATTAACGAATCGAACGACCCGAGTCGATCCTACGTGAACGTGAGATGAAGTAGTTGAGATGATAAAAATTGAAATAATTAAAAAAAAAAAATAAAAAAAATTCGAGTCTAATGTTTGTAATAGAAAAACTGAAAATTTGCAAATTTTTAAAATAAAAAGTTATTCAGTCACTAACGACCTCATAAGCCTAAAGTACTGTCACCGTGCTGATAAGCCTACTTGATAATTCAGCGTGATTATCAGTGACTGCCAACGCCTGATTCCACTTTGAAATTATCCACTACCCCTCGCACTTTACTTCTCTCTCTTTGGAATCCATGATAAGGTCTAAGTACTAGTAGTCAAGTTCATCCCCAAATTTCAAGACTGACTTCGGCAGTCGAGTAGGTCGTCACGATTAACGTCAACCGTCGGAACTTGCGCAGCGTGTCTTAACTTTTGGAGTCGGTGAAGTTAACGATGGCACGTAGGTTGGTAGGTTCTTTGGTACAGTAGCTACCAAAATTATGCCAAGGTACATTTATCGAACTTGTCTCCATCCGACTGTGACCCAATTAACCTGCAGTACAATCCTGCCTAACCATTCCTGTCCTGAAGATGAGTATCTCGAGGGAGAGAAAGAAGAAAAATAAGATGACGTAGTACGAGAAAGAGAAGGAGAGAAGTAAAAGGTACAAATAAACAAGGATCTTACAGTAGTAAGGAGAAAGAGAAATAACCACCACACAGATACAGTTGGCCAACCGTTCTATCCGAAAAGTCACCGTAATTTAGATTGAATCTAACCACGCTGAGCAGTAGTAGCGTCCAGTTGAGATTCGAAACTGGCCGCCAGGTGGCAGCACCGAGCAGTATCACTTCTACTGGCAATTTTAATTGAACGCCATCTTGAAATTTAACATATTTAATATCGGTTCCACCTACAACGTTGAAACTGATATTAAGCTTCGCCTTTTAAGGCATGATCAAGTACACGTGTCAATTCTCACGACTGATACGTAGCTGGCAAACTTAATTAAAGGATCGATACTGATTAGCGGTGGATTAATGAGACTCTGTCAATGAGGAAGGTTCACGTGTCGGATTTCGCGTTTCCGCGTTCGCGATAAATTCTCAACGAGCCTCAACGCTTGATCGATTGCCCGTTAGTATTATCGAATTTCGATGAACGCGGATAATTGACTAACGGCCAAAATCATTGCAGAAACTGATTGAGAATCTATAGAAAGTGTATATATGTATTGCTTCAATTTATGCTTTACATACATAGTGATGTATTATTCGTAGCTAGTGGTACGTATACGCGCAGCATCTGCTTATCTGGTGAAAATTAGTAGATGAGAAAAATAAAAAACCAAAAAATTAAACTTACTAACTAGTACACTGTAGTTAACGTTGTATCCTGTTACCGTGTAACAACTTCGTAATTGCCTGTTTACAACGCGCGGCTAAAACTGAACAAAACTTTAGCGAATTTTTTTTCTTGGTTTCCTCGCATATTTTAAGTGCTGAGCAGTGCTAACGCTTCTTTTGGCTCTTATGCCCTTTTTTACCCCTTTGTCTCTCAAGCAGTGGCAAAACCCTGTCTGTAACTGTTATGCGAGAATTGTATATTGTTGTTTCAACCATCGGTAATAAAATATTCTGAAAACGTTAGAGAAACCCTCGAAAAATGCGCTAAGAGAAATTTGAACAAAGGTAACGAGAATGGAGGAGGTTGGAAAACGGAAAGATAAATTTCTTCCCTTCCGTTGGTCACGTGGTAATAAGAGCAATGTTTTGTTACTGGAGAAAGATGAAATTTTGAAAATATACATTAATTTTATTTTAACATTACATCATGGGCGGTTGATAGTTTCGAAAAAGAAGATAAAATCAAAACGTCGATTATGTTTTTCATTTATACGTAAATTTTTATCAATTTTTTATATATATATATATACATATACATATACATACATACACTCATATATATTCGGCCAAACTTGATGACTGCTCATATGTGGCGGCTGCCACCAGTGAACCAGTTTAGATGGACCAGCGATAGTGTTGCTGGACCCGGTGAGTTTTTTCTTTTATTTTAATTAGCCCACAGAGGGCATTGTCTTCCGTTAACTGTGTAATTAACATGCTGCGCGAGACACGGTTCTCATCCGGGGACACTTCCTTTGTCCTTTGCTTTTGTTTCACCACCTACCTACGTAACCGTGGAAGAGTAACAGATAAAGTGTAGAAGGAGGGAGATAAAAAAAGGAAAGGAGCAACAGAGCCAAAAAAAATTTAGACAAAAAATACACGTGCAACAATAACAATTTATATCAGTTTTTCCGAGAGTACACGTATGCTGTTTCGCAGGGCGTAACGAACCTCGTTAAAGCATACTTGCTAAGCATATATGTTTTTTTTTTTTGTACTAGAATGACAATCCGCTAATGTCCCAGGAGACTCGTTATAAAATGTCAAAAAGTACGATTCGAGACCCTTTTTAATTTTTAGTACGCCTCAACGTTAAATAGATAGGAGGGTATTATTTTGAGAAAAAAAAATTTTATTTGCTCTAGTTATATTAATGAATTTTTTATTTTTTGGATTTACTCTTTGACATTTTACTTGTTAATATGGCTTCTACTTTAATAATCAAACGTTACCGTAAAACCAGGTTGAGAATCATTTTGCGGAGAGACGAAAGCGTATACCGTCAAGGGGTGGCGCAACGAATCAGAAAATTAGATCTGAAACTGAGTCATCGGCTTCCATCAGACAACTTGAAACATATCAGAGTCACGCCCACTGATAACACCTTAATGCGTGGTATTGCGGTAGACGTGGTTGGTGAAGAAATTTGCAAGGAAAAAAAATTATTGTTATCAGTACCGAATTTATATAAAAAAATACAAATCAGACGAATAATTGGTCGTTCTAGGTAAAATTGAGCCAGACGTTGTTATTAGCATTTAAATGTTATAAAGATAATATCTACTGTCACATATCGACTAGTCCAATATATCAACGTGCTAATGTCACACTGACAGATGGCAATCGTTACTTTTCCAGTGTATTTCCCTGAAATTTATTAACTAAAATTTCTATATAGTCTATCCATTATAAACGCTCGGTGCACCATGGGAAATGTGTTATTGCAAGAACTTAACTAACTTCATTATTACTAGCAATAACCCAAGGGCTTTATAAGCTTCTTACAATCGATCGCGCACCTATAAAGACGGACGGTGCAGTGTATTTCCGTAAAAGCGTAAGTCGCCGTAAAGTTTCCGCCGGTAACGGAAAATACCGTGATGTACCTAGATATACAGGAGCAAAAAAAAAAAGTGTACAAATTCATTAATAATAATAACTATGAGATTCCAGCTAAGAAGTATGAAAAATAACAAAAAGCATAATAATATAGAATTAAAAAAAAATCGGTCTCTCTACCCAAGTCAAATTTCAATTATATATATTTTCAAGAACGTCAATTCTCCTCTACGGTATTACAAAGCCATTCAAGAATGATTCAGCATCTCGAAAATTCTCCATTAGCTTCCCATTGAAAGAGAATCCTAATCGTATTAGCCTAATAGCCCAAAAATTATCTCGAGCAAGCGACTCAAAGGCACAGCGATAACAGCCTCCAGTTGCCAATATCATACCGCGGGTACTATGATCCTCATAAATTTTCGTCATCTTCAAGGACAACGCGACAGGCCCTCGGGTGGTGGTTAATTACGCGATTATAATTGTCATCCGAATCATCAATATGACTTAGAGCTTCAGATAAGGTCGTACGCCTTACTAAGTATCCCGATAGGAGTAAAAGCGTCGTCGGTGATAAGGATGAATAAGGTTGTCGTGAGAAATCGAAAGTGCCAACGTGGCCCTAAGGTGGAGAAGCGTCTTTGATTGGTACGCCCCTGCCATATCGGCTAAGAATGATGGCGCGCGAATTCAAAAGAGAATGACAGCACTTGGTATGACTATATAGGAATATACAGTAGAGGTTAGGTGCTATACGATAAATGTTACGTTATCGCTAATATTCAGCTGATAAAGTGAGGCGCGAGCATCTGGCTTTGAATGGCGCAAGACGACGCTCGTTCGCACAAGGTTTTTGATTAATGGAGATACGTTACTGGCGTCGGGACGCTCTCCGTCGCCATAAGAGGCGCCGACGGAGACGCGCTTCGCGCGCCCCATCCGGCACGTTGAGTAATTAATAGTGCCTCATCCACCTTCCTTCCTACCTTTCACTCTACACCCCCCCCCCCCCAACTAACCCCCTCGACAGACCAACCCCCTACCGCGATCGGTAAAGTGTCCGACAATGCGGATAAGTGACCAATAAAACCGCGCTGAAATTACCGGTTAGCTTCGATTCTTCTTCTTTCTTCTCCCACTCTTCCTTAATGCTGATGGACGTTCGTACACACGGACTACGGTGCTGCCGCCAGCGGTAATCGTTGGAAAATTGTACGGGATGATACTCCGAGGATTCTTTGATTATCCAGCGT
This sequence comes from Syrista parreyssii, assembly GCA_030142615.1. Lineage (NCBI taxonomy): Eukaryota > Metazoa > Arthropoda > Insecta > Hymenoptera > Cephidae > Syrista > Syrista parreyssii. Next base: position 733,408 of record JARQTG010000132.1, on the reverse strand, counting down.
AATTTTCATGAACGCCAGCGAGCGAGCAAATTGAGCAATTGAAATTGACGGTTTTTTTTTTTTTTTTTTTTTCAAAATCTACGATAATCGTCTTAGGGACGTTTGCACGTGAAACGTGCATGTGTGTATGTTTGTCCGAGTCGTTGAAGTTGGAGGCTATTTATATCGGGTTAATATTCAATATGAGATCCGTTTGACTACTGACAATTAATATTTTCTTGTAGACTCAACTGTAAGGGATGATTAATATACTTGGAGATTTAATAAAATTTTTATTATTATTCTTTTAAAAGCTCGTTATATTCCTTAGTATGACTACGCGTAATAATCTCGTCGGTTGTTGACTAATTGAAAATAAAAATGGCGCATTTTTCGATGGACTATTTCTATTTGGAGAATTTCGAATTTATTAAATTGCTTAGGAGTCTGACATTTGGAAAAAGTATGATTATCCCAATGCAACGTGAGCTTTTCGTACCCTTCGCGTTAATATGGCAAATTTCAAAGGAACACAGAGGAGAGGGTTGAGGATACGTTTGAAAAAAGGATGTAAAAGTACGAAAAACACACTGATTGTGAATCCTTGCACTATGAATGTCCCTGACGTCGTTACTAAAATGCAGAAAAATATGTACGGGTTGGGCTTGAGGATAATCGAAAGGAATTGAAACGAGCTTTAATTCCTATGGGAATGAAAGAAGCAGGATTTCACATTGCAGGTGTCGCTATTGGCATTCGTTCTTTTTCGCATTCCATCCGCGTCCGCATTGACTAGAGATTTTTTTTTTTTTTTTTTCGCAATGCAATTCACATACGAAAATTATTTCTAGCGACCAGTATGGCTTTTGCGTAACGTAAGTACATATTTGTATGTTGGTATCATGAATGACGTGCGGGGTTGGCATCCCTGTCATTAAAATATTTTATGCTTCGACTTCGCGCATAATAAAGGGCTCGCTTGGGTATATGTGTAAGCAATGAAATAAGGGTGGAAGAGAGATTGCGAGAAGGGTAATGCGGAAGGGATGAAAATGGGAATATAATATTATCTGGATCTTCGTGTGCTAGTGTTCCATTGTGCTATGTCATATTGTGGCATTTCAATTGTAGTTGACACGCATGAGCATATGGAATTTTCAAAATAAGAGGACGAAAATATAATTTTGAAAAAAAAAAATTTTCGGACTAATTTTATTATTATTTTATTTATTATAGATTTGGTATATTTCGATATTTTTGGGTTGGTGAATTTAAAAAATATATATTTAGGCACTACGCGAATTTCATTCTCGTACGATTATTTATAATATTTTGTTATTCCGTAATTGTATTTGTGCTTTAATACAGGGGGAGCATTGGCTGCAATGCCAATTCAATTTGGCGACCTACGTACAATGGGAATTCCGGGTAATGTATTTTCAAAGATCTACCGGGATACCTTAGAAATATCGCGGTTATGTAATTCGCTTTTATGTGGAATATTTTATATATGAAAATTTGAATCCTATTATATGTTTCTCGCTAAAGGACTTTGCTATCCGTCGGTTTTACCTTGTTAGGCGAAATTCAACATATATACGTAACGTACAATAGCCGCAGAGTACTGGACCATTGGATGAATTTAAACGCAGACTGAGTGAACATCTGTATCGTGTTACCGGGGTGTTGTGAGTTTATATGTAAATTAGAATAATATCTGGATCGAGCAGTTATTCAATAACGATTGAATTAATAGCGATTTAATGCAGACTTATCAGCATTGCCACTGTATACGTTTCAAACCGATTCGCTTTTCCCGGGAAATTTTCGCTACATAATACGATTGGCTAGGTGCGAAATGGTCGCCACGTGCTTTGCAGGAGATACGAATAAATGAATGGTTTTAATGAAATATTGGTAAAAATTTGTTGTTTACATGCAAAAATCACAATTATAGGGAAAATTCGTTTATGAATTTCAACATTTTTTTTTTATATTAAAATGTTTTCTAACGACACTCTTTTTTTATACTGTCTATGTTTTATTATACGCTGGCACGTATCACGCTGTTTTGTATTTTAATCGCGACGTACGTACCTACCGTATCCACCGCCGCAAATTACGATTGCCCGACGCGACTGACAAATGGCAATGTTTTCCGCGTCCGCAAAAATATTCTAAACAAAAGTAATTAAAATACTGTGGCTCCCCTGACGGATGGAATCCATTTGTAGTAACAGCCCCGCCAGCGTAGCCGTCACTTCCACAGAAATTCTTTTAAATATCGCGGGGAAATAAAATATTGGAAAAAAATATAAAAACAAAAAAAATTGGTTTCACGTTAAAATAATCAACAAGTACAATTACGCGATGCGTAATCACATACGGTTCATGTATGTGTAAATATATATTTATGTACATTTTTATAAAAAATTTTATTTATCGCGTGCAAATTGCACGAAGCGGATGCACCAGTAAATTGCAGCCAACAACGTGAAATCGTTCACGCAATTCAACGTGAGATTTTGAAAAAGATATAAAAGTACAAGTGCACGCGGATACCGCGAAGCGATTAAAATTATTGTGTTGCATATTAATGGTGGACAAAGTGGATGAAAAATAAAGATTGAACTAACAGAGCAAAAGGAAATTATAACAAAGGATCGGCACGATTGACACGAGGTTAAAAATAATGGTACTTTCTTGACTCGGTAAGTCACTAACTTCGACTCGCCAGCCCACTGACTTCATGAGTCAGTAATAACTTGAGCGAAAGATCCTACGATTCGTTATACGTTATAAGTCAATCGAGTTGCAAAGTCATTGTTCGCGCGAGTAGCGACGGGAGACTTTTGCGAGTTATTAACGCAGAAACAAAAGGAACTCGAGTCACAATTAATCTCCGCGAAGTGAAAGGGCAGAGTCACAAAGGATCGACGTGAATGATTAGCGAATCAGCTCAAAGGCATTTGGCGGAAACAATTGAAATAGTCGAATTGTCAATTTCACTTTAACAATAATTGGTACTGTAAAGTATTAAAAAATATATAAACGTATGTTTATATATATATATATATATATATATTAAAATTTTTGATAAAAAAACAATATTAACCACACTAGATTTAAATTCGTATGTAAAATATGTATTATACATTGTGGCTACTACAAAACGTGCCAAATTAAATCAGCATCCAAAAATATCTGGTCCATCACTAGTCCCAGGAGCGGCGTGACAAAGGGCATTGGATTTAGCATATATATATATATATATATATATATATATATATATATCCATGTGGTTTCATATGGTTTTCTATAGACGAAGATATGGGAGACCGTGTTGCAGACGGGACCGGCACCTGGAAAATAGAGTTTTCCTTATTCCGTCGTGTTATGCGAGAAAATATAGGGAATACTGGGAAAACTGAGAAAACGACGTGGAGTCTGCTAGCGTCGACGTGCACTTTGATCGGAATATATTGCGAGGATGTTGGGACGTCGAGAACTAAAAGAAGTAAGGATGAAATGATGGTGAAATCGTGTTTGACGTAAGGAGAAGCGTAAAGGAGAGATATGACAAAAAAAAGAAAAAAACGGAGATAACAAAAAAATGTATCTTTCGCAGCGTAGATACCAATGTAGCGCGCGTCAAATCCCTTATACGGTCGTAGCGTTTTATTCGTTTGAAATTCAAGAATAAACGTCTTTTCTCGGTGCGACAAATCACGCCTATAAAACTAATGTATCGCAGCTTACAGAGAGAATAGGAAATAGCATTGAAATATGATTGCTACATTAATGATATACGTTGGTACAAGATGCTCGTACGTGTCTGGTAGCAGTTGCAAAGAAAATTCGAGAAGAAGAAAGAAACGACGTGGAGGCATAAACGGAGAAATGAAAAGAAATGGAAGAAAAGTTCAATATGATTCCTTGACTTTGTATCTTTCACGAGGTTACAGAGGAAGTAGAGTATCGTCGAACTTTATAATTCTCTATGTTTATGGATGGTAAGTCACTTGGCGTACTTAGAAGTTGCCGACTGCTGGAGAGCGACGGCTTGGGCGCAGAGGGTTGAAACTCTGCGAGCTCCAAGCTTTCAGGGATATTTTAAAGATGGTGATGAGAGAGAGAGAGAGAGAGAGAGAGAGAGAGAGAGAGAGAGATTGTAAAATTTCACTTTTGATATTAGTGACGTTTCTATTCGAAAGTGTATGACATCTCCCCCCTACGTCTCTCCTGTTTCCAGTGATTTACAATCGAGTCGATCAAAAGAATCTGAAATATTAAAATCCATTTTATGTGCATATAGCAAATATGAGCATCGCCATCATCCCTTCGATTCTGTATAAATCTCTCTTTTCTTACTACTCTCTTTCTCTCTGCTCTCGTCTTCCGGTTCTTCTATTTCCTCTAGTTCGCCGCCAACGGCAAATCCTACTACCGAGCCTATATGGATTGGTCTCTTGATATCTCGATTCTACGTATGCACATGTAGGTGTACGTATTAGTATTCTTACTTTTTAGTAAATATACGAAATTACAGGGTTGGGGGGTAAGAATAAGAAAAAATGATTTCTCGCCTCACTTTTTTTACTAGATTCTAATTAAATTGAATTCGTTGAGGAAAAATATTTATTTGTGTCTCCTTTTTTTGGATTTTCATTTGATTCGCATCAATGTCTAATATCGTTTACTATACATATACATGTCTGATAATTTCATGAAGATGACGTAACAAAGTTTGTCGATTCGAACGTGAGACGCGTAAACATCCGTACTGAATATTCAGCACGTATCTCAGGTCATGGGGCGAAGTAGGCATTCCGAAATAAATGATTCCGAAATTCGTGGGGGATGAAAGTCGGACGGGGTGAGAGTTTCGAGGACATTCTGCAGCGAAGTGCCCATTCTTGCTATTATATTAAAGTCGTTCTCTAAGGGAGGGTTACGTCATATCGGTATTACACATGTGTGACTCAGTGACTACACATACGATCACATATGCACGTGTGTGTCAGTATACGCCGGCATTGAACAATTAATCATACGCGCACCTGTATGTACTAGGGGTAGTAGTACAGAAGCCACCGAAGCACCCTTGTTCAATTTATGGAATCAATTCCGAAACTCATCCCTTGGGAGAAATTCAAAACGACACGAAAATCAATTTGGAATTGATTAAACGTTACTGTACGACACAAGTGTCTAGCATCCCTTATTTATTTCAAAACAAATCTTATCGATATACCAAAACAGCACGTATCGTTACTCCCATTTATCCTTATCGATCCATATAGACAATTTCATATTACGTAAAAGACAGTAACCGGTACGACACAATGGGACCAATCACTTAATAGAAATGGATGCTGTTAAAAATATACCCCAACCCCGACACCCTATGATAAATCATAAGCACCTGCATGGCGTGCGCAAACCTCATGAATAAAGCATCCCTTGGATGGCTGAATAAGAAGTAGAAAAAAAAAAAAAAATTCACAACAAATGCACCCCCGTCTTCGTGGACCAACGGCGGGTTACCACCGGAAGGTTGAACGTCTACGTCAGGGTGCTAAGGCAAAAGGAATTTTCGGAGATTTCGCCTAATGTATGCATGAGCTATTTTTCTGTTTTATTCGGCTGATCCCATAAACACCATGAGATTGCATGAAACTTTTAGAATCCACAGCACGGGCAACGTTGCCAGCCAACCCTCTTGCATAAACACAGTGGTGTATTTTAGTATATATGTACTGTGTATACTATATATATATATATATATATATGATCCGCCGAGATTTAGTACGTAACGATCGTATCCACGGTGACCATGGATAGTGCTTCTGATTATTTAATGACACGAACTCATCCCTTCCCTGCAGGCAGTAACACTTAACCGGCACTCGGTCCGATAACTCGTGAGACTGATCTGGCCATTAGAGGTAGGTAGAGGGCACCACTGTTGCGGATTAAATCGAGCCGCGCTCTCGATTAAACCCCGTGTCAGTGCAGTAGCGAGAGTGGTCGGCTAGGGGTAGAAGGACTGTGTAGCGATGGGAAAGGAGAAAAAGTAAAAGAGAAAAGAAAAAGACCAAGTCAATGAGGAGGGTCGTGCATGGGAATAGGCATAAGCATGAAAGGGATAAATGGCAGAGGGGATTGTTGATGTTGCTTACTTTAGTAAGGAGGGTGCGGATAAAGAGGACTAAGGACTATCCTGTGCATTCGCTCAGGGTGGAAATGAGTTTCTTTACGGGGTAGCCAATGAAAAGCTCATATAGAGAAGCTTTTACATCCTCTGAGAGTCTATTCGAATCTATTACGTATGGGGGGATGATTTTCGTATGAGATTCGCAAAGGTTACGGGGCAGTTTTGTAGGGTGGGTAAAGTGAGTTTTATTTCGTTATTGATTAATCATCGATTAATTTAAGGGTGAAATTTCGACACTCGAAATTTATTATAATTATATTTTACCGTATCCTTAGCCAAGATTCTTGCGACACATCAAGGGGTGGTTTTTGGGGCCAAAAATCCATATTAAGCAATTTTCAAAAACAACCCTTAAGCAGAAAGACAAATAAAATTCAAAATTGTCACTGGGTTACTTTCGTATAAAAGAATTGTTACTCGCAGAGGCGAAGGACACGAACAAAATCCATCTTGAATGGGGATGATGGCGATACCGATATCAGATAGGGGATGGTGGTGGTTTTGGGGTAGCTTAACGTTCACGCGTCATTACTTGTTTCTCGCATGAATAATTCCCTAAGAGTCAAGTGACATCGAACGCCATGATGGAAGCTACCAAACACGCAACCCCCTTTTCGCCCTGCATAACTTTCTACGAGAAACGTCACCACCTTCGCACTAACCATCCCTTAGTCTGACCCTTATATTCCCACCCCGTACAACCACCAACCACCACATTGGCATAGAGACGCGCAAACGTGCGCAAACGTGATTAGTAGTGCGTGGGTAATGGAGTGCGCTTGATACGAATAGACATGCGAGAAGCTTGAAACTTGCTAAGGGTGGTTTTCTAGCCTCCCTTATACCAACGCTCCTTTCTTGATACGTTTCAGCCGCAACCCCCCACTCCTCCCTCTACCCACACCTCTACGGCCACAGACTTCGTGATAGCTTCGGCTCAAGATTCGCGACTGCCATTCATGCATCATTCATGCTCGCACGATCATAAACGATCCCGAGTTTACCTTCTATAAGACCTTATACTTTGGGCTTGGTTATACCAGCTGGATATTTTTCAAAGTTGCATCGTTACTTTGTGTAACGTTACGTTGAGATACAGTGATTTTTTAAATAACGGGATAAAGTTTTTTTCATTTTTAAATTTAACATTTCGTATGGTAAATTAATATTTTTTTTTAATTTTCATTATTTTGTATCTTTTGGATATCAAGCTGCCACGGATAGCATCACTTGGCAGCTCTCGTGTCCTGCTTAATATCTGAATCCGGTACGTTCACCATTGGGGAGATCAGAATATTAAACTGCTTTTTGGAAGATGAAGTAAATCATTAACTTGCTCCAATTCTGTTACGGGTTTGTCTGGCATCGCAGTGAAGCTATGAATGGACCAAACAGATGAATCGAAACACGAACCAATCCAATACTCAATATCCTTGTCCGATCTAATGTTGCAAATATTACTATTGTTATAATTTTATCTTAACCAAAAAATGTTACGTGAAAACAATCAATCCTAACTGGATGCTGTGTCGGACTGCGTTAATCCAGCATACAAATCAGTTTTGGAACGGAGCAACTGTATAACAAAAGTTGTATCGTATAACGCGGTTTGAAACACACCTCTCCAAGTTTTCATTGGCGAATCGCCTGGAGCGTATCTAATTTTGAGAAGCAGGAGCAAATCCAAGAGTTTGCCAGAATCCGGTTATGCGATATATAACGGTAAACGTAATACTATAATGTAGAACGCATCGTCGTTCGTCTCTCTGTCGAACGACGTCTTTGATGATGTAATGTAATTTGCGGTAGGCACTGAATTCAATATACGGGTTCGCCTGTTTCCTCGAAAGTTTAAGGATACACGCTACCTCGAGAGCCCATATTGGATCCTATCGGAATATTCCTGGGTCTAACCCAGAACGGCTTAATCTACTAGCCGATTATCCAAGATCGATTATTCACCCTTACTGATACTATAGGTTGACACGGTTCTTCAGGAAGCCATCGGATTACTCCGACGTATACCTATACACATGCTACAGCTTTTTCAGCTCAATATTTCTTTTCCCTTGCAAATATAAGATACTCTGATTTTCCAAGGAATTGTGAAAAATGGCAAAAAGTACGAACTGGGTTCCCAGGGACAAAGGGGTCCGCGACCTCTTTGTATATCGATGAAATTTACGGGATAAAGCGACGCGGAAAATTCTTGTTTCTTTTTCAAATAAAACATTTTCAGGATTGACCACATATCGAGAAATGCGAATAAGATTTCACGACTCGACGGACTCCACTTCTCTCTGGGATTGGCCGGGATTGTAGCAGCGCGCGTTCAGTCTTGAGCGTTGGTTTTAGGGGTGACTGTCAAGGGTCGCAGTAAGGATGAAGGCTAAGGCCTTAAAGGTCACTCTATCTCGGACCCTCTTTGCTTCCCTTGGCTTTACCGCCATCCCTTCGTACCAACGACACTTTGCCACAACCCTATTCACCCCTTATCCACCACCTCGCTAACCCACGTACCATCCACCCCATCAGAAGTCCAAATCAATGCGGAATGAATGCCAACTTTGAGGCCTTTCACAAAGAAACAAACCTACCAGACGTATCGTTCTCCTCGATCGCCCTTTGACCTCTCTTCGTTATTTCTACCCCTTTGCGCACTTCTTTTTCTCTACGTCTCCGTTCGACCTTTCGACCCTTACTGCTACGGGGACCCTTGTGTATCTGAATTTTCCGAAAATACAATGCACTCGATAAACTTCCTCCATTTCGTCTCCCATCCGGTTTCGACAATCAGGACTTCTCAGACTTGATCCAAAAGCTGTCCAATTAAAGATCAAAGTAAATAACACGTATATATAGAATTCTGTATTTTTTTTTTATTCCACCTACCTAAAATATACACGCTGAAACGATGCAACATAAATTTACAAAACTCACGGCTTTTCTACAATGTAATAATAACGTGACTGTTACATAAGCTTACTATGTACTACGATATACGAATAATACGTTCGGATGCTTTTTACCGTAACGCTACTAGCTTTATGTAATTGACGCTATGAAATTACCAGAAAAAGTAAAAAAAAAAAAAAACGCCAAAAAAAGCCAGTATTGAGAATCATGCTGTAACGAGATACACCGAGAAGGTACAGGCTGAAGCAAGAACGCAAAATGGATGAAAAACTGTTAAAAACCATACCGGAGTGAAATGACCTCTTGAAAAAAATTCAAGCTTCTTTCCATCAAGGCGAAAGCTCATTTACGTTACCATCCAGTACATATGCAATTGACAAATGCGCGACATCGAATAATCGAAACAGACTTATCAGCCTTTCTCGCGTTAAAGCACAGCACTGCTCGAAGCTAATGGAGACGAATTAATCGAAGTACAAAAAATAAACATTACAATAAACAGAGTAAAGAATCCCGTGATTTCTTCGGTGAAAAGAGGAAAAATGTCTTTGGACGAAAAAGTCCATTACTACAGAAAATATAGGACAGCACACTAGGTTACCGACGGAGCTTCAGCTACCAGACCCAACTTCTATCTAATACAGGACGTTACAAAAGAAGCTAAAATTCAATTAGCCAAGAAGCTCAACGGGTCAGAGCTTAATCTAATTTCTAACAAAGAAAGCTCCACTTCAACCTTTAACCTTGTTATTTGAAAGTTTTTCGAGATTGAAACAACGCCAACAACAACAACACAGACGATGCTCGCGAATCTGCAGACCGTAACTAGTAGTGCTACTACGGTGTCTACTCAGACAAGTACGTAAGTAGTACGTAAGGTAGGTAACTATGGTAGGTAAGTACTACGCTTATAGCTAGTTAACGTACTACTGGCTACCAACCGACTGTGTATTTTGAAATGCCATGGGAATTCCCTAGGGTTTATTTATAATGAAACCAGACGAGAGGCGATTTTGCGTTATTACGTGGAACATTGTTTCGTTCTGAAACAATGAGATTTATTAGGTTAAATATCGCTGCCAACCTTGCGCGTTGCAGCACAATGAGAACAGCTTTATACTTCAAGGGGTTGATTGTCTGTGTATTACTATAGCTACCCTTTACTAGGTTGGATTACCTTTCAACCTACGTAAGTATCTATAGACCTTTATGTGTAGCGAATATATATATATATATATATATATATATATATATATGTCTATCTATAAAATTTTACTACTACCCTCCATAGCTACTTCTACTTATTCTTGAAAACTGACTTGCTACCACTTTGAAAATTTGAAGCTGTTCGCGACGATACGACCATAACTTTTACTTGGATTCTGATCTCACTTTTGTAAACTCGCCTTGTTCACGGCGTGTCTCTAAGACGCGACACCCGGGATGAGGGATAAGAGGTAATTAGAAATTTTATAAAGACTAATAAGTGTCTCTTCGTTTGTTCCGTTATCAAGTGTTATCGATATATGACATAATTAATTGTTGAGAATTTTTTTTTTTTTTTTTACTTTTTCAAGTAAACATACCAACAGCAGGTAGCATGATAAATGATTTTATAGCATAGCGAGTTTCGATGAAAATTTTATAAAAAATTTTGCATTCCGCAGCTTTTAGCAAAATCTCAAGATTATGGCCCCCACGTTTCCAGAGCCCGTAGTCCTTTTAAGCGCGGATAACGCTTAAAGGCGAGTTCAATGTGGAAATCGTGAGGAAACTTGTAAAAGCTCGTTCTCCAATATTTATAGATAGAAAATTGAGCGCTAAGATGGCCGCCTCTGCGACGTTCTTTACATTAGCCTTCCACGAGCCTATAAAGGCTCCGTGGAAGCGTCTAACATATTTAGAGAATGCGCGCGCGAGCGGGTCAATTAAATATAAAAGAAAGCGTTAAAATTCGTACCAAGTCTCTTACCTTCTTACGTATCCATTAGTCTAAAAAATTCACTCGTCCCGCTAACAAGGTAAGTGTGAAATATTCATCTTTCCACAGTAGCGACTGCACGTACTGTACATACGTACGCATATATACCGGGTGTTAAGAAATTTCCTGTTACGTCAGTCAATTTTTTTTTTTACAAAAATTAACTTATTCACTACACGTTATTCATTCCGAATACAATATTTTTCCGTATTTTTATTCAGCATTCTCGACTGCTCTACCATCACTCTGTACTCTCATATGGAAACAACGCGAACGATGCCGGCGACCAAAAACAGTTTATACGTCCGAATTCGAGTTGAGGCTTGGAAAAAAACGACGTAAAGAAATTCATTAGTCTCTCGAGTATTTTCAACGATGCGTATGCATTTTCATAGCAGCGTCCGAGTTGGCATCGTCAGGGACGTACACGTGTTCGTTATATTACCCGTTAGCGAATGTCGTTTAGTTCAGTTTTCGTGCAAACGGACACGAGGGTGAAAAGATGTATGACGGCTCTCGGAAACATTGTAAAACGAAACCCATTCCGGCCGACATGGGGAGTACAGTCGGTACAACAAGTATCGAGTATTGTGTAATCCGTGAAGTACGACTGGGGAATAAAGTTTCTTGAATTTCGCGCGGATTGTACGAGTCTGGATTAAAAAAAAAAAGAAAGGTACAGTTTCGGTGTGTTACTTTGATATGGTAATATTTAATACAGTGAGATAGGTTAGTTTACGGTTTATACAAACCTAAATAAATTCTCCTTACGTTGTACGGTTAACGTAACGAAACAAAGAGGAATTGCTGGTTATTATTTATAAATTCTACCTGAACTCATCCCTTTGTCCTGTCGTTTTATTGCATATTGAGTTATCTGCGTGATTTTCTTTTATTTATAACATTTTTTTTCATTCCCTCCTTTAGCACGCATCTTACGCGTATGTTTATATACATATATACACATGTGTACGATCGATAATAATAATATGTAATGAATAATTCGAAAATAATACAAACCTGTATTTGACATTGGATAAATACGTAATATATTGAAATTCTAATTCCATATTGAATTTTCATAGAGAAAAAAAAATAAAAAAAAATTTATCAAAAAATCACCAATACGACTGTATACGATGTACTAAGGATTTACATGGTGCACACAATACCTACTGCCATATGTTAATGTCCGAGGTATCCCAAGACTTTCTCCGCGCTTCTCCGAAGACAATTTCGTCCGCTCTCTTGGTCACAAGACACTCGATGGATACGAGACACGACAATAATCCATAAGTTAATTCAATTATTCGTAATAGAATGCGTTTTTCAAATGAGAAAAAAATCTCTTCTCACTTTCATCAATTTGCCAATTACGAAAACTCAAAATTTCACTTCTCCCTCTACGCTCTTTCAGACGCCTCACACTCTCGACTCTCCCACGCCTACTGACTTTCTTCATTTATCTTACCTAATGTCCAATTCAATCTCACACCGCTAATCCTGCATTCACGCATCACACCAGATTCCCAAAATCTCATTGGAACATTCACGTCCCCCCTCTCCCAATCCCCCACACACACTCCACTCCCACACCGTCTCATCTTATACTTTTCACCAACCTCTAATCACACAAATTTTGATTTTTGGATTTTTCAAATCCAAAAATCCACGTGATCAAATTTTGACACTCGGTTGCGTCGCGCGGCAAAAAAAAACTATTTTCCACTTTTCAACCTTCCGATATCCCGTGCCGCGCATTGAATGGCAAAGTGGCTCAAGTAGGATGAATTTATCGTTTTAATCTCCCATAAACACGTGGTTACGTATACATGACGCTTACCATATCGCCCTATAATACGTGCAAACGTGACTTCTAGATATATCACACAGATATGTCACTCATGTGATACTATGGACTCGAGAAGCATACGTTATGCGATACAACGAGCGAATATCAGCGAGTTTACAGTATACAGTGGGGGGGCGAACGCTAACTTGACCGTTTGAATGAGCGCCTATCAAGGAACTAGGGTGGAGAAGGGGTTATGTGTAACTTTTGAAACTAGATCGATATTACCATATGTATACACACGACGAAGCATACTTCAAGTCTAGTGGAATTTTTATTCTTGATATACAAAAACAGATTACGATACACTGAAATACATGGTGCGTTGTCGTATTTAAATGAGGCTATGGCTAAAGACGGTATATATGAGGAATGACTATGGGAATTTTTCTTACCTTGTATCATCTTGTTGAACTGTACGAGGAAGGTAATTTACACAGACGAAATGATATCGTGTATTACGGTCTTCTGTTTCTTTGTTGTCGTACTAAAAGCAGTGCTGTAACAATTATTTCGTATCCCGTGAGTATCAGGTACAGCGATGGGTCCGTTGATTCACAAATGTATCGTGTGAAATGGAAACTAATAATGGATTTACGTGACGTCTGCCGCGTGACGTCATATAAAAAAATTTGTTTCCTATAAATACGTGTTATAGTCGTGTATGGGTTAAGGTAATAGAGCTGTGGTATTATTAATGTAATAATCGTGAAGGAAGTCGAAATGGAAAGAAAGAAAGGCTGATTTTATTTCTAGCTAGAGATTTCATTATGATCCCGCATTAACGTTACCCGTCATGCCGCAGTCTGAGACCTAAGTAACCAGTTGCCCACCCAATATTGCTCCCTTCGCGTATTACTTGGCCAATGCATTTTCGCGCGACGTGACTGGGTTTGCTAAGTACAACTGTATACAAGGGTAAGAACTTCGGGTAGCATCCCTTCGGTTACTTTATATTTCCCAAAAGTGTCGGCGGCGGCGTCGTTCTTGACTTGAGAAAAGTTACTGTAGCGGGAAGATCTTGGACGTCGGGTTAACTTTTCCGGGCAGGGAGCTATGGTAACGGGAAAATAGTTGATGACGGTACTATATTTGTTTTTAGTCATCAACATCAAGTGTACCGTATAATAACGCGTATAATAACGTATAATTAATTATAGGCTGGAAAAAAAAATTTGTAGGGTAACATTTTTTTTTTTTTTTTCGAAAAATTTGTAAATTACCTGATTTTCGTTTTCTTCGTAAAATTACATCAATCGTAAATTTTAATTACGCGAATGATCGATGAGTGGAACGGTGATAAGGGATCTTTTGAAAAGCTAAGCAGCCAAGAGTGTTGGTACCGTCAAGGGTTGAAGGCTGACAGGTCGGTGCTTCCATATTTGGAGCAGATGCTCCAGTAATCAGAGGCTACGGAAACCGGTAGCCCCGCCCAGGAGCTGTTATTACGGTGCGCCAAGATCCATGGGGTCCACAGGGCTCATGGGGTCCATCTCGTATACATGTAGAGATACCGGAGGAGGCCCGAAGCCCAGGTGAGGCGTCAGCACGTACAGAGGCTCCCATACATTTACTTTTCCCAGGACACCATAGCTAAGCCGTAATTATCTGAGAATCCTTGAGCCTTCAGGAGCGTAACAACGCAGTGATGAGACACGTGGCAAACAACGAAAAATTACATATTAATAGGCGATATACAATTAATTCATACCGTAACTCGTGGGAGCAGTGGTACCATTGTGATAGTAAAAAAAAAAAATTTTTTCCCCCTCAAATTCCCCAACGCTATATACGTCCCTGAGTTAATGGTACCTCATCTCTACCACGCATACACTATCGGAGAAATACTTGTTTCTGTTACGCGCAAAAGTGCACCTTTTCTTCTCGGCTGACCTATGGAAGGAAATTTTGCAAAGTTGTTGCAAATTGTTGAAAGATTGTAAAACCGTTTCGAATATTTTACACCGACTTATCCGACGGCTGATCGCGTTTGTAAATAACGTGAAAGTTTCTTGGTTCTTGCAAAACAAATAAACACGGCCATGTGCACGAAAGTAGTGCCGGCGTAGTCTTGTGTCTCTTAAAATAAAACAAGTCGGCTCTCTGTGCCGTAAAATACCTACGACCTTACAGTATAACCACACAAAAGGTAATAGAACCTGGAAACGCAAGTAAAACCGATAAGATCGTAAGGATCTTATAGGATCGCTAGGAAGGTATTACCAACTGTAAAACCATAGTAAAACACGAAGCCATACGCGAATAGGTTACAAAAATAAAGAGATCGACATGAATTGTGACTCTGCCGGTGAATCCGTGTACTAATTTATGTTAGATTAGCTAATGATTATCCGACAGAAAAATGAAACCAGAATCCACCCAGTTGGCGATAACCTAAAAGAAGAAAAATGGTAAATTTGGAAATTCTGCCCAATACTCGAGGAATGAGTGCAAGTCGGGGAGTAATGAAATTAAGGGATGATACCAAGTATCAAAAATGAAGTATTGTTTCCTTAAGCCAAAAAAGTTCCACCTGGCATTGAAAAAAGCGATAATCTTACGAAAAATCGTATTACGTTGCTTGGTAACGCGTACTGCCTACAGTACGTTTATAAAGAGATGAGAGGAAAAACAAAAACTTCCTCTTAACTTTTTACTCGACACAAAATCTCCTTCGCAGACTTATCATACAAATAGAAACCACAGCCTCACAGGACCAGGGATCCGATAAGGGATCCTTAGGTACCTGGGATTTGAAACCTCGACATAACCTTTCGTAAATGGAAGTGTAAATCCCACGTGGACCATGGGGAAACTCAAAGTCACGATTTTTCGTATTTTCCTATACTCTCTACGTCGTGAGTACAATTTTACGAATGATCCTATCGAAAAGGGTCCTGGACTCCTTGCCGGTTAGAACGAAAGGTCGAGCACCTTATGGGACACGATTTTTACATTGCTGACTATTCAACCCGATACAGGCTCCCTGGCAACCAGTTGGCCAGCGACGTAACTTCTTCAAATAAGAGATAAAACATGGAAGATGCTGCGAGATCTAGGGTCATTCATGAAACTTGTATGTACATCCCTGGACCAAAATAAAGACACACTGGACCGTTCAGATTGCAAATGCTGAGAAACTGCAAAATTGTCGTATTCCTCAAAAGTCGTACCTTAATTTTTTCACTAGTTAGGTAAAACCAAAAATTTTGTCGTTACAGCTAAAATTCGAATTGATATTGAAAATTAAAATTTGACAAATTAACGCACCGCTATTCAAAATTACAGTATATCCAACGCTTCTAATTGCGTCACCTCCATTTCCCATTTACACAAGATGCTTCGATTGTTCCTGGATCCCATTTGAAGCGACGATAACCTACCATAGCAATACTCCAGGAACCGTCTACCAGGAAGTCCCTACTACGTGCACGTTAGAGTTTTGTCTCCCGCGAAATTAACACGGCGGGTACATTTGCTGGTGCATCCATTATCATTCCAAGTTGTTAGAACATTTAGTGCACTGGAATGGCAGAGTAGGTAGAGATGATGGTTGGACGAGTAGGCGCGTCTAGTAAGTGTATAAGAAGCGTAAGGGTACGTGGTTAGTAGGTGCATCTAGAATATAGATGGCGGTAGCGTCTAGAACGAGAAGTTGAAGGAGACGATGTTGACGACGGTAGAGAAGCCGATGGTCGTAGGAGAAGGAGGAGAAGCGAAGAGGGGGAAGAGGAGGGAACAGCCACAAAGCGAGAGTAATTTACATGGCAGCCGACAACGCAGCCGGCGTCTGCGTCCACGTCCCAAGTCCAACCAGACGCATTTCGCATCTGGTAGCCGTGCGAACTCACAGCGCTGTCAACCTTTACATAGGCCGGCAGTGCTCGCTGCCTCAAATTACTTCGGCATATCTCAGGTTTATTAGTTTCCATAGTTTCGAGATGAAGGCTCCTAACCGTTCACGTTCCATCAGCTCGGGAAACGTTATGAAGGGAACGAGAGAAACCGATGGAAAGTAGTTTAATATTCTACGTAGACGTCCAAAGCGTCGCCATCCACGAGTCGACTTCAATTCCGTTTGAATTCTCAATCGCGATCAAAGCTCGATCGAATCGATCGTTGATTCGACTCACGGATGCCCATTAATACCTCACTGGGATTCTATTATTAGCACCCGAGTCTAGTAATTATCTTCGAAACAAGGCTACAACATTCGTGTTGTTGGAAACTTCGTTATTTCTTATACGGTCCTTCGATTCGAGCTTCGATAAACACAATGTGTATAGTATATGATAAAAAAAAAAAAAAAAGAAAAAGCCCAAAAAATATTCATATCCAAGGTCCCACGACAATGCCCATTCTTATGAATTATGTCGTACGTGTTATTGACGAGCTTACTCATAACTCGTTCAGATTACAGTGTACAAAGCCGAGACATGGAACTTTGACATGGAGAGCAGAGTATCGCACGGGTGTAATGAAATTCCAACGTGCTGGGGTATAAAAGGATCTTTTTCCACGGCGAGCAATAGGTTCGAGAAAAGCCACGGGCGTGCCCCGCCTTATATTGGGCTGTAATATTTTACGGGATACGCGACTATCCAAGGGGTTTTGAGATGCACGTTTATCCGCGGTGGCGCTGCTATCGCGACGGTACCGGGTAGACGTTCGCTCTGCTCCAATATCCATACAATTGTGAAGCGAGATGTTTATGTATATTTCATACACCGTTCTAGCCACCTTTCTGCCACGCGCTGCCACTGCTACCAATCTAACCAACGTTTCTACCCTATAGACCGCAGCTGCCAGTAGGTATATGTATATCCCCACTCCGTCGTTTTAAGACTTAAACGTCGCATTGGCAAAGCCCGCTGAAAGAAAGTTCGAAGCTTTTCAAATTTTCAAACTCAAAACGCGCGCGAATGAGAGCGACGCAACCACGAGGAAACGGTTAGTACACGAGTATTGGTATTTTCGCTGGTTTATACCTGCCGGGTTGGCTATTTGACTGCTATTATTTATCACTAGGAACGAGAAGGTACAAGTTTACCATATGGAAGAGAAGGCATGGATTACATGATGGAATCGATCGAGCGATCGCGACAAGAAACCATTCGCAGTCTCGCTCGAATAAAAACGTCAAATTGATACGTCGCGAATATTCGAGATGCAATCGATAAGACGCGTTAGAATATTCGCGAGTAACGCGCGCGTGTACGTGTACGTGTCTTAAGAATTTTCACTCCAATACTTTCGTATATTTCCCGCAGTACAAGCATGTTGGGGGGAAATCGATAAGGTCGGATTTACATATTGGTACTTTTGTACCACTTGGTATCAACATATGAGTACACACATTTGTATATATATATATTGTGACGTATGCCGTGTCCCGGCGTAGCCTACAAATTATTCTTGGCCGTTCCCAACGCGCTGAAATCCTTAAAAAAGGTAGGTCCTAGTGTTGGGCGCCAGGTGCAGGTCTCCCCCTGCACCACTGTTCCTCACCAAGGCCGCTTCCTCGTGATCTCCCGGCTGCTCGGCCTCAGCTAGCTGAAAATGGTAGAGGGGAACGTAGGGGCGACGAGAATTGAGAGGTTCGGGCTTACGCCAATGATAACGCCCGTTGGAGTGGTACTGTCCGTTTATTGTTCAAACGGTGTCGGTACAGATCACCCCGACGAGTACAATAATTCCCAACGGCGGTCGCGACCTTCTCTAAGTCGCGGGGTCAACCGCTCCCACCGTCCCTAGCTTGCGATCCTAGCGGTCCGCGAATCCTCCGCGACGCGGCCCGCGGTCCTAACAAGCTCAGATGGCGCGAACCTCGTATCCTTTCTGAGGTCTGGATTGCATGGCGTTCTGCACGCCTGGACCTCGATCTCCTCACCGGCGCGGTGCACGCGACAGACCTCGGCTCTGCTTTGGCGAGGGGGGTGGTGTGCAAAAAAAAAAGAGGGAGCCGCACTCAGCGATACTCACCAATCCGTCGGCTACGAGTATCCTCTGGACCACGATATCCAAAAAAAGCAAGTCCTGTGGGCCGATTCGGGGCGAGGGCTCTCTCGCGGCTGGTGCCACTCCCTGGCTTCACTTCCGCCTGTAGGTGCACCTCACTCACCGCACAGTCACCCTTTTTCCTTTAATTTCCCACAAAAAAAAAGATCCAAATTTCGAGTCCCAAGTCGTAGCTGTGTAATCGCAAAGTCGCACGTTTGTCGCTGCCGAGTACCGGAAAGAGATTAACTTCGGTTAATCCGAAGATTACCGAAGTCATTTGTCATCGGTTCGCCGAATTTCGCCGAAGGAATTCCCGTTCCTCGGGAATTCCGTCCCCCCTCGCGCCTCACCGTCTAGCAGGGGGTCTAAACAAAAATATCCCTCCTCCCGCTGTCCTTTGCCGTCGGGATAGCAAGTCGGGACAGTCAGGTGCTCGGTGGGTGGGCAGCGGGGAGCGGGCGGTCGGGGGCCTCATCGGCGCTGGCTATTACGCCCATTTGCCTAGCCACCCGGTCCACCGCTACCGGCCGCCGGACCCCCTCCTGGCCTCGATCCTACGGCCCTTCGACGCGGACCCATGGTATCTTCCTGAAGGTAACGTGGCACGCTCAAGCCGAGCGGGTGACGCCACGTTACAATATATATATATATTTTGATGAGGGTAATCAGATGCAGATTACAATCCACAGTGTTACCATTATTCTCAGTGATTAATGTATAACAAGTAAATTTTAATGATCCCTTGATAACTTAACTCATTAAAGCGATAATCATTAGTGGTTTAAGCGAGTCTGAGAGTCGATAGTGGAAAGTTACGTGAAAGCTCGACACGGTGCTTTCGTCCTAGATAATAACTATAGAAAAGCACTTTGCGAGAGCATCAAACGTAAAACCATGAAAATCCCTATGGCAGCTTCTCGTATAGGGAATTTTGAAATTTCGTCATAACGCATATAGGATATATGATATAATAGGATATAACAACGTATATAGGACTATTCGCGAGTATAACATCACCCCAAGTTTTACCATATAAATCAAACGAACCTGGCCAACTTCAGTCGGTTCGATACTTCCGAATAACCCAACAAGTTATATTATACGCAGGAGCACAGAGAGACCAACCGTATAAAGGATCTTCCCGGTAGATCCAAGGGAAATTCCCTAGGGACTAGGGAAACGTATCGTCCCCGCTCGCAGCGCCACCTCCAGCACGGATTAGCAATTAGGGCTAGTTAATTGCATCGCGATTGCAATTTGACAGTCTTCTACTGAGCAGAGTGTTGCCATATACCTACCCCATCCCTTACCGCCACATGATTCCCGGAACTACCCTTAAGA
Source organism: Syrista parreyssii (assembly GCA_030142615.1). NCBI lineage: Eukaryota > Metazoa > Arthropoda > Insecta > Hymenoptera > Cephidae > Syrista > Syrista parreyssii. The sequence goes on along the minus strand of JARQTG010000132.1, from coordinate 713,122 downwards.
GATTGGACGAAACATAATCGGGAACGGAAACCAAAGCGAACGGAAGTAAACGTTCATGAGCATAATGTTGTTATAATTTAGGAATTAGCAACCCTCCCCTCCCTCCCACCCCCTCCGGAACTACCCTTAACCGATATATATCTAATATCATCCCTATTGCTAATTTATAGATGATATGAAATTTCTCGTTGTTCCTGAACCCTCCCACCCCACCCCGTCCCATCCAATCCCTTTCGCCACTATACCCCCATCCCTATGTCTCATGTAATTACCTGAACAAATATAATCAGTGCGCATCTCTCACGAACCCTTGTATCAGCTGTGCCACGTCCAATCCGCTCAATTCCCAAGTCAAATTAAGCAAATAAATAGAGACGGGGTGAGGGTGGGTAGGGGGGTGGGTGGGGGAGTGATTGTCGTTTCAACGTACGTAACTTATATCCAATCTTCCAACCCGGCACGGTTTTGTTCTTTCATCTTCTTTGCTCTCTTCGCTACCCCTTTACTTCATCCCACCCTCCTTACCCTCTCTCTCTCCCATACTTTGTCCTTCCATCTCACCATTAAAGCGAGTTCGTATCACATCTTCGTCCCACGTACCAAAGAGAGCACGAGAGAGGGATGGAAATTAGACAGAGAGAGAGACGTAGTCGCGAGACTTACCCTTTGTCAATATGGACAGATTTCGTTAATATTCCGACCGTGTCTCTATTTTCAAGCACAGATAAATTCAGGCAAGATAACATCCCTTATATATTATTAACTCGTCACGTCACTGGAAACGTTAATTTAAGGAATTAACTTGCTGCTCGACAGGTATTCCTGCTACTTCGATCCTCGCTCTGTTTATTATTAAAAAAAATAATTATTTTTTAATGTCAAACAACAAATATCAAAGTAATTATTTATAACCCTCTCCGTGACGCCATTGTCAATATCCAATTCCGATACAACACTGATAAGACTTATCGGACCTCGCATTCTCTCAGGCATACAGGGGCAGACTAAGGGTCTTTCCTTATACAACAGGAATATTGTGCCGCCGTGTCAACGTAGTCGGAGGAGCAATGTACGTCATATATATTGCTCCTTTAGGCACGTGTACGTTACGTAACATTGCTGGGTGCAGTCCGAACAGTAGTTCCTACCGCATGCATTGCAATACCGACCACGTGGTGAACCCTCGGCAAAGGCGATATTGCTTCGCAAATTCTTTTCTCATTTCCGGCCAAAGGGATATACAATATAGTACAGAGGGGTGTAACATCTTTTATTGCGCATAAGCTCGGCCACATCTTGCGAATACGCCGCCCCTTATAAAATGTCAATGTTTACCACGTGGGATCCCCTTAACCTCCCCTCCCCACCTACTCCAACGTGACCTCATACATATCGTGGGAGACGGCAGATTTTGCCAAGTATTGTTTGAATTAGATGAGGGTTGAAGGGAAGGGAAAAAAAAAATAAAATAAAAGTCCCATCCTATGCGTAAATCCGATCACGTGCAAAGACGTATTTTGACCCATGTTACGGAATGCACTTGCTCGTTGCACGAAAACTGCACGAGGGCGAACGACGAGAGAAATGTGCAATGTGTTTTGAATGGTTTATTGAATTTTTTAGAATTTGAAAATTTATCTTTCCTCGTTATTTTTTATCAATGCGAAAGTTAGGGTACATTTTATTTATCTTTGTTTTTTTGTTATGTCATTATTTACCAACGGCCTCCGTACGCTTCGCGTGCAATGCGCTTGGTAACGATGTAACTTGCATACGTAACTCTATACCTTCATTGAATGACTGGTGTGCGGTATAGAGCAGCGTTAACGAGCAAAACCAAATAGTCTTGTCAAAGCGTCAAAATGTGCAGAATGATTACAGCCTTGTGTTGGGCGATGTAGTGACTTTTGCGTATGACAGGTTATTTGGATACATTGTTATTAACAATTTCAGCATCCGTGTAAATGGTTTCGCTAGACGCATGCGTATAAATGATATTCCTGAAATTCGTTAAATTATCGATTCAATTACCGACTGCTCGTAGTACCGTGATGTACGGGACGAGTTACGAGAATTTTGAAAAATTTCTCCAAAATTTTCTACGGGTCTGATTTTTTTCTTACTCTTTTCATTATAAATGTAAATCTTTATATTTTTGTCAAACAAAACGAAAGAAGCCACTGCCTTCTATTTTAACAAGCGAGAGCCACGGCTCTATGAATAAAATGACATTTTCAATTATGACAGTCGTGACCCAATTTGAAAATTACGCTTAATGAAGACTCCGCATCCCTTGTCAACGACTAATTGTACATTTTCGCATTATCCTCGTGACTTACGCGAAATGTTCATTATCGCGAGATCACAAAGAGAGTACGCGTCTCCTTGAACGACGAGCCTCTTCTCACCAGTTATACTAATTTTCGTGAAAGCATCCGCTGCCGTCAGTTATACGCTAAACCAGCATTTGAAAAAGCACGACCGTGCGTCGCTATGCGAATTTTGCAGTATTACACAAAAAAAAAAAATTACCATGTCAAAGACAACCGTGTAAAATCATTTAAAATTCTATCCAACGAGATGCCATCCATTTCGTACAAGCAACAAATTATGGAAGCATCTTATGCCAACATGGCGTACTTTTCCATTCTTGTTAGAATAATTAGAACGAAATGCCCTACAGGGACATAAGACTCTTACCAACCTATTATATATATATATATATACGAGCAGAATGTACAGAAGTAACACTGTACTAATTTTGTACAAAGATATTATACAAGTACAGTAAAAAGGTATCGTACAAGTTATACAATCATCAGGAGCACATCAGTAATTCTCACTACTCAGAAAAGAAAAATTTGCCCAAAAAGCACTTTCCCTCCGTTTCCATCCCCTTGTATATTTTGCTCGTCCATACCTCGTCTGCCATTAAGGTCGCCTCAAAACGAGACTGTACCACTGTTAAAAATTTCCAGATCGTTCCTGAAAGCTCCCGTTCGCCTTTCGCCTCTGTGGAAAAGTTCGCCGAGTAAAAGCACTTCGTAACAAACATTCCGAGAGACACCTTTAATTTCCGCTTGGATGACTCCTCCGCGACGATACGCCCGCGACGTAACGTGGCAACGATACTAGTTATTAACGTTCGCACGATAAATTATGCAAGCCGCCTCGGAGACAAAAATTATTATTACGTTTCACCTTTGTGCTTACGTAGAAACTAAGAAAGATATTGCCTATCGTTACGCGTGAGATAAATCAGCCATTGACTGTCTGACTAAGTAATTGATTCAAAGTGCAAAATTAATTGCGCCCTACCTTACCGACGCGGAGTGTCGTCTAGCATTATGAAAATACGTTTCACGGTTTATAATATAATCGCAAGCGTCAGACGTACTTTTTACAGTAATTACCTATGGTAGATCCGTTTCACTGTGCATTCATCGACTTTTCGCATTCCGAGCGAGCATTTACGATTTTCACTAATCAAAATCCATCTTGTCTCGTCTCAGTGTCAGCTTGGCGATTTGTGACGTCAGGTTGAGATTCCCTGATATGTTAATGAGATGGCGTTACCCTGTTATTAGCTACAGTTTGTTCATCAGCGGTTGAATGATGCAGGGGAGGCTCGGCAGGTAATTACTCCACGGGTGTACTATGGGCGTTTCAATGTATATCGCGCTTGGTTACCGGCTGTGGCGATTCGACAGGTCAATGAAAATAAACGAGAAATGAAAGGGGAAAAAAAATGATTGACTCTCTCTCTCTCTCTCTATGTATATATATATGCCTTTCTCCGTCTATTCTCTAATCGTCATACTTTTATTTTATATCTTCCCTTTCACGCCGCTGACCGCAGCGACAGTCGCTAGACGTGCATTTGTCATTTGTCACGCAATTATTCACTCGGTACATCCGCTTTGATCTTCCTTACGCTCGGACTCTGGGGATTTTATTCGTCGACCGCTATCTTTAGACGCACCCACAATACGTGGCGAAATTGATGGTAACTGTTTCTAACAGCACGTTAAAGTGGATTTTGATCGCAGCGATAATTAAAAAAAAAAAATAATTTTAATCAAGTTTCGATTTTTCTTTGTCATTCTTCGTATTTGTATTATTTGATCTAATTATACGTCGTATAATACTTTGCGTACTTTGTGTAATTAGTATGTGGATAATTAGCATTGTTCGCCTTGTATAATTAGTATTGAAATTTTCGTAGTACTAAAGAGGCTAATTAAACGTTCTTATCAGTACACCGTGCCTTGGAAGTTCGCCCGAATAAATCATAATTGCTGGCATTAATAGTCGAACGCAAATCAATTAGGTATCGTACAGCACAGCATCCGAGCCTCTCGAGACTTATTCTCGTTACGGGCAAGTCGCGAAAACAAATGTTTCCCTAAAATTCATAGAGAGTCTCGCAAATCCGAAGGGGATGATTAATAGCCCCCTGTCTCTTGTTCGAGGGTAGGTAATTTGTTCCTCGACTAATTTCAAGGCCATCAAATTCCCAGGCATTTCGAGCACGAGTCAAGAATTCTGTAATTTACGAAAATTCGATTTTTAATATTTATTACGTGTCAAATAAAAAAGACACCCGTTATTGTTTCTTTTTCTTTTTCTACTTTTTTTTTATAATTTAAAAATCTCAATCGTCTGCACCAACTTGAGATAATTCGTACGAAAACACGTGTCTTACAAAACATGACTCTGCTCCTATCCCCATATGCTTATACACGCGCTCATACAACTCAGTACGTCTGCATCTATCTGTGTCACGAGGTAACGAAGATTCAGTTGTCGTGACTAACGAGGAGAAAAATGCATCGACTCGAGGCAAACCGTAAAGATAAAAAGCGAGTGGAGTCAAAACGCTGATCCATCATACTGACACCACTCTATCGCTTCCAGTCGAATACCCTGAAGACGGATCAACGGCTCCCTACTAGAAACATACTAATAAGTATTTCCCAAGTATATTCCACGTGGCTTCGTACAGCCATATTCACGTCACATTCGTCTTCGTTGAACCACGAGTAATTTCTATCTCGAGTGGTCCATTTGGACCGACTGCAGAATCAATGAGTAACGTCCAACGCATTGGTACCCTAATAGAGTCATCAATGTAAAAAACAAAGATCACGTGACACGCACATATATATATATATATATATACATAAAAATTCCATTCGCCTACCAGATGCAAAATTACAGCAATGAAATAAATAACTAAACAAACGTTTTAATTAATTGTCACTATTATATAATGATCATAATTATACCAGACGAACAAGGAAAAATGTATAAATCAAAAATTTATCGTCCTACGGGTCATTCAACTCGGTCGGTAATTATGAACAGAGAGGCCACTTAAGTGTCGGAGGAGTCGATTGGATGCAAGAAAATTGCACGAACCGTGATGCAGGGGCTGAGGAGGGACGGGTTGGGAAAGAATGCGTCGATGCGTCGAGACGCTAAAAGTGGGAGGCGTTCGATGAAAAAATAATATCTAATCAAGGCCATTTACAGGTGCCTAATGGCCTCCGCGAGTTGAGACGTAATTTATTAGGGGCAAAGTAGTGACTGGCAGACCTGATATACACCGAACCTCGGCTTTTCGTGGTTGCTACGTACACACCGATGAACAAAGACAGAGCTCGCGTGCACTCGTAAAATAATTTATAGCGCGGCTTGTATCTCACACCTAGAGTGCCGCGGCGGCGCACTTCGAAAATGTCTCGGCAATTACTCACAGGTATGTTTTTAGTGAAGTTCAGAGCTTTCATTATTTATTCTCTTAGTGCGTATAATATTGCTTAATTTAAAAGCGAGTAAACCTACGGCTACGTACAGTGGCTCCACGAGTACAAGTTCCCGTCCAGGTGACTCCTGTACATTGAAAGTCAGAGGAAGTTGGCCCCTAAGTCGTTTGTACTCGTGGACTTACTTTATGAGGACCCAAGGCAATTCGCAAAACTTGATCGGATCGATTAAAGTAAAATCAACGTCCAGCAACAATAATCAGGTGTAACAATTATTTCTTATCTTATTCCATACACAGTATCGCTGCGAGTCTTTGCGAAGTTCAACTTCGAATATACGAGGGAACAAAAGTAATTTGATAATTTCATCTTTAATTTTTCGCCCCATCCCCACCCACCCTCCCTGGCTCCCTGGCTACGTATATTGTCTTGTCTTCCTTCATTACTCCGGAAATGTAATGTATTTATGAAGCGAGACGAGTGGCGGATTGGATGCTGCGGAGTAGTGGGGCGAGCGAGGGAGGGGGATGGTAAAGAAGAAGTCTCCCCTACCGACGTCCTAGGAAACGAAAAACGGTGCGAGCATAAAAAGAGTGAAAACAAAATAAAATAAAGACGGAAGGGGGGGTCGACCCTCACTCCTACCCCTACACTCCACCCGGTAGTCTGCTACTTAAATTTATTTTAACGCTCCTATTCCCTACGGGAGGACAATAAAAAGCGTGAAGTCGGTAACATTTGCCAGACACACGAGTACCGCATCGTCACAGCCACAGAGTCTGGTTATGGTTTCTGTGTCGTTTGATATCTAACGCCTAAAACCAATTGGAGGTAGGAGTAATGACCATTGTGATAATCATGTGATATCGTCATAATATCACATATACAGTGTATAATATATTAATAAATAAAAAAATGTCTGCTTTCGTGTACGAATATACAAAAAAAATTAAATAATTTGTAATTAATTGTAGCCACTTATTTTCTTTAATCCACGAAATATTTCTACAACGCGCGAAAGTGACCTGTCATTGCGTAAGGAGAAGGTCGAATAAAAATTTGTCCATTCGATACATAAAAGGCCAGGCTTATCGTGGGAATAGTGTATCACGTGCTCGTCCATAGTGTCTATGACGCAAGAGTACATTACATCAAGAAAGTAATTGGCGATTGAGTCAAGCGTGCGATATATCGATAGGAAACTATGACACACATGATATAATCATTATATCGTTATAGCGTAAATAGCATTGAATTTCTAATATTATCATAACAATAGTAACGCCTACGTTCAGCTATTATCGTATCACGATATAAAATGATAAGTAACTATGTAATGTAAGTGAATGATAAAATTACAGTCGATTCGTAATTAATATAATATCAACGGTCGAGCCTATCGACGTGGGTGTATGACTTTTTTTTATCATTATAATCATTTCACCCAATTGCCCTATCAGTACAAACATCACTCGCATTGCCAGCGTGCGGGATGATCAGTGGCACAGAAACAGATGACGCTTCCCAATTGGTCGTTAGCTCGTTACAAGGAGATACGAGACACCCGCTTCCACGTCATACGTGATACGACACACGTGTATCCGAAATGCACGGGCAACTCGAATTGTCGAGTGTTGACGCAGTGGCCTATTTTTTGTTTTAATTCACATTCGAGATATCATTAGATCTCAACAGTTCGTTATCTTTGGTCCATGATGATGCTGTATTCTTAATTAATATATACTTTTATTATACACACGCTGATATATATATATATATATATATATATATATATATACATATAAGTGCTAAATATAACGAAGTAATCGGAATTTTATTTCGAGAAATAAAATAACAACGTGTGATAAAAGTCTAATGATTTTCGAGCGACCGATTCCACCTGTTACGTTATATAAGAAAATGACGCAATTCAAAGCTGGTGAAATTACTTTGATCGGTAATCAACAAGGACATCGGTGTATGTCGTAGTAAAGGAAGTGACGAGTTACTGTGATTTTCTTAAGTCGCATTAACGTTTCAGAGCAGTTGGCGTTCATAGGCGACATCAATTGCTCTCCAGGGCATTTCTATACGCGTAAGTAGTAAAAGGTCAGAATGAGCCAGACTGTGTTTAAATTTACATAGCCAGACGGAAATCCAAGCGTCGCCATGCCGGTCGTTACGTTACGTCCCAATCGCACTAGTTTCCGCATTGTGCCGCATCGAATAAATAAGAAACAACGGGCGGCGTTTCTTTTAATTTTATCGCTACAAGACGAAGAGACGGTTGTGCCGACTTTTGCCAAATATTACATTCAGTTGCCTGGGGCGCAGTTACCATGGAAAGACTGTTTAAGCCCAGGCTAACCTGAAGCCTGAGCATCAGCCTTCATACGTCTTCGCCGTGTATGCATGCTTTTATTATTTTCACCAGGCTGGTAATAAACGTTCGTCAGTCTCTTAGAAAATTTCTTCCCGTAGTCACGTGATAGTCGACATTTTATATTTATATTGACTTTTCGCGCGCAACGGAACGTATCAATAATTCTCGCGGCTTCTGGCACTTCGCGAAATGTACGTAACTGTAAATTATGTAAATACGTGCTTTCTTGGCGGAATAGAAATTCAAGGTAAAATTCAAAAGGTGTACGGAAGAGTTGCTATACATTTGCGTTCAGGCTAAATACATAATTTCACGGTATACTGGGTGTTTCGGTTGGATTTCATTGGATGGGAAATACATGGCTGGTACCTCGCGCAATTTCATTATAATCGACCAACTTGGCATTTGGGTGTCGAGTTAATAATAAATAAGCGATAAACGGATTAATTAGCAAGAAGTTTACGATATTTGGAAATTTTTTTTTTTCAACAAAATTTAAAATCAATAAAACGTCTTAAGTGTCCAAAATTCTTAGTCGACTCGCTCGTCCGACTTTCTTGTCGCTAAAAAAAATCCAGCAAAATTTTCAATGTTAACATTCAAAATGCCATTGGACTACGATCAATTCCCTAGTCAATTTTACGCTCGAGCGATCTCTACTTTTTTTTTCTTTCATCGCATCGTGCAAGAGCAAAGTAGATCATTACGAAGGTACCCGAAGGCCTGATGGCATATGGATTACGTGAAATCCTTTTTTTTTTTTTTTTTTTCATACATCAAGAATCCAAAGCCAACGACGAGAGTAAAGCTCCCGCGAGAAATGAGTCTATACAAGGATAAGCTTATCAGGCAAGATTGAATTACCTAACGAATATACTATAAATGTTTTTACCTAAAAACTCCACAATACAACAGCAGCCCCCGAAAAACCCATGTGTCGAACCCAGAGAAACGAGGCACGTAAAATTATATCAAATACAAAAATTTCATTTACAACGACTATCATCCCGGTCCATCCTACGTCCCGAAGTCGATCATCCCACGGGACGAGGATCGCGTCCAGTTCATTTGGATTCAGCTCGTATCCAACGAGGCCATAGAAAATCGAGACGCGTTGCAAAGCCAGGGCGCGTGCGCCAACGATTTTCGGTATTTCGTAACGAGCCATTGTTTCTCGGATTGCACGGGGAATTGGAATTGTTTTGACAACATATTTCCTCGGGGCTGACATTTGGGGTGGTAGAGAGGAGATGAGGGCGAGGAGGATGGAAGGTACTGAATATTTAAAACGCAAATAGCTGCCGGTTGCGGGACCACCGGTAGTAGGTAGAGAAGTGGATGACGGTGGAGGGGCGGGAGGGTGGACAGAGCCGAGAACGAGGATGAGAATAAAGAGGAGCGGAGGACGAGAAACGAGGAGAGACCAGGGGTTGAGTTGGCGCGATTCCCGACGACTCCCGTTATAGCCAACCCCGCCGTGTAATTTACATATGTTTGCTTGTAATATATATCAGCTTCTCCGCATGGCCGATGTCCATGGACACTGGACCCAGGCTCCCTGGCGTCCGCACTGACTGATCTCATAAATATTTTGTAATCGGCCACCATCCGCGATTTTCACTCTCTCACGTAAAAATCCCGCCATATCCTGAATCCGGCGCACTCCCCTATACCAACCCCCGACTCCCACCCCTCGTACCCTGTGACCATCCCCCGTTATACCTACACACCATAATACCTACACCGAATGGTCGGTAGTGTAAAGCTGATGGAGATACACTTTTAACGTACCAGCGAGAATCCCTGTTATGTTCTGTATTAATACACTCGTAAAGGTGAGAGGACATCTCGGAGTAACGACCGTGCAGAATCCACCGAACGTATCCCTACGAGAATTTACTTCCCTTTAACCGAGCAGATGTATTAATTTTGGCGAAATAAAAATTTGCGACTTTACCACGTGTACCAGGCAGCACGAGTCGTGGCAACGTATTTCGATTAGCTTTATGAAAATGATTAAACAAGGGTAGAGGGTTGAAAAAAAAAATTTTTTTTTTTCAACCCTACCAAATGCCTCCTGCCATCGTAGGCTTCTAATATTTTTGTATTATTCGTAATTAGATAAAGTCGAGTCTTAATGACCCTGGCGTTCTGTTACAACCACCCATATAGGCGTGGATGAAAATCCAATTAAATCATCTGCCCCCCCCCCCCTCCTCCCCCCTCAGCGGTACCCTCGATTCTTTTTTATATTTCATCGTCCCACGCCATTCCGTCCCACAAACCGTATTCTGGTTATCGTCCAAGTAGTCGCGAGTGCGTTGCACTCCCGAGGGTCTGGTGCGTGTCAGGCATTATCTTTATTGGCTTATGGGGCGTATATTAATAAGAGGCATCGGGATGCCTGTGCCTCGAAGGGTGGTTGCAAACAGCAGGCAGCTTGCCATATGAGAGCAAGTTGAGCTAAAAGCTCAAAGGGAATGGCGTTAGGGTCCAAAAAGGGAGAAACGTGGAAAGGGTACGAGACGTGCCAAAACCAGATGGCCGCCCCTAACCACCACCCCTACTGTCTTTTTCCAATGCTACCGTCACGTTACCGCACCGCTAGGTTACTTCATTAATCACAATTTAAGCACGTCGAGTAGCTCCGTCGGGGCTCATGTATTAAATAACGGATACTAGCTACTCCGTAACGTCGCCATCTTGAAAGCTTCGAAATTCCCTAGTATATTAACACAGTCGTCCCCCTTACGCTCTCGCCGGATCAACGAGAAGCTTAATTAATTCCGACGTAAAATTCTTGAGGCGACCCTATTGACACGGGGAATATAAAGAAATAGAAGAAAAAAAAAAAAACCTAATAATTTTTCAATGTGCCTAGTAACTATTTCGAATACCACCAATGACAACAATAATATCCAATTCTCGAGGTCTGATGGCCCAACGAGCGTGTCTCGCGTAAACGAACCGTCACGTTATTTCGTCTCTGGATGGGCAGTTTGCGAAATTTTACGATACGCGTTATTCGGCAGAAAAAAAATCAAAACGCGTCCGTGAATTGTCAAAGTTTACGAGGGAGCGCGTAAAATGATAATAAACTATGATAACTTCGCGATCGTTTGTTTCCTTTACCAAGGTAACCGCCAAGCCCGTACGATGACTAAGAGCAGCATCCAACATCAACGGTTATTGGATTATTACAAACACAACCAGTGGGGCCACCGGCAAGACTGTTAGTTTTTCTTACGTTGCCCAGTGGACTCTACAGACTTTTATTCGATCCGGAAGAAGCTGTGGTAGTCGCTAAATTTACAAAGATACACATAGCACAGACATATATATATATATATATATATATATATATATATATATATATAGAGTTAAATACACTGGCCGTTATTGTTTCAGACATTTTCTTCTTCATATTCCATAAGTAACTACGCCTCATCGAGCCAAGTGCTTATCTCGAGTTTATCCACGCGATGTTATCAGAGCCCGTACTTCAATATCACGTATATACGTAACGCACCGCGGCTTTACCATACTCAACTTACATAGCTGCAAAGTCGAACGAGTCAAGTCTTGGCAAAGCGCTGTGGGAATATTTGTCGTCTCCCGGAACTAGTAGATATTGCGCCAAGTTCAAGTAAAACTTCTATTCTTACATACAGAAGCTTTAGACAAGTGAACAAAAAACTAGATCGTACAGCGACACGTGATCGATAATACAATGCAGTTTTACGAACGCCACACTACGTATTGTCAAGTATAAAAATAACCTAAGTTCGTCGTCTGTCAAATAAATCCGTTTAGGCTACTTAATAGACAGTCGTATAATTCGATTGTGTCTGATGACAATGTTACGTTGCATTATGGGATCCCGCCATTATAACTGACTTATCTTACTGCCTCGAGCCTCCAATTATTTTCTCTCGTTCGAATAGAAGGTATTTTATTTTTTCGACTTTTGCTACGTACTGTCTGCTCACGTAAGACCAGACTGGCCCAATATATCTGTACTGGGTGATACATATTATGAATATATACGTACATACGTGACGTGAGCTTCTGACGTCATAGACCGACGCGCATGCGCAATATGGCTGCACCCATGTTTTAAAGCTTTAACTGCATCCCTCTTCAAGATACTTGAAAAAAGTATACCCACGTGTTTCTATCGTCCCTACTTATGCTTTGACTATGATATACAATGTATATGAGAACACGTGCATAGAGACTCACATGCTCGACAATATACGCAATATGTTCTAGACGTGCAGAAATCGGCTTGGGCCGATGCATCGTCGTGTACTACATCGTGGCCTGTATTACGTATGCAGAGTCGCGATGCATTCGGCTGGTTCTGGGCGTTTTGATTTTCGTACAGTCCGAGCAAAAATTATTTAGTATGCGAATAGATCAACGGCCAATACGACTATTTTATAGTACGCATATATACGCGTTAAAATGCATCATCAAAATCTAGCATGGGTCAGGTCTATGCTCTTCGTGTATGCTGTGTATGGCAAAGGTATTAGCATTTAGCATAGCTGCTTACGCAAGCATCTGAAACGAGTAGGAAAGGAAGAGGGAAAAAGATATTTGATATTTAACGATTTTTACAAACTTTACAATGAGCATAAGACAAGTGCAGACTTTGACAAACGGAATTATGGGTAAAGACTTGAATTAAACACTTTTGGATGCTGGATATGATCTCAGACAGACACCGGAAAAAGGAGTCAGGCTAAAAAACGATTGGAAGTTACTAGGTGACTAGGAAGACACCCGTACGCCAAGTGCAGTAGCACAAGCGAGTGCAGATTGACGTGAACGTTGACTATGGTCCTAGAGGGCAAAGTCAAGGGATGCTGAGGCCAACCCATGACTTCTTAGTGCTCAAACTGTCTTGGCGTATTTATTACGGATTTGACTGCGAGACCAAAGTGACATCAGGAAGTAGGTAGAGAGCCCAGTAGAAGAAATTGGGAAAATAGGTAAAACAAAGAAAAAGAAAAGAAATAGCTGAACGTACCTTGGAAGATGAAAAAGTGATGAATGAATCTCAACAGAGGGACAGAGCGCGGGGGGAAGGGGAATGAAAAGGGGATGCAGATATCCTGGAGTTCATTATAGGAGATCGGCTCTGGGAATACTGAAGTCTACGCCGATACATTCTTCCGCATACCCGACAATACCACCTCCACTTTGGTAACGATCAACGAGTGCTGACCTCTTGCGGCAAATTGCTCAATTACAACTTGTACAGAGTTCATTATTTTAATTGTTTAATATTAATGTTAAACTAATAAGACTTGGCTACTCGTAAGGTTAGAATTTGCTACGTGGAGAACCAAGGTATTAAAATTAAAAAAGGACCAAACCTGATTGGTTAACCCTCTTACCAATCCGCATTTCCGATTTCCCAGCGTCATGGAACAGAACCCTCAGTTCGAAAGATAACGGGGTCACCGGCGGTGACATTCGGACCGATTGATGAACGGGGGAAATTTCTTAAAAAAAATCGTCCATTTATACATACAGTGTTTCGTGAACATATCGTAAAATCGGTTATGAAAGTGAAGTGTTTGGCGATGTTACAGGCGAAAATATCAGGTACGATTTTTCAATAAAAATTATAATTTCTTATTCCCCCATTCAGGCAACTAGATAACGAGAAGAATTGGCCGTAGCAGGCAAATACGTAAACATTAATTCTTCGCAGATACGAAATTTACCATATCCCATTTATCCTTGCAGATCGAATGTGAATTTGCGCATAAAAGATAGGCTATCGATATTTTGTTAAAATCCGTTCGGCTTTGAAAAAAAAAAAAAAATAGAAATCATAAAATTTGTTTCATCGAAACTCGTTATTTTCGCCTATTCTCAAGCACCCTTTATATTCTTATATAACGAATATCAGGACTGAGTTTATTCATGATATATATATGTCAACAACAATACCAAGGATACTGACCTTAACAAGTGGATGGAAAGTTGGCGAACTCGTTTGCCACGGGACAATACTTTTCACGCTGTGGTACATAACGTCGAGACAGGACGCCATTATCGAGAGAGCAAAGCAGAGAGCAGAGTGTACGTGCCGCGGCACGTCCTACGAAACTCGTTATCGAAACCGGCAAACGAGACGCAGCGAATTTGCATGGCCGCGTTAAAGCCCTTCGCGACATGAGCGGGTAACATAATCATAATCGTTATACTATATATATACTTATATATAGACATATACTAAAGCAGTAATTTATTATTATTAAAATAAAGTGCTCTTTCTCACGACTGATATAACGGTGCATATCCACATATCAAGTTCCACTCTATAGATATAGCAGAGGTAATTTCCAATTGGTAATACGAGATCTAAAGATCGCTTTAAATAATTCCTTTTTCAATATTTTCACGGTCGGATAGCCTATGATACACTGCTTTACCGACCGAGCAGTTAGCCGAGCTACGCTTGATACTTCGTTATAGACGTAATAGGCCTAGTAACGTATAGAGGAAATTGCACTAGGCTTACCGATCGAATTTATTTAACGCGTGTAACGAATCTAGTGAATTAATTAATGTTCGGCTTTGATTGATCCTACCGTTGAGTCAATTCCATTTATACACAGACACACGGTGAGTGTTCTTATTACAGGTATAAATATTTTATACGGTTGTTTTCTCACTGTACTCGGTAATGACGTTTGTTTACGTGAAAACTAATAGCGGAAATGAACGGAATCGAGAAAGTCTTTAAGGCGGTTTTACATTACCTGTTTGCACGTTGCGCCCACGCGTAATTCTTGTCGCAGTGTAGATGGATAATATATAGGTATATGTAGAGTGAGTGGCGTGAGACTCGATATTGCGGCTGAGATTGCGTGTGGTAAAAAAGAAAATTGGTGTAACGAGTGTTCTAAGGTAAATCGCGATATGGGATACATTCGCGTAATCACTGTTATACCGTTATGAACATTTTTCGAGTGATTTAATTCCGCGAATATTCTTATGCTTTTCTGTAGGTAAACAATGTCGCGTGACGTAACGGTTGCGCCATTGTTGTGTCTCTGTTCGGTATTATTGAGCGTGGCTGTTACGCCGAGTCTGTGTGTACGTAGGTCACGATTCTAAATGTTTGAATTGGCCCTGTGAGAATTATGAGCAGTCAAGTGATTTATCGTGAGAATTGCTCTTGGTTCGCCTGAGATTTGTGTCTTTAATACGTAAAGAGAAACGAGGAAAGTAAAAGTATCGAAATTCATTGGGATGATAATGAGAAGATTTAATAAGAAGCCACTTGATTTTATGGTATCGATAAAGTCAAGTCGTATAATATTTGTCTATCTTTCATATTTGACAGATATAGATATTGACTTTAGCGTTATAAATATTTGTCTAAAAGAAATGCACGTATGGCTGTGTATATGTGTCAAGATATGATAGTTGCTTTTGTCAATGTCAATGTCCCTGAGAAGGTAACATATAATATATAGGTATAGAAGAGTGCAATGGTATCGAGTAAAAGCGCTCGAGCTGTAAGAAAGGATGAAAAAAAAGTGTTTATCCCACGATAGGTTAAGGAAACGGAGCTGCAGCAACAACAGGGCGTGGACTGGAGTGGAAGGCGAGCAAAGTCAGGCGAGCCGACTCGAGTCAAGGCAGTCGAGTCGAGTGGAGCCGAGCTGAGTCAAGTCGAGTCCAGGCTGGGCCAGGAGAAGCCGAGAGAAACAGGCGAGGCAGGCGTGTCAACGCGGAGATTGTAGGAAATATTTGCTTCGAAGCTCCGCAAGAGCCGAGCTCGTTCGAGTTTCCACCGGGTGTTCATAGAAAAATTTTATGAACCTTTTCTATGTCTATAGTTACTGGTTAGTGTTATGGCGTGTAACTCTGTTTCGACATACCTCCGGGCAGTTTGCATGCTACGATTTAAGTAGCGAGAGAGACCAGTTTGATGTTGGCTAGCTGACATACATATATCTAGTATATAATTTATCGATATTTATATCGTTATTGTCCGTGCATTGATTTATAAGTAAATCTTGGCCTAGAAGAATATTATGGCGTTTTTATCCGTCAAAATTATGTAGACGGTTTTGAACATGGGTTAGGATGTCTGGGTAGAATTTATTAGTACGTTTGTAATAAATTATAGCGACTCTTCAACCATTGTGCTAATTATTAGCAATCTCACTGTGGTATACGTCGTTTCGTGTGAATACTTAGTATATAGTGGACCACCCGTTAGATCGATCAGTCTATTGCAGCTCGAGCTGCAATCCATGCGGGGGTCTATAGGCAGGCAGTAATTCGCAAAGTCAGTGCCGGCTGCCCTGGTTTAATTTAAAATGCGTCGTAAAAGAAATACTTTTCGTTACTGCATTCCGTAATGGTAAATCAAGCGTTCGAGTCGCGGCTAAATTACTACAGTGTTTTGACTTACGATTAGTCCTTCTTCTATGTACATAAAAGCAAATGCCAAGTACGGCTATAATCTCATATAAAAAAGCGTCCGTCCCCTTAATCAGTATAATTATAATAATACGTCCAGTCAGAATCAAATCTGCGACTTGATATCAAGCAGGTCCCACGGCATGATCGATAAAATCGAGTAGCCACTGAGATTCAAAAGTGGATTCAAGATAATGCAAAATTTAGTCGATGCTGGTTACTATCGACCTTTAGCTAAATTAACACCGGTAGAAGCACAGGGGAAAAAAAATTTTACAGACATCCCGTCATTTTGTAATCGAGTCAAGAATCGGGTCAGTGTCTGTTATCAGTGGAGTTTGGAAAATAAAGAAAAAAAAATTTCCTATCCCGATATACATATATACCTCTTAATGGAATGCGAGGGGTATACGTTTTGTCGTATGCAGCTGCATCTATGCACGTAGGACGATGTTACTTTACGAACGGAGTTTAATGGCTGTTTAGAGACGTTACAAGCCACTAAATTACAGGAGCGAACAGAGTCCGTAAAGGGCCCCGTACTACCTACGCGACGCGCAGGTAGACTTGAAAATAAGTATCGCGGGTTACAGTGGTGGTTAGTGACGATGGTGTCGCCACCTGGGTACACGCTTGTTAAACTATTTTAATTACCACAATCCAAACCCGAATTGAGATGTTGCTCTTGTTCGTTTCAGACCGATTCGGCGTCCGTTACTTCAGACAGATACAAATAGCTCGACTATTTAATCCAACTACACGATTACTCCCACTGCATGGTTATACGAAAAAGTAAGTCTAGGTATGTCCCTAATTATTTAAAAATGTTACTAGATACACCCGACAATACTTTGTCTCTTTCAGTGTCACGCAGTTTGCACTTGGGGCTGAACGATCGTTGACGACTACACGTTTCTACGGCAACCTCGGACGTGGTCGCAGCTACTTTTGGTGAGTCAAAAATATATTTAATATTCATATAGAACTCGAGGTTGGTAATAATTAGCGATCTCTTGTCTCTGTCAGTTGTATACGAGGCCTAGAAAATGAGAATTGGGTCATCGAGAAATGTTACTAGGGCTTTGCGCAACTTTTTTCTTTTATATGAGAAACACTGTAGCTCGTACATGCAAATTTCGCCATCAGCAGAAAACAAAGAGAGGAGCGTTGCGAAAGGTAAAAATTTTGTTGGGTCTCTTTTTCAAGTAAAATATACCTGCGTTAGCATTAATTGAGTGTGCACGTCTTGTTATATATATATATATATATATATATATATATATATATATATATACGCATATGGAATACGTATCGGTTGACAAGCACTGTCTATGTAAATTCAGCCATTAGCAAGAAGTCAAAACGCGTGAGTCTCCGAAGTGGTGATTTTCGCACGTTAATGACAGCGACCATCCCCCTAGGTCGAAATCATCTCTTCAGACTCTCATCCCAAATGCCATACCCCTTGAGAGTCACTGATATGTAAATACAGCCATTAGGGCCAAGTCAAAACAAAGACACGAACGGGCAGGTTAGATACCCAAGTCCAGGATCATCGATAACCCATCGTGTACCGTTGATGATAATTATAACTCGTATTGAATGACTGCGTCAACAGTTGGACAACATGATGATGATTCGTCACTTGAGAGAATTTTACCACGTGAAAACCCATTAACACAGTGTTTTCAAGCTGATCGATGATTCTCTTATTAAGATCCGTTCACGGATCAGATTATACCCGGTCGACATTTCGATTTCGATCAAACGACAGTAATCGGACGTCTCTCGGAGAGAAATTGTATGGTCATGAAAAAGAGGCAGATAAGTCATCGAATAAATTCAAATGATTCGTACAGTCACTAGGAATTTTATTCCCGTTCGTTGTATACGTATATTACGTGCACTTACCGCTGTATACGCTGCAAGGCTCTCTAAAGGCGAGAAACACAAAATCACTAGAGAAGCGTTTACGGTAACGCGATTAATTTTACATGTAAAGCCGGCCAAAGCTCTCGCCGTGACGTGGATGCTAAACTATAGTCGTTAAGATCGACGATTTTTTTTTTTCCATCCCCTCGATCGCGCAGTTATCGTAACTTAGCAGTCGAATAAAGCGGTAGGCAGCCACGAGGCGGTTGAAATATTTTGCAATGGTATCTGCTGCCTGTTATGGGGCCAGCGCGGATCTTTCATTCGGCGTGTACGAGACGGTCTCGCGGCACGGGACTGTTTAACATATCTTAATGGCGACGTAGCCACGAAAATTATTTGTCGACATCCGGAAACAAACGAGGACGCCCTCGGCGTACCGATGAGACAATCTAAAATTAGATCTCGCCGATGAGTCCCCCTCACCTCCACCGCGTCACAAGTGAGAAGGACCGCAGGTGTAATTCACTGGATCGGTTGCATTAATTCTAAAGGACAATAACTTTTTATCTGCTGTTGCGTACACGTCACTTTCGTAACGGGTGAACGTCGAGGGTTCGACTCGCGAGGGGTTGTAAAAAATTTTTTAATGAATTTTATTAACGCGATAATTTATTATTTTTCTTTCTTCTCGTTGCCATAGTTACTGCAACCGTAGTACACACTTTTTGTAGAGTCTCGCTCGATTATGAGAATTGCGTACATTTAACGATTTAATAGTCAGAATATTCTCGTCGATGATTTAATGGTAAACTTGCAACTTTTGAATGTGTGAATATCGCATTTTTTTTTAGTTTCCAGCTTATAGCCACTTAATCAGCTGTTACGTAATGCACGAGCCGTCCTAACGAATCTCTCCCCGATGCCTCGTACGATTCGTTAATCGAGTAATGCGATGCGACCGCATACAAGTTACAATCGCTATCGGATAGTCATGTAATCAATGTGGAATTCGGATATCGACGCGATCCCATATATCGTATCAATATATATATATGCGAATGTTAAATAGCATTAAACGTTTAAATCATCGGTATAATGAATTTCGTATGGTATCGTCTATTGTCAGATACAAAAACCCAACGTTAATATCGATCACGTCTATTTAAATTATAATATCGATTAACGTCAAATACTCAATAATTATCGAGTAGGGAGATCGCTGAAAATCTTTTTTTTTTTTTTTGTTTCAATCGCAAATATCATTTCCGAAGTTTCCTACGTTTCTTGCGAGTCGAAAGATTCCAGCCTTCAGTTTCATGTAAAAGGAAGCTTTTAATGAATAATCAAATTTACCGTCAGTCACTAGACACGTAATATACGTTACTCGACTAAGTCGTCTTTAGCTATTGACAAAGAGACTCGACTATGAGGAACGAAAGTAGCTGCCCATTACGACTCACTTCTTGATGTATTAATTGGATTCACATTTTATTTGGATTCCAGCGAGTCTACAATTTCGCAAGTTAACGTCTCGCTGCTCTGACCCACTTCGAGGCTTCGCGTATACCGAACGTTCATCGATACTAAATATATCACCGGCACAGTATTGGCTGTTTCAAAAATAATTTCTGCAATGACATTAATCGATTCAGTCACTGATAGAACCTATCGAACTTGCATCCAACTATAGAAGGGAACTTATCGAGTTATTAGTACAACGAGGGTCGAACCAACACAGTCCCAGTCCGTGTACCACGTTAAATTACCGACTGTGAAAATATCCGTATCCCTCGCTACAGACAGTAATATACAAAATGACCTAAGTGCTGTAAGTAACATTAAAAAAAAAAATGCGTAACACTTTTATGTTTATCGAACAGAAAAAGAAAATAGTCACGGAGGCGTGAAACCCGTGTTAAAAGGCAATAGAGTGAAAACGATTGTAGTTACGATATCAGCAACATCGTAAAGCGTAAAATCACGGAACGATATTTCCCGTAATAGTAGCTACTTGGGTAGGTGTATATGCATACGTGTATATATATATATATATATATATCTGTCTGAAGTTCTATCAAGTAATTACACGTTATGGTTACAGTACGGCAATGACCGATTCTCGATCATCGATCCCTATCAGCTTGGATCACAATACGATTCTCGTGAATAGCTATGGGATTGCTGTAACACCTAGGAACCTATACCATTCGTATAGGCCAGCCAGCTATCTGTCTATCTACGTAACCCACGATCCTCCTTTGAAGTAGCTTCGTGTAGCACGCGTAACGAACTTTGACGAGAATCGAGAAGCAGGAATCAAGTGGGTTTGAAGTATCGTTGTGTCGAAGATGCATTTGTGCATCGAATTGGTCTTACTTGCTGTATTGGAGTAGGAGACGTTTTATCAATTTTAGACGCATCCTAGTAACAAGAATGATATCATCAGGCGAGATCGAGTGAATGATTATTTTTTAATAGAAAATTTTTTTTTTATTCTCATACGTAGATTTTTCTCTATCAATGGTACAGACATGACAAATATGTTCACGTAATCACCGTTACTGTAGCTCGTGTTATTATTAGTTCTATCTATGAATGTTATTCGTACGTACTACGAATTCCACGAGACATTCCAGCATCACTTTCCAAGATGCACTTGAGGAGGGTGACGTAGCACATATGTCTGGTTTTGTACCGTTATATATATATATATATATATTCCCAATTAGTAATCCCAATTATAACGACGTTTAAGTAACCTCGTGCAGTGGTACTGAAAATAGTGATTCTTACGGTGGGATAAAGGTGACGTTGATTTCATGGTGGCTTCATTAGCCAACCAATTGGACGCAGTGACGTTACAACGCGCGAACGTACCCGGGTTGTTTCAGGCTGGTTTCAACTCCGGCTTGTTGTCTGGTCGACTGACTGGCCGTTGCTGCTACGTCAGTACGACTAGTAACGAAGCACCGTTCGCGCATCCTAGAAAAAACAACGCCTCCGCTGTACACTCGAAACTCTCGTTCAGACCCAACGACAGACTGACAGTTGCCACTGATGAGACCGACAATGCTTACCTGGAATACAGCGCCTCGCTACGTCACGAATCTACCGCCTCGTTAATATTCACGCTACGATTGTGATAAATTTCATCCCATATATTCAAATTAACGATATTTACTGTGTATGCAACGACGGGTCTTGTACGCTTTCGATCTTACGCGCGGGAACGGAACGTTTGACGTTCACGGTAGTCAATCAAGCTGGGCTGTTTAGAATGTCGGTTGTATCTATGGGTCTGCGCTGCATACATGTATATTGGTATTTCGTGCGCGTTGTGTTTAAGCGTAATGACGTTAGCGGGCGATGGGATTGGATTTAATTTACTAATTATTAGCTTTTGCATGTTGGGCTTAGGCATGGGGTTTCTCGTGAGATTTTTATTATTATTTACTAAGGCTTCGGGCTCGGTTGGCTTGTATGGATAATTGCGATTTTATTTGACGATTTTTTTTTTTACTTTCGTCAAGTCTTCGTTTCGTGATATTGATTATCGGACAGTCTTCTTGTTCCTTCAGTCGCTCTACTGGCTTGTCATAAGTGATAGCGGCGTGCAACGACGATATCCACGCGAAACTCGATTCCCTTCGTCTGACTGATAGATGCGGGAACTTCGCGATAAATTTACTCGCTTACCGAGGTCGAACGGTCCATCGATCTGATGCTGACTGGAGTCGTTTCGTTTCACCATGGCTTAGATTACGAACGATTCTCTCTGGATACATTAGATATATATATATATGAGGGGTAGTGAAGTACTGTTTGAATTTTTAGTATTACCCTATGACGCTGATTGATGAAAATTCTTTTGTCAAAATACCCTAAGTGGTACAGTCGCGCGAGAAATCGTGTATTTATCCACGGCAAGCGGGACAAGATATGTGTTTAAGAGTTCAGAAAAAAAAAAGTGTAATCGATAAGCTTGTCAATATTGATTTTTAATGAAAATTCACAGACTTCGCAAATTCGATATTCGCAAATAATTACACGTACGAAAAATACGTGCTTCTCTTATCGTTATTCGCGCTCTTTATCTTATGACAGTCCGGTACATTTTTTTTGAATTTATTAAATGACGTCACAAGCCTCGTCGTTTCACGCTAACAGTACACGCCGTGCTAGTCTCTCCCGACGAGCATGTGAATTTAAGGCCGCCGATCAACCAGTCGTAACAGCGATGCGTCGTAGCGCGACAGGGAGATTAACAATATAGTAAAATACGAAAGCCGTGCGATCGAGAAATTAAAAGTGAGAAAATTACGTCCAGCCTGTGAAAGAATGATTTAGGGAAAAGTCAGAGAGAGAAAGAAAAAAAGCACAAAATTACTCGAGAGGTCCCCATCCTCTTACCGCCAGAGGAGTAATTAACGATCATTAAGAACATAGCCAGGATCCCGTGTTTCTCAGTTGCACCAACGTTACCCACTTACAGGAAGACGTTAATGACGGTTAATATATCCTTGGCTGCTAATGACGTAACATTTTTTCTTTTTTTTTCCCCTCCAACTTCCGTCACATTTTGCCACCGAATTTTTCACCACTCCTTGTCTCTTTCCCTCCGTCCTGCTTTTACTTGCCACAAACGTTACAACTGCGTTTACCCGAGTCCTGGCGCACATTGTCAAAATACCGATCTTACCGGACTGCATCGACTTTATATGCATTCAACGACATCCATTCGTACTGGCGAATCGTCAAGATCAACGGAAGTGAATTAGATGATCATGAGCTCGAAACGCCAGGAGGCCTCGTGTGGTACGAGTCTCTTCTTGATCTTTCCTTTTTGGCCTTTTTCTTGTCTCTCAAAGAAATGGGAACGAATCCGAGGAGCGTGGTAGAACGTAAAGCATACAATTGTCTTACCCAGCACCGGGGCTAATCTACTTTTAATCGCGTATCATTCAACGTCCCTCCGGCCCTTCCTTTACCTTTACGTATCAGCGTCGTACACGCGCGCCTACCAATACTCGTCTTTCTGCCAGCCGGTTTGAATCTGGTAAAAAGCCACTTGCTTTCTGTACCGCTATATTAACCCGTAACGTTTCTGTATACCGTTGGCCAGGAATGCGCTCTGTATACCTCCGAGCGCAGTCTGCATTAGGGAAATGGATGCAACGCACGTGACACGGCACTGTAAGTACGCTGCACTCCGGATAGTGAAAAGAATATGTTATTTTTGGAGTGAAAGAAAAATTTGAATAATTAATTTTTTTTTTTTTCTCGATTGCTTTTACCGATAACTCGATCGGGATTCACAGTCTTTGCGGCACGTAGTACGCCAGTGGCTAAATGGTATTTATACTCGTCGAGTGTACTTTGCGTCTGAAGTTGGCTGCAGAAGTAAACCGCGACTGGGAGCGGATCTAGGATAGCGATGGTTGCGGAATCGCGGCGACGAATAGCGGACCAGAAAGGCGTGTTCGCGGATACGCGAGCGATAAACCGTTATTATTTTATCTCACGTCATCTAGACGGCCGTGAGTCGGTCGACGGGTGGCTGGCTGGTTGGCTGGCGCAGCTCAAAGCAAACCGCAGTCGAACTAACCCGAGCGGGACTCTTTTTATTTGCATCGCTCGATTATAAAGATATACGCAAGGGCATCGCGCTAATGTAAATTCACCTTAACGCAAAGCGACCAAGGCGTCGGAGCGCGACAACTGTTACGTGCTTTTGATGGCTGATAAGTGGGACGACGGGTGCTAGTATACGACGTAGTTAACGAGAAGAGACTGTAGGACTGTGAGACGATCGTACGGTGGGAGGTTGGGAATTTAAAAAAAATTATTTTTACGCTTTATACAATGGTTGTTTTTTTTGTAGTTTACTCAAGACTGGTTATTCGCGTGGAATTATTGAAAAAAGATATTTTTTTTTATTTTACGGTAGAAATAAAATTTTGAATATTTGTGAACGATCGTCCGTAACGTTTGGAAATTTTGTTTTCGGAGGGGGGATATTTCCATTACTTTCTCCAGTGTCGGGGGGATGGGTTTGCATCGCGGATGAATAATTTGCACGAATCGCTGTTTTGTCGAGTACCGGATTGTGGTATTACTTTGGCTTTTTTTTGTTTTCTACCCCACGATTTTATTCGCGAAAATATCTATAAGCCATTCGAATGAAACCGACTGTTTTCAATCATCGGGAATCGTTTATATCGAGCTTTTTTTTTTCTTTTTTGTCTTTGACTTTATCGCATCGCTATATACGCTTATCCTTGTCACTCGTTTATTGTAACTGCACGTAGTTAAAGCAATATTGACGCGCGACGCTTTGTCGCGTGTCGCGCGAATTTGGGGTTTTTCAATAAAACTTTACCGGTTGCCGTCGCTCGGCTGCCGTCACGATTTGTACGTCGTAACTTTTTACATCTGTTACGTTGCTGCTATCTTTGCCTCTTAACATCCTTGCGTCCTGAGCTGTTGCTTCGAAACGACAAGAATATTTGTCAAGTCGATCGATGCGTTTCGTAATTTCGGGTGAATTTGGCAAAAATAACTACTTGCCGTATAACGTTTCTGGATACCAACCTACACAAAATAAATATATACTGAATTTTTTGTTCTCATAAAAATGGCACGACTGATTTTTATTCGTTGATAAGGCACGCGGTCTGATAAAATTAGGGTAGGTATAATCAATGACAACTTACGACTTGCACTGATGCTGTGTTAATTGAGAACGTTGATCGATTAGATTTTATTAATTGTTACGTTTCGCTCGCAGCAGCCTGCACGCGTCCGATTAATCGCTGCTAATTAATTGTTTCGATTGCTAATCATCGTATCACCATTTCCTATATATATATATATATATATATATATATAATGTGTACTATACGTTTCATAGCCTTTGGTAGTAAAAAAAATTGTCAAAATGGATACACTGATTACGTAATTTCATTGGATTTTTCAAACAAATCATAATCGTTGCCGATTACAATAATTTGTAACGAATAACACTGCGTCAGGGGTGGTAAATAAAATTTGGTTTTTCTACCAACCTTTTCACGACTGTACGACAAGGGCGAGCGAACTAAAAAGTTGTAGGCCTTAAGGGTGCTTTGGGATAACGATGTTAAATTTTTCGGGTAAAAAAAAATATTCCCCCACCTAGTCTGATATTTATGTAACGACCTGTAAATTGTCAGGACAATTGGAATGTATCGTGGAAGCCGCCCTTGCAGAGCTGCATCGCACCCCGACTTTATATTCACCCCTGAGAAAATCCAAAGGATCAGGGTAACAAAATATTTTTGAACGTGGCTGCCAGTCTACGGCCAAGGAGGGGGATGTACGACGGGGGAGGGTATAGTAGGTTAGGTATATCCGAAGGAAACAGAGGGGGTGCGTAAACTGCGGGTAGAAAGATGTAACCAGCCGAGCCCATAGTACAAGGACACTTTTTTTTTTTTTTTTCTTTTCTTGCCTGCCTGCGGGTAACAGGAGGGTCAACGATCGCTAAAGATCCCCAGATAGAATAAATTAGGTGTCGCGTCACGGGGTGGCGGGTTTACCCACTTTCGTTTAATGCAAGTACCTCCCTAACCGCCGACACTCACGGTCTTAGGGTTGGTATCCCTTAGTCTTGTTATCCGACTATCTGAAATTTTAGTTTGACGGCTGACGGGATGGATTGAATTTTGATTTTTCTGCTTGACATGCCCAAATGCACTTTGACAGTCTCTACCCCGTGGCTGTACCAATATATAACCACCCCCTACTGAAAGTAACGTAACAAAACCACTCGACCTCGTCATTAACACTTTCATCCCCTGTAATTATAAAACCTTCTCGAAACGACTGTACCTTGTCTCTGTGTTATCTTAAATTTTCTTAAGTTGTCGTTTGGCTAATTTCAAGCAGCTTATGGCTAACCAGTATCGGTCGTAGGCTTGACGTGTGGATCGAGCATTACGTTAGGAAGGTTTAGATATTCGGTAGCGTTGCGAAAGGGTGAAGCGTAGAATCCGGGTAAATGCGAATTTCTATGCTCGCCGTGAAAATTAGTCTGAAAACCAGTAATTTGTGAGCATAACCCTGTTACGTAACTAACTACCATACATACGTACCAATATACCACGTTTCGGATTAGATCATTCGTACAGTGAAAGGGTTGATTGATTACTTGCGCGTACGTGTCTTCTTCGTATATATATAGATAGATGCTTACGTATGTATATCAGCGCGTAGGCTGTGCCGGAGGTAAGTTTGGTATTGAGTAATAATAACGTTTGTGGGTTTTACATCGTTTAATTTTGAGGTTACCTTAATTGATTAACGTAATTGTCAAAAGTCAATTTGTTGTCAAGAGACAATGACGAGTGTAGGAAATTTTTCGACTCTCTGCTGTCTACGTATAGCTATTGGTATACGGGGTACCGGATGTAACCGCAGACGTGGTGCCCGAAAATAACGGAAGTCTCACGCGGACTCGAGCTTTTCCTACGGCACTAAGGTGGTCGTACCGCCGATGCAGCGCACTGAATTTATTATGATTTGGGCTTTAGGCAACAAGCTTTTATAGGAGCCAATTTCTTCATTCCCCTCGCCCCTTACCCACTGCTCCCTGGGTATCACCTTTTTATAGGAACTTGTCGCTGATTCCTCCATTTACCCTGGAAGATTACGCACTTTATGTCGATGGCTCTAGGGCGTCTAGGACGCCAAAAATTGCTAACAAATCCCCCCGTAAAGCCTACGAGGTAACCGGAAGCCAAATGGCTTCTGGGATATATATATATATATATATATTCGCAGGAAACTAAATTTTTGCAGATTAAACGACAAGATGGGAAGGAACGTTTTTGCGAATGGTTGAAATTATTTCTGCAACGTGCATAGGGATTTGCCGTATGAATTTCAAGCTCGTACCGAATTCACGACACGATATCATGAAATTTTTAATAATATTCATGGACTCGACTACGAAGATTACGGCAATTCGTAATTAGTCGTACGATTTCATTCTTGGCTTGGCTATACGGCATTTACTTAATGAAATGGCTTTCAGGTATGATGTCGTTAAGCTAAAACTTGCTAATAACGTTATATCCACCCTGAAACTTGGTCTTGGTTTAATTTTGATATTTACTTTAGTTCGTGTAATTTTGCGGCTAAAAATGCACGCCACGTAGGTATACGTCTTATAGGATGACTAGGACAATTTTTCGTAGTCCAATTAATTCACTTATGACGACATTACGTAATTGCTGACGCGATGATCGTGAATGACGTCACCCGCTTTGGGAAAAAATTGAAAGTTTATACATCTGAAACGAAACTGATAAATACGCAAATTCCTTTTAGTTTTAGGCTTTTCATTTTCACTTGGTCTTTTTTTGGTTTGCTCCAAAGGAAATCTTTTACGTTGCCACGTATCTGTGCACGGGTATGACGTTATGCCTCTTTTCTACTGTATATAGGTAATCAGTTAAAAATAGTCGAATCCGTACTTTCGCCCGAATTTCACGTGAAACTTTTCTCACGAGTTTTGAGCTTTCTGGGTATTTCCGTTATAAAAAAAAAAAAAAAACTCTCCCAACGTGACGCGTTCGCTCGCTCTGGATAAATTCCCAGCGAGTGCTTTACGTTCGCGCGAAATTTTTCCGAGTCGTTCAAACGTAAATTCGTACTCGCGATTCGGTATTCGCAATAGAGTATAGTCAGTGACGTCAGTGGATACGCTTGAAACATATAAAAAAAAAATCTCAAATCTAATATACCGCAAATACAACCCTCATTAAGAAAAGGTACGTTGCAAACTGCACTTTAGGTACCGAGAACAGTCGTGTAGAAATTGTGAAAAATTCGCCTTACACAAATTGTCGTTAACACGTGGTAGTGACGCAAGATAAAAAATCGGTAATAAAAAAGAAAAAAAATGTCATTCGAAAGATTCGACCGTCGGTTACAACCTGAGTGCATCGCGTTTGACTTGATGCGCAGAGAAGAGTATGGTGGGAGGGGTATGAGAGAGAAAGCTAAAAAAGAAAGTAGAAAGCTCGACGTCAACCCAGTACCAACCCCTACCTGAGATACCTATAGCCATGTTCTTGGCGATGGAAGCACAGAGTTTAAAGTTCAAGCTCGAACCTCAACGTGACACCGAAAAAGTATAGTTGCCTAACATCTAGCAGGTAGTTGACGCGAAAGTTGCCGCTCACTCTGGAAGCTTCCGTTAAGTGGTATTCCAAAAGCGGGTACAAAATAGAAAAAGCTCGAGTCGAGCACGTCGACCTATGGGAATCTTGAAAGTAGCGCACGCGGTGAAGCGGTGCCTGGGAGTAGCTCCAACCGGCATCTAGATAAAGCGTTTATGATGAAAGTTTTGCTTGCACGGGATTTCTACTATCCTTATACGTTATTATAGGTACTATAGTACGTACGCGGTATGGTGCTGCGAGGTATAGTGTAGCAAACTATAGTATATACAATTAGTGAAGTGCATGACTACGGGCGTATCGGATACCGTTAACGAGCGAGGAAGCCGCGTTGAAAATGATCTAGTAAGAGAAAAGCCGACTGTACACTTTTACAGTCGGGCGAATGAATAACGCATAGGATTAACCCAGGCGCATGCGGCTGACTAATAATCACTTTGGAAAATTCAGAAACTTGTATGAACGCTCTTGTGTCACTGTTATGTTTTACAGTCGTCAAAAGCAAAAGCGAACGATTTTTCGGGCAGATACGAAATTATGATTCATTTGTTAGACACTTGGCGCTGTCTGCTACGCGTATATCGCTCGGGTTCCTGCGACTCTTACGAGGACCAGCTGTAAGCTACGGGAGACGCGCGCGACGAATCTGGCTTTCACGGGCGATTTGAATGTTATTTTTGTCGTTAATAAATCTTTGTATTTTCGCGTGTCGGATTGTCACTGTTGAGCCGTGAACTCGCGTGCTTCGATTATATCGAGTCTGACGTGACT
Organism: Syrista parreyssii; assembly: GCA_030142615.1. Lineage (NCBI taxonomy): Eukaryota > Metazoa > Arthropoda > Insecta > Hymenoptera > Cephidae > Syrista > Syrista parreyssii. Next base: position 683,645 of record JARQTG010000132.1, on the reverse strand, counting down.
TTCTTAAGAGGCCATCTTACTTTTCTACGGCCGCACTGTTATTAATGATACCTGCACCGGCGCTTATCCGAAAACTACATTGATTAGCGTTTGTCGTCGTTCACTGCCGGGTGCTCGTAAGTCATCGATGTACTTTGAGAAATAATGACAGTCATGAATAATCGACTGCTATCTCTACGGGCTATTGGGATACAATGTGTATACCTGACGGTCTACGTTAGCAGCCAGATACTGTTGCGTACGACAAGCACCTGTACGCCAATGGGAGAAAATCATGACTGGCAAAACTCTTGGTAATCTTAATATAGTCTTACAAGCAGATACGATTCTGACGTAGCCGAGACCTTGAACCCTGAATGAAATTATGGATAATGGTGGTTAAAGGTCAGAGCACCCATGCCGTGACTTTCCATACGTACCCATACACACGTATATATATATATATAGTTTTTTGTGAAAATGACGGAGGTGTAAAAAGGATGTAATAAAGATTTCAGATAATGAAAGACACATAGACCCTTGCATACACTACCACGTGTACCAGGATATGCACCACCCAATGCTACGTTATAGAAATAGAAATATATTTATATTGAACGGATATACCCGAGGTCACTGAATGCTACCACTAATAGTACCAGGTTTGCCTTATATAAGACACAGCGAGCGTCTGGTGTTTCCTCTGCTAAGCTATAATTATTGGAATCTCGTGGCATCGCGATTGTTACGTCATGACTAGTTCGGGCAGACACTGAAATATATATATATATATATATATATATACATGTTACGTATACTAAGTATGAATTAAAAACCAGACAACGTGTTTTCATACGAAGTCGATCCAACCTCAATCAAGCATTTCCGCTTCTCGTCCTCTAGGTGTACGACTTAATGTATGGTGGATGCTAAAAACGTATAATTTAACGAGGGCAAACGACACAAAAGATTATTGACGTAAAATTAATCGTCGTATTAAACGACGACGGCCGCACGTACATTTGTAGTTCTTTCCATTTACTCGATCCTATACGATCACCGTGCTTAATTGCTAATAATTGACACGCGACCGATCAATAAATTGATTGACGAATCGAATTAATTGCACGGTCACATACTCATCCGGAATGATTAACAAGTACATTGAACTGTATTAGTCATTCGGATCGTAGTGTATCGCTCGAACCCAACCCTATTGACGCTATGATTTCGCCTGGAAATCCTTCATCTGTAGCGACTATGCACATCGCATAACCCAACCGCAACTGGTCTCCTGCTTTAGTCACTGATCTTCAGGCACCGAACGACCTGGAGGGCACCCAGTTAGCTACCCTCTTCTCGATACTTGATGATGGAGGCTTAAGACCCGAAGACTTCATTGTACACTTGTGTAATAATCAACAAGTACTCATTATGGTATCCTCGTCAGATAGTCAGAGCCTCTTCCGGTCAGGAGCACCGGTCCAGATCCTCTCTGTCTTACATACCCTAGGTCGAACCTCCCTTCTCATCATCACATTGCGACGGATCATGGATTTATTTGATTTATCAGTCTCACTCAATTTATAGATAAACCATCTCTCTCTCTCTCTCTCTCTCTCACTCTCTCTGTCGTGTACCTAAAACTGTAGCCAATGTTGATTTACTGATTTTGCTCTTCATTGTACCGGTAATTGTACCGGTAGTGTACAAATATTTTCCTGAACTAATCGACTCCCTTTTTTTTTGACTCTTCATATATAATCTATTCGATCCCTCGTTGATTACACAGAGAGCAGGCTAAATGAATTCTGCATCTAATCAATAGCGTTAGGAAGTTTCGGCGCGTGAATTTTTAAATGTGACAATACTTGTCAACCTTGCTTGCGCGCACGATGAAATCTTCGCGTAAGGGAGAGCAATTGGCACGAAGTGTCAGGATGCTATTACAAAACGCTTTCGAAGTTCCGTGTCGTGGGAGCATTAGCTGCCATAAAGCTCGGTAAGGCGCGCGCGGCTCGTAAATCAAAGTTTCTCAATAAAAATAACAAGAGCTCGACGGTTTCTCGCCTTCGATTTTTCTTTACTCGGCAGCGGTGTCATGGCGGCCACCTATGGCCTGCGTGTATATCGTGGAACGTGGCTATGGGGATACGGCGGGAAAGTAACGGGCTCTGTTAAATCATGGAATGATTGATCGAGAGAAGAGGACCGTGTTGATCCCTCGTTAGTGACGGGTTAATTTGTGAGTAACAAATGCTGACGGATCGAAAGGGTATCGTGTTAATAATAAGCGAAAGGTTATCGCGCTCGGGAGGAGTCGACTGTATTTAACGGATGTCCCATACGTATTCAATTTTGTACGGCCTTTTCTTTCTTATTTCGTTAAAATTTTTGCAGTCGTAACTCTGCTATGTGACGTTGGGTCTCGGAGACCCGCGACACCGGTTAACCCTCGAGCTGATCGGATGTCAATTGCATTTTGCTAATCTAAAACTTCGTCCATTCTCGATCCTTTTGCAATTTCATTTCGTTCCGCAATCCTTGGCGCTTCTGTTCTAACGTCGTTTTGTACCACGGCATTAGATTGACGGTAACACGGAGTGTCAGGTGCAGGATTTGTAAATGCGTGTTAGGCGAATTATCCCAGAAAACCGAAGATAGCATTCGACATGTCGAATAGAATTATTCGACTGTACTCGATACGTTAAGATTCTATTAATGGGGAATTGGAATATATATATATATATATTCTTTTTGGATTCGTATTTTTAGTCTATACTATTTTTTTTTATCTTACTCATTCTCTCGCGTATGTAGCATGTGATGATAAGAGCTTTCGAGGCTATGCCTTAGCAACTGACTGGCCAACGATCATTGAACGTTTCCAGCCGTTGGTTTTATCGGTAGAGATTGACCCAGATTTTACGTTCGCTTTGCTTTGTATAATGTACGTTCGATCGAAATATTTCTCTCTCTCTCTCTCTCTCTCTCTCTCTCTCTGTCGTTGGCGCATAACATCTTTTAAAATTACATATACCTACTCGTTGAATGTGAAATCCAGCAAGGTATGAGTTATTCAAGCGACATAATTCCCACTGAAAACTTTTTATTACATTCTTTTTCCAACTAGCTCGTTACTCCGTTATAAGAGTCTCGTTAACGAGCTTAATTACCGAGCCTTTGAAAGTAGTCTAATATTGCGATACTTTATCGATCAATTTTTCAAGCATTCCTCGCATCCGATACTATCGATACAATCAATGACATTTATTTATTATTATCAACATTATCTTTTCGCTAATCGTTGCGTAACATGAATTTAACGGGTATAACGAATTCCCTAAAAAGTTATAGTCGATGAAGAAAAATTTCAATGGGTAAAACTGTTGTAGGGAAATTTGTTAAATCTCACAGGATCGGCAGCATCCCATCTTATGTAAGATCCCTCCAGGCCTTTCGTACCACCTCTTGCGAATGATCTTGGGCACGTTGCGTCATGGAGTATGAAAAAAAAAAAAAATCAAAAAAATCGAGAAGATGTCACAGCATCCCTTTCGGAAGCGTCAAGCCCAAACTAAGCGAAAAAGCGTTATCTCGCGGTTTAGGCTTAGACAGCCGGTTTTCACGTCGAGGCTTGGACACTGGCAAGTCAGCCAATCATCCAGTCGACCACTCAGCGAATTCAGCCGACTACGACGGACGTGGCCTGAAGATCGATTGTGAGATGAAAAAAAAAAAGTAATCACGCGGGTTCGGAAATTTTTTTTCGAAAATAAATCTCAGGAAAGTCTTACGTCATTCCGAAGATATACGTTAGGGTGGCATTACTTATCCCTTGGAATAAAACTAGGAAATAAAGGTCTTACGTAACCGGTTATCAAACTCTGTTAACGTCAGATCGTTATTGGACTCTGCTGGCCAATCTCTTCAAGTTCTTTCACTTCTTATACAGAATTCACCCCCCGGCACCCTTTTATTGTACAGCCCTTTTCCTTCGAACCCTCCAGCGCTATGGCGTCTACCTACCTTTGTATATATATATAGGTATATACATCTGAAACAGGTCAGCATTCTTTCCTTCGATTTCAGATCGATTCGATCGATTACCTGCCCTATGCTATTGCACGGCGTAGCGACAGGGCGCGACAACACAAAGCCACGCACGACATGTTCACATTGAAAATTTAATCAGTCGAACCTATTACCACCCTCTTTGAACATTGCCCTGTGTATGTGAAACCGATCGGGATCGATTCGCCAATAAAATGACGAATTCAGTTTCTTTCTTTGCTTGGATAATTCTTTATGGGATGGAAATACATTGAGCTTTTTTTTTCTTCTCACCTTGTCGAGCTATACCTTGTTTTTTTCACATTTTCGCAAAAACTTTTTCGCAAATTCCTTGGAATTCGCGTCAAACGTAATTTCGTCGTATTCCATGGATTTATTTACACGGTCGAAACACAAATTGATATTGCAGTAATATTTTCCTTTTTTTTCTCTTATTCATCGACCATCCTGTAAAGGTACTTTGTCACGTGATAATAATCGTTCGCACAACGTCTCTGCTGGATGCCAATTTCATATTGAAATTGACTTCTGATTATTTACTGGACTATGTTTTGCTTTCTTTTTTTTTTAATAAAACTATTTCGATCGATAACAGGTTTCGTTCCGTGGATACGTTCACGTCGGTGTAACGTTCTGTGGTGGTTGACTAAATCGAGGATGGCATCGATAAGCGTCAATTATGTCGACCTACGGGCGAACCTATCTGCGACCATTTGTCAACTGCGCCACCAACCCTTAGCAAATATATCATAAACCCTCCGACAGTCCAGCCCCTGACTTGGCTGTACCAAGCCGATCTGATCAGCGATATCTCCCCATGCTACTTCTTATTTCTAATAACAAGCCTCATCCATAGGGAGTGAAGCTCCATATCGGGACGACGATAAAGCCACCCCCCGCCGCGTCTAACCTTTTTCCTCCCTCTTTCTTTCGCGATATATACCAGACTGGATTATTTTCATCGATTGCAACCGAAACACGGTAATACGTGCATTTGTGGTTTTACGCAATATTCCTAAATATGTGTAAATAAGATACATTTTTTTTTTCTACTTACGTCCAATTAACCACACGGTTCACCGATTGTCCTGAACTCACTTTAACTAGCTGAACTCGTCACGAGGCTGTCGTACAGTAGAATATGTTCAGGATATATGTGTACTCCGGTTTACATTCTTCGTACGTCGGAGAGAAAATTTTCTTCCATGAATTAGAGAAGTTACCGCGATGAGACTGTATCGTGCGGACTACGCTGAATATTCATGGATGAAACGTAAAAATGCACCGCGATGAAATGCAGGCCGAACCGTAATTGTTACAAACGGCATATTTTTACTTGATGCTAATTCATTCTATTAGGTTCGCGCGCACTGGCCTAACATATACGTTACTTTCTCGTGTCAGTGCATAGTATTTGATACTGTGTATATATATATATATAAGTACATGCACTTGCATACATATGTATATCTCCTCAGGATAACCGCACGGATAAAAACCTGCGGAAATCATTAATACTAGGAATTAATGACTCGAGACTAATTTGCGACTCTTTATTCGTAGTACAATAAGAAATCATTAGCGACTGTATTAAGCCCCTTTGCGATTATTTATACATTTCTTTTTTTTTTTTTTTACGTAAATAAAAAATTTTGTTTTACATTGACAAAAATATTTCTTTATTTTATGATTATTCAGCATTTTATTGACTGTCTTATTTATCGATTTTATACATTCTCGGATATATTCATATATAACCATAACACATTGAATAGGCTTTTCTTGTGGATATATATTATTAATATATATATATATATATATATATATACTCATTGGGATACGATGGTTACTTTTTGTCGGGCTTTCCATTTTCCTGGTAAGCCAACCACTTTTGCATAACGTAAAATGATACGAATGGCTGATATAGCATGAGTAAGCGGCTCGGCATGCCCTGCACGTGAAGATAAGCAGATTGATTACTGCAGGACTTTCCAAGACGTCGCGGGACACTAACGTTTATATTATTATCCTGGTTACGGGCCCGGGGTCCTGAATTATTGCTACGCTTATTACATCTTTATCAGCCGTGTTATTTATAGTTAATTTATATTCTCACTTGATATTCTTAACGCTCTACAGAAATTACTCGTTTTGCAATCGATAAGAGACGGCGAAAAATATCACTGAGATACAGCCAGGTAATCCGCGAATGACGTTATCGTCTGATCACGTTAAAAGAAATTCATTCAAAGTAATAAGCATAGATTCAGTCATATTGTCAGTTGTGCCTTGAAGATTCGCAATCTTGTCACAACGAAAAAAAAAAAGAAAAAAAAAATACTTTCGGTATTCCTCGTTCGAAAATGAAAAATAATAGACAATCGCAGGACGGTCATAGTGGCTCTAAAGGTACTGTACTTTACGACGTCATTTCCGTGAAGAATACCGGTAGTAAGGTGAAAATCGTATTAAAAAAAAAATACTATAAATCAAGAGGCTACTCAATTTTTATTTATTACGTAATTACAGAAATTTTGTATATGTTACATGTATAGGACTTTGTGTAATTGGTGTAATTTTTTTTTTTTCCTCAAATTGGTATACATTCACGTGGTGACTCTAAGATTTATTGGTAGTTCATCTATTTTCATTGGTACCGTTAAATTGTACGTTACCAATCTAATCTAAACAGACTCGTGGATATTACATGTTACGTATGTAGACTTTAGGCACGACTGAATTCTTCGTCCTGGTTGGAGTCTTTTAGTTGCTTCTTAGCTATTACTGTGCTACCGTCCTTTCTATTTGCTGGCGTAACGCTTTGATTGCGGGCGAGGTATGTAAATTACACACGCGTAACGTTTCGCTTTGTCGAACCGTCTAAACGCGTTATTTCTGTGCTCTTGTCTCGTTACTCGTTTCGTACGTAGTAACGCGCGGGTATCGGATACGCAAGTAAACACATTGCCAGCGAGTAGGAAGCATTCGGAAATGAAGTACAGCATTTCGTTGAACGGAGCCACCCGTGATAAGGGAAAGCAAACAATAGCTTGTTACAGTAATGAAACGAATCCTCGGGACAATGGATTACGCGGATCGTAGAATTTCATGAAGATTCAAGGTCGCGCGAGCAAAGCTAACGAATACGATGATAATACGAATTGTAGTAATTTGAGATAAATTTTCATGAGTTGTTGTTATGATTATTAATAGGTGATATATCGTCGTTAATATTTTTTCTAAAAAATATTTTTTATATACAATTTTTTTTTTTTAATATCGACCATCTATTGACTTCGGTTATTCGCAATCGATGAAAATCACCGTAAAAGTATTGTCTTGTAGCATCGTGCAAGCTACGAAAATAGACGTTACGAGTAACACGAAACGAGAGTGAATTTCATGTTTGCGTAAACTTATTAATGTCCGCGTTATTACGAATGGTGTTTGAAACACTCGTAATTTTCTCACGTCCATGAGGAAGTGGTTTACGGTTAAAGCTCGCCGGTGAACTTCCGCTGCTTATACTTCCTAGGAAATATGAAAACTCGCCGTCTCCACCTGTTTATTGCGTTTAGCGCTAAACTCCGTAAGGCACATTACTCTCGAGACTGTACACAAATGAACTATACGTAATAAGCTCGAAGGCTACCAAGACAAATAACGGCGTACCGAAGGATATAAATTTATTAACGAAAGCAACGTTACGATCGAGACAAGCGACAATAAGTTATTAAAGGTGACGTAAATAGATGAACGAAAAGATTGTTGTGAAAATTTCACAAGGAAAAATCATTTTAAGGAAAAATCACGGAGGAAATAGCAATCGATGATAATAATAGTTTCGATAATCATTGCGACACACAGCGCCGCCCTTTAGTCAGTGGCGCGAACTATTGACTGAGAAAGGTAAGCCAATGACCTACTAACTTCTCAACGTCATACGCAGTCGACGGCAACTGGACACACGTAGTAGATGTATGCGTTCGTTTCTCTCGTTACTGTTAACGTTAGCAGCTACCACGTGTCTCACCAAGCGGAATTCACGATGAAAGCTGGCGCCGACGCGTTTGGCCCAAACGTTTACAGATTGAGATATCAGGCAGGTGTTAATCAACACATAATGGAACACGGGCGAAAGAGTAATTAGAGTGTTCAAATAGGAAGAAGGATGACGGCGATGAAATTAGTTCGTTAGTTTACCGGTGCACCACCAGTCTACGTATTCCGTATATAGTAGATGCGCTGGGATACGAAGCGTCCAGGATTGAACGTCCGACTTGCTACGAGTCTAACCTAACCTACAATAACAGTACGTGCGAATTCACGAGGAAAGTTTCACGGTTACTCGATGCTAATTTCCCATTGTGAAATTGCGGCCACTTTCTGTCGTATCGGATGGGAAGTTATTATCGTGACTCGATATATATATATATATATACATCTAGAACTCATACCTACAAAACGTACACGATATATGCTGCTACGTTTTGTGTTCTTGTTTTATAGCTATGCTTGTTTTATAGATGAACTGTATAACGATCCGGTCTTTCGGAGATTTTCAAAGTGGACCGTGTGACACTTTGGCGTCTTGCGTGTTCGCACGGCTTTCATTTGTGAGACGACATTGCGAAATCTCTACGTATCTACCTATTCAAGATAACTCTGGCGATCCTATAACGTGCCTGAAGACTCGTCACCGCGGGGTTTCAATGCCCCATCTTCCACGAGTGGCGGGAAGCCTGCGTTGGTAGGTTTGAAATTATTTTTTTTTTTGTATAACCAACTTTCCACTCGAGAAATAATCCAAGCGAAATACCGCAGCATCTCGTTTGTGGTTAGGAAACTTTTTTTTTTTTACCGAAAGCAACGATAAGGAAATTTTTCGGCCATACAGCATTTTTTTTTACACGCACGATACAGACAGACCAAGAAGCGTATTTGTACTCGCGGTTCATCGTACGAATAACATACGTTACCCTGCGTGACTTTACACTGCGAATCCCACACTTACGGTGCTGCTTTAATCGCAGTGATTGAAACCGTTCGCGACGTTAAAAAATAGCCGTTTACATTGGCGCGGAATTCGATCGGTTTGTCGTGTGTGTTTTTCGATGCATACAAAAGGCAGGAATGAAATCGCCTCGAGCTCCGCTACTAAATACATTGACTGTTGCGCGGAGCGGGTCACTAATATTTGCACGTGTGCAATGTACGCTTTTACGTAACGCCCTCGTAGCCAATAGAATATTTATCAAGTGGTAACACGCGAGCAATGGGAACGTGAAATTCTGAGCATTTGAATTGCGCGCCCTTTTACGCCGGCCTACGTCGGCTGGGACGGTACGTGAATTCGCATTAAGATACTTTTTGCCGGACGTCCTTTTATACAGTGTTGTTTCGCTAGGCTTAGATGCTGATTCTCATTAAAAGCCTTTATCGCGACTGTTAACTCGTGTTTTTGCGAACGCTCAACGTTTTACCCTACGAGTATCGCGAACTCTCGGGACGCTTTTGAACCTTGTACGATTTATATGTACGAGCGTAGGCACCTTGCATGGATCCGCTGATAATTAGCATTTCATAGCATGTGCTTAGCATTGCTAACATTACTTGTCTTTGGTAACCACGTGGCTGCTGTATCCGTTTCTCACCTATGTGCTAGCTGGAACAGACATAGATGCGTCGCTACTCTCTTCCACTTCGGGGGTTGCTTGGTAGATGGGTAGTAGGTAGGTGCTGGAGACACGTAGCAAGGTACGTACCTGCTATACAATCCAGTACTGTGTCGCTTACAAGTCCTTTGTTCTCACAGCTGCCAACGTACAAAACTATGCTAATGTATGTTCATAGTCGGAATGTCGTTTACTCTAATGTCAGCCAGAAAGCAAAATTCATGGTAACGTTTTACATTACGGATTTGTAAGACTAGTGAATTTTAGTGAACCGAGTTGTGTTTCTCTATCGTGCGATAATATAATCGTATACATAATCCATTGGCAAGGAGAAAAGTGTAATTGATAACAGCTGTTAAGGATTGGATAGAAGTGAAAAAAAAAAATTTTTTTTGCACGCGAAAAAATTGCGAAATTCAATTGACGCGTTAATTTATGTGTTGACTGAAATAAAGTATTTAGGTCGCGAGGGATGGTTTTTGTTGAGAACAATTTTACCGTGTACTTTGTCAGGACGGAAGGAAATCGAGGTCAGGAGTTCATCCCTTAGTGACGTTAAGGCTATAGACCTCTTTTGTATACGTTCGATTTAACCTGCATCAACCCTTATCCGGTCACGTGGCCCTTGAGCCCTTTACATATTAATTGTTCCTCGTCACGATAATAATCTCGAGGACGTATCAATCATTTTACAGGCAACACTCCTTAACTGCATTACACTCGAGACTCGCTATTAATTAACACCTCTAACGTAACGTTTTAATAATCCACGAAAAATGGGGTCGTCGTATGAATTAACATTGACTACTGGCCTAACCACTGTGCTATGCTATAACGCGAACGTACGACATACAAATATGATACGCTGATGGATACTAATATATTACGTGGATCTATGGCTCTTTTGGTAGAGAAAATTTTTGCTTTCGCTGCTACCTGCAATCCACATATGCTAGTAATCAAGTGCACGTTATTACGACTATACAAGAGGACGTTCACGTATGAGAGACGTTCGGCAACTATCGGCAAAGATCGTTAACGACACGATCATGCTTTCCCGTGTCGATAAATAAAGCATTGTAAATCTCCTAGCTTGAAAAACCACGCGTAATGGTTTACCTCGAATTCAGAAAAAAATATCAAACAAATTGAGTGACGTTGAAATTGATATATTTATAGTGTACGCTTCACTGGCAGAAGTACCGGGTAAAATATATGGTGACCGGTACATACAAGGGTAGTATTTGAAAAATAATTCGTATTCGAAAAAAAAAAAAAAAAAATGTCGACATAGTATGTTGGTCATAAAATAAATTATTCGTGCTGAGGTAAGGTTTGGTGTTTGAGAGTAGGTTTGCTTTTTTTTTTTTTTTTGATTTCAAGTAAAACTGACCAAGAGACCCAGTGTTGCCGGGAGGCCGCAACGATGCGATATCGGTCGGCGGCAAAGTTCATGAATACGTAGATGCCGGGACCTCCCATTATTTCACTTCTCCGGACGCTATAGTATTTACTGTATGCGAGACCCCCGTGTCGCGACTAGTCGGCAGGTACGAAGGGAGTAAAAAGAATGAAAATGGGCGGTAGAAAAAAAATGTAAATATTTGTAGGGTGCACGTGTAAGCGCGGTACTGCTAATCTATGCAGCGGATATGCCGGCAAATGCAGGACCAAAGGGAACGTGGCAGAGCAGTATGATGCAAGGAGCGAGCATGCTTGCTCCTTGAGGCTATAAGCAGTGCAACCAACTCTTGGTGCATTGTTGCAATTTAAAAGGGAAGTCCGAGTGCAGCTGGTATCGTGTATGCACTTGGTATGCTATAGCATTGGTGTGTATGCAAGGTGCAATATGCAAGGTGTGTTTAAACGCTATTGCTATAGGACATAGGATGTATATATATATATACACATTAACTTCTTAACATCGGCAAGAATATTCGGACGTTGCGCGCGTCCTGCGTTAGACTCGGCAATCGGTGATTTTAACGCGTCAAAAATTTCGTCAAGCTTCGACGCGAGAGCAAAATAAAAAAATCCTCGGTACATAAAATTTTTTACCTTTTTCTTTTTTCTTTCGTTTTAATTAAAAAAATCGTAATTCACTATGACGTGGCACTCGAGGAATTTAATTATATAAAATTGCAATTTTAATTTAATCACACGTATCTAACAATTGACGGAATTATCGCGTGTTTCGTGTAATCGCGTAACTCGTGTCACGGTAAATTTTTCATGCTCGACTTTCGACGAAAGTTTTTTTTTTTTATTTTTTTTTTTTATAAGCCCAGCATTAAGTTTCAGTTCCTTTCCTCGTTTCTGCTCCCTTCTGTAATAATTAACCGTGTGGCAAGAGCAGACGTAATAGATGTGACCTCGCGTGACTTGCTGGCACCGCGTTCGGTCCAGTTAGTCGAGTTTTTGGAATAACTTCGAAATTATACATTATACACGGAGGCCACTTCTACCGTCGGACACGAGAGATGGCGGGAAGAGAACGGAGAAAGCTTTAGCCCTGTATCATTACGTCTTATTACTATAATCACACGGTATAATTAAAAGTGGACGCAATTATCCGACATTCATTCGCGAGCAATGATTACATACTGTAAATGTACATTCCACGTGCATGTATATACAGACAGTGTCCCTTTTACGTGTTATAAATATTTTTATAAATCTTTCGCATCCGACGGGATCTCGCGCGGATTGCGCAAGGCGATAAGGTGGCCAAGACAGTTTTCATGAAAATCGTCTGAAATTATTTTCATAGCGAAATACAATAATGTTAAATCGATATGGTTGACCCGGGTTTCCCCACGTATTACTGGTTCGGTGGGTTTGCCTTTAGTCATTTAAATTTTAAATATCCTGCGAGCAGGACTTTGCTGTGTTACCGATGAAATTCTGGGAAAGGCAAATTTTGTACGTTTTTCGTAAACGGTTTCGTGCCTTGGACGAGGCTCGATTTGCCTGTTGATAATAGATTGCGAAACCAGGCAAATTCTAGGAAATCCAAAGAAAACGAGGATAAGTAATAGCTGCTAGGAGATTTCGCATGCGTCACGCCATTCTTATATTAATTCCTAGGAGGATGATTAAATTTTACGAATATTCGTCTATTGGCTTCCAAGAATATATTTGTGATATATTAAAAATTGCAAAAATTTGGATATTTCGCATTTGTGCCCGGGGAGGAATAGATATTTTTTTTTATTAATATTACATAATCCCGCATATCGATCCCACGTACATTTAGTCCCCTGTAAAAGTTACCCTAAAATTCTCTATGAATATCCCAATGCTACCTAGTCGACGGGGAGGAGTGATTTTTTTTTTTTTGGAAATCTAAAAAATTCAACCACCGTATAGCAATGACGTCACAATGGCATCGTGAACGAAAGACATAAAAATAAACACCCTACACACTACAATAACACTCCAGCATCCAGGATGAGCAGCAACTCCAGGAATCTTCCGACTCGCAGCTAAGGGTGCGAGGACGGGTGCAAAATGCTGGGAAATCGGCACCCGAGATGGGGTTGTTTTCACCCTGGGTACCCCATTCTATCCCATAGCCCATTCTCCATTATGTAAACAGTTTTGTTCGCACTTTGTACTCAGTTATATTCCGGCATTTGGGCCCGTTGACCCTCCACCCTTAGAGGGCAAGATATAGGCGCCATGCAAACCTACCCTCCTTGAAGGTCCCATGGGGGGTTAGGGATGCTCATATTCTTTCATTGTTATTCTCTTGTTTCACTCCCTCGTCCCTCCTTTCATAGCCAGACCTCTCTTCATCACGTGGATAGGTAGACACACTCACCCTCCTCTCACCCCCCCAGCCTCCTCGCCACCCTTATTTTCAACGTCTAGACCTTTACCCTTCCAGTCCCATGAGATTTCGCCACGATCCTTCGGACATTGCCTGCGCTCTTTCTGACACCTCACCATGCGTCTCTTGGAACTTTAAGTGATTAGAAATTTCTTTTCGACTTTCACCTCTTTTTTTTTAGGAGAAAAAAAAATTTTTTTTTTAATTATAAATTATAATCGAAACGAGCAGAAATTTGAAATACTGTAAGATTCCCATGGACGGGGGTAAGGCAATCGGAAAATATTGGCGTTGCCATTAAAGAAACCAAGCCGGATCTGACGTAACGAAATTATTATACTACGAGCGCCTTTCTCGCTTTACATCTGCCCCCTTTTATGGCTAAGTAGGCACCAAAATGAAACGCGTTTAAGGCTGCGTATAATGTAATCAGGGTCGGCGGCCGTACTATGCCGCGTTGGTCCTATACCGTAAACATATTCAATAAGTCCCGCAAGAGGCCACCGTCAACTTTGCAAGACGTTATCGCCGCCATTGCGGTCCGAGTATATTAACGATTTGGTTAAAGCCGATGCCTTAAACCTGATCCGTCTTATGGGATCCTTCGATGTTGATTAAATTCCATGAAAACCCAAAATTCTACGCGATATTACATTAACGGTGAGTCTGGGTTATTTCCGTAATACGATCCCCCATTATAGAGATAATATACGTATGCAATAAGTACACGCGAGACCCTAAGGGATGATTACGTGATATGAGAAATTGTTTCAAAAAAAAAAAAAAATAATAATAATAATAATAAATCCCAAATTTCGTACGACTTAAAAAAACTTTTATTTTCATCGATTCGCGAAATTCCTCGATATCCTACTTTTTTTTCTGCCCAAATAACCCAAAATCTTAGTCAATGCCATTATTGCCACCCTTAACGTAGATGACGTTTTGTAAACGCGTTTTCAAAGTTTCGTCATTCAGGGCGGATAACTTTACAGCTGTACCCGTTGGCCTCTATTTTCTGCAGTCCAGCACTCATCCTCGAACCTTCTTCGTCTTCTTCTTCTTTCGATCCTGCTGCTCTTAGTATGCCTATAAGCTGGTCCATACTACCCCTTTAGCCCGAGGACATTTTTTACGACGTGCCGTCTATTTTATTTCTTCGAGACTTTTACGCCATCCGCAGTTTATTCAGTTCCTGTCGTTTCTACCAAAGAGATAAAGCACTTTTCACCTGCTCTCAATGGGTTTCTCATTCTTGCGGTTATCCATCCGCGTTTTTACCAGTTACCAGTACCAGTTGGATGCTGCTTGCTATAGGCGTTACCGGCGCCACACCGTACGCGTATGCGTGACAGTTATATTTTGTGATACTAAAATTTCGAAACTGATAGTAACCGATAGTAACGCATAATCTCTTAAAATAATTTATGTACGCTATATTATTTTATTCGAAGTTTAACGATCCCACAATGTATTGTAATAGATCTGACTAAGCTTTATAACCCACATGTGGCCTATGGTTGACGTATATGTTTCGATATATGGAGTTATCAAAATGTACTATTGCTCGGTATTGTTAGCTTACAGCTAAAATAACTTTAAAAGATACATCGTTTAATAGTTTGCATTGAGGTAACATGCGTTGACGATAAATCCATCGAGTCTGCATATAGTTGCTGGTCGTTCAGAATAACGTTAATTGACACCCATTAATAATAGAGATTGGGATAAAAATTTCAATAAATAATCAATATTCAAGTATATTAGTTGCCATGGTAACAGTATCATTGCTCCTATCAATGTTAATATATTAAATAATATTATATATATATATATATATATATTCTTCTCGACGAGAAGAAACGTCACGCATAAATAAGGATTTGTCGAATTTAGCGAAAGTTTCGTTTGTGCCAAAAAATGGCAAACATAAATCGCCAGATTTATTTCGCTTCGCATTTAGGATTGGCGCTTTCGATTCTACCCCGGAATTGAAAGCCCAGCGAGCAGGATTATATAGTCCCCACATAAGCAAATTTATAGGATCGACATTGGCGGAATTAGGTCGCAAGAAAGAGAGAGCGAGAAAGAGAGAGAGAGAGAGAGAGAGAGAGAGAGAGAGAGAGAGAGAGAGAGAGAGAGAGAGAGAGAGAGAGAGAGAGAGATAGAGAGAGAGAGAGAGAGAGAGAGAGAGAGAGAGAGAGAGAGAGAGAGAGAGAGAGAGAGAGAGAGAGAGTAACGGATAAAAAAGACAAAGACAGAGAGGGGGGAAAGAAGAAAAAAGAAAGGGGGGAGGGGAATGGGAAAAAAGACGAAATCTACGGATTTATGGAATGTACCGTGTGTAATGCTCGGTTTATGTTTTCTCGTAAAAATCTTGCTTGGGCGATATTATTGCTTTGCCGAACGAACTACATCAATTCTGCTTACCTATATTTATACTTGCGTGTATATCGATACCACTTGAGATATTACTCATATTTTCTGGTATGTCTAATAAAACTGACAGAATTACTAGGTTATAGTGCTGTACGCGTTAATACCACATTTCTAGTCCATTAATAACAAGCACACTTTGCTCCTGGGTAACGTGTATACGTATGTATATATATATATATGAAATGTATACCTTGATCCACGTATGATGTCATACGTGACTCATGTAACTTTTCGAACGAGTATATTTATCTTGATCCAATATTTAGCCGAGTCTATTGGCCGAGAATCTCTTTGGACTTTATTCGCAAATACAAATGAAGTACAGTATATATGTAGTTGAGCATTTTTTTTTTTTTTTTGTTATATACAAACCAGAGGAAAGGATTTTTTTTCGGCCACCGATCGGCTGTATTTTTAGACAGTAATTTCGTGACTCTGTTGCTTTCGGCTGATCCAATTATAAGAGTGAATAAACTGGGCAGATTTTCAATACGAGCGACGGATCGCTCTTCAAAACACGTCACATAAATATTTGTGAGGGATAGTCGCCGCTCTGGAGATGGTCGTTGGTAGGTTGGCGATCGTTCCTTTTTTTTTTTTTTTTTTCCCTCTTTATTTGGGGTCGAAACGAGGCAATTCATTTTGTGGAAAACGCCCGCTATCGGGATCGCCTTTACTTTCTACCGATGCTAAGCGGTCAGGACGGAAAGCCGCGGCGACATTTTGCGGTCGCCGGAGATCGCTGCTCTACAAATCAACTACGGGCTACGGTGAGCTTTTCGTTATAAGTCGGTATTTCGGGAGAGATGGTGAGATAAAATATGATCTGGTGGCTGTAAAACATTTCTGTCCTCGTCATCTCTTTTTTTTTTTCTGAATACATTACACAGCTACGTATACATATATTTATGAGAGAGTCTAATCTTTGGTCCGATAATGGGAAAACTTCGATGAAGGATAATAAAGACCTTGAAATACATATGCGTTACGGTGTATCGGTTTTATTAGGGTCGTTTGGAATGAAATATTTATTTTTCTTTATTTTCAGGTAAAATAACTAATTGGTCAATCGTGCTTAGACCGTTTCGAAGCATCAATGCATTCGTACCGATAAATTGATTTTATCTTAAAAATTTTTTTTTTTTTTTTTTTCTAATAACCATAACCGTAACCAACTCCCAGACGGTGTTGCGCAACGACAAAAGATATATGCACGTTTTCGTAATATCCAATAGATCGTCTCACCAGTCTTACTATATCGTATTCAGCCCAGCGGCTTAAGGTATAGACCGCAGTGCATGATGGTCGAATAAAAAGGGAAAATAAAAGAAGCGTATAAAGAGGAGCGAGGATGTCGTCAGTTCGTAAAGTGGCATCCGGCAGCCGCGAAAAGATACACGAAAGACACGTGGGGAGTCCCGCGGGATACGGACGGTGAGAGAGAAGCCCAAGTATGCGAAAGAAAAATGGCGGCCGGATGATGTCGAAGAGTCAGTGGCAGACGCCAGCACGTTTTAAAAGGCTTAAATGGAAGAGACGAGGCTCTATGGCGTTTTACGACGTCTCAACGATCGAACTGAGAGGTCGAAGGGAGCTGGTGAACATCGTTCGGGGAGATTGGGCGGTGGATCGAGGGTTTACGTCTACACGTACGTGCATATAAGCAGGGCGCTTATATACAGAGACACCAGACCGGTAAGACACTGGGAACGTAGTAGATGTAGCGTGGATATCCGTTCGACTATTTTTAAAATGGCTTCGCCACGTTCCGTCATGATTAATATATAAACACTCGGGGTCTTATAAATATACAACGTTTATGATGTCGAGCCCGAGTTTTATTAGCTGTTTCACTTAATGGCCATCCTAGACTTTATTGTCGGCCACTTGGTCGTTACCGAGGCGCCGGATGATAGGAATATTCAAGCAGCACGACTACGTTGAATTTCGTGGAAACGCGCCTTCGCTATCGTGGATTCGTTCCTTTTCTCGCGAATGCTTACTATGGCGAATCGACGAATGGCAGTGGGGCAATAATAATTTACCGAGAACGTCGAAGCGCCTTGTTTCGTTATTAGGAGATACGGAAGGGACTACGTTGCAGTTGCAGCGGGAAAATTTAAACAGCGGAAATACTGCAGAATGTTTATTATCATAAATATACATGCTTTTTAGGATTGTACAAAAAAAATTTTTTTTTTATTATCCCCGCTAATATTTCAGTCGAGTAATTTAACATTTTTTACTGTTTCACTTCGTGTGACCGTCGACGCCAAATTTTCTCCTTATTATCAGGTTACCTAAGCTTTATGACTTGTCCCAGATTCACAATGGTAAACTCGAATCGCAGCTTATGTCTCAAGTGCATCCTGCTTACGTATGCATATGGGGTACACAGTCAGGATAGATGCACCGTGTACACGCAGCATCAACCGTGCCAAGTTATATGCCCTTATGAAAGCTGATTCTGTATATATAGTGTTAATGGACGCTCATCCTATTCTCTTCTCTAATCCTGACTCCATTGATGTGGAAAGTACAAAGATTTTAGAACACCCTATATAAACATGAGACGCGTATACATACGTATACTGTAGAGAATCGTATAGAAAAATATAAAATTATTTTGATAAATTTCATGTGTATTCGTAAGAAATAAAAAATGTTCTATTTAATTAATTATATTCATTTTATCTGGTAGAAATAAAAATACGGTGTTTTTCATTCTGAAATAAAGATTTTTCTTGCCAGTAGTTACCTTCAAGGAAGATCAAGATTACGCGAGATTTGCTATTTGATGGAATAAACGGATCGATCGGACGAGAATTAAAGTAATTATTATTATTATACCGTGGCAGTCATTACATAAGATGATGCTGTACGAATTGCATCAATTTACCATTACTCGTTTTTCTTTCTGCTTCTCGCTCCTCTTTGACTTATTTCGCGAAACGTTAAATTCGGAAATAATAAAATGACGTAATCAGCGCACGTTTCTTCCTGAGCATCGAAAAGCGAAGTGAGCTCTGCACGAGCAATGTGAATTCACAGTGAAACTTAATTAGTGTAAAGTTCAAGTTGAGTGACGTAAAGTAATTTTTTAAATATTCCATAACTTCACCCGCATATCGTTTTATTACCGAGGTACGCGAAATTCTATACCACATCTGTTTCCTGCAGAAAACGTAAAAGACCAACCGTTTCCGTGGCGGATAGCAAACTGCCCAGAGTTTTGTTACATGGGTTATATGCTCGTGTTATTAAAAACAATGTATGTCCAAAAGTGTAATACATTGGTTCATGCGACTACCCGATGCTCCATACTGAAACGAAAATCATGAATATGTATATCTAGGCAACACGTGCACAGCATGTGTGGAATATGAGGATTTTGCGGTCTGCACGGAGAGAAACGCCTAGGGGTTGGCCTTTAAGCTAGGTCCGGCCATGTTGGTCCAGACCAAAAACTACGGACAATTAACTTGACTTCAGCAGTCGCGTGGGTTACGTGTGAAAAACTAATGTTTCTTTAACCAATTATTGAAACAATTAGAAAAATATCTTTCAATAAATACTGTGTTACTTCTAGATCAGGTTGATCTTGCAAGGTACTGAAAAAGCTCGAGTCGGTTTCAATGTAATGTCCGAGTTGAGAAAATAGCATGAAAAATCTACCCCTCGATATTGTTGACTATCGTTTGTTGGGTAAGAAAATTTGGTGTGTTGAAAGAAACTATTTTTTTTTTTTTCGTCAAATATTTCTTTTCGTACTCGAAAATCCGTTATATGGACGAATGGATTTTCGAAGCTTCGAATCCGACTGATAGAATTTTCTAGAAATCCTTCTAGCAAAATCGAAACTATATACGGAGCTTGCGAGCTTCCGTATAGTTTTATCCATGATGGCCGACAGTCCCGCATTTCGTCCCGGGTGTGTGTTTCCTTTGATTTAGTGAGATTGCCATCTGGAGGATCAGCTCGCGGCGAGGAAAGATGAGACCGAGGACTCTCGGATACACAGTGTATCCGGAGAGTCTAGGTTTTCCTGCATCCAAATCCTACCTAGTGATTGGACGACTATCCGGAATTTGTGAAAATCCTTATCGACGTTCCGATCGGCAAACGAAATTGACTTCCAGTCGACTTTGCATTAGCAAACGTTACGTCTGCCGTTCTACCCGTATAGGGACTTTTTTCATTAACCAGATGACAGTGGCAACGGCCTACGATCGCCCACTATATTTTCACGACTGTCCTACGAACTTTCTTATTGATACAAACGATCCTAAGTGTCTTGGCCAACCATGATTTCCTCCTGTGAAACCCATCGATACAATGGCGACATCCTGTCCCGAGACAAGATCTGCTTGCCAAGTCGTAGCAACCTATAAGATGCCTAAAGCTCGACCAATTCTTCCTACTACGTTCCTGCTGTGAGACAGATGGGAATAAATGCCTTTTGCAGCTCATTTGTTTATCTCAACCAACGAATCCGTTAAATTGATACGTATTACCAATTGCTTGGAATTTCAAATAAGATGGAGAATCGTACGTGGCTATGGAATTGATACCCTGCACAGTTCTAGTCTTTAGCATTCCCAATCATTTTTCTTATACCGCCTTACTGACATTTTCCTCCAAAACTCGAACCAGTTCTACTTAGTCTATGCTGTGAATTAAAATTTGTCCAAAAATGCATGATATTATTAATTAAGTTTCTAATACATTTATTGCAGATTTTCAAGCAAGATTTAAACTTTGCTTGTTCGGCTTCGATTAGTGCAGCCTAGGGTATTGTAGATATTAACGTCAGAGCCATTGAAACTGTTGCTTTACAATGTGAATGCTGGACCCGCATATAATTCTATGCACGTGTGTATTATATATATAAACACAAATTTATATGCACCAACTGCACATACCGTTCCACTTTACATAACATATTCTATGTGTACTGATATATGTATGTGTATATGTGTCTATACGTTTGTACATGTAGTCCAGGTAGTCAGTATTACTCCACGATATTAACACTATTAATAATTCCCGGTTGGCTGCTATGTCCGTTTAGACGTGGATTTATCGATCCAAGTTTACCGCCTCGGCGCAATCTCTCTCTGAAACGCTAAGCTGATACAGTGTGACGTATACGGGGTGTCCTCGTTGAATTTCATTGTTTTCATAGACAGCCGATTCCAGCGTAATTAATCACCATTGAATATCGGTACTCAAACTGGAAAGCTCGTTTCGTGAAAGTGGGCTCGAAAGTTTTCGAAACTTTCTTTTTCTTTTCTTTTTTTTTATTTAATGCTCTTGCGTAACTACGAGTACATTTTTGTTATTATTTTTAACTCCCGCCGAGTCTAACGGACTCAACTGTTATTTGTCCTCTCGACTTACAGGAAATTACGTTAATCGTAATCACGGTAATTGACGGTAATATTTTAATTAAAAAGTATAAGCTTTGCGAGGTTCTAGTAATGTTCACTGAAAACTCGTAAATTTGCCCTGCGAAGCGGGGTGAAAAAAATTTGGGGTAAGAAAATCAGAAAAGCTGCGATTCGCGTGTTGGTAATCTACCCCTGCGACTTTCGACTTCCGGCCTTTGTAAGGAAGTAACAACGTGACTAAAGGGTCGGCGAATGAAGATTTGATTGGGCAGAAAAGTTATTCGCGCTTAGGGATGAATTGGAGATTTGGATATATTTACGTGGAATAAATCATAGCCCGATCGATCCCCATACGACCCTTGTTGATGAAAATTTAAAATTAACATATTTTTCAAAATTTCTTTTTAAACATGCATTGCCAGCTATGAATTGTTTGTCAAGCATGCACACCCCGTACATGGGGGGTGGTTGCTCTGACTCTAGTTACAGAGTTGTTCCTGCTCTCGCGCACGTCAACCAAGTTGACGGAGTAGTTTATTACCAGGGTGTTGGAAACTAGTATTCACACAAGATATGTGCTGGCAATTCACACCCCTTTCACCCCTCCGTATAAGACAGCGTGACGCAAAGCTGGCAATAAACACGAAATTGCGGCGTAGCTTGTATGCAACATGATTTAAAGTCGCGGTGAATCCTGAAGTCAGTGTTAAAAAAAGAAAAAATGCAAAATTTTCTATCATAAAATTTAAGGGTGAAATTCGTGTAATTTCATTGCCATACAATTACATTTTAATCAAATCAATTCAAAATGTCCTCAATAATATTTTACGACTGATCCTACCTATTACCCGGTAACGTTGTGGCTGTCGTGTGGACGGGGGTTGAATTTTTGGAATTTTCAAAAGGAATGACGTACGAGACTCGGTATGAATTTCACTTGGATCCCATATAAAAATGAGTTTTCATAAAAATGAAGGGGCTGCACTTTTCATTCATATTTCAAAGTCTAAGGCGACCACCCTCGCCAGAGTTATGTTTATGGAGTCAAGCTTCGTATTTTACCGGCCGTTATTTAACAATTTTAACATAAACGTGGTCGCGGCGTCCATGCGTTTCTATGAACTCGTAAAATTCCTGAATGACGCCATATTGCATTCCCGTGACACTTCACCCAGTCGTACGTGAGCACGTATCTACATGACTTCCTTGTTCTCTCCTCGTTCACCTTCCATACAATCAGTATATCTATATCTTCATCATCATGACCTTCGTCTACATTCTCGTTCATCTTCTCCCATATGTCAAATATCCACCAAGGACGATATTAAAATCCTACAAAATCTTTCGTACTCCCATCCCGGCACGTTCATGACTCCTTAAGAACGAAGCAATACGTGTCGTTAAAACAAATTTTACATCTGCAACGCGTTACAGCATCCGCCCCTCACAGATTCATCTGAGTTCAAAATATTTAGAAAAACATTCACCCACGCATATGCATCGTTATCGAACTTCCTACCTAAGTCCGATATGGAGGATACGAATTTCAAAAACATTACCACACGTTTCATAACTATTGATTACGCGTCACGTATGATTATCGCATATGTAACTCTAAGTGTCTAGACTATAGTATATATATATATATATATATATATATATATATATATATATACCAATCACGTACCGGTAGTTTTCTCTTTCATAAATATTTTATCGACGATTTTTAACCCCTGAGGACATTTCATATTGTTATGATCCAATCTGAAAATTTGTCGCGTAAGCTGCGCTATGAACTTTAATCACCCAGCGACACGTACGCGCAACTGACGTAATGAGGATATCGCTGGTTGTGTCAGAGGAGCTGATCCTGGATGATCGGACGATCCTTCAATTAGATGAGATACAATGTATGTATATATACATATCAGTTCAATGTGTATATATATATATAACGAAATTTAATTTATACGAACATTTGGTTAACGTTTACTTGTAAATTAATTTGCGTTAATGAGTTTACTGCTGGCTCTTGGATACTCTGGTATTTTGAAATTCAAGGATGCGTAACCGTGGGTGTATGCTCTCGTCATTTCGGAGTGTTTATCTTTAATTTATTTATTTAATTACACGGGATCAGGAAAGGAATAAAGTTTTATGTCGGTCGCGTAAAAGTTATTTATTTAATTAGAACATTTGCCAATTTATTTCTGAACGTAATACGTATATATATATATATATTGTTCTATCAGAATTAGTTCGAGGCAGAATTCAATGAATTTAATCCGCCTAGTAAAATAACTATTGTCTCGTATATTAAACTATGAGATTGTCATTTGTTCGGACACAACGTTGCACTGTGCTCGCGCAACGCATGTTTCTACGTAGCGACGTGAAACTTTGGCGTCCCTTAATATTGTCGGCACTGTTTGCGTTTATTAATGAACCGTAATGTAGGCGCGTTATATTATAACGCTAACGGACATTAACATCTGGATTGTTAATTATTGCAAATTAACTGTCGTGTAATTACAATCCACGTGGCGCAACACTCGGCGTCCCGTAGGAATCGACATTGCATTTTGCCCGATGACAATTTTCCGTGCTGCTATAAAAGTAAATCATTCGATATCCGTCGGGCGTTATAAAACGAGCGCGTAAAATTCCCTAGAAAAATTGATCGCGCACCCGTCATTAAATATAAATGACTACCGTGAAATTCCATTACAGAAATTTATCCGAGAATACATCATCGTCCCATAACCTAAACTACAGCGTTACAGCATCACCTAAATCTCCATTTACTTGACGGAATCCTCGACGCTGATAACGATAATCCACCAATTAATATCTTAAGCAAGACAAAGCAGACGTCATTAATACTCATTGAATATCAGTCAGTGGTAACAGTGGGGATGGTTAATAATTAAAGTTTCGGTGTATCGCGAGATTAAATTGACGTCGTTCGTGGATATTATTATTTTTTCAAAGTTATTTATTTCGTTAAATTATTTTATTTATCGCGGTTAAACGACAATGCTGATAGTGAGTTTTTAAACTTAGGTAATTTTAGTTCTCGATCTTGGCTACCGTGTATTTTACTGGTAATGACGTAGGAACATTTCAAATCCTCCCGCGCATTTCAGGCACAGAAATTTGAAAGTGAACTAAACTTTAATTCACGGAGGACTGGTTCTAGGGCTGCTTCAGGCAAAATTAACGTGTCCTACCGACGTTCTCGCGTGTCCGAATGTAAATCAGCAATGTGCACACGTGACGCGAATTGCCAAGTAGCATTAGCGCCGTTGCCTCACGGATAAAATGCATTTAATGCGAACGAAATTGGCAGCGCATGAGCGCGCACGCGGGTTACGTCAATATCTCGCAGATTCATTCGTTTCCCCATCTTTTCTGTATTTCCTCTATCTACCCCAATTTTTTCCACCCTGTACGTCACGTGCCTCCATTTTTCTTTCCCAATTTTTTTTTTTTTACTCATCGGGTCAAACGACGACACGGATTGACCTACGCTTAGACATAGACAGGCGTACCCGAGATATTTGTGAATCTGGATGCATGGACCAAATACGGGAAGGGACGGACGTTGATAGATTCACAAAACTTGTACCTAGTGACGGGACGTGGAAGGGGAAAAAAAAATGTCTAAGAAATTTCACTTGATAGATCGGCAAAGTTTTTCCAGACTCGAAAATCTTTCAAAGTATGAGAAAATAAAGTGTATAAAGTTCACACGTCCGGTAGCGGACGTCGAAAAGATTTTGAAAGAGACTGTCTTGTCGGTATTACTATATACTTTATTCACATTTTATTTTTATTTCAATCTAGGAATTTTTTTTTTTCTTTTTTTTTCCTCGACATCTATACCATTCATGCAGTTACGGTTAATTAATACTCCCTGGGGTTTTTGACAATTTCTATACACTATTAACCTACTTTCTATTACGGACTTTACTATAAGATTATCTATCACCGGTTATTATATCAGAGCACAAATTACCACGTGGGGTCAATCATATCCTTTTTAATTTCCCCAGCGTGGATCTTGACTCCATGCAATGGCGAATGGAGCGTTAGAAATTGATACTGATTACAGGCAAAATATATAAATAATTCAGAATCCATAAACCAACTGCAGTACAATTGTCTTTTATTTATTCGGCTTCCCTCAATCAAACAACAACTGTCATAACTTTCGATTTCGGATCAATAAAGATCCGATCGATCCCATATATACGTACATGTAACAAAGTACGCACCAACGTGGATCAGATTGAACGATCACTCCGTGCAATCAATATTATCGATCTAGAACGGGAGTCCAGGCTGTAAAGCCCTTAGGCCACAGTGATTGCGTCAACTGGATGAAATGACGGAAGACGTCAGATGGAAAGTGTCATGCGGTCTGAAAATTTCACATGACGTAACCGTGCAGTGAATACCTATGTATATTTAAAATTTCCTATATCGACGATACTTAAAAGGCATTTTTCAAATTGTCAAAAATCCACCATTTGGTATTTACTAGAATTATTATATATGCAGAATCCAAAATTCGATAAAAACAATAAACTCGTTGCATTATCGAAGCGGGAAGATGATTTATCAACCTACGATTCAAGTACCGTATAATAAATTCAAAACGCACTGGACCCAGATACTGGCTTACTCAGGCATACAGGAAACTTTATACAAATAAAAGTACAGACCGATTCCGGGTTCCGTTAATTTTGTCGTTAACCCTGGACCCTACCAAGGTAATTCCAGCATCCGGAAACTTGCTGGAAGACAAACTTCCAGTTATTAGCTTGCAGCGCAAGCACATTTTCCCTTTGAAGAACTGGACCTGATCCAGTTGGGGAAGAGGATCTAGAAGAGATTTAAGTGAGGTTAGGTCGGGTAGTTGACTTAAGAATGAATAGACGCTACCTTGATAAATTTCATGGACAACTGGTTAATTAACAATTAGTATGATTCTTAATTATTGCTACAGCTTTATTAGTTCACGTAGATTACGTAAAATCGATGGATTTTTAATTATTAGGATTTTACATTCTTATACATGCGACGCTCGTGACTTACGGCTTTTTCATAATTATAGGGCTGCTTGAATTCAAGTGGGAATGACTTGGCTTGGCTTGGGGACCTTGGCTTCGAAATGGCGGCCATCTTTGTATGATCTTTGACCACCTTAATTACCGTGTGCGGTCAGTCAAGATAATGTAGATAGGGTATATACAGGAGTATATGTCAAGTCGTTACATGGTACGTATGTACGTAATTGCGCAATAGGTAGACGTTCGAATTGAAATTGCTACGAGGTACATTTGGTTAAGGGATGAAGGTAGGGGGTAATTTCTATAATTTTTTTTTTTCCCCATTCTAATCACTCTTTTGTAACACGCGATTGCTCGATATCCACTATCTTCTCCTTTAACCCTCTCGCTATTGCCGAAGACTAATCATCCCTTATTTTTTCTGGTATGCTTCTCTTCTCACACTTTTTGCCAATTTCTCAAGCCAAATTCTCGTTCCAGCTGGCAACCTCCACGGGTCATAATATTACGTGAAATTTTTCTTTTTCGCGGTAATAATTAAAGCAGTCTTGGGTCTGGGATAAGCAGGGTGCATGACAGAGATAGAGAAACATAAAGTTTCCGACACTCCCCCCAAAAGTCATTCTGACATTTTAGTACTAAACGACCGTCTTAAGGTTGGTGTAGGATTGAATACGATTAATTGAAATTATTTTTAAAGAATCTACAATTGTCCCATTGAATGTCACTGATTATTTCATACAGTTCGTACCACGTGTTCTTTCCCATTGAAAAATATATTCGAGCATTTTTTTTAAACAGACAGCACGAAACTTCGTACCAATTCCCAGAGTCTATTTTCATTTAATTGCCTTAATCTTTCAGGCAAACCATAATGAAATTGCACAAGTGCACCGCGGCCAAGAGAAATAACCAAACGCTATTTATTTTCAGATGGCATCGATCCGATGGCAATCTTGATTAGTTTTCCATTTGGAAAGCGTCCAATTCCTCAAAGAAATCCAATGGATATATGGTTAATCGTAACCGGATCAATTATAGTCATGAAAAAAAAAAAAAAAAAAAAGGAATAAATACAATGAAAATATAGAAAACGAGAACACGTATAACCTGAAAACAATTAATCGAAATAAATTTGAAAAAAAATAATAATAATAATTCCTCATTGCGCAAGATAAGTCGAAATTAATTTTCTTATTTCCTACCCCCACCCTACCCTCACGTCTCCATCCTAATATCTCTCGGAGTGAGAATTAGATTTCCCCTGGTGAGTGTACCTAACCTAACCTAACCTAACTCGTCAATTCTACCTACCTAACCCAACCTACCCATCGATTGAAAGAATCCGTGGGAAATCGAGCAGAAATGAAACCGACAGAAGCTTTCTGTAATCGCGGAAAAGGAATAAACCTCATTTCGTTGAACGGAGTGGCTCGTTTCCCTCCTAGAAAAGATTCGATATCGACGTCGAATATTTCCAAGTGGATATTGTTGATCCTACTCTGAGGTAACCATTGATAACGATAGTGTGGAAGGTTAAATTTATCGATTAAAATTCATTATTAATCGACGCAATTACATTATATTAATGCATATAAAAATTTAAGTAATTATCTTATATAAGTATATATATGCCCTATCATCTGCTCTGCATTATGTACCAATTGCCATTACGGATCCAGCTGAATCATCATGAGTGATTGCTGTACTTAATTACATATACATATATAATAATTAATATATTATAATCGTCACAATTAATTTTACAATCCCTAATCAGACTTTGGTATTAATTGTTAAAATACTGACATTTTCGCATCTGCTAATGTTTTATTAAAAAAAATCATCAGTTCGCCGTCATCAATTACAAAATTCCCCATGGAACTATTAACCATCCATATACGCACATCTGTACGTTTATACTAACATATATATAAATATATATATATATATTCCCAGCCGTAATTCTCTTACACGCGAACTGATTCGAAATTCGCCGATTTATCGTTCGACGTTACTAACGACATCGTTACCAGAAGATAAGCTCGCAATCAATGGATGACGTCAGTATTGGTGAGAACGAGTGAAGCCCAGTTGGGTCTGACGTTAGCGTGTGGAAATAGTAGCGCGTAAACGCGTATCAATGGAACGGAACGAGAGTGCTTCAAGTTCGAAATTACATTTATATTCCTGATGGTATATGCACGCGTGTATAGGAAATTATTGAAAATTGTGTAATTTCGAGATTGCACGCTATTCAACGTGTTATTGGTATTTTGAAAGTTCTTGGATGATTACGTAAAGCTGAAATAAGTAGGGGTTGAAGTGAGAAAAATAAACGAAAAAAGAAAAAAAAAAATTCTGAACCGATAATGGTCCATATCTACGTATATACACTCGAATTGTACATATGTATGTACATAATGCGGGGTGGGTGATGGGGTTGGTATATGTAGTCCTGAACGCGTTGAGCGAAATTGTAAGCCACATAACAGTGAAAGAGCTATGGAACGAGTTTGGCAAAGTTCTTTCATTCGTAAGAGTAGATACAAATTACACTTTCAAACTAGTTGAAATGCCGCGCGATTCCGAATCGCTTTACAACTTTACCATATGCCAGTGTCGCCGGGTATACGTGGATTTATTTTTCTTTTAACCTTTTCCGTATTCATTTCTTTTATTTCTTTCTCTCCTTTCCTACTACCCCCTTTTTAGACTTTACTAAGGATTTCAGTGCACTAGGTACAAATTCTTGACCGTAAATTCTTTTCTAATCAGCCCCCCTCCCCCCTCCCCCTACCACTTTTCCCTGTCCACGTTATATATATATATATATATATATTTTACATCCCTCGCATTGGTATATGCGAGTCTCAATTTGCGTCATTTGCAATATGTTGTTTGCAGGAAACGCGGTCACTCGATATCTACGCTTTATCGATCGTTAAGAAAATATTGATCTTCGTAGGTGGATGTTATTTTGATAGCAAACATTTTACAGACAAATTGTGTCTGTCAAAAATGTATGTCGTCATTTCGTATTATAGTCAGTTTAATGGAATTAAAATGATTCGATAAGGAATAATTAATGGGTATAAGCAGAGTGAATTGGATATTGATAGGAAGTCGGATAGTCATCGTGAGAATTTTTCTGAATCGGCGGTAAATTCAAATGGGATTTTATAGGTTTGACTTGAGTGTATAAAGCAGCATGGTCGCTGAGTCGTATGGAAATAAAGTACGAATAATGTTTTATTGCACGTGTTATCTGTCGTCATATATATTGAACGGAGATATACGAGACTGCTTGCTTGGATTATTAGAAAAGAGACGTAAAAATTCAATGGCGAATGTGGCGCTGTCGGTAGAAGTAATAATTTCGAATATAAAAAGAATTTCAAGACGATTATGATTTATTAGATGTCATTGCGTAAGAAACATTAAGAAAAAATAGTCCCAAGGAATTCGTGTACATTGATGCGTAATCTCGTAGATGAAATTTAAGGTAAATCAACTCTGATCAGATACGTACCCTTGTTCTTAACAGGTACAAGATGGACTACCCTTTACTTTTCATCCCTTAAGAGTTGACAAGTAATCTGCCATTATCTCTAGTTAATTTCCCATCACGCGACCCGGTAACATTCGCTCTTTCGACTCACGATCCATTCAACCCTTAAGTCATAGCTACGTATGTGTGTGTGTGTGTGTGTGTGTGTGTATAAAACAGACGTAGGGGATGAATCACTCTCACATAGATACACCATAGGTATATGTAAGCTTCCCTTCTAGCTTCCCTAAAGTAAGTAACCCGCCCTTCCTTGTAATTCGGAATGTTCGCGTGCTTTGATAGACAGCTTGACATAATTTCCAAGGGCGCAAAGGGTGTAGAATAATCAGCCCACCCCTAACTCCTACGGACCGTCTATAAAGTAGAATCGATATACCGTAAATCCAACTTGCATTAACGTGTAATCAGTAATCAATCCTGAATTACATGAAAAATGAAGCAACCCCTCCGAAGTCATCCCCTCGTCTCATAACTGACATACGAATGACCTAATCCGTATAAAACCTTGGTTAAAGCAACCCTTAAAATCCCTATAATATTTCCTGCTGTCTTCGAGATTCTCGTTTGGTTCGGCAATTTTCAAATTCTAATTCTCCAGACCAATTTAACCCCCGTCTTCCGGAGTGGCTTATAAATAATTCCTAGTGCATTTACCACCCCCTCTATACGCAATATCCCCACGACTATCGATACTAGGGGTGGTCAGAATATTCTATTCTATGGAGAATTCACGATCGTGCTATGTTGCGTTTCTTACAGCAGTAAGGTAAATCGGTCATCGGGTATCTATCTGGGGGTAGGTTGCTCAAGTTAGGGTAGGTTATGTTAGGTTAGGTAGTACCTAGGTATACCGATACACTCAGGTGAGGTTAGTCCAGGCTCTCGTGGTGCTCTTGGTACTTGCGGCTGCGACTCCAGAGCTCAAGTAAATCACTGCAAGTAGTAGAGGTAGAGAGAAGCACAGACGAGACAAGTGGAAAGAGAAGTGGACAGACAGTATGGCGGGAGGCTGGTCAGCCAGACAAACAGACGGACAGCAAGCGCGAGAGGAGGCGTAGATAGAAACAAAGCGTCGGACAGAGAGAAGCATAGAGGTTGCATCGAAAGGCGAGGTAGAGCAGGGGTGGCTCAAGAGAGTAATGGCTACGACGTTCCTAGAGGTGGGGCGACGTGCCGACGAATGGTTTAGGAAAAGACTTTTCGTGTAATTATTTTAGCTTGTCATCCATCATAGGAACGTGATAGCCACGCAAGCCATCTTGGAATGTGGTCTTGTCGAGTACTTGCCGCATTGCTTGGTAATAACGCGGGTCGCGGGTTGTCGGATAGGAATCAAATATTACAGAAGCTCTGGGATCGAAGCCGTGAATTTGCGGTAAATTCAAAATTGTTTAAAAATTTTTTTTTTTTTGACGTATTACTCGTGATTTTTGGAAATTTTGAAATTGTTTCATTTATGGGTAATGCATTTTTATTGGCGGAGCTTTTGTGACTTTTTTATGAAATAATTATGTTTTTTACCTTGCTCGTGTTAAATGACGGAAATTCATGGTGGCAGTGTACGTGTTACTACTTCCGGTGTCTGCTGGTCGATTCTTCTGGTCTGTCGGTGCCAATTGTCGCGTTTATGTCGCTCGACGCAATTGCGCACGTGATGCACTATTCTATTTGCATAATGCCGGGTCGAGACGTATTGACGTTACGCTGACGTTTGTTTAGTGTAACGAGCGACGCTTCCATATTTTCATAACCGAAATTATATTGCCGTAAGGGATGGAGAATGCGAGGGTGGTTCGCATTGACCGACGAATAATAACACTCAAACAAAGTTTAATGTCGTGTATACTAGGGGTTGAGGGTAGGTGACGTTGATATCTGCGTCCTATAGTATAAAACATATCCATCCCCTACACCTTCGCATGGGTAAAATTAAATTTCTCTGCACTTTGTAAACTCGCCTTTACATTCGATTGACCGAACAATCGTCGTTCAGTCGTCCGAATGAAAATTCGCTACAATTATTTCTACCACTTTGCCTACATCGCGTATTATATACACGACTACATGAACCTTGTATACTAGGGTATTCGGTCATTTGCGTAAATTGCAATTTTTTAAAAAATATTTATCCAGCGACGCATACGAAAACAGTAATGGATGCTCGGAGGACCCTCGTTACTTCCGGTTTATACGTCCCATGGAAATTTACATCCATGATCGACAGTCCTTCAAGCGACGTCACCCGATACGTCGTCGAAACTATGAATATAAATTTTTTATAAAAAATATGACTAAGCGTGATTTTTGCGAATTTGAAATTATAAAAATTTCGCACAACGATGAAAAAATATTAGATAAAATTGTTTCATCTCGTAATACCAATTTTTTCTCTCATAAAACTAATATCCACCCTTAAATACCTCATCATCCCTTAAAAGTCCATTTGTCCGATAATAGAAAATGACGTTAGCCAATTTCGAATCTATACGTTCAACCCTTTTGGTGCAGCTAATGACTTGACCGTTGCACAGAACTTCCGAGCGGGATAATTCAACTTGCTCAGGAAATTGTTAACAACCCTTCCTTCCCACCTCCAACGCTTCGTTCGTTCACCGACAGTCATCCCCCCTGGCAGAGGCCGCAGCACCCCAAATCCAGAACTCATTATGTTTATTGAGAAAATACCATGGAGGACTCATGAAAGCTTTATAAACCGAAAATATTATAATCTCACGATGGAGTAAGGGATGATGAGGGTGGGTGAAGGGTATGGGGTTGCCGTATATACCACGATAAAGGAGAGTACGAGGAAGACTTTAGGCTTTAGGGGATGAGGGTTAGAAAACTACGACGACCCAGGGAGCATCTGGGCATCTCAGGAGCGTATATATAGACTGAAAAGTTCGAAGCTCTTGAAAAGTTAAGGGAGGATTGAGAAAAGGGGAAAATGAGGGATGAACTTTATTCGTATCGACTACCTCCGCAACCTTCGAATTACCTAAAACAACCCCTAGCCATAGGTGAACTAAATCTCCCCCCCCCCCCAACCACTATGCAAATTTCCTATCTATTCAAAAATGCTAATATAATCGCACACCCTAATTACCCACCCTTAAACTATGAAATGCTCAAACACATTTACCCCTATATACTATATACATATATCTATCAGTTCTTTCATTCCAATATATATTCTGTCAATATATGTACATAGGTACTATAACGTCGTTCATACGTTCCGTCGAATTGTTTGATAATTTCCAAAATGTACTCAGGGTTCACGTCAATGATGGCTGCAGAGCCAAATTTCCGAATAGATAGGCAGATGAGAGGCCGTGACTAATCAACGATTCGATAAGCTTTGTGAATCGTGTTGGTCATCCTGCGTTAGATCTATCGCTCTGAACCCATAGCCTACTGGCTATCCCTTTCCCCTACCCCTCATACCCCTCCGACCCCTACTGCCCATCAAACACATACGTTCATAACGAAACACACGGAGTCCCTTGTAAACTCAATATCACAAACGCCTCGTAACGTAACGTGTTCCACGCACTGGCACACATCAGATACCAATAGCTTTCCATATGAATAGTCGGTGCGCGCTTAGTAAACATCCTGTAATGAGATTCAGTCTGCAACAAATATGCGTTAGTGTCGTTTACATTTGCTCGGTAAGGGAAATGTAAGCGCGGCCGTTCAACTTCTCTAAGCAAATAGCTGCCCCGTTGAACACTGTATGTTTATCTAAGTTCGTCAAGCAATGCTTGATCGATGTACGATTATACGTATATATAGATATATATATTTTGAATATATTTTTCGAAAATATTAAAATGATGATTATTCAAAATTTCTCTTTTTTATATGAGGATTTTTTTATCGGGGGTTGGGATGTTATTTTAGTCAAAATGTTATTTCATATATGTATGGATGTACGTGGTGGATCTTGTGGCAATCGGTGACCCATCCGTAACTTATTAATAATGAATCGAATTGCGCATAAATGATAGTGTATGTTATTATTGTACAAGCTGCTCTCGCGAATACGTGGCAAATATTTACGCCATAGGCTTAAATGGGCACGTATCGTATCGGGGGTTTAAATATTAAAGAGATATTTATTCTTTTATGAAACGGAAAAATTTGCACGGGTGGATGAGATTTTTTATCGGATTGGGTCGGCCATTTTTTTTTTTTATTTTTTAGGTACTATAATTATTGTTGGTATTAGCGTGGAGTCTAATTTGATTCGTTGTTTAGTTGAAACGATCATTTTTTGTTATGCAATTTTTAAAGCGATACGGCTTTATTTAATGCATGGAAAATCAAAGTGCACTAGATTTGCATCCAATGTATTTTGTATGCAATGCGTCCTTACGCCAGTAATTCGCTTGACTGCGCTATAGCGACATTGCCTTTTTGAGGGTCGGTTTAAACGAGAAAAAAAGAGAGAGAAAGAAATGAGAATCTGAAAAAGGAAAAGCAACCCTGTATACCACGTCTGAGGGTTAAACTGAACGGAAAGCGAGGGAAACAACGTAGAATCCAATATATGTAAGCATCTCGTACGCGGAACACGTGTGCACGACGGTGCACGAACCCGCCCGTCTCGTTTCGGTTTTACCTAAAAGATAGAAATAATGTTGCGACCCAAAAGTTCAGGTCGAATTTTTTCGTGCCCGGAACACCCTTAGTTAATTATTTTATTCAAAATAAACAAGCATGTATGAAATAATGTTGGACAGATTTTTTCGAAAATAAATCAAAATTATGCTCAGAGACAATTTGTTGATTTTTTTTTTTTTTTTTTTTTTAAGTAAATCCGCTATCGATTTTTCACTGGAAGCCATTTAAGTTCTAACGTTCTATACTCAATGCCCTTTTTACCATTTTGCGTAAAGTATCATTTGTCACGATGTACCAAGTTAGGGGCTATTTAAATGTACCCAAATAAATACGCCATTCGGACTCAGTCTGGACCAATTATCCCAATCTCACATGCTTCACACTACATTGTCTCGGTACTTCGCGTCTTTGAATCTTATCCGCGAATTGGGAAGCTTCGAGAAAATTCGATAAATCCCATGCAGCTTCCAAGTAATTAAATTCCCTAGGTGGAAGACGTTGCTGAATTCTTTCACGTCAATTTTCTTACGTTGAATTTCAATACGTCCACCACTAGCAGATTCACCGTTGTAGTAATACATGGGAAAATGCACTTCAGACGTAAATTATAGTCAGGGATATGCAAAGGTACAAAAAAATCCCTAGATAATTACAGCCAACAGTCAATAATCTATCGAAGTAATAAAAAAAAAATGTTTTAATCAAATTCAATAAAATCACAATCTCAGTACGAAAAAACGTCATAAAACAATACCGAAATCTTATGCTAGTAACATTCCCTAGGGAAATTTCCAAGTCTCTCACCAACCCCTCACTTGTCCCAAGTACTCACTAACGCAAATACCAAAACTATAATACCAACTATATAGCGAAAATAGGGTCGATCGTAGCAAGGCAACTTCCTTCGCTTTGAAATTACCACTATTGGCTCCAAACTCGAAAACCCACTTGACTCCTTTGGATGCAAATGGCCGCAGTCTGCGTTTAGAGTCCGCATTATAACTTGCGTAATTACAAGACGACCGAACGCGGTATATGCAAAAGGTATAACGTTAGAAGAGCATTAGTGTGCTGCAGGGCGTCGCGACGCAGGTACCAGGCGTCGGGCAAGAAGTATATCAGATGATCCGAGAGCAAACGTAGCAGGTAGCCTTATACTAGGTAGTCCCAGTAGTATATATATATATTCATTTCATTATTTTTCTTAATATATTATATACTATATATATATACCTCACATGATGCATCTTTGGTACATACCTAGGGATGCTGATGGTATTATAATCTGGTGTAGATAATATCGCCGTAGGGCAACGGGCCAACGGGTCAACCGCATTCACATGGTAGAAGCTTTGACTCTGAATTGTCTGGCACAATGGACCAGGAATTCTTTGGCTGGTGAACCTGCTTTCTGTGTTTCTCTGTTTCTCTCTTTATATCCCCTCCTTTTCCTTTGTCCTATGGCCACACGCATTTGCATGAAAATAACCATCCACGTACAGTTTGATGAAATTTGAACAAAATAATCATTATAAATTTTAATTCAATCTAAAACAGACTGCAGCGCTCCTAATGCAAGCTATAGTAAATTCAAGTGCAATTTTTCCAACCAATCCGTCTCCATTGCGTGCCTGGTTGTCGCGGTTGGCCGAAGTTGCACGAAACGATCCATAACCAAATGTAGGATTAGAAAATTTATAAATTTTCGACTTTACCTACGGAGCTGGACAGGCGAGAGTGACGTCGGAATGCATTTCCGGAAGTAACGAGTTCCTAGACTAACTATATTAAACTTGCAACAATCCGTCTCTATTTGGAGTACGAAAGTTAGGCTAGGTCAGTTGAGGCACGTATATGTAAATGCAAGCTACAGCGCACAGTAAGACCACAATGCCAGACTGAAATTATGCCTAGTAAATATGTATACGCGTTATGATAATAAAGAAAAATAAGAATACGTTATTTAAAAATTTTTTAATTAATTTTAATGTAATTTAATGAATATAAATATTATAAAAATTATTTTATACGTGATTTCATTTTTTTAATTAATACTCTTTCTTTTATTTATTTTCAAATCCGATATATCTATAGGCTTATGTCTTATCTTTGAATCGCCAAAGTCCTACCGCAACTGTGTTCACGTTGAACATTGAACAAGACCGGCTTTTACGTTAAACTAGTTCCGTAAGTGCTCGATAGTTTAATTAATGTTTCGATTCCAGAGTGCACTGTAGAATATCCAATATGGATACACGTTCTCAAGTGGTAACTGGCCATTTTTTCATTTTCAATTGTATACATTGACTTTGATCTATGCGTGTATCTCATGTAGGTTACGATTGTCAAAATTTGTAAAAGAAACAAAACAGTCACAAGAGTGAAGTTTATGCTATTTTTTGGTATTAATTGAAAAAGTCAATGACCAATAAAAAAGTTCGATATCTAATTGCGTTACGAAATTTATCGATTGATTTATTCCTAAAGCTTTTCGCTGATATTTTCTTATCGAAAACCTTATCAGGGAGCCTATTCGCCGAGGCGCCACATTATACGGACGGCCCTGGGAATCCTTCCAGGGACTAACTAGCCTGGGGTTTTTATTTAAGTGCATTAACATTGCTAATGCTCGAGCAACCTTTGAATGGCAGCGAATAGATTTATGGCTGCCATTGGAAGAAACTAGTGAACTTTATGATAATCTGGGGATTTATTTGTCTACCGATTTAACAATGACTGCGGTGTGCGTAAAAAAAAAAAACAAATATTTTACAAGGGGCCATCTTTTTATGGAGTTCAATATAAGAGAGTCCCCTGGAACTTAACTTTTTTACGAATCTAATTTATATACGTTAATAAGAAGCAATCTAAGATATTCAATAACAGCAGCCAATGGATATATATATATCTTTCATTATGAAATATGATTAAAGAATTCTTGTTATACATAGGAATCGTCTGAATCATCGGAAAAGTTTTCCATGTGCGTCAATTGCTAGGGAATTGAATGCCTAGAAAAACTTAGCTACAGTAAAAGTCCCTAAAGTTCCAAAAACCTTCTGGTTGACGATCCGACTCGGGGGGAATCCGGGGCAAAGTTCGTTTCGAGTATCGATGTTCCTTAATGCGAAAAAGGGGATCGTTGGTAGGATAAGGAAAGGACTCGATTTCCAAAGGTCCCGTGAAATAATGAGGATCGAAAGAGAAAATAGTTACGAGTCCCGTGGGAGCACTCGGAGCTACACCGCGTATAATTTCCCTGGGAAAATGTGGAAACTGGCGGCCGTAGAGAAGATATCTATTCTTTTTTTTTTATTTTTTGACTATTTCTTATTTGTCTAACAGTTGAGGTAAAAAATGTATGCGAACCAGTAGCAACCCTTAATTACACGTTTATTTAACGTGATACCGTACTTCATACCATACTATAAATTTTTTCTTACTTTTTGAACAACGCAAACTTTTACAAGCTACGTTCAATGTTAATTCATCATTTTCTTTTTATAAAAATTCTTCTACAGTCTATTTACATAAAGTTCCTACGATGCATAGGCGCATCCACGTAATTCCTAGGACATGACACAGATACGGTAATTGATACTTGTTACATAGATGCAGGTATTAGATTGATAGTACATGGGAACCGTACATTGTAGATCCTCGCTGAACTCCATGGAACATATATGTACACATATGTGTCTATCTATTCGATATTCAACGTAAACTCGCTAAACGAAATTTCGTAAAAATCTACTTTTCGGCCTCGATACGTCGCGTTTGAAAAATACGAAAAATAGCATGAAAAAAAAAAAAAAAAAAAATCGAAGGGAAGAAAAACATCAAAACTGGAGCGCGTCTGTATGCCTTACTTTTACATACCGGAAATTGTCGCTCCAGGGTAAAATCACATTGAATGATATTTTTTTCCTTCAAATCCCTGACTCGTCGCGCGATAAAAAAAAACAGCCGGAAAAAGCATTCCAATTTTTCGATTATATAACTTCGTTGAAAACTGAAAGCAGTAGATGACGAATTTCCAAAAAAAAAAACCCGCATGGTAAAACAGAAAATGCTTATTTCTCAGCACCCCAATTGACATTTAGCTACGGAACAGCGACCCTTTTCTAAGGCGTCGCGACGCCATTACGTATCCCAGGCAGCTCAACCAGATGTTGCCGACCTAAAAATAAGATTCCTCGTCGCACCATACGGAATTTGCCATATCTTTCTGCGCCAGTGGGGTTAAATAAATATTTTACATAAACCTACAGACGGCCGTTTTGCCCGAAAATTTCGGTTATTCAAATACCACGTTTAACCAAATACTAATTCCCTTTCCTTTGTTATTGCTCTTAATTGTACGATCCTTTATATAAATCCTTTATATATATATATATATATATATATATATAAAGGGTTAAGTAATTTCCCCCTCCCCTCCACCCCCTCTCATTCATCCTCCTCGCCCCCCTATAAAATGATAGACGCTCGCAAGCTGCAGGTATAACGAAACACCTTTGCATACAACCTAACCTAACCTGACTTTTCGTAGAGTCTGTGCTTGTTGGCTACTAAACGTTATACACCTTTCTCACCCTACGACCTTGTCTAACCCTCTCGTCCCCTCCCCACCCAATCTCACCACCCCGTACGAAACTCTAACGTAAGTGCCCACGGGGAATTTTACGTAAGGTAATATCTGGAGTTACGAACTTTCGAAATTGCTCGAGAAAATAGAGACGACAGAGAAGGTAAAGATAAATAGGCAGGACAGTGCAGCTAGCGACATTATTTCATTGCCTTTATTAATTTGCTCGATCCCATATACGATTGAACGAATAAACACGAGATTTGGAGAATACAAGGGAAATGGATTTTTTTTTTTTCAATATATAAAATTTTATACCAATCATTGTTATTAAGTATATAATGCGTTTAATTAGTAAGAAATTTTTATTATTATTTTGCAATTATGTCAGTCGGTTGTAGTCACTTTGTAAATTATAGTAATCAACTTGACCGGCTTGACTATATGACGCGTGCGTCAGGTAAACGTATAATGTAAAGTCGATGAAAAAAAAAAAAAATCAGTCGCGTGTCGAGAAATCCCAGTGGACCACGTGGCAACTAGTTTAATGCAGGGTTTCCATTACGGCGATGCAGCTCTCTTTATTGTATTCTATAATCTATGCCTGACACAGATGCAACGTTGATGCATTATCGTCGGGCTCGCGCACGAAGCCTAAAGTGCCTACAGGCTATGCCTGCAGAGGCAAATCTCATTCTACGCTCTGGTTAAGCTTAATCGAATTGGCAGAGAGAATCGCAATTACGATTCGGTAGGGAGAGGACGAGGACGACGACGACAACGAAAAAGGAACCGTAAACCTGGGATCGAGTTTCGAGGCAGCCGCGACCACTACCGGGTTAGTGCTTTCAGGGATTTCTTCTTTGATTTTTTTTCTCCTTTTTTTTTATTCCCTAACCAAGAAACGCCGCCATATTGAATCTCATTTTCTACCCCTCTCGAACCTAAGCGTTCTTATTAATTTTTTTTTTTTTTTCCTTTGCCAAAAATTGATTTTTAACATCCTCGCAATTGAGTCGCAAGTTCAGTCTTTGCCGTAGGGGAGCTTTTGGTCGTGCAAGGAATAGCGCTTTGCATAAAGCACAGTGACACGGTTTGCTTCGATACAATCAATATACCAACACGTACCCCATACTCCGGTTTCACTGGTTCCAGAACTCTGG
The DNA here is from genome assembly GCA_030142615.1 of Syrista parreyssii. Taxonomy (NCBI): domain Eukaryota; kingdom Metazoa; phylum Arthropoda; class Insecta; order Hymenoptera; family Cephidae; genus Syrista; species Syrista parreyssii. Next base: position 643,230 of record JARQTG010000132.1, on the reverse strand, counting down.
CGTATATATGTATATGTAGTTGCACCCCTCTGGTTCACCCTGGGTACACATCACCACCACCAGTGCCAACGTCGTGGCACGTTCGCTCGGTTATTTATGTCCTCTAGTGTTCGTGAAGCTTGGGAGCTTTTCTCCGGGTGCGACAAAAAATTTCATAGACAAATGTATGTTTGGGAACGCGTGTACGTAGATATGGATATGTAGGGGATGATTTTTGTCGAGTATGCATAAGCAGTCGTTAGGAAGAGATTTTTTATGTATTGGAACGCGGGGGAATATTTTTTTTTTAATTTTATTTCGTTACGATTGGGGTTGTTTTCTTAATATTTTTTATGACAAAAATTTTCATTTTCTTTCCACGTGTACGTAAGGGATGAAGGTGAATTCCAATAAGGGTTGACGAGATGCCTTTGGATATTCAGGTTACTATGTGTTTCTAGCAGGGGTGGCCCTTTTGGTGTGATATGTGTATACTGTTACGTATACCCCATCCCTTATGAACCCCGTGAACCACAGAATGCCCGCAATCTGAGTGATTAGTTCTAAAGTTCACCCCAATGCCCTTCCCCATCAACCTTCAATCAAATCACCCTTCTTCATCTCCCTACAGTCTATCCCCTTAGCCACTGTCTACCCATCTTACCGCCACCCACTACCAGACACCTCACCCTGTTCATGGTGAATTTTGGATACCTACCCTCACTACTAACCCCGTGGCGAATGAGCACCGATATCTCAAACAGTGCGACAGATTCTGCGATTCGTGTAATATGGAATAAGGGTGGGTGGATGCGTTGAAATTTGAAAAAAATCTATACCACAATTTTGTATAGCGAGTAAAAATTTTTCAGTTATATCAATTTTATTTGAGCCTTCGATATATTTTGTCCTACTATGCATTTTTTGGTTATATAATATTTAAGTATTAATCGCAAGAAATTATTTCGCTCAAGTATTCAATTATGGGAGCTTCGATATTGTTATAGGTATTATTTTACCTATTAAGTCTATGCTTACTACTGCTAGTTTCAAAATTTGCTTTAGTATTCGCTGAGGATTTTATTATTTTTCATGAGGTCGACATACCTACTGATCAATACTTCCGGCCGAGTGATAGCGGCTTTTGCGATTAAAGAGGAATACCTTAGCGTTGCGGTGGTGATAATCGCTTCTTTAAAGTAGATTAGTGCGCCATTTATCCGCGTGCATATCTGCATTAAGCTGCGCATGCCTGTGTAATAAAGTAGATATGCTTTGCGTTAGATAACGAAGGGTGCTAGTCTTGCATAAGGAATTCAGATCTTTATTCATTACGAATACAACTATATTTTCTATTTAAATGTCCTTGCGACGAAAAATCAAGAAAAAACCAATGGACTTAATTTAGGAAGTAAACAAAAATTTTTTTCTCATATCAAAAAAGAAATTTATACATCGCTCTGAAAATCTGCAAATACTAATCACAATGCAATCCTTACGTAAACTTGTTATCAGTCCTAAGGAGCATAGGAGCTCGATACCTAAAAATTTCGTTGGCCTTTATTATTTAAACAAAGATTATACTGAAATATTCATACCAAGGTAAAAAGAAAAAAGAAAATCGAGCAACACTAGAACCAAGATAAAGAGAGGAGACGTGGAAGAGCTTGCCTACAGATTATAGCCATCCAGCTTGTTCAGCAAAAAGCTTTGTAATGGCAAAGTGCAAATTAAATTTCCTGGGCAAAGCGAGAGCCAGGGAGAAGCAAGTAGATTCAGAAATAAGAAGAACAGAGGGAGAGAGAGAGAGAGAGAGAGAGTGAAGGAAGAGAAGAAGAAAAAAAGAGAGAAAATTTTAAAAGACGTTCGCCATATTACCAAGACGCCAGCGGGTAGATGCTTCCCGTTAAATCTTTATCATTATTGTTCGGTAAGGGTGGGTTAGGGGCTTGGGGTAGTTGGTAGATTTTCATAGGGCGTCACTAAGGACACGTCACATCCAGAAAAGCGAAGGGCGCTTCGCACCTACTCGCTTTCGAGAATTCGCGTCGCGACGTTCGCAATCGATCTGGTTCCTCTTCTGCTATACGTACGTAGATGGCATTAAGTACAGTGGGGTTGTGTGACCGGTGAGAGAAGTGGGGGCGGGAGGGTGGTTTATCGCGGGTGCGTTGTTTTGGGGTTAGATAGATGGAAAATGCAGGAAGAAATAAATTAAACTGGAGGGTTGCAAATTAAGACAGGAAGAGACAAAGGGAAGTCAAGAGTGAGTTGGAAACAAGTCACTCGAGAGGACCGTGAAGGGGTGGCTTTGCGGCTTCTACCGGCTGTACTGTAAACGCGTGTGAGGGTTACTTTCCCCTTATACAGGCTGTTGCAGGTTGAGTGTATTTTCTTTGCACGGCTGACTGTGCCTGTGTGTATAAAAAGATACTTTGTTTCTTACGTGAAAACTTCGAGTCGAGTCTACAACCCTTAGCCTAAATAATACCTACCCTTATTAATAGTGTTTATGGGATATACGGTAGGAAGATACCTTAGTATCGAACTACCTCGGTGGAATCTTTTGAAAAACTACCCTTTCTTATCATAATCGTAATAATCTTTTTAAGGGTTGCTTACAAGATAACGTATACGGACGAGAAGAAAAATACTTGCAACATTTTTTGCTAAAACCAACGAGGACTAAGGGGTGTAAATTATGCATGAAAGGTTATCACTTGCTGTACACCCTTATTTTTTTTTTTTTTTTTTTATCGCTCTTCTTCTGTGTACATTTCATTCACTTGTCAATCCATTACGGACACAGAGTACAGTATGAGAAAAATAAAATACATCCATATGCATGTCAAACGGGAACAATGGCGTCGAGCAATCTCGTACAAGTACAAAGGATCCTGGGGGTTCTTTATTTTTAAATAAAGCAGAAATTCTGTTATGTAATTTGTATAATGTTACACGGTGATTTGTTGTACTGTAAAAAAAATTTTTATTCGTCTCTAATCCTTTTTCAGTGGATCCGATGAGTTTTTGAAAGCATTGCTGATAAGGGTTGAAAGTACGGGGTAGAGAACAAGATTGTTACATTGCATCTACGTTTCCTATATAAATGCATACTTATCTACTATAGCCAGTACAAAAGAAAGATTGGTGAGATAGAAGGGAAAATCGAAGAAAAGAAAGAAAAAAAAAAAAACAGTAGGAAGGGTGAGGATATCGTAGATAGTAAGAAAAGAGGGTAGCTCCTGTGGATGATGTCCTTTGGGACGTTCTCTACCTTCTAGGTATACATACTCTTGCAGTCCTTCTACAAGGGAGGTTTTCCACTTCCCTTTGGCACAAAGCAATGGACCACTGTACATCACATCAAGTGCTTTGCTGTAGGGTAAAATAAATAGCAGACATCGTATTGTTATTTGCCAGTGAAACTCTGCTTGTTATTCAAATTAGACTTGGACGATTAATTCACGTAAGAATTACAAAAAGAGACGGAACAATGTCCCCCCGCCATCCCTAATGTACGCAACACGGACAAATGTCCGGGGGTTGACAAACGAGGAAAATATCAAAATTTTAATAAATTTTATTAAATATTATTTTAATACAATCAATATACCAAAAAACAAGATTGAGCTAAATATTTGATATTATAAAAATTGTCTACGTTGCGTGACAGGTAAGTTTAACGGGGTTGTATAAGAGGGTTGAAAAATTTGTCACCCCTTTAAAAATCGACCTGTGTACAAACGGATGAGCAAACTGACAGATTCGATTATATCTCGAACAAGGTGTTTCACACTGGGGTTGTGTCTGCGACAGGGTGGATTGTAGAACAATGCACGTGTATACCTGCCAAGAGAATCTGTGGACGTGATATACTAAGAATAAAGGAAATGAGAGACTATGTCAAAGACGGAATGTACAAGGGAAGATGGGTAAGGGAGTGAAATAGAAAAAAAAGGGATGAAAAAAAAAAGAAAAAGAAAGGAAAGAAAGACAAAGATAGAAGACCAGACCTCACTATACCACCATCACCACTACCCACTTTCTTTATTCTTGGACAATTTCCCCGAGATTTTCGGCCCATAACTCCGGCGCTCTTTTATCTTTGACTTCCACTCAATGTCCGCCATCTTCGTACACTTTCTTTCTCTCTTTTTTTGTATCTTTCGCTCTTTCCTCTTCTTCATCCCCTTTTACTTTGTCGAGAATCCCAAGGCATGCTGGCTCTTCTTTCCTACTGCCTATCTATCTACCTACCTACCTTCTTGCCACCTCACAACCCCATTCCAACCCTCAGTGGAGCCAACCTTTCCCCGTTATATACCGCGATCGTTAGATCCTTGAACCGTGACCAAACTTTTCTCACTTCCTTCTTTGAAGCAGACCCGACTTTATTCCCATTGATAACTTTATTAATTCTGCTTTCCACCACCCCTCCCCCCCCCCAACCACTTTCTTTCTTTTCTTTTTTTTCCCTTTGCTTCCTTCCCATCATCCTACCCTCTACCGTCATGGTCTTACCCATGCGAATACCATGGTACCTCGTATATCCACCCCATGGACCATCCCCTGTGTTAACTTTATTAACGTTTCTTATTTGCCCCTCAAAAAATACAATCTAATTATTTAACCATCCACTCAGTAACCATCCCCCTCTGTCTTCTCTTCACTCTGACTACTGAAGTCGTCATTGAAATCGGTTCTTCTTTAATTTCACCACTAAGCCACCTGGCGCTTTCTCCTAAGAGAGAAATTATTATTTTTTTTTCTGTGTCGTACAGCAAAAAATATGACTAAGAGACGACAGAGAAAAAGACGGCCACGGACCCTAGACGTATTTTTTATCTTTAATTTATTTCGCGTTTCTTACAGCAATAATCATTCAAGAGTTACACTGAATTCCTGGCAGCCATTAATAATTACAGAAATCAATTCTGCTCGAAAATCTATAGCTACTGTAGCAAGATGAAATATTCAATTATGACAGCACAGCTATACAAATCAATATTTCCCTCTGCGCGCGTAACAAAATACTCATACGTAATTATCCGTACCTCCCTTATGTTTGAGACGGCGTTCGGTAAGACGATGAGAAACGAACGCGAATGATAATAATAGAAAAATAATTAATTTAAAGCAGTGTATGATTTTATTAATCGTTATTAAATTTCTGATAAATTTATCATTTCTAGTAATTACCAGACACTGCGTCAACTCTAATCGTTAATAATTTATATGACTTTTACAAAGCTGTTTCATCCCGCAGCTTACGCACGTGTTTCATTCACGTGACAAACTGTATACGAGTAAACGTGACTTACTGCAATTCACCGAAATGGCCGTAAGCAGCATACAGTCGGTCCACGAGTTCGCTATGGTTTTCTGACAGTCTACAAATAAAGCAGTCCTAAGCAAATCACACGTGATATTCCATAACGTAACGTAAGTATGTGCTAATGTGGGAAAATAAAATATATTTTGTTCAAAACCATGCATAGTCACATTTGTAACAAACATTTTATACGATAACACGTGCGTCTTGCTAGGGACCTGATTCTTTTCGACCTGTCAAAAAACCACATTGCACTCGTGGACCGACTACAGTACAGGTAGGGCAATGTACGCAACTAGATACATATGTAATATATACAAGGTAAAAATGACGTCGAGCAATTCTCATGAGACCAGCTAATGGCCATATCGACACCTGTCTGTAATTCAAGCACACAGTTCCCTTCTGAACAGATATAGAACCGTCCTGAATTGCCTGTCAAACTCAAGCACACATCCGTAATACAGGCTCCGAAGAAGAAGGAAATGAGTTCAACATAAAAGTACGATAAAAATCGACCGAAAATAAAGCTGCACCCCATGGGCGTAAAAAAGTTTTTGAAAAAAAAAAAAAAAAGTCCTATAGCTATAAGAAAGGAGCACTGTAGTTAGAAATTTGGACCGATATCAATGAAGTTAACGAGCCGTAAAAAGGTAATTTCGAAAAATGGCCAGGGCGCCATTTTGATTTGACTGCTCCGACACTCCCTCCTCCCCCGTCATCCCCGTCGTCTTAATAAGGGCTGACAGTGAGTACTATACTCGAGTAACTAATTCGTGAAATTGAACCGCGCTAGGAAAGTTCTTATTTATCGCAGAGACGGAAACTTCAAGAGGAGAAAGGTGGGCAGATTGGAAGGGGTGTGGAAGGGGTGAGGGCGGGGGGGGGGAGACATTTAGTCACAGTCGTCAAACAGGCAAATAATATATTGGGTTGATTAAGAGGGTTGAGATAGAGTCGAGGGAGGGAGGGGGTGGACGACTGAAGGGTGGTAGGGGGTCCTGGCTAGGGGTGCCGAGGAACGGTTGTTGCGTGAACGTGGGGTACTGCGGGGGACGAGGGGTGGATTCGGTCGTTTCAGTTAGCTAAAGTGGGACGAGATGAGATTTGGTCCAGGAGGAAAAGGGATGCTGAGTCTGCAAGGTAATAATCTGTACAAATTGAGGCGCCGTTTGGGGAGCAAAGTTCTGCAAGGAACAAATAACTCGACTGCCGTACGGACAAAGACGGCAATTTCCACGGAACGGTTCCACAACCGCCTACGCGTCTCTTGTCGTCGTCAACCCCCACGAAACTACCCCTCTCTACCTCCCAGGGGACTCTTTTCATTTAATTCGCGAATATGAATTTTAATCATAGTGGGCTAACGATAAGTGGCCGAAGGGCAACCCGCAGTCTGGTAGCCATGAAATTCTCTAATCGTACGTATTTAGGGGATGAAAATATAAACTTTTTTTTTTTCAAGTATAATAAAGTACATTAAAGTTTTATAATAAAACAGTCTCTTTCTCTTACCGCCATTCTCACGATACAATCTGATTATTTACTTGCAGGACACTTGGGTGTTATTCATCCCTTATATAAATCATCCACGTACATTCGTACGTACAAGCCATACGCGTACACAACTCGCACATAATTGACCATTGACCCCACATGTGTGGATACACCTTAGAGTATCATGATTATAGATACGTTTTAATGAGGGCGCTTTGGTCCGGTTTAAAAGCTGGTCGGGGATTGCGGATTTTGGTTTGGGTTTCAGTTGCGCAAGGGACGATAGTGAAAAGGGGGGCAATGCGTTAAACGTATATATAGATATGCACAATATATACATACACTCACGTATAAGTAGAGGAGCAAGCCAGGGGGTTAGGTTCGTGGGTTGGCAAGTCTAGTTTATAGCCAGAGGCTTGGAATCCTGTAGCAAAGCGAACGTAGCGGCCCCAACAAGCCCCCATAAATTCATTAATCGCCGTAAGGCATGGTGGTAGGTGGGTGGGTGGGTGGGTGGTTGGGTGGGTTAGTCGGGTAGATGTTCCAGGGGATGCTCGGTGCGACGAGGGAGAAGGTTAAGGGTGGTTGATGGTTGCTGGGTATGGAATGGCGACTGGGTGCCGTACCGAATAGGGTTGCGAGATTTAAGCAAATTGCAATTACTCCGTTAGCTAAATAAGATTATTAACCAGCCGCACATATTTATGCTTCCGTTCAGATCGGTTTTTGGATGGATGACGTCATCCACCACTTGCCGTTCATCAAACGTCCACGTTCCAGGACCACATTGCAGTTCATTGGATAGAATCTTGTGCAGAAACTACCCCTCGGAATTATCCTATCTTACCCTAGCCAACCCCTTGAGGAGGTCCCCTCGTAATGAGCTTCCGTTTATATTCCTTAAAGACTGAACAAGGGAGGTGGGAGGGGGGAGAAAAAAATTATTATATATATATATATATAGAGGTTTTAATAAAGTTGCATGTTACGAGACCCTGTGGGTGGTGCATTAGGGATTAACCCCAAGCCAGCAGGCAGGGTTGGTCTCGGAAAACCACCAGCAATTTTCAATTTTCTTTCCCTCTCCTCGTTCCCCGCATCACCCCTCGACTCCTTCGCACAGTCCTTTCCCGTACCCCGCTTCTCCCCCAAAGCACCCTCTAGCGGGGTTACTGCATTTCTTAACTCCAGGATACTTCGCGGGAGTCGGGAATATCTTCTATCGTCTTATCTTCTGTTTGGTATTTATATGCGTTGCTGATATCTAATATGTACGGGATTTTTATAATAATTTATTATATGACGTAGTGTAAATTTTGATTTCGAGGTAATTCGCGATTACGTGGTTAACCGTGTCTTTGTATTTGGTTTTGTAGCGGACGAATCATTGTTATAAGGGTGGTTTCTTTTTTTTTTAATTTCAACAACTTCGATTTGATTATTACGTAAGGGAGGGGGTAGGGATGAGGTCGGTACGATTCGAGATAAAAAAATGTTGGATAACTGCTCGATGAGATTTTGAAATGTAAATTTTTGTACAGACTCGAGGTAATATAAATTCAATTAACAAATCGTATCAGCGCTGTCGATAATGAAGAGATTTAATTATCATTCGTTTCAGCCGTGCAAATAAGTGTTTCAGATTGTGCGCGCTAATTGCGCTTATACTCGGTGCCGTTCGCTAAATTGCTAATTATTTGAATAAACCCGCGCTTTTCCATAGGGCATTACTCGATGTACCTTATTACACTCTAGTTAATAGTAACCCATATCGCGGCACCGGACGCCATTTTTATTACTACGTTATTACGTGTATAAGTTAAAAACTTTGTTAATTATTCGCACATTGCGCTGCAAATGAAAAATGCTGTATATTAGATATACAGTGCAGTACAAAGCCGACGATCGTTTCTATGAAATTGACGATAGTTAATAAAAAAGGTAATAGAGTAAAAAAAAAAATATTTGAAACACGTTAAAACGTCATTTTTCTATTTCTGAATGGCGAATCTAACCAAGCGGTCCGACGACGCTGAAAAATTCGCGAAGCTATCCGCTAAATCGTACGCGCCGTATATAACGGACGAACAAAAATAAAAGAACAAAGAACACACAAACGGTGAAAGAGGAACTGAAAAGAAACACAATAACCAATCGTGTATTGGCTAATGGAAATAAAGGAGCACGCGTTGCGGTGCGGAAAAGCAATATCGCAATTTATTGGCAGTTTATCGAGGGAAGCAGCGATAGAACCAGGGTGCGTCATCGAGTTCTTATACTCGTGCATAAAGTATTTTTCAATGCTTTCTAATAGAGCGCATATATATATATATATATACAATTTACAGTATATTTACAAATGATTCACTTGACCCACCGTCGAATGCTTCAATCCAATAATTATTTCTCCCAAAGAACCACCCTCAAATTTTCATTACTATATACAACCAGAAGCATAAAAATCTGGGACTGCTTTTTATAGAAATAGCAGCAATAAGCATCCTCCCGTATCGCACTCGGATCTGGAGAGAATATAAACATCATTAAGCGAGCGCGAGAACAATTTACATAAAATGTATAATTAATTTCTAGTAACCGAGAGAAATTATAATATCAAAGTATTTTGGTGTTTTTTTTTTGTTTTTATAAAAATTAATATGTCAATTAATTCGATCGTTTACTGATATTTATATAGGAATATATGTATTGTTTATTTTAATATAGATTTATTTATCATATGTCATATAGAGTCATTTCGCATACCGAGAATATCGTTTATGGGATAAAGATCGATTATCTCGGAATTGGTCCAGATCGTGATGCTGATTTTTTCCTATGAATAATGTTGAAGGGGATAGTCGTATGACTGAGGACTATTATTCTCAGAACGTTTGGCCGGTCCTGATGGGGACTGACTATTCCCCAATGCACTGCGAGCAGTTATTCTCATCTTGGGAATTGAGCGGTTCATATCTTTCCAATGGCCGTAGAAACGGTCCAGAAAAATGGGATGATTGGGATGGATTAAAGGGGATGGAATTCGGAATAAAAGTGAATGCTCGAAGCTGGGTGGGATGGCTGTCGAATGTTATCGGCTTTAATCATTCGAATTGGGATTCGAATGGGTTCGGATAGGTAAAGTGCAAAATTTACACGCCATTCGATGCAGCTAGTGGTACTAAAAAAAAAAAAAAAAAAAAAAAAACTGAATTCACATATTTTCTTTATTTTTTTTCCAGCGTTTTTACATGCCTCGTTTCGAAAATTCATATCCGCGGAAATTTTTTGCGATGCGGAATGAAACATTTTTTTATACCTGTTACATAATACGAGACTGTTATGCAATCGTGTCTCTAATTTATCCTTGCGTCAATTAAGGGTTAATAATAACAATGATGTACTTAACAAAAATATTGTATGCTCTAACTACTTTACTAGAAATTTATCTTGCACCCTAATGGCGAGGGATGAAATTGAATATTTTTTCTGACCTTAATATTATCGTGCGGCTTTTTTTTTTATCTTTTTCAATAAGCCAAACCATACACAATTGGGCATAAAGATCGATGTTTAGGTATATTCTGTTTTTGCAGATCAGCATCCGCAAAGGGAAAGAACCGTACAAGTTCAAACGGTTATTCTCGTCTTGGGATCTGAGCGATCCGCTTCATTTCAATTCCGTGAAGGTTTGGCCGCGGGGGATGAAACTTTAGATACAGCCCTGTGTTTGCTTACCTTAGTATTAGAAATTTCTTATACAAGAAAATTACTTTACGCATATCCATCTACAAATATACAATTCAATAAAGCTGTTATATGATGTTTTAGCAAATTGAGTGTAACTCAGGCGCGTATAAATAAAGAAAAGTAATATATAAAAATCAAATATTTATATCGTGTAAAAAAGAATTTTTAAAATTTTTATCATACACGAGTTACCGCTTAAATATTTTATGCGTAATTATAAAGTCTTTGATTATTATTATTTCGTTTATTTTTTTTTTTATTTTTCAAGTAAATTCGTAATTGCTCGTAGTAATTAATAATTTATCGCGAAAAGTGGTACCAGGGTTCTACCAATTCTTAATACAGCCCTGACTTTCGCCCCTACAGGAGTCACCATCCACCACTCTCAACTTCTACTCAACAACCACCACTACCAACAACCCTCGATTTACTTTCGATTACGCAACTTTACAAGCCATTGGATTCCAATTAGATATTGGAAATCGGTATTTATCGCACTTCTGGAATACAAGAGGCCACTTCCGCTTCCTTCTTGGTGAGCAACTCACGAAATCTCGTAAAGGACGAGAAGAACAATCAATCTTAGAAGATTTCAACACGCGCCCCTAATGAGATTCTGACTATGCTTGGTTTTCGGTAAAAACGTTAAAATTCGAATAAAATTTTATTCCAAGGATTTTATCATCCCAAAACTCTAAATAGACCAACCTCATAATATCACAAGACTTAATACCACATTGTTCTTATTCTTCCATATTGGTAGTCGATTTGAAAAAAAATTTTTTTTACACAGTAACATTCAAAAGGCGTGTTTTCGTGTTCAATGCAAATTGCAATAAAATGACTTCGCAGTGTTCGTCATACTAAAATACATAGCGGGTGCTTTGCATTGAATCGAGGGTACAATTCACTTAAAAAGTTTTGCTTGTCACGTTGGTAACAAACGATCCTGGGAGTGGCTATTATTTCTCGATATTTAATATAGTCTGCTCCTTTCGATCGACGGAAGTTACTCAACGAGTTTCTTTAAAAGGTAGTATCTGCCTCGTGGTAATTTTCTATGATAGACGATACTAAGTACCCGCAGTTATTGACAATGGAAAGTTTAGTACTTGATCACGATGACTTTATCGAATCGTATTACACTGTGATATCGTATACTATATAAAATTCTTTGAACAATTTCATTCCATGATTCTCATAATCTCATCGTTATTGATTAATGACTTTCGCGATTCAAGATTTTCCCCACAAACAGATATTTTCACGTAACTAATAATTTTCCAAAAATCATTACCACATACGGTAAAAACCCGTAAAAATCCAAAAATTTCGAAAAAAAATCGACAATCAGTATTATTACCGACTCTGTCAAAAATGAATCCAGTACCACTATGGTAAGAGAAGAAAATCCAAAATATTACTCGTGAGAATCATAGTTCACCGATTTTCAAACAGATGGCGCTTATGTTACCGATTTCATCCCCAAGTGCTAAGGGTACTTTGGGTCTTATACCTGGGTGCCCTTGGCAACTCTGACACAAAGTTATACATTTTTTTCGAAAGATGACACCACCAGTCGTAAGCTAGAAGAATCCAAGTAAAAATTTTTTTCACATAAATTTTCTACGTTGTATTGAACGATAATTTTTTTTTATTCCAAACAGATCGATCAATTTTTCTATAAGGGTTCCATAAGGGCTTCATTGTCACGCGTTTACGATTACGATTTACTCATATCACCATTCGTGACATGGGATCCAATAGTGCCGTCATTAAGGGCCTCTCGTAAGGGCTTAGCTGACAAATGACGTAGACATGCTTGCGTTAGGGCTGGAGAATGACAATGGTCAATGACAATGCAGAGGCATGTATACGTCACGTCGGTCGGACGGTATATCGCGGAATCTTAAGATACCTCAAGATACGATCAATCCGTAGGATTGATTGTCCTCCATTCAAATCTCGCGGTGGCGCTTTTTTTGTTCCTCTTTGTTGGGGACAATCTAGCGGGACAAAAGGGACACCATGTATAAGGTGTCCCCGAAGACACGATGGCAGGACGGTATTCAGATCGAATTTCGAACACCTGTAGAATCGTACTTGTATACGTTTGGACTGCTTGGAAAAAAAGATTTTTAAAAATAAATATTGATGGATTTTTTTTTATTTTTTTTTTTTAATCGATGTCAATTAATATAATTGTCATTAGCTTGAATGCAATTGTTAATGAAACGATAAAATTCCTATTGATGGGACAATTTTTCAGGAATGAAATAATTAATTATATGAGATTTACTGTAATGTTTCTACCGGTTGCCAAATTGAATGTAACGTGTATTGTAATGAGGGGCGATGTAAATGCGGGGTATAAATAAAGTATTGTAACGATTGTAGAAAGGGACTGTTTATGTTGTAAATAAAGTGCATTGTTAGATGGTTAATGCAATTGCAATAAATCAATGTGAATTTAATAAAAATCGTCGCGGAAGGAATTTCAGAATAATTTAGAGAATTATTTTGGTTTCAATTGAAAACACGAAAATTATGTTTAGCGAATTTTTTTTTTTTTTTTTTTTCATCCACCCGCTAGATTTCACGCGTACATGGGAAAATTTCGTTACTCTGCGAACACCATGTAGAAATTCACCCTGAAGAAAAAAAAGGGGCGGAGGACGCTGACCGGTTTGACATATTTTTGGGTTTCTTTGTATTTTTGTTTGCGGCCACTCAAGCCCACCGCTTCGTTTGTGAATGGCTGGAATCTCCTTCTTCCTTTGTTGCCCTTTTGGGGCCCAAGGGTGGATTCCCACAGGACAAACGTCACCCCCCGTGTACTATATAAAATGTAGTATATACCTGGCTCCCCTGACCTCCAAAGGACTATACGCCATCCAGTTTTTTTTTTCTAAGGTCCTTTTCAAAATCCCGCCGGGCAATTTTCGATATCAAATAATTTAGGTTAGTCTTTGGGGTTCAACGGGTCGGTATACAACCCCTATGAAAAATTCTTTAATTCAGCCCTCGAACGATGTACCAAAATTGAATAATGCAAAAGCGTCAATTTTGAGATTTGGTCATCGAAAAATTCTGTCTTGTAACATAAAACTTTTTTTGTATCGTAAGACTTAGAATTGAAAAAAAAAAAAAAAATGAACGGTATGAAATATATTTTTGATTTTTCAGTCTAATAAAATCCCATTGTAACCACCTACGAACAATATTATCTGTAACTTAACGGTAACCACTTTTTGTATTTTCCCAAAAATTTTCCTATCGCAAGTAACTGAATCGCACGAAACAGTATGGTGTTTGCGGAAAACCATACTATAGTACAGTAGCGCCCATGGTCCATAAGGCAGACCAACGGGGTTGTAAAAATTAATAAAATTTTACGATGAAACGACAATATCTCTACTGGGATTTACGAGGGTATTTCTGTAGTTAAAAAAAATGTGACAGCGACCTAGAAAAAAAAAGTATAGTACATCTTAAGTTAAAAGCTCTCGGTCACGACGAGAGCAAGGTTACCGTTAGATGGTAAAATCAAAAATTCCGTCGTCCACCGCATTTCTCTGGTATCCAAGAAAAAAGTGTCTCTCATAAAACCATTTACAGTAGTATTTTTTTTATCAGGCTTGCAACCATAAAATTCTTTTAGGATAGGACAAAACTTTCAAGTCATTTTTTGCATCATACCTTTTTTAAGGTCCAGCCTGAAAAAAGAAAAACTAAAATAAAAAAAAGAATTTTTTTCAAAATTCTTTACAAATATTTTTAAAAACCTCTCCACGACCGAGTACCGTAGAAAATTACTCGAAGCTAATAAGAGTTGATAAAAAATGAAAAAAAAAAAAATAATAGTACCACACAAGCAGACAGACATCAATCGCACTAACACAGAAGTAAAGTGTTCCTACGGGAACTCATTTGTGTCGATTTCCTCCTGGCGGCGCAATGAACGACCTTGCGTGGCTCGTTCTATTTTCACGTAACGAGCATTCGTTAGCACAGACCGCGAGCAAATTGACGGCAAATTGAGGAACGATCGTAATTCCTCGTAGTGGAGCGTTTATACGGGACGCCGTTACAAGAAAGACAAGAGTAGGAAAGTAAAGGGCGATTGATGGAAAAAAGAAAAAAAAAAAAAAAATGAGTAAGCAAAAGAAGGATCTATAAAAAAATCGTTAATGCATCACGCATCAGTGGCGGATATTGCATGGGATTTTTTTCAGAAGTCCGATACACATGTATCCGTAGCTCGTATCCAGTGCACGGTAGTAGCATGGGAAATGCATGTCTATGTATATCAGGAATAGGGAAGGGAGAGAGAGAAGGAAGACTCGGAGAAACGGAATGTGAATATGGGAATGGGGGAACGCTGGAATTGGAACTAGAAGACGGGAGAACCGGCACTCGTGAGAAATATAGAACAGTAACATATATGTCGATACGAGGGAAACAATGCACTGTCTGCCCACCTCCTATTTCACTAGACCGACCAACCTGTATTGTAGCCAACCTATGAACGCTGGCTCAACCACTACTTCTATCCTCGCTACCAGCAGCATCGCCATCAACCCCTAGAGTGTTCGCAGACCTTGGACCGATTTATTATGCCCCCGTAATTACGGGACCATGTATACAGTCAGTATATCCCAATATTTCTGTACATACGTACGAGACTCACAGACCGTTTCGCAAGCATGAATTGCGAAGTGCAAATAGTCATTGACTGTTTATATTCGATCTGCGGCATGTCGGATTTATTGATTGGGAATAAAGTAATGACGATAGTGAAAAATTTGTATGTACATACAAATTTTAACGTTTATGATTTAGAAATTGAATTTTATGATGGGAACATTTTATATTTCTGTATTGAAATTCAGTAGTGATATTCGATTCAATCCATTGGTTAAACAGGCTGGAATGAAGGATTGCTGGAAAATGGGGTTAACCGTTTTTTGATCCTACGAAATGACGGGACAGGTGAATGTGGGGGAAATAGAAAAAAAATGAGGGAGAATGCATTAATGCAATAAGGAATTTTTTCATTTTTTTTTCCACCACTGTTAAAAGCGACCCCCGCGTTAAAAGCATCGTGATTTGACCGAAAAATAAATAATTTTCCTTTCGGCGGGATAAACCGATGATTCATTTTCTACGCGATCGGACGAACTCGTGTCTCTTCGGTTACTACGGGGAATATGAAATAATTACGTAAAGGCTGCTAATGGGATAACTGATTGACACTTTGCTTCCTATTTACGCTGTATGCTTGAATAAATTTCGTTATTTTGTATTTCGCTAATTATTCTATTATCCAGAAAAAATAATTGTTACGTCATTATTACAATTTCAAAAATAATATTTATGAAAATTGTACTCGTTAAACGAGGCTGTCGGTAAAATAACGAACGTTTCTACGGTACTTAGCAACGATGTGAGATTAACTAAAATTTTGACGTAATCAAGTTAATGAGTTTTTATTTATACATAATACGTATAAATATTCTATACCCCGATACAGTAGCAGTACGAAGAAGAATATGAGATAATCGTAAAAATTAATAAAAATCAAAATATATAAAATTCGTTAAAATTGAAAAAAAAAGATTATTAAAAAAATGTCTAAAATAAATTATTTGCGAAAATTTTTTTAATTCGCTCTGTAAAAAACGTATGTAATTGCCAATATATCGCGAATTCTCTACTTTGAGCGAATTTGCCGAAACAGCATTTATACCCGAAAGACTTTAATTTCGCCAATAGTCGCGCGACGAGACAACCAGAAGTCTATCATCCCATTGGACTACCGTGAATTCGTCCTCTTACATAACCCAGACTCATCCACGTGAAATTCTGCGAAGCAAAAGGGAGCAATATCATCGACGTCTATTCCCGTTACAAGCTTTTACGTATCGCGTCAGCCATTTCTCAATTTCCTTATTTCTTATTGGTTGCTGAATTGAAAGAAAAGAAGCCGAAAGTTGTAGCTGGAGTCAGAATCAGTACATATATATATATATATATCGAGATCCTCTCAACTTCCAACGAATTTCATAACGCGACGTTGAAGAATATGAAAGGCGTCCTACTCAGCAATAGTGTCTACACTGGTAGAAGTAATAAAAAAAAAAGCCAAGAATAACGTCAGGTAGTAAAAAATAAAAATAGTGCCTTTTGATGAAACATCTGAAGTCCGTCCGGTATTCACCAAAATCCATGCTGTTTTTTGTTTCACTTTAAAAAAATTTTTTTCCATTTTTGGTTTCTCTTTCTCCTTTCTTCTTTTTTCAGTCATGCAGTAGCCTACCTAGTCAACTCCCTTCCATTCGCGAGGCACGTGATACGAATTCTGAAATTATTTTATTTTCAACCCCTTTCCAAATGCTGGCGGCAGCATATAGAGGGTTGATGTATATATATATATATATACACTCATACACTCATCACGGTTCTCTGCACGGCTCGACTCCTGCTCTAGTTTACTCCGCATTCTCTTGCTTTATCCTTCTTTCTCTACATCTCTGTCCTCGCTGTCCTTAATACTCATCACGCACTGTGCTCCCTTCCGACGCAGTGATAATTTCATTTTCGCATGCCCCGAATACACCATTTTTCATAAATAAATGACGAGCGCCCTTTAGTATGCACTTTATGTCGGGTACGAGACGTGTCTTATATCGGGAAAAACTACCACTTATCATATTTTAAATATTATTAAAAAATCGTATACATATTTTTTTAAGTACACAGTTTAGTCAAGCACCGAAAAATTAGTAATAATTAACAGATACAACGGACACAATAATTATGTATGGAATTTTTTATGTCACTTCACAGTGGTAATTATGAAAAATCAGAATAAAGCTGCTAAGGGTAGTTTTTGAAAATTTAATTAATCCACCATTGGAAAACGAGGGGTCGTAAGTGCGCTGTAAAAAAATAGGGTTTTGAACAATTTTTTATGTAAAAATACAGAGTATCGTATATACGATTGGAAATTTCTAGGATTGTCTCTTATTGACATAGTAGCAAAAGTACACAGAACGTCAACCGTACAGCATCCGTAGCAAATTAGCCGAAAAATTCGTTCGACTGTAACATCCTAAGTAAATAATCAATTAGTTCCTTATTATTTGCACGAGTAGCGAAGCGCAAAAATTGGAGATCCTTTGATTTTTTTTTTTTCTTTGCGGTACAACCCCAAGTGGGTTTGGAGTCGTAAAAGGATCCTGCTCCTGATATACGTAGATAGGGAATAGGTGCATATCTATATAGGTATTACAACCCTTAGATACAAGAAAAACTACTTAGACTGGACTTTCGTACCTGAGCTGATTACCTGAACAGATGTTTTTGAAAAATTCACAAATCATTCACTGATAAGCATTTTCTGTACCTGACAACTCAATGAACTCGGAAAAATTTATTTTGAGCTTGCTGGGATCATAGTGTTGTTTTTTTTTTAGAATTTTAATTGAATTTTTTTTATCATTAAAATTATGCCTTTTTACCATGTCGTGTCTCTTATGCAAGCATACATGTTGTGTAGATTAGAGCAATCGCTCTAAATTACCTGTTGTTATGAGAATAGCGACTCGCCATCCACTTTGCATATAATAAGTGTATAATTAAGAAAGTACATTGCATATCGCAAATTATAACGTGAATCAGGCAATGCAGCCCATAGGGTATCGTGCAACAAGCCGGGTCTTACGAAGGTACAGAAATGCAATGCACGTACCGAAAGTCACCAAATACAAAGGGAGTGCGTGACACGTAGCAAATTTAATAATGGATTTGAAATAATAAAATGTGTAATTTCGAAAATATTTAAGGAAATTAGAAAATAATAAAATAAACCATACGACATTATGCGTCAAAAATGAGCAGCTTTTAGTAGCCACTGATTATTTCGTAAATAAAATCTAAATTGTGATAGAGAAAAGAAAATAGAAAAAGCTGCATTGCTTATCGGTGGAAGTTAAACTCCCAAGGGGATCCAGGAAATGGCTGTTGCACCCGGATATCGATCGTACGAGAATTGAATCGACTCGTAAAATCGACTGGGTACAGATGAAATCGATAAAAGTCCAACAGCAAGCGATTCTCTCATTGTTAGTTTGTCTCGAGGCGAAGTCAATTTCGCGAGCTTTCAATCATTGCGAACGTGACACTCGCTTATGGAGGTTGCGCGAACAGAATAGGTGTAGGAGGATCGAAAGGTTTGCGCGGAGAGACAAAGCTGGCGGAAGAAAAGATAAAAGGAAGAAATACAGTACGGGGCGAAGAAAGAGCAAGAGAAACAAAGCAAAGAAAGGAAATCGAAGAAAAACTAGGAAAACGAAGAGAATTCAATACCGCGCCAAGAGCATATCCTCTTCCGTTGGGAAGCTGTAGAAAGCAGGAAGAAAAGAGTAAAAAAAAAAAAAGAGAATAAAAACATATCAGGACTTCCTTTCTACAATTTCGAATGCCAGATGGATGCAGGGACCACACAAGTGCATCTAAAGAAATGTGCAGGTGCCAAATAGTGTCACTGTTAGGAAGATAGAAAAAGGTCGGGCCCCTTTGAACGCAGTAGGAAGAATGAGGGGGGCCCTCAAAGGACCCTAGTCGGTACTGGCCAACGTCTGGACTACACGCAGGGCGGAGTATCTCTGTATACAAGGACCCCCTGGCCGTTGCTCCAAATTAAAAAGCATTGTGCCTCGCCCACGGTCCGGGAATCATGCCAATTTCGCCGCGGTCGACGATAATTATTGTGAAAAGAAAATATAATTATTAACTCCCACTAAGCGAGGCTCTAGGTTCAGTACGGAAGTTGGTACCATTAACGAATCTAAAGCACCTTTGTCGGTCAGGGACGTATTATTAGACGAAGATGAAGAGGACGTTCTTATATCGGTCCCCACAGAGTCCCAGAATACAAGTGGTCTTTATCCCATGATACTTAAATCTAATTTCGAAAGAGTTAAAGAAAAAAAAAATCATTAAATTCTCCGAGTGCCTTTATAGTTACCATTTTAATTTGTTTGTTATCAAATTCCTTTGCCGTGATCAATGCATCTCTTAAATATTTTAACAATTAAATTCAGTCCCAGCATCCAATCTTGTGCCTTCCGTACATTTTATCCTTTGGGTATACATACAACATTCTGTATTCCACAAGTCCACAAATTGGATCCACTTGGCAAGAAGTGTGTAGGTTTAGGCTAGGTTGCTCGTAACTGTAGCCGGAACTCTAATTAAAGTGCCAGTAGCCATTGGCAGTTGGGTACACATAGGTATACCATTCGAAAAGGCTATGTGTCGATCGGTTGAATTAAATTTCTATCCCTACGGAAACTCGACGGTATCGCCTGGCTTGTTTCGGCACTTCGTACCAATTTTAGAAGCGACGAAGGACTCGCAGTGCCGTATGTAAGACTCATGGTGCCCCAACCCTTTACAGACCCAGTGGATACTCAAAAAAAAAAATTTTAACAGCATAAACGTCACGCTCGGACCGCAAAAAAATATAGGATGATCCCTCCTCGAGGTGAGTCAGAAAAGTAGCTTGGTCCAGCAGCGTAAATCAGCGCCAGCAGAGACCAAGCATTTAACATCGTCTGGTCCAACTGATGTGGCTTCTAGTGTTTTCTGAGGTTACGTCAAGAAAATGGGAGGACTGTTGGATCGCGTTGCAGATACGTCAAGTAGTGGGCGGTCTGTTGCACTTGGGAAGGTTAACGTTGGCTTAAAGTGCGCAGATGCCAGATACGAATCAGATAAAATCCTCGAGTCAGCTCGCCGCAGCTTGGAAAAGGGTCTGGTGCCGTTTCTATCTGAACTCGGTGAGGAAAACCTGGCAGACTTTGCTGGGAGTGGGTTGGTAATAGGTAGATGGTATGATGGGGGTTGGTATACCGAGATGAGGAGGGTGAACTAAGAAGAAAATGAAAACGGTACTGTGAAAGAAATGTGAAAGGACTGCACAGTTTCTACCCTTAAAGGTTTCATAGCGGGGATGTAAACGTGCTGAGTCTACAAAAGAGAAAGAAGAAGAAGAAGAAGAAGAAGAGAGAAAGAGATGAAAATTAAAAAAAAAGGGAAGATTTAATAATAATAATAATAATACGACTTAGGTCAAAAAATCTTTACTGTCGCAACCAAAAATAATAATGGCGGAAATAAAAATATTTCAATGACCCGTTCAGTCGAAATTCACATAGCTCATACGTCAATTGGATGTATCGAAACGAGTCGAGCCGTACCGAGTGGAAATTCAATAATATACGGGAAAGTCTGTACTTGAAAATGTATGGTGTTTGGTATAAGGGTAGGTTAGAGGGGATGGTATAAGGGTGGTCGATTTGCAATGGTGGCCTCATAGTCGCGAATACCCTTTGGAAACTCGAACTCAACCAGAACCATACAATACTGAAACCTGTACGCACAAACGTGCTGCACGTAGTTTATATAGGTGGTGGGGAGGGGCGAGGAGGGGTATAGGGGTACAGTATAGTATATGGAAGTAATATAGTATGTATATGCATATAGAGTGGAGATATAGTGGAAAGTGCAGAAACGGCAGCACTAGCGCCACCACCAACATGGCCGAATTGCCGAAGCTGGAGTCTGAGTTATATTTACGGGGTTTAATGAGCTTCCGCAATTGCAGCCCGATTTATTGAACCGCCGCCACAACATCGGCCAAGTTGAGAAGTTTAAATAAAGTCCGGTACTTTATTAAGCAATTAAGCAACGCGCCGCCATTAGTTCTGGCGAAAATATCACTGCGGTATCAACGGCACGTGCCGTTGTCCGTTTTACGCTAATACCGGAAAAGCCAGCGGTCGACCTTTGAAAACCATAAAACAGAATCGGCCTTGCATTTCGTTCCTCTTTACTGGTTTTTGCTCTTTTTGTGCATTCTTTTGTTTTTTATGTCCACCCTCCCACCCCAATACACCCGTGCGCGCCGGTCATGATTTTTTTTTATTTTAACTCCACTCGACGTATCATTATTAACTCTGGATTCGCGGGGCTTTTCGATCTGTATAGAAAAAATAGCCTCGGGCACTTTTAGCGCGAATTTATGATTTTTTTTTTTCTCTGGCAATACCAAAATGGTTGTTTAGTGTTTGTCGCGGAGAGAAAATTGTGAGAATTGTCATATGGCTTAAATTTTTATAGCTCATAGCCAATCATTTGTGTGGGTACACATTATATATATATATATATATATATATATGTATATATATAGAATGTATCTCAGGAACCGTGTCTAAGTAACACCTAATGGATCACCTTCCAAGAATAAAATTATAAGAACTGACTTCACAAAAAAATATATTCCTACAAGGAACGTCACTGGCACGACTTTCATTGAAAAATTTAAGCGTAGCCACACAGGTAGAAATGGCGGACCTCCTTGTCGCCGTAAAAGTGAACAACCAAAAGAAAAGCGTAGCTACGTCCAAAGGAGGCCCCGATACGTCGTATTTCCATCTTTGCAAAAACGCTCGCGTGTAACAAATCGTAGAAAACTGAGAACATTCGGCATCCAAAGAGACATTCATTCGTTTTATAACGGTGCGCTATATAAGTGTGTGACTGTGGTCCTGGACGCCTAAGAGAAAACCGGCTGGCTGGGAAGCTCAATCCGCCTCCCATTGAAAGTGCAATTAGTTCAGGAAAGCTGCAACCTTTGAAATCAAGAGGGTCGACGTTGACGCCTTTGTCGAGGAAATCTCACCGCGAGGACGACGCACGTACTATATATATATACATATAAATTCCATGATTTTGAAGTTCCCTATATTCACATATTCACATATAGAAAGCATGAAAATCATGAAATTTATTTCCATAGAAATCAAAATCCTTAAGGGGCCCCTGAACCGGATGGGGCACTGAAGTTTATTATTACGCTCCTGGTATTTCGAACTGTAACGCTTTGGTAATAATTAGGGAAAAGCCGACTGTTTCTCTCTCTTTATTTTTTCTTGAATTTCTTTCTTTTTTTTCTCTACGCTTCTATTCTTACTCTGGAATCTCACAGTGACATCTCTTTAGGCCGTGTGAAGAAGGCGTTTCCGAGAAAGCGTGTTTTCACGGGTAGATCTTCTTGGTATCGGTATAGACTCATCTCAATTTAATTTCGTATAATTGGACGCGATATACGTTTGGCCGACAGTTGACTTATTAGCCGTATTCTAATAATCAATAATCGACACTGCCAGGATTAACAAGTATATAGAGACTTAGCGCTAAAATTAATTCCTGACGTATACAGAACCATGAAGTTAAATTTGTTTGAAATTTATGATACGAGGAAATTGGCTAAGCCACCGATATACTCTAATCTCACTGATAACGAGACGATCCCAATTCACCCGAAGATAGATAATCTACAACGAGAGCGAACGACTCGTAAGCAAAAAATGTGGTTGTTACTTTTTTTCGATTGTCATGAGAATAAAAAAAATAAATTATAAAAATCGTACACAAAGGAATACAATATAAAGACCATCTAATTCCAGCAACTAATTCTTACTTCGGGAATCTAAACGTCACTGCGGGTGTTGCGAGCCACGTTTTTTTCAGGGAAGAAAATCGAACCAAGTAATTCCCTCGGACAAGGACCCATGGAACGACGGCTGTTCCGATTCCATCAGGTCAATTTCTATGGAGGCTTCCATCCAACGACAAACGGATCTTGAAGGCAATAAGCTGACAAAACGCAAAGGCAATCAGACTCCCGGCGGGAGATGCCACTCGAAATCGAGTTCGCTAAGAACCGTCCAAGCCGACACGAAAAGTTGAAAGCTGAACGCTCGTATAGGAACTTATATTCCTATGAAGCTTGAGAATGCAGTGGTAAAGCATTGCGCATGCGCACTTGTCTCCTGGGTCTTCATCGTTTTATCGGTACTCTTCGTTTAACGCATGTGTATATATATATATATATATATGTATATACGTATATAGTCTCACTTGACTCTATCTGCCATTTCTTGAGACCAAAATTAAACACGTGTTTCTTTGTGCTTCGCCGACCATTTTTGAACGTCGCTTCTCCCTCTTAGCTATTACTTTCTAAACTTGACGTCTTCTTCCCTTCTTTGACTGCCTCTTATACCATTCGCCTCGTAACAGGGGGATGTTATTAACTCGCACTGACAAAAAACTTTAAATACTACAAACGAGCACGGCCTCGTGTTTTATGTCGACTCATGTTCGCGTTTATCTAATTATATCAGTCGGACTCTTGTGCTTCGGTCTTAATTACATCCTTCTGACAAATGAAACGATCTTTATGTAATTCCTAATGACGTTAAGAATCGAGTCTTTCTCTTGAATAACGGTATTTTCGAAAATAATTTTTTTGTCTTTTTTGGAAAATATTATTAATTTATACGTAAAGAATGTATTGTTATTATGGTTATTCACCTTTTTTTTTATTTCATTTATCAAGGTTCGGTAAGGCCGATAGTCATTTTTGAAAATTTGTCTATGTACGTTTTAATGAATTTCAAGCACGTAGTACCGTCCGACTCGAAAGTTACCGACTAACCAAAAGTCGACCGTACTAACTGGATACTCTCGTCTTTAACTGGCAATTCGTGTATGTATAGCAAAGGAAAGAAAAAAAGTTGAAACGAGCCAAGCGAAGAAGCTCGGCACGTGGTTCAGAAAAGCATCCAATTATTCGACCCGTGTATCTTGTTAACCTCATCTGGACCACAAATGTAGCGTCGCCATTTCAAACAGTTTCGCTGGAAATTAATGACACGGTATAATGTGAACCGCAATACACGGGACACAACTTGCTCCAGTGGATCAAACTAGGAAATTGCATTAAAGAGTAGCCATATTGTTTTCTGCATGAAACATTATATATACATATATACACACCAGCCATAAGTAAATTAAATCCATTTATTTTCAATTAAAAAAAAAATTTTGAAAAATATTCCTACAAATTCAATTGCTCAATACCGTACAGTATTAGCATATCGCAGGTGTGTAATATTGATCGCGTAACCAGCGAGTTAAATTTCCTCCTTATTTAAGATGAACACGTTTCACCCGTTTGAAGAGCGAAATGAATTTTCAATTTTTACAAATATTTCGTTCATATCAATTTGTATACGAAAGAAAAAAGTGAAAAAAATGATTTTTTTGATAATAAAAAAATTTCGTATTATTCACTAAAATACCGATAGAAAATTAACGATTTTAAAGAATATTTCAGATACCAATATGACGGTAAATTATAAAAATAATTTTTCGACCATAGATCTAATCGGTTTGAACATATTTTTAATGTCTTGTCGTATGTCCACTTGAATTAATACCCGGCTACTACTTTACTATCAATAACACGATACACACGGAACTGAACAGACGAAACAAATTTCCGGTGGCATGTTCGTACGTCCAAATGAAAAAAGCTCCCTAAATTCCAATAGCGCATAGTAATATTTAGTACCCACTATTTAGATGCATAGCTAATACAAATACCTAGGTATATAAAATCATACTATAACTTTCGAGCACGTAAGAATTTCATCAGATAAACAACAGCAACATCCCTTTTCTCTTAAACCTTGACGTTCACTATTTATTCGAATAGTCCAACGAAGAATTGGCCGGCTTCCACGAGTACACACGAAGCTCGGATATCAATACTTGAAAGAAACTGCCGGCTTCTGAAATATTATACGCGCCAGAAGTCTTAGGGCTATTCGAAAGTATTAAGGAATCTACTAAAGAGAGACGGTAGAAAAAAAAGAAATGCCCTGTGACGCAACATAAACGAAGAAAAATATGTTGTGGTGATTTTTTAATGAAAATTACATATTTTTATTATTGCCATTGTTATTGTTATTAATACGTATAGAAATTTTGCACGTATATATAGAAACGAAAAACATAGCGTTTATTCTTGAAAACATAAAAATTACTAAAAAGCATATATACGGTGTCAAAAGAAAAAGGAACACGTGCAACTCTTAACTAATACGTACGTAATATATACATATGTGTCTATCCCCACGTGAGAACAGCAAGAAAGTAAAGGACTACTATACGTTCATATATACGTTGCTAACATATGCTAACGTTAGAATCCAATTTCAGTCTCTTTGCTTACGGCTTTCCTCATCCTGTTCCGTCTCCATCCCCTTTTTCGTAGGTTCATTCGACGCTAGATAAAACTGCCGGACACATAAGTTCCCTTCGCACCCCTTTTTTTCCCCTCTCCACCCCTGCGTCCAACTGTTCTGTATCTTTTTTTTTCTAGTACTTCTCCTCCCCGTCGTGCCTAACCTAACCTCTCTTGTTTCTTTCCAAAAGCAATTTCATCCCTGCACTTCACCCCCCGTCTCATCTTAACGTCCCGTGAAAATAAAGTCGTACCTCAAAGCACGGTGCAAAGTGTCTCCTCCGTTGGACCGTCAGTGTATTATCTTTTTTATTTTTTCGCGACACCGAGGCTTTTTACGAAATAGCTACGGCGTAGCCAATGGTACATTTATATTGTGACTCTCGAGGCGATTACACTTGATTTGAGTATCTGGGTGATGGACGTATATAATACTTGTGCGGGTGACTGTACCTGTACGAAACGAAGTGTCTTTGAGATAAGAAGGATGAATAATAAAATGTAGGGTAATAACAGTGATAAGGGTGGATAAGGTGGAGAATAATTATTATAAAAGGTTACTGAGGGATGGATGTGGGATGTTGAAAAAAAAATTTGAGAAGGGATACACACAAATTTACTAGTATATACAGCGTCTACGTACATTTTGAGACAAATGTGAATGGGGCTTCTGTAATGAAAAAAAAATGACTGAGTAATGGTAGGCTGGGTATTACAAAAAAATTAACTCGTTAGACTTACTTTGGTATAGTAAACTGAAACGAACGGGATTAATCAACCAGTCGATGTGCTTCGTCATAAAATGCTATGACGCGGTTTTATTTTTATGGCGGAAACCCCCTGGCGACACACATGTGGCTTCTAGTGGCATGATGCAAGACATTTTTTGGATGTACGTACCTAGGTTGAGTAGATATATATATATATATATATATATATATATATATAGGGGATAGTGGATATGTATATATAGACGTGTGCATGTGCAATAAACACCGTGAAATTATTAGGACCATTTGTAATAAAGCGAGACTCTTCTCTGCAGGTGTCGTTCGGCTTATTTAAGATCGTTAATTTGTATCTGTTCGTGTATCCTGTCGAATTTCTTTTTTCGATGGTCTCTACCTTACCGACCGTTTTCAATCGTTTCGAACGTAGCGTTTGACACGCAAGGAGTGTATCGTATATAATTTTTTTTTTTATTTTTACGAAGAATAAAATTGTGTAGAAAATTGATTGATTGGTTGAATCGTTATAGATATAATGAAACTGTTACGTAAATTACTGTTATTTGTGTAAAATTGATTATTGGAAAAATGACGGAAGCGAATTATTTGTCAGCCGCTTTCCGATTTTCTACTCAAATTTTCTTTCTCGATTAACCGATCTGATTGACGATGGAACAAAAAAGGACGTAAAATCGGTCGCGTGAATCGGGATAACCATGATTAATGTTTTTGGTCGAGGGCGAGACTTTTCTATAAAGGGTAGGAAAATAAAAGCGTCTAACTCGTCTTGTCGTCCTCTCGAGAGACTAATTATACACCGAGCGCACGTGTTTTACGTCATATTCTTATTTTCTAGAGTACATCGCATATCAGGTATACGATGTACCATAAATGACAAATTTTTCATTAATTTCTAAAGATAAAAAGTAAAAATAATTCTAATTATTTCTCCAAGTCTGCGTATTGAATTTGAACGAAATAACAGGTGATAGGTCAAAGATAGTTAATAAAAATAACATTTTATATAGGAATTTTATATTATTAATTTAACACCCAGTGGGAATGACGTCGAGCAAGGGAAACGTTAAAGGCCGTTTTGGATATGCGAATGTAACATAATATTCTGTGATATATGATATCAAATCAAGCGAGTATTTATATATACAATTTAAAGGTACCCGTTAAATAAAGGTACAACCACACAAAAACATAATATCATTGATATAATGATACTTGAACTTTTTCAAAGAAAATAAAATCCCACTGATCAACATCAATCAATTTTATAAAAACGACTAGAAGGGATCCATATAATTATTCGATACGAATAACTGGAAAAAATGTGAAGTAAGGTAAAACCGAAAAAAAATTAATTGCCTCACAGGAAGCTGAGACTTATTTAAGCTCGAATAAGCTCCTTATTTTCACTTGGTAATAAAACCATGACGTATTTATTAATTTCCTATCCCGCGTTACCCATGTCAATTTCAATTCTGATTCTGGACCGAAACTACCATGGATTTTATAGTCCAGCATCGTTTGCAATTACGAGTTATAATTACCGTGAGATTCTCTAAATTCGCGGCTTGGCTGTATTTCTGCGCGAGGGTGGATGAGGCGAACCGAGAAAACCGCAGGACGAAAGCGGAAGCGTTTCTGGTGGAGTTGAAAAAAAATGTTGTAGTGTAAAATAAAACGGTATTTAAGGGTTGAAAAAAAAGTTTAAAGCCTTCTGTAAAATTTCGTTGAAATAACAGAGACGGAAATATAAGGTGATATTAGGCATCCGCTTAAGCACTGCTCGTACAGAGTTGTCTGTTGGTTGAGGAAAGAACTAGGGATTTTCCATGGGTGTATCTAGTGATAAAACAATGCGGGACTCTCTAGTTAGATCCTACCGACCTAACCTGACTTCCGGGTCTGGGCTTACGAACGCGTGATAATTTATTCATTAGTGTCGAAAGTGCCAACGTAATTGTTGTATTATACGAGAGGCTTTATTTTACGCGAACTTCGTAATTGTCGCTTTACGTTTTAGGACGACGGTGTCGGGCGTCGTTTTAGGACTTGTATAGGAGGCAGGGTTACCAAACTGAGAGGACTGTAGAACTATGTACGGGAATACATATGGGCTGTGCTTCTGTAATTTTCACGCTCAAAATGTTTTCGCACGACTTGCGTAAGCGTCCTGTCGCTTAATGGACAATACGACTGTAATATAGATATTGCGAAATGACAGTAACAGATGTCCTGCAGAAAATGAATTCTGCCAACTGCAGTTAATTAAAAAAAAAAAAAAAACGTATATTGCAAAAATGTTATTTGGATGGATGTATTTTTTTCTTTTATATACAGCAGGGTAATTTTTCAATCGAAATTCTCTGGAATATGTATACGATGAGTTATATAGGACTTGGTCGTACCAACCGCAAGAATTTTTGGAACATCCCTTAATATGTCTCAGGTACACAGCTGAAGTGCATCTGGAGGAACTTTACTTTATCTACTATATCTCGGGTATCTTGGAATCTTTGACCTATCTTTGCTAAATATCTAACCTCGTGAAGTGGTCGAGGTCGAGGATTAGGGTGCCGACTGGGGATAAATTCTACGGCTGAAGAGACGCTGAATCTGTAACGTATTTTTGAAAAAAAAAAATTACTGGAAATCTCAAATGCAAAATTTTGGTCCATTAAGTGGATCGATAATCTTTTTATCATTGATCTGCATTGTCACTTCAAGTATCTCAAGAAGGAGACATATATATCTTTTTCCTCGGCTGTGAAATTAATATAATAAAAGTATGTAAGCGTATTTTTAAAAATAGCTTTTAATAGATTGTGCAATGAATTACGTATACAATTTTTATCATAGGTCTATTATTATTGTTCTGGCCTAAGAAAGTCATAGGACACCAACCCGTGTAGGATTCATTAATCAACCTTATATTTTTGATAACTCATATAGGAGACTAAGACGAGATTTATATTGCTCCTCAGATTACACGAAGCTGTACAATCCACGATATGAAACGTGCGTCGCGATAATTTGAAAAAAAAAAAAAATATTTTTCCCAAGAGTGAAAGCTACGAAAGCAAAATAATAAGTTACGTAATTCCATAAAAATATTGCATCCGCCACCCTGAGGGATATAAAATAAAAAAAAATCATTTGATTCCCCAAGTGCAAATTTTCAAAAAAAAATCTCGTAACCGCGCAAATAAAATTTGTGCCCTAGAAAAAAAAATTGTTACATCAAGTACGAATAAAATTTTAAAAAGTCAACAACAAAAATATTCATTATGATCTCCGCGAAACACTTGTAATTTGCACCAAGACTCCTCTTATCTCGCGAATATTCCAACCATCTGCTGAACAACGTGGCGTCCCTGTGAAAAATTCACAATGACAAAGAAATCGCGAAATAAGAGCCGTCCACGTACGTTCTGGCGGCACACACGTTGCTTCGAGTCCCAGCATCCTCTCCTGGCCTGTCCTCCACGTAACGTCGGTCCATTCGTTATGTAATTTAGCTTCTCGCTAACATTCCTGTCCTCTCGGCGACTTCTCTGAAATATGACCAACCGAATATCTCTACCTGCTAACTGCAGTGCTTGTCTCCTCACTGAAAGTCCCAAACGCATGTACACATCTTGTTGGTATGCCTGCTAGCACAGTGATCTTTTCTGTCGTCAACCCCCAACAGGAATTAGGTAGCAATTGGCCATTTAAGAGGGTTTAACACTTGTTCGCAAAATGGCACATCGTTCACCGTGCGAACGACTGGTACCAATATAAACTTGAACAGTATATATATATATATATATAGGAATACAGTTTAACGATCAGGATTATTTATGATCCCCATAGCAATGTATCTACTTTGGCTCGTAAAACTACATGGTTAAGTATTACGATAAAATTAGAGGAAAAAAAAAGGTAAATATCGTTTCTATGTGAAGTTGGTAAAAAATCAATTTCTAAGCATACAAATGTTAATAACGGTAAAATAGGATGTGTTTGAATTTTTTTTTTTCTTCTCTTTGTTCTCCGTGACAGACTCAAAGCTTAGATATTTTCTTATGGGAAATGTGTAAGATATGAATGACTTTTAAGACGGTCGAGAAAAGGGTGGGATTTGGAATGTCCGACAGGCGTAACGGTCGTAAATATTGTCTATTAACGCGGTTTAAGGGAACATTTAGTAGCTTTGATAAGCACGCGCCTATACGCCCACGTAAACTTGTACGGTACGACGTAAGGTGTCTACGGGAACAGCAGGGTGCCACCCTATAAATATTAAAGGCGAGTATGGTCCTTTTGGTCGTTTGTATAATATTTATTGTATTACACGTATCTTCGATCTATACAATCAGTGAGCCCTCGAGGGTTATTCTCGTAGCAACCCCTTACAATGTTAACCCTTAATTGCTAACATTGAACAAGTCCTTATCCCTGGACTAATGAACTCCTATAACATAAATTTTTCAATGAAAAATAAAAAATTATGTGATTCGATGATAAGTATAAAAAAAAAATTTTTTTTCTAATTTTCACGAGTTACGTATCGTTACGTATCCTTGTTGTTCGACATACTGGCAATATGATAGCGTGAAATGTTTCGTATAAGTAAAATATACGCAATTGGCAGTAACGAGGCGAGAAAAGGGGTGTACGAATTTCATGACTCCCTGGTCCATATGTACTGATGGATGCTGCGTCACGGAGGATCATGGCCACAGATCACGAGTCATTAAGGCTACTACGTGTTTTGACAGTCGCGTCGGATCGCTGGACCCAGATCATCCTCAGGCTCAGGCATTATTGCCACATATTTTTTAATCACGTCCACGCCAACATGTTACGAGGTTGCACTTCAGGGCTTGGTAATAATTTTAGTAAGTTTTCAGTTGGCAGCACTGAATAAGGGTTGGTCATTCTTAAAAGGTTGAAGTATCGCCAGATGAGGGCTGTCGCGCGTTATGTAATCGTGTGTAATGGCTTATTACGACAACGATTACCCTCGTTAGTGACTCCCTCAAGTACGATTCTTCAACCCCTAGCGAGCATATTGGTCCAAATAAGGAAGATCAAGATATTAATTCTACCAGTCGGCCACATAATGGAAACTCTGGATTATGTTACGTAATTAATAATATAGCGTCAGGATGCTGTCAAATAGACACCCTTATAATATATATTAATTCGAGACTCAACAACGTTCAATTTACTCAAATAGGCCTAAGTACGAACAGTCGGACTTGGCAAAACTATACTTCGATCTACCGAGAACGTAGAACTGAATAAAAGTTCAACAATCGCATTCGCAATGTTGTATAAGCGGCACGTGACGTACGATGTCCTGGACAATTGAAAACTATAAATAATAATTAAAGGGGGCGCCTGTCGGGAGGAAGCCACGTGTAGGCAGACAGTCGAGTCAGTGCATCCTTGGCAGAGGGCTAAGCGGAGCGAAGGGGAGGGGGGGGGGGTGGAAGGAGCAGAGACGGCAAAGAAGAAGAGAAAATATAAGAACGAAGAGAAGAAACGAGAGGAGAAGAGGCTAACCAGCCCACAGATAAATTACGCCTTTTTGAATTACGGCTGGCTCGCCGGTTTGTTAGGCCGGATTATATTTTACGATAATAAGAGCGAATTCTTTTTTTTTTTCTCCTTCTTTTTTATCATATTTTTTTATACCACCTTCATCCTTCGCAACAAGGATCTGCGCTCGTGAAAGATATTCCTTTTTTATTTTATTTTTTTGCTTGCTCGATTTTTAGACGAAATTTGTGAAAATGGTTAGACTTTCTTATTGTGTGTCTGGATGTTGCTTTTTTAAAGTTTCTTTCTTTCGCTTTTTTTTTTTTTATTCAACGCCCAAGTCTTATCTCGTTATCGACTTTTATACTTGCAGGTAACGAGGGATACGTTTAAAGGGGAAAACTTTCGCTTTTGCCAACGCCTCCTTGTACGGGTTTTTGCACCGTGATGCTGTAAATATTTAACGAAGTATATACTCTGTGTACGTATAATCAGGGGTTTGAAGACTTACAGAAAAATATACGGGAGGACGTCACTTAGTTTTAGGTGAATTTTTTTTTCAGGATTTTATGAGATCGTTTTGAGGATCCTTTATGATGCTGTATTTCTTGTAAACTCTAAAAAATATAATAATAGACTCGTAAAGAACATTATTTTTTTTTCTGTATAGCCTCGAGCTTGGGTCGCGTAACTGATGATTTTAAATGGACTCCAAAATCGTGAAAGTCTCGCAGAATCAAAAAATCGAGAGAAAAATAATTCTTCAATTTATCCCACAGTACCGAATCATCTTGGAAAGCCGATAAGACCCTGAAACTAACAAAGTTCAGAAATGACGCTTTTTATACTGAAATTTCAAATATGATTGACAGTAGGATCATGTTGTTCGTATATTAACAAGATCGCCTTTGTACGGTGCTTAGACGATTATTTATCTTTTCCTATTACTTCAGTCACTGCTAAGTATTACTTTAAATCTCGTTACCCGAAAAGTATAAGAAACCGACTCAAGTAAATCCCAACCGATATCAGATTCCCATAGGATCAATAAATCAGAAAGTAGCAATTGAATATTTTGAGATAAAAAAAATTAATCTTCGTAAATTCGAACGATCTTACGTCATTTCCACAAGAGTGGATTAAGGCTAGTTCAGAAATCGATCATCCTCATAGACGTCCTGTTTAGACGGCCATAAGGGCGTCGCAAGATGCGTGGCGTCGCGCTACTACTATTCACTGGGAATAATGCATCGCGGATCGGAATAGTAAACAGGAACCATCGATCAGGGCCGTATCTTTTTCAGGTTCCGTGAAAACGATGCCCGGGGGTTAGCGCACAGGAACTTTTTGGCGAGATCTCCTACGAAAGGCAGATGTCTGTCGCAATCTCCGGATTACCATTGAATTTCACATTGTAGGGAGAAGAGTGGTTACCACCACTCTAGGTGGTTGTGGGAGAGGAGAGGGATCCTGGCAAAGGACCATTAATCTTACTTCCCCGATTTATCCTCGGAAGACACATAGCAGCACGAGCATCCTTTGTGCGGTCTAGCTTCTTTATAGCTCTTTATTATGTAGCAGGGAGCAGCTGTCCGGTTAAAAAGACATCACACCCTTACCAGTGACGGTGGGCACAGGACTGCTGGAAAAAAGGGCCCGATCGTACGAGATATTTGGGACAAAAATTGTCCGAGTCCCTGGCCCTTGGGAACTGGTGACATCTGGTGGCGGATCTTGGAAGCAGAATATATCAAATCCATCCAAGAACTCGACACTGTCAGGTATATACCATATATGTATACCATTGTAATAAGATAGAAAAATTGTATGAAAAAAAAATCTTGTTCATTGTTTCTCCACCTTGGCAGTGCATTGTGATACCTTGGACCAAGAAACGTAGAAAATAATGGAATTTCAGAAGGATTCGCTTAATCTCACGATTATCCCGAGGAATAGGTACAAGCTGATCCAAAAGATGGAAAATCTTCGTTAGCATGGATTTTCTTAAAGATTATCACGAAGAAAGAATAAAGGGTAGCATTACTGCACCGAGAGGATTCAACGTTTTGTGTATCTCCCAAGAATCGTTAACCGTCCTCCAGAGGAGCGTCGGTCCCAGAAAGGAAAAAGAGAGGCTCCCTAATACCAAGATCGGCCCAAGATAGAGATACCGGGGCGATAAGCCCTTTTACTTAAACACCCTCCGAAAATACATCAGGACCCAAGAGCCACCGGCCATCTTTTTTAATCCTCCCCTCCTCGCAGCATAAACCTGAACTCGAAGCACAATAAGGCCCCCGTCCACCATAGAAAAGAAGAAGCAGAACGTTATCGGGCCCGCATCTCACGTCATCCTGTCCACATTAAGGCCGTATCGCAGTCCTTCGAAGCTCGACTATCGCCCGCATCTCTGCGTGCGACTCCACACGCGTCTATAGGTCCCCACAAAGGGGGACATTTGGTACAATCCAAGGGACCGATGCGAAGTTTGCCAAGTGATCCTAACATAACCCATCTTACGAAGCGCACGCGCTCAATGGGTCCAACCGCTACCGACCAAGCCCATAGGACCCAATTCTTTGCTCCCATTCGCAGTGAGGTCGTAGCACGAGAGTAATGGCGACTCCTTACTCTTCAGGTAAGGAAAAACCCCATGAACAATCAAGAGAACTCGCATCAGGCCCACCATAGAAAAGAATGTCAACGTGCACATGCCCTCCTCCCGTTTGTCCATGAACAGGTCTGTTGAACTTCCTGCTCCGTTTGAGACCAGCTCCCTTCTATATAATACCGATACCTACCAACCCTCCGTGCGAACAGAAACGACCTATTCAAAATTTTTTTGCGAATCATAACCCGTGCACAAAATTCACACACAGCGCTACAATAATTCGCTATCACGCAACATGATAACGTTAACCGGTATACTGAAACAGTAAAAAAAAAAAGTACATACAAAATTAAAGTAACCTAACCTAACCTACAAAACACATTCTTTCTACTCAATGGATGCCGGATATTCCAGGATTCCTTGAGGTAATTTCAGCCTCTGTCGGCATCCGTATTACGGCCAACTGTAACCAAAGCCAGTTGCACGCCATGAAAAAAAAAAGACTATCGTCTCTCGTTCCCAAGATCCTTATGCACTGTGTATCCCGCTACGCAATAATCCACGGGACACTTTAACCGCAAGCGTTTAAACGTCGTGCGAACGAAGCCCCGTGATTGACACGCATATCCTCGACGCATTAGCAACGTCTCTACGTAGAGCCAGTACGGGGCCAGTACGGGGCCAGTACGGGGCCAGTACGGGGCCAGTGCTCCGTCATCCCAGCCATCTTGGGCCCCATTGTTCCCGCCGAGCGGAAACAATCGCCGGTATGCGCTGGAACCGTACGTGTCAACGCTTGTCTTTCTCTCTACTATACTTTGGGCCTTACGCTCTGCCACCAATCTCTTTTCTTTCATATACTCGTATATGGATACAAACGCATTAACTCTTTCCCTCTTTCTCATTTACTATATCTATATATATATCTCTCTCTCTTATCCTCCCGTTAACTTCCATGTATCCATCAACCACCTACGATCCACGTGGCTTCATCTTCCTGCTTACCGTACG
Source organism: Syrista parreyssii (assembly GCA_030142615.1). NCBI lineage: Eukaryota > Metazoa > Arthropoda > Insecta > Hymenoptera > Cephidae > Syrista > Syrista parreyssii. Next base: position 607,615 of record JARQTG010000132.1, on the reverse strand, counting down.
AGCCTCCTAACACCTTGTACAACTTTGTACATCCTTCTTAAGACCCAACGGGAGGAACGCATTGCGTCAACGCGCCCTATGCGAATAACGCGATCCGTTACACCGGGCCCAATGAAAATCAATCTAAACGCCATGGATTCGAGTCGGTCATAGGTCACACGAGAATTGTTCGGCCATTGGACACTCCCTTTAATTGCCGGTTTCTTACTCGCACGAACCCTTTATTTTTTTCCTTCGGTATCATCCTTGCCGACATTCTTATTAGTCCTTGGCGTATACGATGATACGGAACGGCCGACTGATACTGTCGCTCGTGAAAACGTCGCCTTTCTGTAGATTACTATATGTCAGGTGTATATATGTATATACAACGTATACGGCATCCCAAGAGGTTAAAGGACACGGGAAACCGTAAAAAAGGTCAAGAATACTTTTTTTTGTAGGTTTGGTCGGGTGGGGAGTTTACGATAATGGGCTTGACTCTTTACTTTTTCCTCTTTCTCTCTCTCTCCCCCTACACCCACCTTTCCATCTCCCGCCGTATCTTTCTATCCTTTTTCTGTCAGGACAGTAATAATGATAATACGTCTTTAGTGGTAAAGCACATTGCCGGAGGGTCGAAGGAACAGCCGTAAACTTGTTTTACGTCTTACGGCCAAGTCAAAAGTAAGCTCGAGGTTAAGCTCCATCTTGGCGCGGTGGATCTCTCTTGATTATACAGAAGAGGGAATGAGGATTATTTTAAGCGTATTGTTATTTCATTCCGGATTTTTTATCTTTGCCTCTTCCAGCTATTTTTTTTTTAATACTCCTAGACCCTTGCACTTCGTTATAGGCAGATGGTCACGTGGTCGAACAACCACGTCTCAATCTGGCAGACAGGTATGTGGTCAGGGAGGGATGAGGTGAGGTCATTTATAATTTTCCTGATTTTTTAATAATTTTTTTTTTTTTTTTTTTTTTTTTTTCTTTAACGTGGACGTTCCAATGATTTCATTCTCTTTCTCTTAAAATACACTTCCATCCTGGTATACGTATCTATGCTTGAAATATTTTTCAAAGTGCTTAACTAACACTTTCAGAGACACTTGACACGCCCATACGTGCTATCTGCCCTATGGTCATATTGTAATTCTTTGGTCCAGGTATTCATGGGTTTCTTAACATGGTCTTTATACTCGCGCCGTACCCTAGCAACTATACTCAGGTAACCCCTTTTATTGCGTCTATCACTATACCTTGGACGTACTCGTCTCGTACTCGCGAGACTCGGACCCTTCCATAAAAACTGGCGTTTCTCTCAATTTACATTTATATAGATAGACGAGGGATTCGACACGGACCTACGACGGGAGAGCAAAACAATTTCCCAGACTCACAAAAGCTCATTGTACGTACGCGTGCGTCGTTTGACTCGGAGTCAAGATAAAGATTATTTTTTTAAATCTATACAAGACTCAACAGTCGTGCCAGGTGGAAAAAAAAATTTTTTTCTGTATCAGTGATGAATATTTCTTTACGACGTGCGTAACTTAATCCTATAACCCTTTACACGAGTATCGATAGTATTGATTATTTCTTATGGCAATTTTGCTCGAGCTCTTACGGTGTCGAATTACGAATACGTGATAACGTATTCGTATGTTATTTTCAATTTAAAGTATGGAAATAAATTTTGGTAGGAAAAAAAAATTTTTTTTCAAAATATCTTTCCATTTTCAATTTGGACGTTTATTGGTATCCATAAAGACAGGAAGAGACCCAGAGAGGAAGCGTCCATCAGTTTTAATGCGTCGACGGATGTTAACACTTGAATGTTCCTTAAGGCGGTATCTTTGAACGATCGCACTAATAGATCGTCAGTCTTAAAGTTTCGCCAGGCCTCAAGCCGCATCCGTATAAGAGTGCAGACGACTACCGCTTAGCTACTACAAGAGGAACCCTGGAGGAATGGATGGATACAAAAAAATACTCGACTCCGCTTGGAAAATGGTCCCGGAGGTCGAGGATAATCCTGCGTACCATTTAATACTTGATTGCCGATAGGACCAGGCTGATCCATCAGTGAGCGGATGGCCTAACGGTGGGGCCTTAATATTTCACAGCCAATTTGGGAAAAAATCTTGGACTCTCGCTACGACGGCAAAAGCTTCCGCTAGTACGAGAGCTGAGGGGAAGATGGGGCTGAAGTTCATGAATTTAAAGCGAAAACATTTGTAAACGTTTGTTCGATACAAAATGTCCAGATGCATAATGCAGTACGGATACTAATGGCGGTATGAATATTTGAACAATTTTTTTTTTTGAAAAATGGAAACTGGTTATGAAAAAAAAAATTTTTTTTATATATCACATCTTTCTGGTACTTTCACGTGCATCAATTTTCATGTGTGTTTATTGGTAACAGTGTCACGTTATTACGTGTTAAGTTTCTGGCGACGAGACATGTGTTACCTATGGGACGAGACGTAAAGTAAATATTATGAAAATCGTCTAGGTATTCTCACCCTCTTTTCACCCTCGTCCAATGACGTATTAATAGTCCTCGAGTGTTGCAGCATCCGACACAATGCCTATACAGATTCGAAATACATTCATCCGTCGAATAAAAATTCGTACCGTCTCCTGTTTGCTCAGCTTGGACGGACCGCGTCGTGACGCTGTCGTCGGCACCCATTCTGCCAAGAGAAGGAAATAGGGGTGGGGGGAAGGGGTCCATGGGAGATAGAAAAAGGGAGAAAAAAAGATGAGGGAAAAGCCATGGAAAAAGAGTGGGAAAAAAACATGAAGTGCAGTGTTTGTTCAGGATCCTTATCCACATACCCGACTCTAAGGGATGATGTGAACGGGAATGGGGTGGACAATTGACACAATGCCACAGGGAGTAATTTTATGTTTACTCAAAGTACTCTGAAAATTTCGTCCCTGACGTTTAATTCTGATGTTACATTTTTCGTGTGGCCTTCATATTTTTTTTATCAATTCAAAATACTAAAATTGTCTTCGTCCGACAACCCCACGGGCTTGTAGTAAAAATTTGTTGTGGAACATTAAAAATATTTTTAATATATTTTGAATGCATGTTTACGTGTGTGTATATATATATATATATATATATATATATATTTATGTGCCTTATCACCCAAGGCTCTATATTACGTGTCATATATCTTATCGGAAATGCGCAATTGAATTTTCCCGCAATTTTCGCCAGCAAATCACTGTATTAGGTTACCGGGTAACCGAGGATGATGAATTCTGAAATATATGGGGATGAAGACGAGAGGAGAGACGAGAGGTTGGTCTAGAAACGAGTCAAAAATGGCGGTTTGGTAGGAAGTTGCAAAGATCATAAAATGGCTCATCGCTGTTTGCTCGGATGGTGTTTACTCTATCCCCAGGAGCCTCGTGGTAAATCCTATGACGCAGGGAGAAGGAGAGAGATGAGAGATACGTGATATATGGGAATAAACGTGAAACAGAACGAGTGGGAAAGCAGTAGGAAGAAAGATAGTCCGTGGGCTTCATGAAAACTCGATTATTGAGGAAGGGGGGAAATAATGTTAGACTTATACCAGCTAAACTAACAAGACCCTTCGTCCTCCTTTTCTTTTCGGTCGCCATTCGTCTCTCCTGCCCGCGTATTTGTTCGCCCTTATATTCCCTTGACAAGCACATTCCAATTGCTCTCGTTCCCCTAATGTTCTCACCGAATACCATAGACACGTATTTACTCGTATTATCAGGACAGAAGCTATTGCTGTATTAATCACCAATCAAAGCTATAAGAAGCATCGAATGATAATGTTAATAATAAAATTTTGATAATAAAAATAAAAAAAATTGTATCAAAAATCCAGTTAATTTTCCTTAATAAAATATGTAAAATTCAATATCACCCAAAATTTTTTTCCAAAATTTTCATAACTTTCATCTCCTTCGATCGCATCGATCAACCTAAGAAGTCACAGCGCAAGAGTGATGGAAAAAAATTCGCGAGTAAAAACAGTCGCAGAATCGGGTCGCATCTCGGGCATAAATCAAGAGTCCGGGACTTAATTATTTTATGTAATCGTCCATGAGTAAGCCGCATGAGGGAAACGACGCGATTTAATTAAAGTTCCGTGAATGAAGTGAAGATTGTGAAATTCGCGCGGATGAGGTAAACGAGGGTGAAGGAAGGGTCGGGTGGGGAGGGTACCACCCCACACAATCCGGACCGTGCAGATGAGGACTGTGGGAGACTGGAGTCTCTCGTAGATTTTTATCGACGTTCAAACCGGAAGTGAGCGCGAGCGCTTCAAAGCATTAGGCATTGTGCCAACGTTACGAAATCACGTGGTCGTCGTGCTCGTGCGAAAATAGATTCCTCGAAGAAGACGAGGACAGGAGAACCGATGGAAGAAGAAAATCAGTGCAGGTAGAAAAAGTTGAAGTGGAAGCGTAACTATATCTTATACATGTAATATATATACATACTTCTGACACACAGCCGGAGAAGGAAGTGGTGAGTCAAGAAGTTTCTAGAAACACAGTGCAAGGTATTCGAATCCTCGCGGGAACGAAGTAACGTGCAATTCAAGTTCCGAGTTAAGACGCTGTTAGGACTTTGCTTTACTTCCATTTTCAATCGGACAATTGCGTGAGATTAGCTGGCTGCTATATTTCCTGTAAGGTCGAAAGGCAGAAGCACACTATAAAATAAAAAGATTTTTGGTCCTTTTTCAAAATTCAAAATTCAAAACAGTCATATGGAATTTTAATCAGGTATTGATATTGATACTCTAAATAAAATGCAATTTTGAGGGATAACGTATATGTACGTTACTTTGGATTTAATATGTAACTCGCTTTTAAATTTGGCGCCGGAAGTTCTCTTTGAAATGCACAAGTACCTGGTGGCCTCGTGGCCCTGGTTTAAGGGTGCGTGCATCTATTGGTAGCTGGGATGCCATTCCATTTCAGGAAAATAAAGCGAAAGGAAAGGTAAATATTTTCGGAGGTAGCCACGCTCTACGACACGGCTGGGCGGGTGCACTTTAACGGCATTATTGGGGCCAGCTAGGTAAACAGGAGGCACTCATTCATGAAGGCAGCAACGGCCTCTTCGTAGGTGCCTTAGCTCTGCGGGTAGCAGTTAATCGGGATTGAAAATCCAGCCAGGGATTTTTGGATTGTTTATATAATCGTCTGAGCTGCCGAGAAAGAAAATATTAAGAAAAACATTAACAAAGATACAAGTACCTACTATGTACGGTTTGCTTGAGGAACATAAAATTGCCTATAAAAAATGAAATATAAATAAATTAAATATATAATGAAAAAATTGAATTTTCCAAAACAAACATTTTTCATTCATTTTTCAAAATCGTTCAATTACTCAAACTTGTAGTCACTACGAGTCTCTTAATGAAAAAATTTCAAATATCTACATACGTAACAAGACAATAAACCACATAGTGAAGTCGTTTCTATAGGCAGGTTCGATACCCAACCTCATTTCAAGGGCGGAGCGGCGTGACACTATAGGTAGACCATGACAATGGGGTTGTCAATCAGCATTTGACCCTCGGCTTTGGCGGTAGCAACCCTTTCGGACGCTCCCACCGGATACGTTGACCACGGAAACCTACCAGGATGAAAGGGAAGTCTATCCGTGGAGCTTTTTGCAAAAGCCTTTTTTACGTACCCTTTAATTTTTTGCCCATCCCCCATTTACAAAATGTTAGTCGGTAACGGTGACCTTTGGAGATTTTGGGAATTGGGATTTTCATGAGAAAAATAAATGTACGTGAACAAGTAGTGTATATAGTGTGTACTATACATAATAACAATGGTATACCGAGCCCTTAGTGAAATTCTTTGAAAAAATGTACAGTTAAGGGTAAAAAGTTATTTGATACATTTTTTTTACATATTCTTTTATCTTTCAGGAAATGAGTCGCTTTTACGTTTAAACTTCTTCTTTGGTCCATCGCAATAATCAAGATATCCAATATTACTTCAACCCTGCCAACTGCGAACATTTTCCTTCTAATTAAAGCGCGAAGTCTGATATACCCGAGCATTATTAATTCCGTTCTGTTTTATTAGATTTTCTTACTCTAGGTAAGCAGTGCAATACAGTCATATATATACATATATATTTACCACCCTTCTCAAAGTTATTTCAAATATAAATCATATATACGAGTATAATGTATGGAAGCATGGACAAATATTATGATTATAAGATACAATAAATAAATGAAAAAACGTAAAATACCAATAATGATAATTTCTTATTTTTTTTTTACTAGCAATCACCAAGCTTCCATTATTAAAATTTTCAGCATTTAACAATACATACAATTTTTATAAAAAAAAAAAATTGCTATCAATAATCATGATAAACTACCCTGACACTGGTTCTTTGAAAAATCATATAATTTTCCTTATATCCATTTCTATGATCTTTTTCTCTGAGCAAGAAAACGCCCATGCGGACCTTTCTCAAGCCTCCCCGCCACCACGTGGGACTTATGGGGAATAAAGAAATGTTTAGTCAACAATGTAAAAGTTATCCATGCGGGAAGCCTATGTCATTGTCATCCGACCATGTACGTGTGACTAGATTTATTTAGCCTTTTCGTTGAAATTTCGCATTGACAGTTTAAACGGCTTATTCAAGTAGGGTAGAAAGACTGTTGGATACATACAGATACCCTATTGAGATAGTAGGTATAGTAAGAGCGAAGGTGATATTTTCAAAAAGAAGGTCTTTCTTATGGATCTTAGTAGGAAAAATCTTTAAAGGCATTTACACTTTAGTCTGAAAATCCAAACTCGACAAAGACGTCACCTTAACACGAGTTTAACGAGAACTTTTCGAACGGAATCCCCTTTGTCGAGATAATATCGCGTATCTCAGCAGACTTGAATCAATGATGTTTTCCAAAGATGGATATATTAAAACTTTTTCAATTTCACGAAGCCGAAGATTTCGGATTTCCTAATTGGCAACATTGCGAAAATCGTTGCTGGTAATTATTACGGAATATTCTTTGTATTTCATTTTACTCGGAGCTTGATTGAAATTATTGCATTATAAAGTTACATTAATAAATATAAAGTATAGTAAATTGATAATTATTTTTTTATACATTTTTTTTTTTTTCACAAAATCCATAGTCACAAATTGGACGACAGTTAACCGAGCAGTGATTTCCTTTTTTTTTTTTTCAAAATTCTAATATATATATATATATATATATATATATATATCGTATTACAGGATAAGGGGAGTAGAGTAAAGGAAGGATAGGGATGCATTAAAGAAAAACGAGTAAAGTCTTGAGCTTAACGACATTTTACACCAGGGAAACCTAAAACTGCTCGTAATCCGTCGAAAAAAAAAAAGATGGCGATACAAAAGCTTCTCCCTTCCTCTACTTATCTTCCCAACTCTTCCGATTTGAAACAAAGCGAGATTGGAGGGTTGGTCTACTTAGGTGAGGGTAGAAAGGCGACCGCCTTGGGGTAGCAAATCGAGTAGATAGAAATAAGAGAAATAAAGTAAGGATGGAGGGTAAAAAGATTTCATTAGGGTTCGTTCGTAAATTAGCAATTTAAAAACAGTCCTAGCATCTTTGTACACCTGGTCGATTGTCATTTGAGTACTAGACGTATTACAGCATCAGTACTACGAACCTGGTGTACATTTGAATCTAAGGCCTATTCGTGTTAACACAAGCCAAACCCGTAATACAAACGACCATAAAGCCACGTGGTACCCGGACTTCAATTTAAAAAGTAAAGAATCCCGAGGAGCCTTAACTTTAATAAATTTGCATTTTGAAATTTTCCCCAAAATACGATATAAATGTATCATTTATTTTTTGTCTAATTATACGTAAAATACGTGTAACGAAGTCGAGAAAAATTTTCTTCTAAAAACGTCACCGAGGGCTAAAAAATACGTTAAAGAAATAAATTCGTATCCTCATAAATAAATATATGACTTTTCCTTTAGCCTTTACAACAATACCAAACGAAATCTGAGATTTCACATTCCGATAGGGAAGAGGATTGCTCCAATTACGTGGCATCGAGAAACTTCTTCTTATCCAGCTAAAGACCCTTTTCCGGCGAGTGCTGTTCCTTGATTAAAGGCAAGTCCTGAGAAAAACTTGTTTACGATACAGCATAGCGTTTCAGGGTAACAGTTAAGTACGTAGCCAAGAGGTACTGCGAAAGCAGTGCCTTTACGAGGGTGGCTCGAAATTCCTTGTGCCTTGTGTGACTACAGAGCAAAGTTGGCGAAATTATTTTCCCCTAGGTTGGTACACCCAACCAAACCTGCCTGTTATCGGTCCATGAGAATTTCAGTTTAATTTCGCAAAATGCAAATGACAACAAATATATATATATGTGTGTACGCAGACGCATAGTTATATATATGACAGTACCTATCGCGAAGAAGGTATTGATACAAGATAGTGAATGGAAATGTATAAGAGAGAGAAGGAGATAAAGTAAATAAGTGACTGAGGCAGAGAGTGAAAAGGGGTAGAGAAAGGGATGAGAAAGCATGTTCGTACATTTAAGTCTTATCGGAGGAATCCACGCTGTGCGGAATGGAGACGTCACCACGTTGCGATTACGTCGCGAAACATGAATCACCTTGAAGTATTTGGTTATCACGATAAAAGAACGAAAACTGGATAAATTTTCGGTGAATCGGGACTTTCGGAGAATTTTGAAAAAAAAATTAAAATCCATAAGCTTGGTCGTGGGTATGGTGAAAAAAAAAAAACTGAATAACGTATATGAAATTGTAAAAGAAAAATTAGAAAAAATTGTTCTATTATGAATTTTTTGGGTTAAATTTGGAAAATTTTGTTAGGTGCGGTTACTATTTTTGGTGGCTACCGTGTAAGCGATGAATACTATTGAGGGTGGTTTTTCAAAAGACCTGTGCAAGATAGTCAAGGGATGTTTGACAATGATGGGCTTGACCTTCTCTCATATTTAGGGTCCATCGATTCCATTGTCTCGTAACTGTCACAGGACGTAGGTCGTAGATGTAGGCTTTTCTCTATAGGGAAGACCGTAGTATCAGCCTTTTAAGTTCAGTCGCGAAGGGTGGCGAAGGGTAGAGAATGGTTTACCTCAGGACCAAAAGCCACCCTCGTAAAACTGACTACTACCGCTCGCACTCCTCGACGTGATGAACAATAAATTATTCTCACCTAATTTTACCTTGTCATAAATAATACTAGCTTTTCGGTGCTTAAGGTCCGTGACCTTATGCAAGCCTATATACGCCCCTGACATTCTTGCGTCTTTATTACTAGCACACATTACCCAGTAGCTGCGGCCTGTTTCGACTGGGCCACTGAGAAAGCAACTTTTCCTTGACTGATCCGAACTTACCCATAACCATAAATTATGGGTGACCAGATTTTGAAAATGGTTGAGAGTTTATTTCGTGAAAATTTGAATGGAGAAACAATGTTTGTTGTAATTATTTAATGAAAAAATTTATATCTTTAATTATAATAATAATAAGCCTCGTTAATATTTGAGCCTCCGCAGTGCCGTAGCTTGAAAATAATAAATGCTCGATATTTTCTTGCATTATCGTTGAACGCGTAAACGTTAAGCCTCGTTCACAGTCAAATGCAAGCCAGACTTACCACGTCGAAGTTTTCGCACGTAAAAGTCAGCAGGCAAACGAGAAAGCAAATTTGGTCACGCTTTCTATTAACCTTTGACCCGTAACTCGTGACTCGACTCGTGGCTTGCACGCTTACGCAAATTTACCCCCCGTTAAAGCGTGAAGATATTTACGCGTGGACTCACCCCCAAGAGAGAGGGAGAGAGCGAAGTGGGTCAAGTGCTTTTACGCATTATACGTAAAATGCTAGAGAGTGCGTGAAAATGCGTACCCGACCTAAAATTTTCATAATTTTTCTATGTCGGTTTCTACTTCCCTTTTCAACCGTACTGTATTAGTTTTAGCTCTCTGGGTCTCTGTGTCAAATAGTCGACCGGTTGACCGACATTTTTACTAACCTCCTCCGCGTCAATTCTTCAATGCATAATTTACGAGCACTTTTATCCCAGAAGTCATTGTTCGTCACAGCGTGACAAGGGTATTTGGAAATGAAAATTTCTCCAAGAGAATTTAGGTGTTGTTACTCGGAGCTTGACGCGTGGTAGTAAAACTGGTGGTCGGGATAATAAAAATTATTTTTGAAAAATGCTCAAAGTACTTTCGTTAGAATTTTTGAGAAAAATACTTTTTAGAGGCATAGAATGCCTGATGATTAAATGACGAAAATATAGCTATAGGTTAAATATTGAAAATTCCAAATTTTGCTTTTTTTTCTGTCAATTTATCTGACCTTATTGTACATATTTTATGTATACCTTGTATATATCACGTCGGACTCACTGCATGAGAATTGCGTGCGTTTACATATATGTATGTACCAAAAAAAAGGGCCCACACGATGCTTGGCAGTTAACTAGAAATTATTTCGTAAACGCTTAGAGATACTACAAGCACGTGCTGCCCTCTGGTTTAATGTTCTCTGGTGGCGAAGCTCGAAAGGCCAACACCTGCGGGTCGCATTGAATCAATCGCTACACACTGTGTACCTCCTGACGAAATGAAACGTTAAACTTTCCTAATATCCACAAATTTCAATAAGTTTACGAGCAATAATAGTCGGAATTCTTTTTACAAATCATCAGACGGTGAAACGCTTGAGATATTTTCAATGTAAATCAGAAAAATATACCATTGAAATTTCGTAACCTACTAAGTGCCATAACATCGGTGAATTAATGTATCCCGTTATAAAGATATTTAAAAATTTATCTCGTTAAACATTAAACACGAAAATAATCGAGGAACGAATGTGTCGATAAGATAATGAAAAATTCGCTATTTTTATCCTTCAAAATTTATTCCTCTTTAAGGAATGTCTCGTTATAAGCCGAACCGAATGAATTTCGAGATTTACGTAATTCCGTGTATTTATAACTCACCCTGTATACCCGTCGTAGATACGATGCCAATTAGCAAAGCGCCAATTTTACAATCTGACAGACAGAGAAGAAAAAGCTTCCTGCATTTCCTGAAATATTTACAAATCTAGGTTGCTGTTTAAATTTCAAGTGTCAGAGGATTCCGGGGGTTTCCCGATATATCTGATATTACGTAGTACGAAACGAACCAATGAGAATCAACCGTCGTTTATTTTCTCCACGTCTTCGGTCCACTGTTCTCAGATTAATAAAAAATTGCATAAATTGTCAAAAAAAAAAAAAAATTTCAAGATGGACGATCATATTGAATTCATATTTATCTTAATTATAGTCTTTTATTATTTTTTATTATTATTTTAACCCATTAGACATTTATAGAAAATTTCATATTCGCCTTTCGTCCTTTTTTTTTTTTTTTTGAAAAATGCTAAATTTCCACGCCTTTCTTGATACATTCAACAGAGAGATAAAATCACTTATGGGTAATCTGGATCAAAAATTTATCTCGTTCATTATAATTTACTAAATGCTAATCTCATGTAACAATTACAAGTGCGAGCTATCTTACCGATCGGATGAGATTGCTGGTTTCAATATATTTAATGGTCCAGGATTATCTAGGAGGATTCAGACATCAGGATTCACCTGTTCTCCATAATCGATAGTTCCCAGAATCGTATTGCATACCGTACCGTTCTGGTAGTATTTCAGATCTTATCCATTCGAGTCCGTATAGAGTAGCTGCTTTCCCATAAACGGCAATGCTACTTATCCAGAATTTCTTATTCGAAAATCAGCATCACACAAGTAACGATATAAATTCAAATAAGAAAACGAAAATAGCAATACCAATAAAAAATGTCAAAAATACCAAAACCCAACCTAAATTCCAAAAATCTTCAATCCCTCAAAACACCCAAATATCATCATGAATTAACCAAGTCACAATACTCTTAAAGTACGATCGATGGTTCGGCGTATAAAGCATAGTTAAAAATAAAACTACCATTAAAAACCAAAATAACGATCTCTAAGTAAAATCAACCGAAACTGATACCAGTTCTATAAAATAAAATAAAAAATATTTTTACCCCCAAAAACTCAACCCCTCTAACAACTCAATTTCCAAACCCAATTAATACCAAATTCACGTCAAATCAGCATCCAAATTCTACAACCAATAACAAATAAGTATTTCAACGTTCCAAACACGTGTTCAACCTAAACCCAAATATCTGTGTCCCAACGTTAAAATGTCTATAAGAAAACATCGAATTCTATTTCCACCCCAATCCTCTATTCCCACATGATATTCTCAACCCCTATCTTTAGAACAGAAGCAGTGCCAGTATATTTAGTCTAATGACATTTGAATTCTAATATAGCATGACAGTCTCAAGACTACGACCTATGGCCGTAATGCTTGGAGCAGCTTCAGGGTTACCAGGAATGCGTGTGGCTGCGGCAAAAGCATCTACTGGGTCCAGTTATCTATCTACGCTGATGGGTATCTGTACCAATCTAACAGAACGGCTACAGCAGTGTCAGAATCTTCTCGAAACATTTTTTTTTCACCTGCTCGCGCTACTCCTCTTCCCCTCTCTCTCTCTCTCTCTTCCCTTGATCCCAGTGGTCCATAGGAGGGAAACGATAATCCCATGCGATTATTTTTTTTTTAATTTTATGATTTTTTCTTTATCCCAGCATCCCACTTGTTTTATCTCAATTACCACGGTACTATTGACTATTGGTAAAACTGATATACCTGCCGCCCATACATGGCTAAGCACTGGAAAGCGTTGATTAAAACCACGCTTGATGGTTCTAAGTTAATTAACAAAGAGGGAGTAATTGTCAAACGGTTCCGCCTGTCTAATAAATATGAAAATTCGTGATAGAGTCTATGGATAACGGCAGTGATAACGGCAGACACCACTTTCCATAGTCACACGAGTACGGTTGACCATTGAATATTTTCATGGTTGGTAAATAACGATCCCGTCCGATATGGTTTGAATGTAAGAATTTTGGATCACGTGAAAAATGGACGTTCTCAATGAATTCCAAGCTAAACAATATTTTTGGATAACCAATTATTAACCCTGGATATCCACATTGGTTATGGAGCTACGAAAAATCGAAGGGGACACTTGGCTCGTCTTATTTAATAAATTCCAACCAGTGACCCAAATACGGCAATGGAACTTGAAGCTTTTCTTCAATAAATTTCAAACGGTGTCCTAGTCGCTTAGTTACGACCTTTATGGATTTCCACGAGCTTCGCTGCTCGACCGACGTTATTTTCTATTGAGAAAAAACACGTGACATTTTTTTTTTTAAATTCCACATATAAATACTACGTAATAATAGCATCGATTTCACGTTAATTAAATTATAAACTTATAATGAATAAGCGACCAAAATTTTTGACATCGGTCATTTCCATTTCGTCTCTGTAGGTTGGTAACACAAAAATATAACAGAGCGTACGAAGCTCCATTTTTCTCAGGGAACGATTCCACGTAAAAGACCCATTTTATACGTTAAGATTCTTTACGTCCAACGCATTCCAGAAATATCATCCTGGATCGCCAGTCTAACGATAACGGGTTGCGTGCGGCGGCCATTTCTTGAAAAGTGAATATTTTTTTATTTTCTTTTAAAAAGTCATCCACGTTGTTTACAGAACTCAATTCCCACTCAAGTAGCTGGAAGCAGGTGTCATCCGGTTCTCATTCGAAACGGGCGTAGTTTAGTATTTAGTACAGGGGCAATAAATATTACTCGGTATTTATCATCATTCCAACTTGTACCTGTTATCTAGATACGAATTAATTACAATAATAAACCGCATACATAGTATTAATAATTATATTCACCGCAACTGCCCCATTAGTCGCTCTCATCAAGGCGATCCCTAAAGAATTGCCATGACGTTTATTCCCTAGTATCAAAAAGTCCCTAGCATCCCACGTTAATGGCAGGTAGACACTCGAAATTTTAACATGAAAAACAAATTCGTATATCCCTTCTTTTATTTTATTCCCAAAATTTCACAAGGATCTGAACCTACTCTTCATATCTATATAGAACTAAATGTTGATTAGTTACTAAATTAAAAGTCAGACCCTCATCAAGCTGAGATATTCCCAAAAGCCGAACCAACCCACAGTCACGTGACCCTCGCACTGACTAACGGTCATTATACATCTACATATATATATATATAAATTAATGCAACATCAAAGAAAGTAGCAGATAAGTACAAAATAAATGTTGCAACAAGAAACAATATTTCTCTTAAGGGATGCTGATCACGTGACAAGTCCCACGGTGGTGTCCAGGTCCTTCTCAATTAATATTTTTTATCTTAACTCGCGGTGCACCTCTCAAACGGCTCACTAATTAGTTCCTCAGGGATTCCCACCACCCCAAAACAACCTCAGACCATCCGACTACCCAATCATTCGATGCGACTCGTACCGCTCTAATGCGCATGCGCCAACTTGGCAAAGTATGCAAATGCATGGCGAAACGTTACCAGCCTCTACCTATACCTATAGTTGCACTCTGTTTAATCAGAGCATATTCATAAAATATTCCCAAGTAAAACCGACTCCCTGATTGCACTTTAACTGCTCCCCGAAAGCGTTTAACTTGACTCTTTCTTGGTACTGTTGGAATTTATAAAACACAACTGTATATTCGTGCCACGTACTTATATATAATATATATATATATATATATATATATATATGTTAAAAGATACAGTCTACCGTTTAGAATGCATTATACATTATATTTAGCATACTATGTTATAGTAAAGACTAATGTTAACTAGGGGTGTATAGGAAGAAATATGTATTTGAACGACACAGTGGATTATTACTATATACAATGTTTGCATAAAATAAAATTGTTAAATTTATGTGATAAGAAGAATTTTGGTGATTATGATATTTTCTAGTGATTTAAGGCGGTGAATTTTTTATTCGTATGTATATCCTATACACAGACTGTATTGGTTTGTTGATCTCGAAAAATATTATACACCTGCTGCAGATCGTAATTGCTGAAATGCAACGAGAAACTCATCTCGAGTATCACGCCGAGACGTCGCTTTACTACCATACAAAGTACGTATAATAGTCACAGGACGACGTCTGAGCGAACCTGTTACGTTATGTTCATAAAGTCAGACGTAAGGAGTACTCGGGTATCCTGAAACGCTTTGTCTGGGCGTCGCGACGCTCGGGAACTCAAAGGACGGGACGAGAGTCTGTTTTTGATGTGTTAATAACAAATGACACGTGGAGAAGGACTGGAGGCTGTTAAGAAAATGTGGACTTTAACGTAAAAAAGTGTGTGGGATTGAACGATGATATATATTAATATAAAAAATGGTTTGATATAAAAAAAATGTATGAAAAAAAAAATGATAAAATAATTAGTTTAATTAATATTGTGAGTTTGTATTGTTTGCTGAAAAAATAAGTTGGTTGTCGGTAACAAGGTGTAAATAAAAATTTTGAATTTTCATCCAAACGCGAGCTCTTGATGAATTTCTAATGATAATATCGTATATGCACGTATAGATAGACTTAGGGCGCATTTCTATGGCGTCGCGGCCGTCGTCGCTCTGTGCTGATTACTCGACTCGAATGGATGCCGACATTATCGAGATCGCTCGGAAGCCTCGAGTTTAACGAAATCCGAGCGACAGCCATTTACTCGCATCGCGTTACCTTGGAAAGGCGCCTTAACTCGGTACGAATCCTTTTAGCTGTCGCGCGAAACGTCAGCCCGAGCTAACGCTTGCTTTAATGCAAACCCTGCTTTGTACTATACGTATAACGTGGACGTAAAGTGTCGCTCGACGATTCCGTAACACGCAATAGCGATAGCGCACACGTTAGATCTAACGTAGCATCTGCTTCTGCATATCTAGCTTACAGAACGCGGTGCTACTTACCGTACGTAGACGGCTATACTCTGGAGATAAGGTAGAGCGGAGGGAATTGAAAATGGAAACATACAATTTTCCAGTATTAGATTCGAAAGTTGAACGTTAAGAAGTTTCGCTCGATAACAGAAACTGTAACGTCCGTTACCCGTGGGAATTCATTTCTTATCAATTTATCTCCAACCTAGACATTTCATTTGACTAAGACACTTTTCGAACAGCAAAGACCTCGTTGATGGTTTAAATAATTATTTATGTTTTTCTACTAACATATTATTTCCATGATAATACATTCCCATCAGACGTTAGTAATGGATGGTGACGTTTGGCTATGGTCCAAAATCGGATCTTACGTAAGACACTGAAATAACAGGTATGGATAAGGATTGAATGTCGAGCACAGATCCGGTGGCTCTTATAAGAGCCCTTGGCTCTTCTAGAAGATTCACGATTTCCCTGGACGTGGGTCTCTCGACCAATCGGCGTAGCCGATTATCCTCGAGTGTTGCCCGAAGGGTCCCACTTGGACCGGTAGCACCAGAACACGATGGCTGAGCAGCCTGCGTTCTCGCCACCATTATCCCTGCCCTCAGGGGTCCTGCTCCAAATTGCAGGATTACTTCGGTGAAACCTGATTGCTGAATATAATTGTTTATTCATCGCAGCAAGCGAAAGCGAGCCTCTCATCACCCGCAGCGCAGCAAGATATATAAACTCCATGGACCAAACCTTTTTGAATTTTCAACGCTTTTTTGAATCTTTGAGCAGCCACTGTTCTTGCCTTGAAAAAAGTTTCAATATTTTATTCTTTTTTTTTTTCAAAATTATTTTACCCCATCACCCAGTAGTACACGTGGTTACGATGTGAGTGTATATTATTTTTTTTTTTTTGACAGACCAAGATTATTTTTCATTTTAAATCGTTTTCTTCGAACTACCCCTAGAAGGGTCTGTTATGAATTGTTGCTCGGGCAACGTAAAATTTTACTCTACTTACTGGAAAATATTACTTCCACCGAGTTATAATTCATGCGCTCGCATTACGAGTTTCTTTTTGTTTCCCTGTTAGTCAAGGCGCAAGACAAACAGTGTAGATGGCGAAGCCTTCGGGCGAGCATCAATCCTTAGCGAAAATAACCCTTCGTTAAACCTGCCGGATGTGAATTAAGCAACTTTTCTAAAACCCACAAAAAAAATAGTCTCGTTAATATTTCGTGGTTATGAAAAAAAACGTGCAAAAGTATTGTTTACAAAAAAAAATTTTTCAACCAAATACTTCAGTCGTTATAACAGAATTAGGTTAAATTGATAAGCAGATACAAAGCCAAGTAACATAATACGTAACAAGTTTATTAAATGTATTAACATACCAAGGTGCGAAATTAGGAACCAGCCTTATCAGTCAAACTTATGGATAAAAGGGGGTGCGTCATCTCGCGGGTGTCTTGGGGTTGTTCGAATCATCCAAGAATACCCTTAATCCTCTTCATCTCCCCAACTTCAACCCTCATACGAGTACCTCGCGTTAATATTGGCGTCAGGGAGTTTAGATTAGGAATTCATTCGGTTGAACGGAGTCGCAGTCACATCGAGGAAATTCCACTAAGAATAGCAAATTACGGTAGCGTTGACTGGACCGCGGTTCAAGCCACAATGGCTAATTAAAGAGCATAGCTAAGCAAGTTCCAAGGGTAGTTTTGGCAGAGGGTTACTTCGAAAGACAGTTGGGATATAGGGGTTGTGTTATAGATGGTGTAGCTAGGATGGGTGCTCACGGTGCTGCTAGTACGTACCTACGACTAGGGTTGTTACTAAGGGTAGGTTTTAGGGGTGTGGGTGACGTTTGGTCTTTGGTACCTATACTCGCTATCTAGAATTCTAAGCTCTTTCTCTTACAATACATATATATATCCTCTTTCTTCCTCTAGCTTCATCTTCTGGTACAGATTGAAGTGTCACATGAAACCCCGCATCGAATTCTGTCAGGGCGCAGCTAGGCTACGCCGTAGTTGACACAAAAGCAAACTAACGTTTCGACTAATTGCTCGCTACTAATTAGCCAGCAATTCGGTATTCCAGTGAGCGTGAAATAAGGGATCGGGTCCAGTCAGGCTCCCTTTGAATTACAATATGTATTGATTCACGACCATCCACCAGAATCTGCCAATTGGTTCTACTTGAATCATCATATTTAAACGTCTCACACTTTCCCGCCAATCTGTGACTCCGTAGTCATGCCTTTCATGATCTTCAAGCCCAAGCACACATGATCAGATCCGTGAATGTCGAATCGGGGAATAAAATTTTGAAAAAAAAATTTTTTTTTTCAAAATAGTTACTACTAGTCAAAAACACCTCTAGACGTATTCATCTCTTTGGCTATTCTCGACTTCTGATGTCAGCCAATTGTACGTGAGCTGCGTCATGGATGGCACTGGCGTAATATTATTCTACGACTGCCAATAAGTCATCTCCGGGTGCAGCCAGGTCGTAGACGTTCCATTCGTGCCACGTCGAAAGTAATGCAACTTTTACCGGAACGTCTGAAAGTTATTTCGTCCAATTCATTACATCGCGTAGCTCAGCGAGAGCTACGATGAGATTAGATGTCTCTCGCAAGCTAATAGACTGTCGTCTCGTCGGTAAGAGAGTTTCCTGTCTTACCGTAGACGACGTTAAAAGTCAACGTCGTCTCCATCAGCTCAGTCCCTTGTATCAGATCGTTCGCTACGCTTACAGCACACGTGGATCCGTAAATCGTGCACAGTGACGTAATCATATTTGCAGCATTAGCACGGCACGCGCTTTTGTCACTGACGAGAGAAAGCGTCCGTGGGCGTCGCGACGCCCCATTTCCCGAAATCCGGCGTTAACCATTGTGACCACAGATATATATATATATGAACCTGTGGGATTTTCATGGGAAATCTATATGCTCCCTTTGCGAACGTATATAAGTGACCGTAAAGGCGAATCCACAACATGCATGACACGTGTTCTCTTTGTCAGGGAATAATTCGGATTAAAATAATTATTCACCTTATTTCACCTACGCGTACAGTCGATTGACTAAAATTTTCATCGGTGACTGTACTTCACTTTTTTATCATACAAGCACATACAGTTGTTTCAAAAGTGCACGTGGCAATTCGTCAGACGTGTCTATATGCCAATGGCGTAGACGCTACGTTTCTTAGCATTTCATGGTAACAAGGGTTTTACGACGGTCTCGTTCAGACTTAACCAGGACAGACATACAGAGTTGAATTTCCGGCCAGCGCTGTACACGTCATACATCTCATACGTAATCCTCGTGATACGTGGACTGGCTAAAAAATGTAAAAAAAATTGTTAATACCGAAAACTTTTCAGAAAAAACTAACGTTCTTGGTAAACGAGTCTAACGTGCCGACTGTAATAAGCGAGTCTGATGAATTTTTCTCTTTTCGTCTCTTTTTCTATTTACTTCTACCCTCTTCCGTTTTTCACATCCTTAATTTCTGCGCTCCTTTTTAAATTTCCCGCTTTTACCTAAAGCTTCGTATATATATCTTTCTCTCTCTTAATGTCACCATCAGCAATGAAATTGTCCTTCCGCCCCGGTAGCATCCCTTTAGTTGGACGCCTGACGTAACGTCATAACGTCACGGCAGCGTTAATAGGACAAGCAGCGCTGCGCTTTGCCCCGAAAGTACAGGAAACAGGGCGAAAAATGAAATTTTGTAAAGACACGTAATTCCTCAACTTCCAGCAGCCTGCAAAATCCTTTTCGCGCGAACGCGAAACGATCCGGCAGTCCACTAGGGCAGATTCAGCGACCAGCGAAAAGCTTGGAGTGAAATAGAAAAATTGAATCAATCCGAAAATACAATTATGAGAATATTTTTCACTGAGATCCATGACGCAACGGCCATTCTTGATACGAATGGTGAAAAAAATATTCCAATTAAAGGATGCGCCTATTTATAATTCATACATATAAAGGTCGAGTCAAAGGATCAAATGAAAGAGTGAATAATTTAGGGCAAATAACCCAGTACAGCTGACCGTACATAAATTCTCGAATAAATGATGAACACGAGGCACCCTGTGAAATACGCGAAAGCACCCATAAACGCAGCTATAGTTATACCGTACAAGGTATATAGGATTTCAGTCTAAAAAGGAAGGGGGTTCCCCGGCTGTTATATATATATATATATATATATATATATATATATACCATGTGGGTATACAGGTATATATATATATATATATATATACACAGAGGTATAAATACGATGCATGCAGCAGTATCAGACTATAGATGATATCTACTGGACACTACCTACCCCATGGGGGTGACTCGCACGGCCCTGAGAGCACAAACTACCCATATCTATACGGTACTGTGCTCATATATGCCAACAAACCCGCGAACCCCATTGTATTACTTATCTGAGTACTTTGTCACACGCGCACTTTTTTTTCGACTATACATCCATGGGGCTAACCTCCGAGTTTGTTACGGGGTTAAGCTGCCGATTTTATTCGGAGATTAAGTGCATTACCAGTCGTGACTCTCTCGGTCGGTGGTCGGCTTAAAAAAAAGCCAGAAAAGAATATCTAAATGATCTTCACCCTCTTTCACCCCCCTCTCGCTGTCTCTGCTTATCCCCCGCACGCCCTTTCATCTATTACCCCACCTACCAACCCCCCAGTCTCTATGTACTCTAGAGAACTTTTCTCTCCTCGAGATCATCCCCTATTGCAAGTCGTTTCACCCTGTAGCACCGTAGTTATACGCCCTTCGTACACTTTCCAACCCCTATGGGAAAACAAGAATTTTCGATAAGCAGATGGCCAACTCACCCTTTAATAACTGAAGCTTTTAACGGGCCAATGGAATCGTAGGAAGTTTTTTGAAATTTTTTTTTTTTTTTTTTTCAAAAAATGTACACCCTTAGTTTTTGAAAATTTATACCAATTTTGTACACAAGGTTCGTTGGCTGAGCGTGACTTGTATAAATTTCTGCGAAATATGTAAAATTTGATATGCAAAAGAAATTAGCATTGATATAAATGCTAGGTCGGTTCTCATATGCTTTTGATACCACGATACGTTGCGTCGTGTAAGAATATTTTTTACGCTGAAGAAAAACTGTCAAAAAAATATAAATTGCCTGAAAGTCGCGGAAGCATTAAGTTGATAAGTTGAATGAAAATGTGAAACTACGACAAGCGTACGTAAAAGGAATCTAGATGAAAGGTCGCAGGTGACACGGAAGCAATCTAATACACAGTTTCTACGAGTTTTATGCCCAGGGCCGTACGCGAAAGGCGGTTGTCGCATGATATATTCAACAATAGAGCCACGGCGGACCCTTCGAACTTTTCCAAATTCGGGATAACTTAGTTCATGTTCTACCCGAGTAGATCCCGTAGAGACAGACGTGAGGAAGAATCGTCTCTTGTTCTCTGGAAACTCGTCCACTGTTACCCAATTTGTCACATCGCTTGTCAAGCTGCTACATTACAGTGTGTTCGATTATTATCAAAACCGTAAAAAAAAAAAAAAACGAAAAATTCCAGAATGAAAATAATTAATAAAAAAATGCCACTGCCGAATGGGCGATATCTAAAAAAAAAATGAAAAATAAATTTTATATAAAAAATTTGTAAAATTATATATTTAATTTTTACACGGTAATTCTCGCGTGTTTACTTATTGTCTCTCCTTATGTATCTTTCTCTGAGATAAGCAGATGACGCTTCGTCACTCGTTCCCTTAAGAGACAAGATAAATTACACGCTCCTACCTCTCCAGATGCAGAGATGCAGAGATGGCACTCGGCGTTGCATCGTGCTCTTATCTCGAGTATTTTTATTTGCTTAGTTTGCTGGCTGGCTGACTTTCTTTCTTCTCTTCCTTCCATCCATTCTTAAATCCGTCCTTCTCCCACCCCATTCGTAGTTGGACCCAGTTGCAATTTCCATTTCAGCCACGACGGTACCGCCGAGTGAAGAAGTCTGGGTAGAACGTGGGTCAACTCCCAGATCCCATCCCGACTCTCTTCTCGGAAATCCCATAAGCCTATGAGGATGGCCGTGACACGGTACTTTTTCATCTTCCTGCTTTGCATACGACCAAGCGAGATTCGCGGATTCTGGATGGAAAAGCAGATGAAATTGCACGTGGCTTTCGTCGCCGCTACCAGGAAACACGAGTTCAGCCAGAGTCCTAATACGAATTGAAAAGCATACAGCAGCAGCGTACAGGATAGGAAAAGCCACGTGACAAGTCCAAAATAAATTCGAGTTACGTGATAAATAAATAAATAAAAATTTATAAGTTTACCTAAACCATATCGAATGAATCAAGCAAATCATATAAAAGTCATTTAGACAATAGCCAATTGACAATTCCAAGATAGCTGTCAAGGTGCTAAATTGCATTGGTACCCAACATTCAGGCTTCGCATTTGCATTCTCATGATCAGCGTTTAACGTTGTACCCGGACCCCCTGAATTTACAAGATTCCCAAGGAGCAAACGTGCACCTGCACAGTGCACGGTCCCTGCTAGTTAAGTTGACGTGACGTAACGACAGACACGTGTAGATGGTAGCTCGAGACGAACTGGGTAAAATTCAAATAAATCCAGCAAGAGAGCAAAAGCCAAGAATTCAAGGAAGTCAAAGTCCCAGACGGAGGTTAGGTACGGCAATGCATCTAACCAGCAAAGAGGCAAGGTATATCAAGGTAACCAAGTAATCCAGCTCAGGGCTTTGCAAGTAAGCAAGGGAGCCGCGGCGAGCAAAGCCAACAAGCCAAGCAGGCAGCCAGGCAGTCAAGATAAGTGGACAATGGCGGGGAAGCCTGAGCTACGTAGATGATAAGATCGGGCCGGTCATTACGAACGTGTCTCGCAGCGGGGGACATTGCCTGGACATGACGGGATTCGACTCTCATTCCGGGAGCATCCTTTTCTTCCTACCCACCGCGCCAGGAAACCTTTCTGGCAATGTACGTACAACATCCGCCATCTTGGTAGCCCCTGAGGAACGAAGTCAAAAAATCATGGTTGCCCTAACCACCCCTCGAAAAATCACAATTTTCAATGACACTAGACATAAGTAAAAAATTTTTTGAAATTTTCCAAAAAATTATGTCAACGTAATTATCCCATGCTTTATACTTTTATATGAATCATTTTTTCTTACATTGATTGTAACGTCGATTGATTTATTCGTCACGAAACCGTCTCGTTCGGCTTTGATGTCCCCACGTGCTCTAGTAATGCACCAGCTTCGGTCTCTGTGTATCACTTGAATGAACTACGTTAGAGTGGAGGGAATCCTCTTTGACAATCGAATTCCATTAGCAACGGGCATTATCTTAAGCATTGCTAGGAAACAGGATTACGCTAGAGGCAGACAGAACGGAATTCAATGCGGCTTCGCCTGACCGTCTTCTCGCCAGGATCATTGTCTCCTCTCTAGGAGAAGACACGCGGTACATACATGCATATAATGGATTCTCCGGTTCCCACTCTTTTCCGATGTCGGCATTAAAAATAACTTTGTCTTATCAATTATTGCTAAGTAGTAAAAAAAATAGGGATTGCATTAAAGTCACTGATAAGATTCCTGATTCTTTGCCAGACGGCCTTATTATAAAGGATAAAGGCGAGGCTATTAATAAAAAATGACCAATTTCACTAAATCCACGTCCATTAATTATTTCATTTAAATCTTTTCTCTCGTCTTATCGATAAGACGTATAAGACTGATTAGACTTGGTCACTGATAAGGGAATAGGTTAGCTACGGGTGTAAGGGTCCTAATGTCAATTTATTGTATCGTGTATTTTTGTACTGTAGGAATTGTGTATACATGGGCCAAGTATACACGATACATATATACATATATATATATATATATATGGGGGGTTGAGGGTGGGGGGGAGGGCAGAGGTATATATATAAATGATCTGTCTAAGGGATTCCTTCTACAGGACTCCACGTTCTCTTGCGTCCTTTCTTCTGATGGGAACGATCCCGAAGGATGCCACGAACCACCCCCATTAATCTAGGTTGCTGGGTTCCTAGGGGTGTTTTCTCCTGCTAGTGGAGAAGGACGCTTCTTATTACGTTGTGATTCTCACGTCAAACTCCAGCACCATTGATTGATTGGATAGCCCATAGATTCGTATCGGTTGCGTCATGAGCCTCCTATGAACATATAAGCATCCAGCTCCGCGAGTCCTTCGGGATTATTGGATTGTCTAGTTTTACGAAAAAAAAAAATTTTTTGCAGATATGATTGATAACCCGTATCACTCATTACGAGACTCGAAGGATGTTCTTGGTATCTTAAACCATTATATAAATTTGATGAGCCCCAAAGCCTCGTTTATATTTGTGTGCATAAAAATTACGTGTAATTGTTAAAAAATATTTTTTTGAAAAAAAAACAATTTACGTTTTTCTCAATTATCTCTATTTGGTCCATTGACGATGATCCAATGATTTATCGAATAGGACACAGACTGTGGGCAAACCGTCTATCTGACCGAGGAAGATGAAGAATACAAAAAAAAGAGAACAGGATCTAGTCGAAACGCAATTTCCCGCGTGGATGTAAAGAAAGGAAAAGGAAGAAGAAAAAAAAAAATTCAAAAATAATCTCACTCGAGACATTTTGATCTTCGACGTAATACCAAAAATGAGATATATGGTGAGTGTCTCGAAAAGTATCTGGGCTAAAGACCCAAAACCGAGAGAGAGCGTGAGGGTAGGAAAAAAAAAAAATCCTAAAGAAACAAGAAGATGAAGATACGTCACTTCCGTTCGACTCGATGGGGGACAAATAGAAAATTGCGTGAATGGTTCACATTGTGCGAAAAATGCTAGCCATTGTATAGTAACTGTAGCATTTGATATTTCTGAACGTTATTATCCAGAATCCTCCTAGAATCCTGATATATTTTTCAAGGTAGACCCCCCCCCCCCTCCTCCTTCGTCCCCATCCCCTCTTTCGCATGACTCCCATTCCGCTTCTCCTTCGTAGCGAGGCGTATATATGTATATATACCCAGACTGGTCGGTACCTACCTTAATCCGTGAGAGAACTGGAATTAAGGCTTGAATAAAAAAAAGGCGACTGAATACCTCCTAACCCACCCGGTATATCAGCGTAACGTAGGACAAATTGAAAATGTCCCATGAAAAATGCATTCCGCCCGTTGATGTCGGCATTTAATGCTTTTGTCTTTTTACCAAGTCATTGTCCCATTGGGGCGCGTTTCTATGCGCTCGATTTCGAATCGGCAACGCTTCGTGAGAGTTCGGGTCACTTCGATTCACTCATTGATACAGTTTAACGAGCGAAAGAAAATTTTTTTTTTATCCTACGTAAAGGAAACGAATTATTATAGAATTGGACTATTCGTTGTCTGTGGGATATTGTCGATAGCAACTGTATCGAGTCGGTTCGTACGGTGTTTCGTGACGTTCGTGTATAATAGGGTTGTTTAATTATGTGAATCGGTGTATTTTTTTTGTTGGTTAATTTTGAAAAAAATTTTCTCAAATTTTTATGTAATCTTAGAAAACGAGGTTGGGCTCTATGGGTCCTTTGTCTAGGTAAGGAACACCCAGGTGGTTCGTGGACGTTTATCTAGATCGAAAAATTAGGGGTTTGTTTTTACGGGAGGCACGCACTCCTTATAATCCCATAGCTTGCATCCGTAATCTTCAATAGGACGTGGGTTTACTGTGCAGTTGGAATTTATTTCGGATTCTCTGACTACGCGTGAGTGGAGGGTCTTGTCTGAGGAGATTAGGACGCGGGGACGATGGGATCCGAAGGAAACGGAAAAGCTTTTCCTTAATTGACTCGAGTAGAAAATCCGTTAAGGGCTGCTTGGACCAGTGTGAAAAGATACGAGACTCGTTAGAAAGATTCGAGAAAAAGAAAGTGGATAAGAAATATTCGAAAATGACAATTTCTCAAATATCTAGACAATTTCACATCAATTTATTAACACCGGTCGCGTTATCATGAGGATGATAAGGAAATAAAAAAAATTTTTTTTTTCTTCATTCAGGTAAAAAGATAAACCGATACTAATAGGTTCAAAATCATCTCCAGCTCCAGCTACCCATTAACTAACCAATCACCATTGGCTTTGCATATACCATACCGTTTATACAAATTATTGGTCAGTTTTGAAAAAACCAAAAAAAAATCATCACCAATTTCAAGAATATGCCCTCTTATTAAGGAATTCCCAAATCACGGTCTTAAAGGGTTCATCATATTTGTCCACTATATATAGACCATTCCTATCGTCGGTTTCTCACATAACCAAAACCAAGCCTACCACCACAAATACCTCGACCTAATCACTAGAATGAAAAAAAAAATATCCTCCACCAAACAAAATCTTCTCGCATTTAACAAAAAATTTCTAAACGCCAAAAAGCGGCTGGTATCAATTTGCGAATTCCAAGATTCGTTCCTAAAAGGGCTCGTTCCCACAAGCATATAGTAACACATTGCAAAGTATCGCCAAGGAAGCTGAATAGAATCTGACCAATGAGGTCCGAGCTATGCCATACAGCCAACGTATAAGAGATCAGCCGGGTCTCTGTCTGCACCCACCTGCTAATTTCTTCAGCTATTAGCCGCAACTCTGAATATAAATCGAGCCATTACGCATCCTGATCTCAGCCCGAGGCTGTCCTCTCGTTTGGCCACGCGATGCATGGTAGACGCTTCCATTGCCTTGCTTCTTTCACTAGTACGTCTTTAGTATTGCCTATATGAGTCTACATATAGATACCTGGCACTGCATTACAATAGTGACAAAAATCATTGATCTCTGCCTATAATACAATATCATATTCCATATATACCTTATACATAATAATACATATATACAAAGCTAAGCTACCATGATAAATATAGACACAAGTACATCGGCTCGGTAGTCTTTCTCTTCCATAGCGCAAGGCCATTTTTCATTGAGTAAACCTTACTAGGCTCTAGTTCGATCGATCAACAATGAAAAGCTGCCCCTCGTAGGTGGTCCAACTGTCGGTACAGTTTCTGGAAGTCAATACGTCACTTGGATCGTTATAGATATAGAACGTGAAATTTATCATGTACAACGTTGACCCAAAGAATTACAGTGTATAACATAATTCCAATAACTAGTGCGATTTTTGTGCTACGTGTATACGTTTCGTTGGGTAACATCGACATCGACCTATGCTACGTGTTCACGTCGAAGAGAATGTTTGAGCAGCTGGTTCACGGTTGGCGAATACAGCATATGAATATTCGTGTCCGACGTAATGAATGATCGCGTGCGTAAAGCTTGAAAAGTGGGTGAGTCGTCCAGACTTCTTTCACTGACGATTGGCCAGGCGGCAAATGTCGTAGCTGCAGGCTGATCCGCATTACGAAGTTCACGTCACTCGACGATACGCCAAGGCGTGTCCGTGCGACTGGCAACACAGTAATTTACCAAAATCATTTCGAACTGCCTTCTTCGCGCCATTGCCGAGTCGAGTGTTGTCTGATGTCAATTTCATTAAATACCCATGAAGGAGATTGGCCCTGAAAGCGTGATTCGGTATTATTAAATATAACGTATGTTTCCTTGTAGCCGAGTATTGTTGCGATAATAACGTCTTGAGAGAATGAATGAAAAACGTAAGAGAAAAAAAAAACAGAATAAATTCAAGAAACGAATAAAATAAAGAAAAAACGACAGCTGTCAACATTAATACCACAAACGTCCAAAAATCGTATTTTAATCGACCCGTGACAAAAAAAATTCCATTTCTTTCGTATCAAACAAAATATCTCAATCGTGACACAATGGGACCTGACAAAAATATGTCAAAAAAAAAGGTATTACGTCAAACCGATTTATCAGTACCGAGGAAAAATTTCTGACAGTAATTCCTACAAAATTTGAATGCCTGCCAAAGGCCTCCGAGAACAAAGAAATAGAATCGATGTAAAATAAAGGCAAGGCCGCCACCGTATTAAAGGGAAAATAGCAGCCGTGAAATGGAAGCCACTAGCCAAAGGGCAGATTGCGATTATCGCTATGGACTCGTGTGCTCGGATTCGAATTCTGGCATGCAAGATGCTAGGTACTATACGCAGCCGGCAATTGGGCCTCAGGCCCCGTCGAGATTAACGGCAAGGAAGCCTTGACTAGGGTCCTCGCGTGTCTGTGATTGGTAGCTTACGCCGCCATGACCATTTCGTTTCATTTCGTTTCTCTATACGTATTCATGCATAGGTTATGTTACGCACTCGTATGTATATACATATGTATTATATATAATGATTATATATATATATACACCATCGTCTTCTGATACCGATACCGTTTTAGTAGATACAACTCTGGCATTTCCTCTTCTTTATTATTATTTCCCCACTCTACCTCGCTCTCACCGCCACTTTGTTTGACAGTATTGAACCTTTTTTTTTTATACCATCCCTACCCGTTATTAGATAAACGTAATAAACTCAAAAAAGTAATAACTTGTTTTCAAGTATCTTAGTGGCTATAAGTGGCTCTTTGGCGATACGAAAGTATCAATAATATGTATCAGGTATAAATTATTAAAAAACATAATAACGATATTTGGTTGGTATGAATCATTAAAAAAAAAAGATAGTATCGATATCTGATATTATCATTAGAGAGTGCAGAGAAACTGAGTACAAAACCTTAAAAAAGTGCAAGGGGATGAGACGAGGTGGGCCTCGAGTTATTTCTGCCTGGAAATTTGATGTTATAGGATAAAAGATTAGGGGTTGCTATGTGTGCGTTGTCATTGGTGGCGTTGGTGATCTGAGTAATGGTACGTTGCCAGAGGGTTGGATAGATATTTGTTACTTGTTCTTTCGTATAAGGGTAAAAGGCAACCATGGCGCTTGGCAAAAGTTACCATAAAGCCTCTTGGCCATCCTTGAGGAGCTTGTGCAGTTCACGGGGTCAGCCCGTACTCGGTGGTAGTGTTCCAGTCCGGAGGGAGGTTTAAGGGTGACCTCACGTCGTGATATGACAGATTTCCGTGCCGAGAGTAAGATTGATGAGTCCAGGAGAGGATCGAGAGACAAAAAAAATAATATGTGAGGTTGACTCTTGTACGAAGCCGCCATTTTCGAATCTACACGTATATTACAGAGGGATGATAGAGAGGGGGTTGAAATGTTGACGTTGATCCAGAAAAAAGAAAATTTGGATATTTTTCTTTAATTCTGACATCTTCGAAGCTGAATCCTTTCCCATAAAGATCCTTGGCTGAGACGATTGCCTGTAACACGTATATTGATTCAAGTAATTATTGGCACGGTATTGGGTGAGAAGATAATATTAATAGTGAATTATAAAGTCGGTATTGATACTGTACCGTTGTTAATTATAGAGAAATCAAATTGACTCGATCCACACCTACCCCTTTCTCGACCACGGTATTTATTCTACTTGAATTGAATCTCTAATCGAGCGTGGTCCCTTTAATACCTCCTGGTCCAATTATTCCAATGTTTTTCACCAGATAGCCTCTATTTGTCTTCTTCTCGTTCGGCAGGCAACTCCAGTGATATTTTTTCCTAGTTATTTCCGTTCTGGCGGCAATCTGAAATTTTCATGCTCAATTAATAATCGAGCTCGCTTTCAGTCAAATCTCTCAACCCGACAAGAGCACCTGAAACATCCGTCAAGTTCTTTCCTAACGTGAGATTAAATTTTTTTTTTCCATTCCCATCGCGAGCCAACAATCCCAACGAAATAACAAAATTACCAAAGCCCAATGAGATTCGTTCCCAAAATTTGATAGCCATAACGGAAGGAGGACGAACATAGAAAAAAGTCAAAAAACCAATAACAGATCCAGCGTACCCACATCAAGAAAAGTTCACGATCCCGTCCAGCAGGCGAATCACATACAAACTCAATTACAAGAATATAAAGAAATACAAAAAGTTCCCAAAAAAGTACAAGACCCCCAAAGAGACAGATCCATCCATCTAATTCCTTCAAGAGTAACAAACCCCGTCATTCTCCAAAAAAAAAAAAAGGAATCCTAAAACATTCACACAGGGAGTCGCCTCCACCAATCCAATAAACCAAACCACGTCACAAACCCCAAGTTAGGCCAGAAACCAAATGTCAAGGAACGAGGCTCATCAAAAACAAACCCGTTGTAAGCCGATCGAATCGTTTTACAGTCAGAAATTAAAATCAATTTGCGTCCCGTGTAGCAGTAATGGGGAGAATCTGTCGTGTCATGCGTCAGATTGGACGAATGCTACAGCTATATATATATATATATATATATATATATATATATATATATATACACACATACCAATACATTATCCATATACCAGGACGATTTATGCTCGTATGGTTCATCCAGGTTCACCAATGCTCCACGATCATCCATGATGATCCATGGTACGTTCAAGGCCCTTTCAGTCTGATGCACGAGTCATTAGGCGGTGGAATGTCCTGACCAGACCCCCCGCGGCGGACACGGGGACTTCTCCACGCATCTACAATTTCACATATATATAGATATATATACCGACACCATTAACACAGCCTCTCGTTCTATCCCACTATACCAAGTATATTTCTCCCTCTGGGCCTTTTGCTCCCGTACGAATGTCCCGCCTAATGAGTACAGGGTGCGCCCTGCCTTGCAGCACCAGTCGCTACCTCCGCCGTAAGCACCACCATTTTTCATACAACGCAAACCAATGCAGCGTTATAATCGAATGCTCCTTGCATTTTCTCAGTTTTATTATTACAAGCGTCGAGCCTTTATTCTTGACAGTCCAGACAATACGCGTCGTACGAATAACACAGGATCCTGGTGTGACTCGTGGCAGTCCAAGGTAATAAATTCCACAGGTTAACTGAAAGTAAATAAAATTAATGTATCACTGCTAATTATTATTAACCGTTATTACTACATACTTGCCATTGGTATTACGTAGATACGTGCTTGCAATCCCTGCTGTTTTCTCTCGAGTTCACGTAAGCGTTATCGCAAAGCCCTTGACAAAACCCCCTAATTGGGCTCTCGATGCACAGGATTACATAGTCGTCGGAGTAAAGCGACAGAACAATGTAATACCGCTGCGTTACCATAGACGTGAATATAGCCACAAAGGGACTGGTATATCGACATATTCAGATAGGTGCCAATGACGATCAGTATACACGAGCACAGAGGAGTGAAGGCAATGAGCGTAGTATTGCTAGGTGTTGTATATAGCTGAAGTCAGCTGTATATACGCATAGGAGAGTAATAACACAGTAGGGAAGCCATTGCGCAACAGTGGCCGTTCGGGCTATAGCAGTGAGTCGAGTCTGAGCCCTGAATATTCGCAGGCCATTTTCCAGCGTCGGCCGTGCTCGGGCTTTATACGAGGTCGCACGATGTCTCTGGTCGAAAGTCGAGGGAGTGATGGGGAAATCGAAGGAGCACTTCCGGTCGTGGCACAAGCACCTAGCAGCCCCGGTATATGGGCCTTCCCTAGTAAGTTCCCGGATCACTATAAAACGCCCGGTTTAAGGTCAGCCGTAAAACCAGACCCGAGAGGTTGGAGTGGACCGCCGCTACTACAGCAGCGCCCCACGCGTAACAATCCCTAAGTCCTCGTCTACGCTCGTCCCAAGATTGTTTAATTTAACAGCCTTTCGCGGATTCTTGATCTCGACTACGGACTTTATTGCTTATTTGCTATAGGAGGTAACGACGACGGGGGGGGGACTGAGTTTTCTTTACCCTCTCTGCCCGCCAATCAAACGAGGCCGCGTGAAATTTACGGCCTCGTCCATTCAGACCGGTCGGTAGTGGAAGCGCGGGAAATTTAAATTTCTCATTTCATTACTCGACTGTTTCAACGCGTTATTACCAATGGGATATACAGCACGTAGTTCCAACGAAAATCTATCACTGTATCACGTCATACGGAAAGTATGGGGTAATCGATTATTAACAATTCATAAAAAAAAGCATCATGGCGTCTGCCACCCGTCTAGTCGATTCGTGACGTCGCTTCTCCTATCATTCCTTTACGAGTTTGAATTTTCACTGAAATTCCCGACACGCCGATAGGAAAGTCGAGTTTCGGCTAACTAATGAAACTTCAGACGATAAAAGGACGTTCTTCTCTCTCTTTCTCTGAAAGTAACCTGCCGAAATAGCCTGCGTCGCGTTAGTATGTCCTGGCCATAAAACGAGAAAAGGTCGCAAGGTGAAAGGAGCCTTATCGGAGCCCCACGAATAAGCGTAGAAAGAGGAAGTAAAGGGAGAGCGCGGTACGAGATTGTTTAATTTAACAGCCATTCAGGGAATGTTCGTTTCCTCTTTGAACTTCACTCGCTCGCTCTCGATCTTCGCGCCATCTACAACCCCGTGCCGACCTTAAAGTCGCACAAAGAAATTCACTGATACGCGCCCGTACTTCGGCCTTGATAACTTTTGTTAATTACGACGACACATACCTGCCCAGTGCAATTAGCGTCTGCACATAGACGTGAACGAACATTGATAGAGAATAATGATTGTGCCCAAGAAATGACATGAATAATAATAATACGAGCTCCTGAAAATTCCTGAGATTCCAACATCTTCGTTACTGATTGGTCAAATTCTTGCTGAAAAATGCCAAAAATTTTGTACAAATTTTATAATTAAAAAAAATTTTTTTCACCAATACTCAACGTCTCTTCTATCCATGAATATACCCAAGCTTTTATAAGCCTAGTCGACTGTAAGGCTAATCAAGTACACTTTATCGTATTTGAGAGCGATTAAACACTTATTACGGTGTTACAATTATCCCAGCATTGCAACGCTCAGCAAGCATTAATTACATTAGCGAACAATTAGACTTGCCAATAGGCGTCGGACGGCTGTTTTAACAAGGACGCTGAGCGTCCATTGTCGATGGCGATGCAGCGCCTAATCTACTCGGTTAAGCGGTGCTGCTACAAAGAGAAAGGTAACAGAGTGAGTGAGAGAGATATGAAATTAGCAGAGGGATAAAAGGAGCAAATGAGAAGGAAGATTAACAGGAGAGAAGATCCTATAAGGGTTACACACACACCAAGGGATGTTAATAGAACTGATAACAGGTACGGAAGGCGGGGGGTTGGCGCAGGGATGAAAATCAGTTCTGTTATGTTGGTGAGGGGGTGACGTAAGGGGGTGGGAATCAGTGCAGAGAGTGATTGATCACACTGACGTAATCGTGCTAATTAGTCCAGAGTAATAGGCTTATCGGTACCAGTACAGGCAGACCCAGCTGAAAATTCGCGAAATCCGTACGTAATCGGATGAGGAGGATTCGTACGGCGAGAATCAGGTAGTCAATACTCGTTTCTTAAAGTTAAATTGAAATTATATAAAATCTCGAAATTTCGTAAGCGTCCGTTCCACCTCCTGGCGCGTTCCCATTCGCAAATTACTTGAGTATAATTCGTCCCCTTGTTATTCGTTTAGAACTTACGTCACTGCCTGGCGAATTTTATGCTTGGGATCTGAAAATAATAAATTATCTTCCATCAGCCTCGTGTCGTACGTGTAAGACGTTAAGGTTAAATAGAATATTTATTGAAAATATGTAATCGGTATCACGTGTTAATTTGCCTATACTGGTATACCTATACCTAATCTTGTATCAATGTACGTTATATACGTTGCCTAATGTCCCAATCGATTTACATAGATTGAAATTCTATTTGGCGGATTTGCAAGCACTTCAACACCAAATTCTGTGTATGCATCCGATCAGCCATGTTTCGATGTCATTACCATCGGCAACAAAGGCCGAAACGGCGCCACCCGTCTCGAGTATTTTCAATAGTAGTTCGATGCGCTGGACGCGCTGTGAAATTTCCCAGCGTGCCTTGCGAGCGATGACGTACTACGCCGAGTCTGCCTATGAGATGCGGTATTATAATGTGCACGTGTTTCGCTCGATACCAGGAATAGAGGACAGTTTTATACGGTATACTTATTTACGTTACGAATTATTTTTAAATGACACTTACGACAATTACGGAACTCTGGTTGAATTAAATTTCGTCAAAATTTATTTACACCAATTTATATTTCTTCGTTACTTTGCATACGGTGCGTCGACGCGTCACAAGGCAATCAAGTAACGTGACTCGGTAGTAAACTGGTTCGATGTTGGTTGCAGGTTGTATATACGTATACATGTTCTTGTCTTTTTCTAAGAGTCAAGAAAAAAGCAAGATAACAGTAGCTTGAACAAACAATGGATCGAAGATTCATGGAACCTGCGATTACTGATTTTATTCCACGGACCCATTGGTGTGTATAAAAGTTCAGCGACTCAAAGACCGCACAAGTAACCGACTCAACTATAGCCTAGATTAATCGACGTGAATCGCGAGCGTCAATTTTGGTATTCGGCCAGCTCGAGCGAATCGTTCGCCTCAAGCGGGGTTCACGGTTGATCATCCATTTGACAAGACTTGTTACGATTTTCAACGGAATCAAGCATTTCCATTGGCGGGTACCGTTATGATTATTTATCATCAACAAATGGCAACGACCGCGCGACAAAATTTCATGCGTATTAAAAAAAAACTTGTCTATCCCGAAATCCACTAAATCGTCTTGATTCTCAAAAGAAAAATTTCTGACCAAAAAATACCCAATTTTTGACTCAGCTCGCCCACGCGCTCCATTGAACGAGATTTGATATTTACAAAGTCATAGACGTGAGCGTGCCCCCCCCCCCCCTATCCTCCTCCTCCTCCTCCACCACCTTTCTATTCACGACGACCGTAGCCCCACGAGGGTGTAGAACAAGGAGGAAAAAATATAATAAAAAAATACCCAAGGACCACAGTCAGTGTGACGCGATACAGAGGTTTACGAGGACCGGTCAATGTTTGTCTATCTCCAGGGGGAGATGCAAAGTCGCGGTCCAACGCGATAGAAGAACAGACAGACCTTCTATAGTCGCCTAACCTCATAGTCGAGATACATACGTACGTCAGTCCTGGACTAGACCAGCTGCTGGTCGACCAGCCGACTGGCATAAAGAAATGGTAGGAGTTACCGGACTACTAGGATCGAGTATGCTAGAAAAGGGTAGACAACCCCCTATCAACCCCCCGCCTTACACCCCTCACGAACACAAGAAACATACTAGACACAAGACAGCAGCTACTCTCGTTGACTTTTCTACGCTACAGGCGTAACTGGACCACGCTGTACTATAGTACGAGTATAGTTGAAGCAGTATGCTTGTATACTATATATA